>CM051240.1:96534882-97734882 GCA_027917425.1 Gastrophryne carolinensis
ACTTTTGCATGTGTCTGTGTATTTTTTTTGAATGTTTGCCTTGTTTTTTGGTTTTTACGTTACTTTTTCCATGCGTATGTTCGTTCAAGTTAACGCGTATATGCGCTTTCGATAGACGGGTCGTAATTGGATAATTTGCGTTAGTTCGGATAAGTTACGGATCGAAATCCGATAATTTTCGTTAGTCCTGATAAGTTACGTTATTTGGATGGGCTTGCGTCTGATTCTGAGACCTGATTGCCGATGGACCTCCGCCCTATAAAACGGTTTCATTTCCGCTCCACTTACGGGACCATTTTGGGCTCGGCATTCCTGTTGAACATGTTTTGCGGCTATGTGGAGGAGTATGAGCGCCTTCAGCTCAATGGCATTACCTGTATCAGCATGGCCGAGGCCAGTTTGCACCGGCGACGCATGCATATCGATGACATGCATAACGTTGAGTTGTTCGAGCTGACCCGACTCAATCGCGTTTCCCTCCATAAATTGTATAGTGAGCTGCGGCCATGGTTAGCCCACACCACAAGGAAGGGGCAAGCAATTTCAGGTATGACCAAGATGCTTGGCTGCCTGGAATTGGCGAACGGCTCGTTCCAGAGGCCGTGGGGATTTTCCAGCCTACGCTGAGCCACGCGCTATTCAAGTTTCTGGAAGGCATGGCTACCCTTTGTCCCAAATATATTTCCTTTCCGGACGACATGGTAGCCTGGAACGCGATTCATTTGGGATTTTATAATATCGCCGACAAGCCCAATGTCATGGGTCCGATCGATTGCACACACGTTGCATTGGTCCCTCCCGCAGCCGATGAGTACATCTATAGGTAAGTTAATTATGTCATTTTGTTATATTGTTTAGCCCAACTTTTTTATCTATCTATTAATCCCTCCTTCTCAAGTGTCCCTTTGAAGCAGTTTAGAATGCATACCTTAATCCTTCCTTCTCAGGTGTCCCTTAGAAGCAGTTTAGAATGCATACCTTAATCCCTCCTTCTTAAGTGTCCCTTAGAAGCAGTTTAGAATGCATACCTTAATCCCTCCTTCTCAAGTGTCCCTTTGAAGCAGTTTAGAATGCATACCTTAATCCCTCCTTCTCAAGTGTCCCTTTGAAGCAGTTTAGAATGCATACCTTAATCCCTCCTTCTCAGGTGTCCCTTAGAAGCAGTTTAGAATGCATACCTTAATCCCTCCTTCTCAAGTGTCCCTTTGAAGCAGTTTAGAATGCATACCTTAATCCCTCCTTCTCAGGTGTCCCTTAGAAGCAGTTTAGAATGCATACCTTAATCCCTTCTTCTTAAGTGTCCCTTAGAAGCAGTTTAGAATGCATACCTTAATCCCTCCTTCTCAAGTGTCCCTTTGAAGCAGTTTAGAATGCATACCTTAATCCCTCCTTCTCAAGTGTCCCTTTGAAGCAGTTTAGAATGCATACCTTCATCCATACTTTTCATGTAGGCCTTTTAAAAGCATTTTAATGCTGACCTTAATTAGTCCTTAGCATGTTCAACGTTATTTTCTAACACATACATATAAGTTTTGTTTTGTAAATGACTTATGTCCTTTGTTATTTATTTTGGGATTGTAGAACTGGATTTTTTTTTTTTTGAGTTTTTTTTTTTGGTTGGTTACCTTGGCTTGGTGACATTTTATTTTTTTTATTCAGGCACCGCAATATGGGCCACTCGCTGAAAATCCAAGCAGTGGTTGGCCCGGACATGCGATTCCTAAGTGTCCTTGCAAGTATCCAGGGTCGTCCCATGATGCCTATATATTGAGGAGCTCCGGCTTATTTTGTCGATTTGAGTCTGGAGAATTATCTGGTGGATGGCTCCTGGAAAAGTTTGGTGAAATACCATCATTCCCTTTTCACTGTATGGCTATGAATATAATTGATGATCCATATATCAACCTATGCCTGTTTTTATCCTTTGATGACATGTTAAAGAATAATGTTGCTTAGAATGTGTAATTTATGTTAGTATTTTGTTATTCTTTCAGGGGATTCTGAATATCCACTCATGCCCTGGCTCCTGACGCCTGTTCTTCACCATCAGAATGTGGCCCAGGAGTCCTATAATCGGGCCCACCGGAAGACCCGGGCCGTAGTGGAGAGACCCTTTGGACAGCTGAAGTCCCGATTCCGTTGTTTGGACCATACAGGGGGCCACTGCAGTATGACCCCAACAAAGTTATACAAATAATCTTAGCATGCTGCGTGCTGCATAATTTTGCCCTGATGCGTGATGTCTAGTTGTTTGAGTCATATTGACATTAACAGCTGACTCACTTGAATAAATGCTGAGGCTGGCCCGGACATGCGATTCCTCAGTGTCCTTGCAGGGTATCCAGGGTCGTCCCATGATGCCTATATATTGAGGAGCTCCGGCTTATTTTGTCGATTTGAGTCTGGAGAATTATCTGGTGGATGGCTCCTGGAAAAGTTTGGTGAAATACCATCATTCCCTTTTCACTGTATGGCTATGAATATAGTTGATGATCCATATATCAACCTATGCCTGTTTTTATCCCTTGATGACATGTTAAAGAATAATATTGCTTAGAATGTGTAATTTATGTTAGTATTTTGTTATTCTTTCAGGGGATTCTGGATATCCACTCATGCCCTGGCTCCTGACGCCCATTCTTCGCCCGCAGAATGCGGCCCAGGAGTCCTATAATTGGGCCCACCGGAAGACCCGGGCGGTAGTGGAGAGAGCCTTCGGACTGCTGAAGTCCCGATTCTGTTGTTTGGACCATACAGGGGGGCCACTGCAGTATGACCCCAACAAGGTTATACAAATAATCTTAGCATGCTGCGTGCTGCATAATTTTGCTCTGATGCAGCGTGTCCCCCGTTACGTGGATATGCGCCCATCTCCACCCAGGCAGGAGTTAGATGAGATATATGATGGCACCCCGAGTGCCTCTGGGCAATCTGTTTGTGAACAGAAATTGTTGGATCCACCCCATACGTCGCCCTGGTGGGTAAGGTTGCCTCTAGGGCTGGATGCATAAATGAGCCAGGTTAAAAATAGTGTGAAATCATATGACTCCCCTGACAATTCCATTAAGAAAATGATACTGTGGTGATAAAATGATGAGAACATTGCCCATCTGAAATATACAAGTAATAGCCACGCAGATAACAGCTAGGGCAGGGGAGATAAAAGAAAGTTAGAGTTGTACCTGTATGATGATGATGTCTGGCCTATGCATCCACGGGTGCCGGGAGGTACAGTACGTCACTGCCAGCTGATCCTCAGGAGGGCCTTGGCATGCGTCCCTGTCACCTCCGCGTCGCGCCGCCTCCTCGCCCTCACCGCTACAATGAGGATCGGAGGGCTGAGGGGAAATAGAGGCGCGGCGCCTACGTCATTTCCGGCGGCCGGAGCGCACACAGTCTCCAGGCTGCTGCCGGAGCGCATATGCGCTCCAGGCAGCCGGAAATGACGCCGGCACCCGGCCGCATCTGTTGCTGTGGCTACGGCTACGGCGTCCTAGTGTGGAAATACCGTCTTTATTGTGACACATGGTCTCCATAGTTACAACGGGGCTTTGGTGACTAGAACACATGGGCACCTCCTATTAGCCCGCAAGCCTGTCTGTATTGAATTGATTTGCCTATTCACTGTAAATGTAAACTTTAACCACATACATAGGGGGAAGAAGGCCACCGCCACAGAGGATAGGAAGCGGCTAGCGTCCTAGATAATAGCAAGCCTTAAACCATATGGGGACAATGGCTGGCAGTTAGACCAGACCAAACTGGGAAATATATGAATACTGTATGCTGCATGGAAAGGTAAAAAACAATAAAAGGACCTCCCATTAATAAACTATACCATGTGGTATTTTTGTTATTCTTGCCATCAATTGGCCACCGTATGGAGCACGCACCCCGCACTTTGACAATAACAGAACTAACACCAGGGGATACACAAAAAGAACAGGAAAAAAAAAAAGGAAAACAAGGAATAAACAACAATGATACAAAACTACATCTTATTCCAATCCAATAAAAAACCCAATAAAGAACCCAGAGTTGATAGGGTCAGAAATAAATCACAGCCCATCCCATAATGCCTATAAGAGGGAAATGAATTTTCTATCATAAGAAGGGCACAAAACTTATGGATTCATTCAATCCAGGTGGACGGTGGGCCTTGAAATAATAGATCCACTTGGTTTCCTTTTGAAGGGTAATTTTTTCAATGTCCCCCCCTTGTATATTGGGATGGATGCGATCAAGTCCTATTATCTTTAAGCCTTCTGGATTTTTGTCATGGCATGTGGCAAAGTGTCTACCTATTGGTGTTTTGTAATTTCCATTTCGTATGTCATAGGTATGCTCATATACCCGTTTCATTAATTGGCGATTCGTTTTTCCAATGTAGAAATGTTTACAAGGACAAATCAGGGCATAAATAATATGGCATGACTTGCAGTTTACAAAGTGTCTCAGTTTGAGAGGAGGTCTATCCCCTATGGTTAGAATTTTTGTAGTCTCCATGTATTTGCACATAGTGCAACTTTGACATTGATATGTACCAATGACTGTACAACATGATCTCTTATATAGATCACTGTAGTGACTGTGGACCAAATGGTCCTTAAGATTTCTAGTTCGTCTAAAGGTAAATTTAGGATTCTTAGGGATGAAGGATGCTAGGCTATGATCATTGGTAAGGATGTGCCAATGGCGAGCAAAAATTGATCTAATCTCAGCATGGTGTTCTGTATAGGTATATATCATGGATATTGGAATTTGATCGCTGTTAGGTTTAGGTTTATTGATTTTGATTTGTTATTGATTCTTATTTTTCTTAAGATTGGTTTGGTTTGTTTATGTTTTTGTCTGCTTGTTATATTTGTTGCCTATGTGAAGCCCTTTTTTTTTGGTTTAAGAATGTTGTAATGCCTTAATTACAAAACATTTTACACCTGATTTGAGAGTAATGCAGTTTATTTTCTCAAGTTTGTCATGACAAACCTTCATTAATGTAAAAACAACACAAACATGAATGCATCAACTTAGGCAATAACAGCTAAAGTCAAATTCAATGCATTTTCTGGAAATATGACAAATTTTGGGTGAAGGGCACTCACAGACTCATGGACATACATTTTCAAACATGACTATAAATTGGGCCAGACTCCTGGCCCCTAGCAATTGGCCACATCCAGGAGTTCTAAGGTAACTGACTCCAGGCCCAAGTTTACCCGCCCACCAACATCAAGATCCATAGGGAGCACGACTTTCAAGGTGAATAGTCGGCCATGGATACATAGGGCCACATACACACCCTCTCCTGCTTGTAATTTTGCCAGCCTATGACAGCCAGAACCCATGCCAGTCCAGTCCAATCTTTTCCATGGCCAAGTGTGCATTTTTCCCAGCCAAGAATGTCCCCCAATATTGCCAACCAACAGGATGAGGCAGGCAGCATTTCCTTAGGCCCAAGGCTGCTGTGTGGGAGCTTGAGCGGCCGCTTCACTGAGGCTTAAGCTTAGCCATTGGCTAGTGGGGTATGTGAGCACTCTAATGAGCTATATGGGCATTTCCAAAACAAACCAGCAAAGCCATAAACAAACCAATCTTGGTTGTGCTCACCACACAGGTAAATAGAGTTGGGATGTAGAAGAAAGATGTGTAGCAGATCCAGGTCAAAAAATTAATATTGATGTTGCCCATAATAAGGTTGTGGTGGGCCTTGGAGGCGGCCCAACACCTGGGCATGTGTGGCATTCATAATCTGCCACTGCTCCAGCATATGTCTGTTGCTAGTTCTAAATTCATCTAGCATGGCAGTGAAGTTAGTATTTAAGGTGGCCATTTGTTCTGCCATATGTCTGTTTAAGGTGGACATTTGTTCTGCCATCTGGCTGTTGCTCGTCCTAAATTCAGTCAGCATGGTGGTGAATGTAGTATTTACGTTCTCGAATTGTGCAGTAATCTGCTCTATTGTTCTTTGAGTCACCTGCCTAAAGTAACGGCTGTCATGGCGCCATGCTGACTCCAGGATCGGCACGCGCCTCCCCTGGGAAACTGGTCAACGTTGTTGACTGCATCTTCTAATTCCCCGGGTTAAAGCGCCTGCAGATGCTGGACGTCTAGGGCGAGCAACAGTACCAGATGTACTAGGCAAAACCTCTGTAGCAGAGCTACCAGTGGGGACTGTAGGCTCAGTCTCAGCCTGCTGCTAGATGGGCTGGCAGCATGCGTCCAGCTTCACTCTGCTGCAGAGGATTTGGTGCAGTAGGATGCTGGGGCAGTGGCAGATTAGGTTCCAAGGGGGTAATTAGCGAAGGTCCAATCCGGCTGGCATCGTCCTCCTCCATATCCTGGATTACATCAATTAGTGGGGGAGTCTGTTGGGACGTGTGAAAAAGTGTGTCTGATTGTTGGATAAATATGTTTGGGAACAATTAGTCATGTGCATTCACATGCATCACCGTTTCAGCAAAGTACACTTACCCTATATATCTGGTCCTGTGTCTTAGGCAGGAGAGAAGTAGACGGCGTGCTAACAATGGAGGAGGCTTCCACACTTCTAGAGGCAGGATGCTGTGCTGTGGTAAAAAGTAAAAGGTACGTAAACACACAAACATCCCTTGATGAGGCTGATGAGTACATATGCTTTAGAACACACGTGGGCAAGCAGGAATTACAACTCCCACAATGGTTAAAGTTGACCTTCCCAATGAGTCTATCTTATATGTATGACTCACCCTGTACCTACAAATTGGTCCCCTTAAAGACTAAAAACATGCATGTACTGCATGTTAGGAGGCTTTACACATACAAAATGTCAGCCAGGGGCCAACAGTCAGCTTGCAAATAGCATTTGGCTTCTGAGTATGCTGCTGTGCATTCTTGCAATGTTGACCTTTCCCTGACCCCAGCTCAAGTTTGTCTGACCAAAGCACAGCTAGAACCCCAGTGGTAGAAAGACAAAGAAGTAGGTGTTGTCAATTTTTGACTATAATCACAACACATGCAGTGCTTTAGTAAGAAAAATGTTTTCGATTTTCAAGCAATAATGTTAAAGGTCGTGTATCGACTAAAAACCTATCTAAGGACCATTAACTACTGCACCCTGGGAGAGTATCCATCATTTAGGCCATTCCTCAGCCATTAAACACCCGCCTACAACAGTAACCTCCCCTCAAAGCCACTCTCTAGGGGCCTGTGTTCATATCTGCCTGTGAGCCTCATTTACAAAGTTTACAATATCTCATATTAAAACAATCATTACTAACCTGCAGAAATGTCCTGGCTGTCCGTGTCGTGTCTGCCAGAGAGGCCCTGTAATGCGACGGGGTGTATCAAAGCCATTACACTTTCTTCAGCTCTCCGCCTGTTTGCAAGCTGAAAATAAGAGTATACAAATTATTTTTAGTGGTCACTACAACAAGCTGCAAAATGCAAACATCAAATATGTACCTGTGATTGCGCCGTTTATTCTGCTTCTTCCTTACTGCATATTTTAGGTCAGATATTTTTCTCTGGATCTGCTCCACATCTTTCCTCTCGTCCCCCGCTGCATTCACCTGTCTGGTGAGCTCTTCCCAGATTTGTTTTTTCCGCACTTTGCTGGTTGCTTTGGAATTGCACCCATATAGCTCATCAAAATGCAGTGTAAGGCCACTTGCCAAGGCTAGGGTTTGTGCCTCACCAATCCGGCCGCTCAACTGGCCTCGCCGCAAGGTTCGGCCTAATGGTTGTTCTTCTGGCTCTTGTCTTTTTGGTGTCAATTCAGGGGACATTCTTGGCTGGCCGTGTGGTAGGCCGTCACCTCGCTGGAAAAAGATTGGACTGGGCTGGCATTAAGACTGGAGGTCATTGGTTGGGTGGCCACAGAACTTGCATAAGCCTCGCTTGTTTACACGTGTGACGGTGGCAAATGTGGCCGAGCAGGAGAGGGTGTGCTTGGGGGGCTCAGGCTTCTCGCCCTCTGCTTCTTTTTCCCCTTGGAACTTGTGCTCCCTTTCTCTTTGGATGTGGTAGGGCGGGGAGCAGGAGAGGGTGTGCTTGGGGGGCTCGGGCTTCTCACCCTCTTTTTTTGCCCTATGGGCGTTGTGCTCCCTTTCTCTTTGGATGTGGTTGCGGGGAGCAGGAGAGGGTGTTCTTGGGGGGCTCGGGCTTCTCGCCCTCTGCTTACTTTTCCCCTTGGACGTTGTGCTCCCTTGCTGTTTGGATGTGGTTGCGCGGGGAGCCTTCTTCTTGGAGGAAGGTTCTAAATTTTTGCGGGTGCTTGAAGTTTTTGATGGTCCTGGAGTTGTGGTCAATGTAGCCTTGTGGTGGCCACTTTTGCTCCGCGTTTCAGGCACCTTTGTAGTAGATTTGTGTGACCGAGTGCTCGGTCTGGAGGATGAAGTGTCCTCATGCCGCTCTGGCCTTTTTTTCTTGGCCTCCTTTGCTGCTGGTTGCTTTGCGCTAGTTTTTTTGGGTGCCATGATGACAATCACAAAGAGAATGAGCTGTGTGTCCATTACCCTTTAAATAGAAATGACTGGGTATGACGCGTACGCGTGCGTCTGGCCGTGCGGAACCCGGAAACCGCTGGGGCATTACCTATCTGCTGCGGACAAGAAGAAAGATGGCGCCCACGATCTTCACCCGCCAACAACAAGATCTGATTATGCTCGTAAGTGTATTGTAAGGATGTTGATTTGCCATCTAAATGCATGCATAGGCCTTAAGCAAGCGCAGGAAGAAACAGTTGTTTTAAAAAGTGATTTAAACTCCGTGCCAAACAGAAGTTAGTGCGCACATGTGCAAACCAACTCACTTGCATCTAGAAGGATAGGTTAAGGCTAGAAATGTGTTGGGGAATGTCATTTAGCCAACTGATCTAATTGTGAATGATATTTGTATGCTGCTTGATCTAACAACTATTTGGATTTTTGTGTTTTTTAAACTATGCTGGAGCGCAGGTACGACTACCTGCCCAATGCTTTTGAGAAGAGGAATCTGGCCCTGAAGATCGTGGCCAGGATTCACCAGGAAACGGACACCACCTTCACTTATACGCAGATCATGCAGCACTGGTTGGACCTGAAGCGTCTGCACATGCCCCAGGTGCGGCGTTTTTTTTGCTATCCATTTCCCAAGTAAGTACATACCGATTGCATGCTAGATGTAACAAACACCGAAGGTAGGCCTTTTTTATAAATGCTTTTCTTTTCTAGTGTCTGAAATGGAGTACCGCATAGAACCCACCTGGAGGCGCGCAGTCCGGCCAGTGCGGCATGAATCTGCACCACCAAGTGAAGGTGGTGGATCTCCAGGGCCAACTTCCTACCCCTCCTCTGTAGCTGCGTCAGACCATCCCCTGGACCTATCCACAGAGGAGGGGCCTCACGGCATGGGCAGGCAGTCGTACGAAACAACTCAGGCATTAGACTCCGGTATGTGACTTTGAATGTAACCCCACACACATACATGCTATTTAAACAAAAGCGGATTCCCTTAATCTCTTTTTATAGATGAATATGTAGCGGGTGAAAGATCTGGAGCTGAGACTGCAGCAGATCATGCCCAGGAGGAACATGGAGAAGGTGGGTGATGTCACACACACATTCTAAGTGTCATTTGGTTACTGTTCAATCAAACATTAAAAGTTAGCCTATTTGAAATGTCTCTACAGCCTCACATTCCCAGCAGTGGCAGGCCCCAGACCGTAGTGTGGTCCCCGAAGCAGAGGTCGCCCACCACCGAAGTAAGTTGTAATGTAAATATTTTGAGTATGTGGAAAATGACATCATCACCGATCAACCTAAATCCATTGGCAATGTCATTAGCATAATGACATATGGCTTCTTCCTTTAATAACTTCCTTAGCATAATGACATATGGCCTCTTCCTTTAATAACTTCCTTAGCATAATGACATATGGCCTCTTCCTTTAATAACTTCCTTAGCATAATGACATATGGCCTCATGAGTTAGTTTCAAACATAATCATTCCATCCACAGCTGTGAAACATGTATTTGCACAACAATAATTTTCTTCTCTTTTTTTTTATAGACACCGCACATGCAAGATTAGCCCAACTCACTGCGACGGTGTTTTGGCTGGTGGGCGATATACAGGAGCTCCGAGCTTCAATGGGGACCACAGATGAAGCAAAGGGAAGAATATAGAAACTGCAATGGAATTGAGGTAAGCATTAGGTGCGCAAAGGGAAGAATATAGAAACTGCGATGGAATTGAGGTAAGCATTAAGGGCGCAAAGGGAAGAAGAATGAAACAGCGATGGAATTGAGGTAAGCATTAAGTGCGCAAAGGGAAGAAGAATGAAACCGCGATGGAATTGAGGTAAGCATTAGGTGCGCAAAGGGAAGAAGAATTAAACCACGATGGAATTGAGGTAAACATTGTAGCAGAAGTGAGTGATCCAAAAATTGAGACGAGCACATGAATGAGTTAATTTTGTTGTGCGCATGCATAAGGTCGCAAAGGGAAGAATATAGAAACTGCGATGGAATTGAGGTAAGCATTAAGGGCGCAAAGGGAAGAAGAATGAAACCGCGATTTTGTTGTGCGCATGCATAAGGTCGGAAAGGTTTCCATCTGGACGTTTATTTAGAGAAAAAGGAATTCAGAATCTAACGGGAAACGTAAATCATTCATTAGAGGCGACGTTGGAAAAAGCAAGAAAACAGAAGCCTACGCTGTTTCCTAAGTAACGTAAATGAAAAACGAAAGCTGAAAAATGTTGTTGGCGTATGAACCGACGAACACTTTACAGAAGGCTTCCGATGCATGCTTAGAATCACTCGTACACTCATACGCAAGGCCGGAAACAAAACGAAAAAAATACAGATCGACACAAAAACAAAATTAATTTTATGTCTCTCTGAATCAACCCTATTGACTTTTAAAATTTCATAAAGAGGACTGGAACAAAATAACTGTTAGAAAGGAGATCAGAAGCATTTTGTGTGTGCACAGCTGCTATTGTGGGATACAAAGGAGTAATAGAAAAGAACACCATGCAGGGATGAAAATGAGAGCCTGCATGGTAAAATGAGACTGATAAAAATAAAGCAATGGGAGCAAATGGCATGCACAACTGGCAGCTAGGAAGCAGGGAAAATTGCCACACCATAGAAGTGTATTCTGGTGTGTTAAAACAGTATGAGAAAGGATTTCATAGCTATCGTAGATTTTACTGTAGGTTAAAAACAGTCAACAATGCAGTGTCCTTTGAAAAAATGACTATGATCAGTTTAGATCAGGGTCAGGACTCAAACAGTGTTAGGCAGGATTCAACAGAAGGTTTATAGCGTGGCTGCAGATTAACCTATAGCCCAAGCTGATCTGCTGCCATCTACACTTACCCAAAGCTGATTTTCTCCAGAGATACAAAACTGCTCTAAAAGGTGATAAAAACAATGTATGTAATTTTCTTAAATTACATGCATTTTATAGGGTTGTTTGATGTGTTTTTCACAAAATATTACATTAATTCTTAAAGCGGTCCTTCACTCTGAATAAGAGTCTATCTTATATGTTTCCCACACCCTGTACATACAGATTGCTCACATTAAAAATCATCCTACCTGCATCTACTGCATGTTATGAGCCTTTAAATATCCAAGATGGCGGCTCATGGAACATCAGGCAGCCTGCAAACATGAAGTGCCTTCTGACTGTGTCGCTCTACATTCTGGGACTGCTGACCTTTTCATGACCCCAGATCTGCTCTGTCTGAGCAAAGCACAGCTATAATCCCGCCCCCGCACTTTATCCTGCTCTCCTCTCCTCAGTTAGTGTGATGCTTCTGAGTCAAGATGGCAGCACCCGTATCCTAAAGTCCTGAACAGAGTCGCAGCCCAGTGGGGGAAAGAATAATAAGTAAGTGACTAAAAACTTAAAATATATTAATTTTAGATGCTGGGGAATCTTTTTTAAGGGTTTGGGCTTTTCAATAAATCATGGTGAAGGTCCAGTTTAAGTGGTACTTGAGATAATTAGAAAATCAAAAGAGGTGCTTAATGAAAAAAGGTTAGATTACTGTGGATAGATAATAAATTCCACTGAATTTTGACAACACGCTTTTAGCAGTTTGCAAGTGAACCCCTCTTAGTTTACATTAAGCCACCTCTCACACATTTTCCCTTTAGTGCTCCCTCATCAACTATTTTTCATGTCCAACTCATGGATCCTTTCTACTTTGTTTTTAAAAGAATGTACTAGGTGTACTAGGTTCTAAAAATGGGCCAGCATAGGGCAGGTTCCCATATGTGGATGTACTCTCATTCCGCACTACAGCCGCTAAAACTAGAATTTACACTCCCTAGGTATATCTTTCCAAGGCAAATTGGGACCAATACCAACGAAATAAAACTTTGTAGGCCGGTTCTGTTGTCAGTACATTTATGGAGCATTTGGAGCTTACTGATCATATATCTTGCCACCCTGTGTTAACATGGACCCAAGTCTTGCTCTTAACTAGCTACATATTTATGGGCAGTGCATGCAACCATACCCCACCTAAATGAATCTGTAATACAGGCCCCCTTCGAAGAATGACCACTTCCGTAAAAAGAGTGTAGCTTAGTTAAGGGTAACAGCCAATTCCGCAGTTGAAGGTATTTAAAGTATGCCTTATGGGGGATGGAGGCCTTATGGGGGATCTCATATTTGCTTTGTAAGTTATTAAAAGATGATAACCCAGTGTCAGTGAATAGATGAAATACCTTAGTTATTACTTATTTTGTATGCCTGGGACAATGTTTGAGTTATCCCACAGATTCATTAATGTTGCATGTGGAGACATCAATGAATGAGTCCCAAATAGAGAGAGAATGTCTCATTAATGTGAGCAATTAAAGTGTCCATCATATAAGGTAAACAGTTTGGTCATTCAAGGAACACCCACATTGGGGGTTTGAGGTTAGAATGCATAGGGAACAGTTGTGTATTTTGGGAATCTCTATAGTATTTCAGGTTATTAGGCCCCCCAAGGCCCATCTGCATAAAGTGGGAGATCATTGTGTGTTTGGATACCATAGGTCGGCCTGGGGACCAAATGAAGGATGACCTTTTGTTATGCATGATGCATAGCCTGTGGAGTGGTACTTTAGCGGGTAAGACTTGAAATAATATGGGAGTTTGGGGTGTACCATCATCTTTATTGCGTTAATGGGTCCAATACAAAAGATGTCTACTAAGTTTCCAGCAGGGTTGTAAAGTATGCAAATAGGGCAGGGTAATTTATGCTATAAAATTCTGTGTACATAGAGAGGGTATATAAACTCCTAAATAAGACAAAGAACCAGTGGACCACTGAAAGGAAAAATTGGCCTTTATCTGTTCCACCATGCTCGCTGGCAGGAAGATATTGAGCACTATTAATGGCCAGGCCTATATACTGTATGTATGTAAAAGGAGAGAAACAACGTTTCATAACCAATACCGCGCTAATTAAAAGTCGAAAATGCTCAACGTGTCAGACTTCAGTCCAAAAAAAGTCCAGAAATAGAAATAATGCTAAAAAGACACAGAGCTGAATCTTTTCAAACTGGAATCCGGTGATCCAAAACTCATGCACATCTAATAGCCTCCACCAGTGTCACCAAATTCTTACCGGAACACTGAATTGTATAGGCATTCAGTAACGTGAGATCACTCCTGGATTTCAATAATAAAACTTCTGTAGTAAAATCCACACTGCCTCCAAGCCCGGTGGATTTCCAAGTTTATCCAAACGGTCCACTCCAAATGAAAGTGTAAAGAGGCATATATATAGAAAAAGAAAATCTAGTGCAACACTGCTAGTTCAAATAAAACAGTGTTTTAATGAATGCCAGAAAACTCACAATATAAAATTAAAAACAGCGCATGTAAAATCACAGCGAACAGCTCTCACCGCTCCCGCTGGCGTCCCACTAGACCTTGCAGAGTGCCCAAAGTAAGGTTTCTAGGACAAAGGGTGAAGAAATCCAACGCGTTTCGTCGCTCTCCGGCGACTTTAACTAGGATAACCGGCGCCACCAGCAAGCCGCTATTTAAGCCGGCGTGCGGCGAAACCGAGGATGGTAAACCCCGCCCCCATCTGACGCATTACGCGTCACGTGCAACGCCCCTCTGATGACGCACCTGCTCACCGCTATCAAGCGGTCCGGCAAGTCAGGATGCAAGTCAATGGAACCACCCCTCTGATAACGCTATACGCGTCACCTGTCAACGGGGGCCCCAATGACGGGACGACTGAGCGGGGAAAAATTCCACACTGTAAAAGGGCTCTAGACAGCAAACTATCGTAACCCCACCACAAAATAAATGAAAAAACATTCCTTCATAAACCATAAGGCGGGAGGCTAAAATCCAATTCGGCCGGTAGCGGGCTTGTACTTTAATCTTGCCCTCACAGCAATATCTTCCGCCCTTACTTGAGAAACATCTTTAATCAAAATTAAGGACAAAAGAATTATAAGGAAATTATTATATATATGAAAGGCTGCCGATCAATCAAAAACGAGTAAGTTAAGTGCCACCACATTTCAGTGCATTAGCAAAAGTGATGTAATAACGGTGAAAAAAAGTGAACCCACCCTTAAAGGTGACATACAATAAATGAATAAAGTGCAAATAGTGGGACCATATACTCCAACTCCTTAAAGTGAGCGGTCAACTAAAGTATAATGTGAAAAAATTGTATATATTAAACACAAAAAAAAAAAAAAAAAAATATATATATATATATATATATATATATATATATATATGTCCATTAATCATATAAAACTTAAAAAACTTTACTTTACCCCTTAAAATAACCCTGTGATAAGGATAAAAACTTAGTTTATCCGGAAATACTGGCTCAAGCTTGAAATATCCCTGTAATAAAATTAAAAGCTTAATTTATTGGGAACTACTAATTTAAGGGGACGGTGAAAGCTGTTCGCTGTCTCACACATATAATATAAAAATGTTAAGAAGTGTCAATAAAACAATTTAAATCGAATTCCACATTTAAACCTGTGGGAAAAAAGGAAGACCAATGAATGATAGACAGCCAGGGTCAGAGGCATGTACAGCCTTAAAGTGAGCCGACAGGCTGTGTGCCTCATAGCCCCGCTGTATATTATAGATGTGCTCTCTAATACGTGTTTTTAATTCTCTAGATGTTCTACCCACATACAATAAATTGCACGGGCACCATATCAGGTAAACCACATGTCTGGAGTTACATGAAATAAAAGAGGAGATCTTAAATCTCTTCCCTGTATGGGGATCATCATAGAACTTTGTGGACCTGGCTCCTGCTAAGGAAATCTTGCAACCCCTACAAGTCCCACACCGATAAAAACCTACAATCTGATTGGGTAACAGGGTAATAGGTTTCGGAGGGTCTATATGACTGGAAACCAAATGGTCCTTCAAAGTAGGAGCCCGTCTGTAAGCACAAACAGGTTGTTCAGGTAACGAAGGACCTAAAACTGGGTCCTCCTTCAAAATATGCCAGTGTTGGGAACTGTATCCTGTGATGAAGGAAAACTGAGACCTGTCACTGCCCCCCAAAGCCCGATTCTTGACCTTAGAATTATTCAATAAAGATGGACGATCCAAATTTCTGATGGCCTGCGCCTCTGCGGCAACTCTTTCCCTGTCATACCCCTTGTCTACAAAACGCTGGGTAAGGGTATCAACTTGTTGATCATAATCACTAAGATGGGTACAATTTCTACGTAAACGTAAAAACTGTCCCCGTGGAATAGCCCCTATCCAGTTTGAATGATGGCAACTATGAGCAGGCACATAGCCGTTGCGATCGGTCGGCTTGAAAAAGGTTCGAGTGGTTAATACAGAATTCTCAATCATAATGGTTAATCCAAAAAATTAACTTTAACTGGATCAATTTCGGCCGCGAACTCCAAACAAAAAGTGTTCTGATTCACTTCATCGAAGAATTCCTTAAGACCCTCAGGGGTCCCTTCCCAGACGACAATTACGTCGTCTATATAGCGGCGCCATAACTTTAAGGGGGGCCTCATAACACTATCGATGAATTGTGATTCCCAATATCCTACATACAGGTTAGCCATGCTGGGAGTGAATTTAGCTCCCATGGCAACACCCTTGTTCTGGAGGTAATACTTTCCCCCGAACCAGAAATAATTATGATATAGGGCGAATCTCAAACAATCCATAATAAAGTCTATTTGTACATGTGGAAGATTAGAACCCAAATATATTGGGAGGGAGGTGACCGGCTGTGAGGCTGCTCTCCCCACCCTACACGCAGTCCCTGGCTGTACCAGCCAAGGTGGAAAAAGTGGGACCTGTGTCCCTGGGATCTACAACTGGAGGTGTGGGCGTCGGCAACAACACTGCACACCTGGAAGAGCCCTGAACCCATACCGAAGGGCATAAGGGCTGGTATACTGGCAGGGCCGGAAGACATCTGAGTTCTGGGTTACCAGCCCTTATGCCTGGGCTAGTTGGCTCTTGGGGGGAGGGTGCATGCTTTTTTTTTAGTTTTTTGAAATATAGTCAAGAAAAACTTAAAAAACCCTCCATCGCTTTCCCCTCCTGTGATGTATGTAGTCACGTGTGTATTAAGTATTCCCAGGCAAGGAACCGGGATAAAAGGATGGAAACCTGTGTCCCTCCTTTCTTCCAAATGCCAGCAGAATATCAATAGACGCCCCACCGGCATGATACGCAGTGATGCAGTGCTAGACAATGGATGGGGCAAGGTAAGTATCAGTAAATTAGGAGTAATAAAGTATATATATATAAAATGTGTGCTGTTGTTTGTACTCTTTCAATTTACTTTTAAACTGGTAAGGGGTCACATGGACCTGTGTACCAGTTTAATTACTATTAACTGCACCACGAATGGGCATGGTGGTGCAGATGAACCCAGTGGTCCTGAGCACTTGACCTATGAGGCAAAAGGGCTGGTAATGACCAGGGTCGGCAGTTTGGCCATGGAATTACTAGCCCCTGTGCTTGGTTTGATGATTTGGTAAGCTTTAAAGGGGGGCCTGCATTTTTTTCTTATTTTTTTAAAAAGGGGTGGGAGGGGCTACATTTTTAAAAAAAATATTCCCACCCCAAAAATGTAAAAATAAAATGCCTGGCCCACCCGCTGAAGCTTACCAATCTGGCAAACCAAGCATAAGGGATGAAAATCCCAGGCACAAGGGCTGAACTGCCACTCCTTGGCCCTGGTCATTACCAACCTTTAAGCCCTATATCACAGATCAGGTGCTCAGCACCGTGCACATGCTATGGGCCACTGGATAATAGTAATTGAACTGGTATAGCAGTACCCTGTCCAAATACCTGCACCCCTATTTGAGATGCTGGGGGTGCAGGTAATTGGACAGGGTACCCTTATGCCTGGTACCTGAACTAGTTGACTATTGGGGGGGGGGGGTACACGCTTGTTTTTTTCAACAAAAACAAATGCCAGCTGTAATTTTTATTGATAAGACCATGCTGGCTAATGACAAATTAATTGCAGTGACCTCAGTGTGGTGCCACAAGTGAGGAAATGCAGAAATGGGTAAATACCATTGCCCAGTCTTGGGCACTCTATTAATGGCAGGGATCAGTATATCTTCAGTCATTTTTAACTTTGAGAATCCAGGGCCTCCCGAGTTCCAGTCCTCGGGTATCCTGAATTGGGATGCCCTGCCGTGTGAAACCCCCCATGATCCTTCTGGAACATTCACCCTCTCCCGGAGTCCTTGCCGCTCCTGTGCACTTCGGCCACAATCCATGCTCACCCCTAGCCATGCGCACCCGGCCTTCCTGAATGGGCAGCATGGTCATGCCATGGCTGCCAGTTGGGCGGGGGATGTGGCGCCACTCGGCTGCTCAGCTGCCCAGATAGCTTAGCCATCCACGGCGCCAAAGAGAGCCGAGTGTCAGCGAGTGCACTGATTGGCTGACCAAGGCACACTCACTCTTGCCCAAGTCTGCGCCATGGGAGCGGAAGGAAGGTGAGTGAAACAGGGCAACCTGGGGGGTACACACAGCGGGGCATCCAGATTCAGGGCATCCCTCTTTAACATGGACCTATCACCACCGATGCTGGTCTAGACTCTAAAAGACTTCAGAGCGGCCGACTAAGTGCCCACCAAGATTGCCCGCAAGCCCCTTAGCGACTGTGTTAGCTCCCCCAGATCGCCTGTAAGTCCCCTTTCCTCGTTCCCTTGCTGCATTCTTGAGCTGTCGCCGCATCCCCGGCATCCCTGCAGCTGTGCATGCTTCCGCGCCCAGTCATTCAAATATGCCAGGCATGCGGGAGCTTGCATTTCACAGGGGAGCTGGGGATACGGGTGCTGGTGCTCACTATGCCAGCTAAGTGTTCAAAACAACGGCTGTATGCCGTGCATTAGTATGCATGGTATAAAGCACTGATTGGATGATCACCTGTGCATGCACGGTGAGAGCGGCAGAAAGGTGAGTGGCGTTTACACAGCGGGGCATAGCGATTCCGGATGCCCCTGGGGCAAGAACCTATCACCAGGATAGTGAAAATCCTGATGATAGATCCACTTTAAGTCCACTTACATATATTTGCTTTCTTTGTACTCATGTTTATGATGATAACCCCTATGAATTAAAAAAAGTTTTGGAATGGAAGCTAGAATGTATTAATATATATCCATATATATAGTTTTAGGGTGTACCAATATATGAATGCCAATTTACTTATGCAAATTTTGTTACAGGGATTAACACGGCTCGTATATTACATTTTTAAATGGCTTTGTATGTGTTTTGGCCAAATAGGGACCAGTGAGCCAAATAGGGTTTAGCTCAATCTGCCCGGCTGGCTTTGTATTGTTGGAGGTGGTGCAACAATTCGGTGGCCATGGTGACACTTTGCACTCCATCTGGTGAATATCTCCACCTTAAGCCCCAACCATGATGGAAAATGATTCCATCTTGCCACCCTACCTCACATCCTAGAAATATGAAGGATATGGGGTTGTTGTAAAATTCAGTACACAACCATTACTTGCCAAAAAGTCCTGCAGCTCGTTTACTGTTGCTGTAGACCTATTGGCGGCCTCCTGGACCAATTTTCTTCTTGTCTCTTAATTAATTCTTGAGGGACATCATGTTCTTGTGCCAAATGTCATCCACTTTTTGATAAGCCTCTTTATTGTGTTGCATGGTATATCTAATGCCTTGGGCATTTTTATGTATCCTCCTGACTGATAACTTTCAAAAGTAGACCAGCTGACCTTTACATGAGGGTAATCTGAATCATTTTAAATGATGGCAGCTGTGTACTGACTAATATTTAGTCCTTTACTATTTAGTCCTTATGCAATTCTGAACACAACCACATCACCAATTAAAAGAGGGTGTGCATACGTTTTCTATTTTTATTTTCCTCTGTAAATTATTTATGGGTCACAGTGGGGGCCATGCTAATTACATGGGTGTGAATTGTAAGCTTGCAACCTGCATCTCATGAGCTTTTAAAACCTTAACACACGAAAACTGCAAATAAACATTTGTTCAAGCTTTTGACCAAATAATCATTTTCTCATGTGATGGTGCATTTTACAGATAAATTACATTTAGTTTTTAGTTTTAGTTTGGAAAAGGCACCCTATGGGCTATACAGAAAAAAGTTGCAAATTCCTTAGCATAGCCCATAGGGTTCTGTTTTTATCCCGATCTTTGAAACAATTATCTTTACCTTATTGTAAAATGTACCTCACCTGTAAGAATTCCCCTTTACAGGTACTTGGGAAAGATTAGAACAACCTGAAGCTAGTCGGGGGAAGATCAGGAGCAATGTTAGAAAATATTATTTTACAGAAAGGGTAGTAGATGCTTGGAACAAACTTCCAGCAGAGGTAGTTGCAAAAATCAACAGTCACTGAATTTAAACACGCCTGGGATAAGCACACATCTATCCTAAGATAAAGAGTACATACAGTATACACATAAGGGTAGACTAGATGGACCGTATGGTCTCCTGCCATCAACCTTATGAAGGAATAGCGACAGGTAGCGACTGGTGAGCGGCCGGTAATGACGGGCACCGCCAGGAGAACGCCGGCTCCCACCACAATCACACATTTATCAAGCCAATCCTGCTTAGCGACTGAGATAGCGCCATATAGCCACTCATTCATCATTATTCCAGCCTCAGCCCACAGCGCCAGCGTCCGACCTTGAACAGCGACAGGTATGACCTCTCGCTACCTGCCGCTCTCCAATGCATTTCCATGGAACAATCTTTAAATATTCATAATTAATTCTTATTAATGTTTTTATTTTTTTTTTTTCAATGTGAAAAATTCTGTGACCACTTCTGCCATGTTAGATAATTTTTTTAAGGTAAAAAAAAAAATATATATATTAAAAATTGATATTACAGGTCTGATATTATTGTATTCATATTACTAAATTCTTTAATACATTTTTTTTTTTTTTGGTTTCCAAAAATATGGTTGTTTGGGGGTTAAAAAACTACTTTTAACACATCGCCGCCAGCGCTCTGGGGTTTAAACATGCATTTCACAGTGCGTGATTTTTTGATGAATATGGTGGGAGCCAGTCGCTCTGACCAGTCGCTATCATGCGCACCCATACATTGCAGAACCTGTCAAATAGACTCCTAACCCCGTATTCAACATTACTGCACACCGACTGAGTCGCTATCAACAACCGAACAATGGCCAAGCACAGCGACTACTAGCGGGCGCTGTGAAAATACTGCTACAGTCGCTCAACTGTCGCTACCTGCCGCTATTAATGAATCGGCCTCTAAGAATATATGTTTGCATTTTTTGTGTTTAAATGTGAAAAGCTCACTAAGATGCAGGTGGTAATTGACACCAAAATGCGCACCCAGTGTTCAACTAGCTTCACCTAATCACCTAAAAGTAGAAGCAATTTTGCCTTTGGGTGTGCTTTCGGGTGTGAACTGAAGAAGTATTGGGGGGCGTTTTAACTTGCACACACTAAATATAATCTGTAAAAAAAAATGTTCTGGTGTTGTGATGGGGCAATCGTACAGGTGAGGTACATCATTTCTTTACATAGTGTAAGGATATTATTTTTGGTAAGTTTAGAAAAACAACACCCTATGGGCTATACTTAAGAATTTGCCAAATTGTAGCCCAAAGGGTATCCTAAACTTACTGGAAAAATTATGTATCTCACCTCACCCGAATAAATAGATTGACCCCCGTGGAAGGTCTGATTTTAACAGACTTTTTCTATCCACTGTATACAGTATATAGAATTTGCTATATGTCTAGGAAGAGGGCTCACCAAACATTAGTGAATACTGGCAAATTGGTATGAACAACAAGTCACAAAGGGCAGAGACCTTGCCACATTTTAGAGAAAAAGGGTTAATACAATAGTGATTGTGTCAATAATAATTATATTCATAGGTTGCTAAAGCTACCTAGAGCATTACGATTGTATGTGTGTATGTTTGTTCTTAAAACAACATAGGACATACAGTTCCTCTTTTAGAAGGACAGTCCCACTTTGAGGCACCCCACCACACCCATTACCCTGTAAAGTGGTTGGTTTATCTCAGTATACCCATATAAATGGTCAGTTTACATACAGTATCCCCTCGATTCAAAGAGCAAAAGTTAATTGATTTCGGATCGAGATTCGTAAGTTTGGGTGGGTGTTAGTCATTTTTTCCTGTTTTTTTGGCCATTTCCGACTCGCACGAGCCTACGTACGATTTCGTATATGCTCTTACGATCATCGGAAGTTCGTTCCTAAATTTTAGGATCACAGCGTAAAACTTAGGATCAAAACGTAAAACTTAGGATCAAAACGTAAAACTTAGGATAATCGGATGTGTTTAGGTGTGATTCAGAGAGCAGATTTCCAACCTCTAAATCCGTTTTAAAAGAAAGCCACTGCCGACACCTTTTAGCAGTCGGATTGCTGTTCTTGAACAGGTTTTTTGGCTATGTGGAGGAGTCTGCGCGTCTTGAGCTCCAATAAACTGCATGTATCAGCATGGCCGAGGCCATAAATTGTATGGCAATGCATACCTGATTCATGTATGCCTTATAAAAGCATTTTAATGTGGACCTTAATTAGTCCTTTGCATGTAAACCTTTATTTTGCAATACATCCATATATTTGCGTTAATTAAAGAAACTTATGTCCTTTGTTATTTATTTTTAAATTGATGTACTAGAATAATATTTTTAGATTGAATTTATTGGTGTAGTTGTTTACCTTTGCTTTGTTTAATTATTTTAGCTCATCTTTGGTCAGATGCATCACACTTACTGAGGAGAGGAGAGCGGGATAAAGTGCAGGATGTGGGTTACTGCTGTATTTTGCACAGACACAGCAGAGCTGGGGGCACGGAAAGGTCAGAAATCAAAGAATCCAGAGCAACACAGTCACAAGGCCCTTTCTGTTTGCAGGCTGCCCGATAATACCTGACCCGCCATCTTGGCTGTTTCTAGACTCATAACATGCAGAAGTTGCTGGGTGTTTTTTTATATTTGAGAGCAATCTGTATGTAGAGGGTGTGGGTAACCACACAAAAAATTTTAAGTTGTACCATTTGAAGCCAAAATATTAAAATTAAATCCACAAGTAAAAAATGCAAGTTAACTAAAAATTAAACAAAGTAAGATTTACTTATGCAAATGCATTCATTAATGGTTGGTTACTACAAAATGAATGAAATAAAGAAAAATAAAAGACCAAATATTTAGAATGCACTTTAATGAGGTAAGTTTGTAGTGCGCAGCCGCAAGATCAGAAGGATTTACGTCCAGACAAAAAAGGAAAAAGGGCAAAACCAATGTTGCAACCTGAGAAATGAAACGGAAAATTCAGGATGGAAACTGACATAGGTCTGATTCCCGAACTGCCATACGAACGGACGGGATAGAAACGTATTTGCTTATAGAATCACTCGCAAGTTCATACGAACGCACGAGCGGACGTGAAAAATAGGATGATCGGCACCCAGATCAAAGCTGTTACATGTTTCTTTGAATAGACCCTTATGTATTCTAAATGCACAATTTGTGAATGTTGAGTGTGCACTTAAACTGTGAATCATTCATTTTAATATCACTTTTGGAGGGTTTTCCAAATTATTTTTGCAATTTCTATGGAAGTTGACTTTTAAAGCTTTTACTATCTACCAAAAAATATATATACTTGATCTATAGAACTGTGCTATCATGTTTAGTGGGAAGTTTTTTTTTAAAGGATTCCTTTATATAGTCCTAAAATTATTTGTCTAACCCCTCCCCATTGAGTTTTTTTTGTAAATAATACAAATACATTTACATAAGCATCTACTTCATAAGAATATGTATAAAAATAAATGTGCCAAGCTACACTACTACAAAGAACTTGCACAAGCTTAAAATTATTACAAACTCAGATTTATTATATTTATATATTGAAGTTCTTTTAAGCCAGTATTTATAAGATCCTACACAAATGTGTGTAAAATATTAAACTTTGTAACTGTTGTAATGTAATACATTTATTAATTTTCATTAGTATTTTCCTGATTGTTTTACATGTGTACACAAAAACTAACCCCACAACTTTTGTTTGAGCCAAATAATTTTAGAGTTGTCCTAACGATTTGAGATTTTCCTGGAAAGGCAGGCAGAGATTTTCAGCACACTAATTAAATTAAAAAATCGTTTCTTCTAGTTAGACCTACAGCCATGCACAGCTGACTTCCCTAAACTGACTTACACTAAATGCATGCATGATACTGAAACATTGGGGTCAAGCTAAAGTTTTAGTAAAGCAAGCTTATCTCTGGGTGCATATTTGGGTGTGAACTTCAGCCTACATCTTAGGGAGCTTTTTACTTTAAACACACAAAAAGGTACAAAAAAATAATCTGCACATGTGATGGGTCATTTTTACAGATTAGGGGTACATCATTATTCCAATGAGGTTAGAATATATATTTTTTGTTTTTTGAAACAACAGCATGCAGAAAAAAACACAATAAAAACACAATATTTATCATAGCTCCTAGGGTTGCTGCTGTTTCAAAACCTTTAAACAATTATTCTTATCTCATTAAAAAAATTAGGCTCAACTGAAAAATTGCCTTGTGCCGGTGACTTAAAAAAAACAATAATAAAACAAATATTTTTGATTGCACTTTTGTATAAATGTGTGCTCTAATTTTTCCTAAAATAATGACCTACACATGTTATTGCACTTTTGTACAGGCAGAAAATTTGATCATATATTTTTTATTGCTCTCAGGGGTGAAGTTATCCTCTCCGCTGTCTGAGCTCTCTGCCTGGGAGGCTGGCAGTTAAAAGGGTTAAAAGTACTTATGCATGTTGGGTATTGTTCTGCCTGAGGAACCTTGTGCTTTCAGATTTAACCTGTTATTTCTATTTTGCATATTGAAAGCTTTTTCATACTTTTAGGGAAACTGTGCAACCAAAGAATTCTTCAACGGATTACTTCCAGAAAAATGAGCCCACTACAACAAGCTGAGAACGCCTAGAAAGTTAACATGTGTATGTATGATCAGTTTGTTATTTTTTGTGACCACACCGCCTAGTTTTTACATGGGAGATTGGTACAAGTATGGGGTTGCACTTAAAACAGACTCTATTGTTTGAGGATCCTAGGCAAAGGATCTCTCTTCATTCACCCGTTTACTTGACCACATTATAACAAATCATATTGACGTTAAAACATCTGAGATTAATTTCACTCTATTAAAAAAAAAAAATTCTATTACACTTAGACTACAATCCTATAAAAAGGGCAATTTCACACATAGCAAGACAGTATAATGTGTACTTAAATATCCAGCGTTATTTCGCATTTTGACGAGTAGTACTTGACTGGGTAAACATGTTTCTCCTGCTTGGCTTTTTCAATACTCTGTCTGTAACACACTTCTGCCAATTTATTGCTGCTGTCCCTTTAAGAGAGAGTGTGGTTTGACCCCTGCATTAATGGGGATTATTTGTTCCTGGACTCCATTCATCCATATATCCCTTATATGCTTTTTTCAGGACCGCTGTGGCTAGTTTGTATGGGGCACTCCTGGTGTTTCATGTAGTGCTCTATTCTGTTCTGCCATCTACTTGAAACTCCACGTGCCTCCTTTCGCCACCAGACGCGGCGTGTGTATGTGTTTATATGGTTTGTAAGGGTATTCCAAATGTAAAAGGTTACGAGCATGCTTTACTCTGGGGTGTTTGGCAACTCTTTCTTCCTTGACAAGACCTATGCATGTTGGGTATTGTTCTGTTCAAGGGACATTGCTTTTTCAGATGTAACTTGTTTTTTCTTGTTTGCATATTTTTTTGTGGCTTTGATTCTGCTGTTTTATTCTTTTTGTTAGGGAAACCCTGTGCAACCAAATAATTAATAGAGGGATTACTTCCAGAAAACTGTGCCCGCATCAACAAACTTGGTATGCCTAGAAAGCTTGAGGTGTGTACTTCCAGAAAATATTTTATTGAAAAACTTACATTTTTTGTTACAAAAAACACTACATAAAAATTGCATATATTTCACCCCAAAATATTGAAAATACATGTAAAAAATGACCAACAAGACATTTCACATTAAAGCCCAAACAATATATAATTTTACTGGGAAATGCCTGGAAAGCACTTAAAAATCACAGTTGAACATGTGTAGTGCAAAAACATCTGGCAAAACAGTGTGACAAAAAATGTAGGTAGGCCGTCTAACATGGCCTCATTACATTATTATTATTATTATCATTACATATGCACCCCTTATTGCGCATTTTTGCTCACAGAGATGCAGATGGCAATTCACACCCAAAAATGCACCTAGATTTGAAATTGCCTCACTAAGGGCCTTAATCAAGCACCATCTGCCAAAACAGGCTGCATAGGTGAAAAATAGAATTTTCTTTTTACACTGGAGCTTGTTTACTTTTACACCTAAATACATTTACTAAGACATTAGCATTGCAGCAATATGCAGGAAAAAAATCGAAATACTATTTTACACTAATCTAATTTGCACCAAAGGAGGGTGAGGTGAATTGTGGCCGATTTAGCTTGATAAATTAGACCCTAAATCAAGGTTACCTTTGGGTTTGCTTTTGGGTGTGAGTTGAAACTGACATCTTTTTAACTTTAAAGAAGCACAATTGCGAAAAATGGCCCAGTGATAAAAATCCATATAAATATACTGGATGGCAGGAGGAGAGGTCACTTATACACCTGGCATTATGAAATATCCAGCCAGGCATGTTTTTTTATTTTAATGGAAGGAGGACATCAGGGATAACAGGTTCTGACACCTGATAGATTAAACCTTTAGCACCTGGATTTTATTCCTACCATGAGAGAATAAACCACAAACTTGACTGGAGTTTTATTCAGTTTCTGTGTATAACTGACCCCTCCTCTCATTAGCCAACGGCTATTAATGGATATTTAATATTACACAATTTCACGATAGTGCTCTTTTAACTACAAACTAAAAAAAAATCATAGAAGTGTTTTTAACCTTATTTAAATAAATCACATATCAATGTGATGGGGGATTTTTACAGGTGAGGTGCATAATTTTTCCAATGAGGTAAGGATTATTATTTAAAAGTTTGGAAATGTTTCCAACGAGGAAAGGTTTTTTTTTTTTTTATGGGCTCGTCAGACAGGTAAGGATATTGGCTGACTGGGGGTTTCACAGAATGAGGCATCTCAGTTTGGGATGCCCGGGAAAGAGTGACTCAGCCAGCCCTGGACTCTCATAGATTCCAGAGCCTGTTTGCTTCACTTTAATAGATCAGATGAAGGTTGCAATTCACACTTAAAAGCACAGCCACAGTGCACCTTGCTTCACCAAATAATTGGAATGACCCTCATACATGCCAAATTTTGGTGGTTTATTTCTGGCAGTGCTGTTTGGTTGTGATTTGAAACCTTTTTCCAAGTGAGCTTATATACTTTAACATGGGGGTTAGGGTGTTTTTAATAAAATTGAAAATAACATCATCCAATAAACTATACAGAACTATTTAGAGATATTTAGAGAGCCCGTACAAAGGTGCTGGTATTTCTATTTTTTGTAAGATATTGGGGTTATGCGAATGATTGGAATATTTAAGAGGTTTTAGAGATTAGATTAACAGTAAGAGCATTTCTCAATTAGCACACAATAAAGTGAAATAAAAAATAATTTTCTTTTATTTAAAAATCTAAATTATCCGCACATGCAGTAGGGAAGTTCTAAAGGTGAGGTGCAAATTATATGTAATGGTATAGATATTTTATTTATAAATTATTATTAAAATACAATATAACTCACTTTTTTACACCCTTTTGAATTCTTTTTCCTTTAGGGTAGGCGGTGGGGGATTGGTTAATAAGATTTATCTGTAAAAAATATCGGGGATGGATGATGCATGCACAGTCCAGAATTAACCCATACACAGTGTGGATTAAAAAATATTAGTTTATTATTGTTGGCCCTCTTGCTTTACAAATTTCAAGGTAGTTCTTACAGCTATGATGGATGTACATATATGAGAAACCTATACCTAACTGCTGTTACCATTTATTAATGTATACTGTACGTGCTTATGTACTGACTCAACTCTCCCAAGGAAAAAAAAAAAAAAAAAAAGTATTTTTTTCGCCCCATAAGACGCACTTTTTTTTATTTTACCCAACAGTGCGTGTGTGTGTGTGTGTGTGTGTGTGTGGGGGGGGGGGGGGGGGGTGCTGGTGCGTCTTATTGGGCGAATGTAAAGAAAAAAACAACAAAAAGAAGTATACTCACATCAATTGCTCCTGATGAATGGATGATTCGTATTCCATAATTAATATATTTTGGGAGAACTTTTAACAATATTTATTTTTTTATTTTGCTTTTTTTTTTTTATTTTCTCACTCAAAGCAGGATTCTATTTACACTCAAAAGCACACCTAAAGTTAAGCTTCAACAAATAATTGACCCGATCATTAACTGTACTATTCAAAACAAAGTTTCTGAAACAACTAGATTAAAGTGTAATTTTAGGCACAGTATCATGCATTCCACTGTAATTATGTAATCAGTGAATTAAAATTGATTATTTTGATTTTTTTTTTCAACTACACAGTTTTGCCTTTTTAGAATAATATTAAGCAAGCCCTGTGTAAATATTGTATACAGTACCTAGTAAAGCAGTGCTGCTTAAACATACCCACACTGCTATTTTTAATATACAAATATAAAAACATTTAAATAGAAAAATTTTGTTATCCGAGTGGTCTAATTTGCTAAATACCACACTGGCTTTTTTATATATTCATTAGCATAGATAACTTCATTTTTAGAAAATATTCTTTTTACAAAACATTTAATATTTACTACACATTCTGAATTTAGAAAATCCATTCTAAAAGAGTTCTCCAAATATAGTTATTCAGTTTTTTGGAGGCTGAGTTTTGAGAGCTTTTGATTAAAATAAAACCCCTACCCCACTGTTAAAATAATGTACCCCACTTTTATGAACTGTCCTATAGCAGTGTTTAGTAGAAACATGAAGACTCTCAAAACTTAGCCTGTCCAAAGGCTAAAAAAATCATTTAGCTAATTTCCCGTCTAACAAAACACAGAACAGTGTTTTTAATTTATACTACAGATTAAATTAATCATATTTATTTTTTATAACACATTTGCGCATACTTTTCACCGCTCAAAACAATCTCTAAATTGAACTCAAAAGAGTACATTTGCGCATTAAATCTTACTCCATGTACAAATTTACACGCAAAAAATTGTGTGCAAAAAAATTGTCTGCTGAATCAGGAATAAGGGAAAAACATGAGGAACCCATTTTTATTCTTGAAAAGTGTGCGCAAATTACATTATTCATTTTCCAGACTTTTTAGAAAGTTTAGAAAATGTTATAGTTTATATGGTGTAATGCTAATTTTCCCAATAAAAACTATTGAAATAAAAAGAAAGTTTAGAAACCACAGCATATGCTATTCAGAAAAAAAAGTAAAGCAAATGATAAATAGTTTAAGGTTATGCCTTAGCAAAATAAGAAAATGAGGTGACACCATATAAAGTAAAAAACTTTAATTACGTATGATTAAAAATAAACAATCTGCAGAACATGCATCTAGTCATGTTGTGATTGCTGAAATATGTTGATTAAGGCCCTTATTTATGAAGGAATAGCGACAGGTAGCGACTGGTGAGCGGCCGGTAATGATAACGCCGGCTCCCCACCACAATCACACATTTATCAAGCCAATCCTGCTTAGCGACTGAGATAGCGCCATATAGCCACTCATTCATCATTATTCATTATTCCAGCCTCAGCCCACAGCGCCAGCGTCCGACCTTGAACAGCGACAGGTATGACCTCTCGCTACCTGGCGCTCTCCAATGCATTTCAATGGAACAATCTTTAAATATTCATAATTGTTATTAATGTTTTTTTTTTTTTTTTAAATGTGAAAAATTCTGTGACCACTTCTGCCATGTTAGATAATTTTTTTAAGGTAACAAAAAAAAAAAAATTGTGCAGAATTGATATTACAGGTCTGATATTATTGTATTCATATTACTAAATTCTTTAAAAATTTTTTTTTTTGGTTTCCAAAAATATGGTGGTTTGGGGGTTAAAAAACTACTTTTAACACATCGCCGCCAGCGCTCTGGGGTTTAAACATGCATTTCAAAGTGCGAGAATTTTTTGAGCATGATATTTTGATGAATATGGTGGGAGCCGGTCGCTCTGACCAGTCGCTATCATGCGCACCCATACAGCGCGGAACCTGTCAAATAGCGACTCGTCACATCGTATTCAACATTACTGCACACCGACTCTCGCTGTCAACAACCGAACAACGGCAAAGCACAGCGACTACTAGCGGGCGCTGTGAAAATACTGCTACAGTCGCTCAACTGTCGCTACATGTCGCTATTAATGAATCGGCCTCTAAACATTTTGTTTTCTGTATCACTTGTTCTGAAATGAAATAATTTGCACCTCACAGATTTTGCAAAAAGAAAAAAAGAGTTTTATGTTACTTTAGTCGGGGTAATGCTAAAGATCTGGTGAAGCAAGTTTACCTTTGGGTGTGCTTTCGGGTGTGAACTGAAACTTACAGCCGAGTGTAATTTTTAACTTGAACACACTAAAACTATTTTTTTTTTGTTCTGATCACTTACCCCTGTGATGAGGAATTTTACAGGTTATGTATGATTTTTCTGAAGGTGTAAAGTTATTTTTTGGGGAAAAACAGCACCCTATGTGCTATGCTAGCTATTTGCCAAATCATTCTGCACAGCATATACGGCGTTGTTATTCCCACACCTTATTTTTATGTCATTGAAAAAATAATGTATCTCACCTGTAAAAATGCCCCATCACAGACAGTGCTCATATACATCCCTCCTCAGGGCAATTTAGATTGCTCCGCATAAAATGTATTGCTGTAGTGAATATTAGAAATAAAATGGCGTCTGCTGGATTCCTTGTTACTGTGCATTCTCAGTTATGCCAATTGAATCCAAGCAGCAGCATAGCTGAGATGTTGGGAGAGGAAGCTCCAAAATGGCCGCTACCTTTCTTTTCCAACTGTGCCAGGCTGTTGGTCTGGTTTAAAGTGGACCAACACCCACCCCGATCAGCTCCCTCCCCGCGGGGCATCCGAAATCGGGATGCCCCGCTGTGTGAAACCCCCCAGAAAGCCCCTAAAAACGTACCTTATCGGCGACGGACAAGCGACGGATAAGCCGCCGCCGCCTCCCGCGCGTCCCTCTAGCAAGGCGCGCACCCGCGCCGGCTGATCGGGGTGCCCCACGGAAGTGGACCAACACCCAGGATAGAGAAATTCCTGGGTGTTGGTCCACTTTAAGTAAAACTTGCATCACCAGTTCTCTATGTGTGCTGAGTGAGAAAAGCTCTGACTGTCTTTCTATACTCAGCCTCTCTGGAACAATTCTAAATCATTTGGATAACCCCTCTACAGGAGTCATGCTAATTGTTTTGTGGGATTAACTCTGGGTGTGATTTGGGTATGATTTAAACCCGGAACCTAGTGAGATTTTTAAACTTAACACACAAAAAAAGCACTAAAAAGTGTTTTCTTATTTGTCGCGAATAATGATCACCTGGACCTTTATGGGGTATGTTTGCCGATGAGGTAAAAATTGGTTCCGGTGGGGTTTGGAAATAACAGCAATGTATTGGCTATGCAGAAACAAATCACCTAATTCTTTTGCATATCTAAACTTTAAAAATATTATCCTTTATAATGATGTACCTCACCTGTAAAATGCCCTATCACAGGTGATTTGTGGCAACATTTTAAACAAATGATTTTTTTTTCACATTTTGGCATGCTAAAGATAAAAAGGCTGATTCACTACTAGCGCCACGTATTGCCAGATGAGCGTCTGTATAGCAGTGCTTAGAGTGACCACTAGTAAACACTGTAAGAGGGTATTGGGCGCTATAACAGAGCGTCTCGGTCGCTCTAGCAGCCTGGCTGCCATTGATGAATGTGTTGTGTGTTGGGCGCCCTAACAACAATACAGCGCTGCAGCAAGTGACAGGTAGCGCCAGCTCAGTGCTTCCAGCACTCAGGGCTCCACACCATATTTAACAAAAAACTAAACACACACAGCGTCTGTGCTCTAGCATAGAGCGCCATACGCTGTGTGATTAAAGTCTGTTTTTGAACACACATCCACCAGTAGCAAGGCGAAAACACATGGAATGACATTGTTTTAACACTGGGACAATAGGCTCGATTCAGAGAGACACAAAAAAACTTTCGGTTTGGTGCCGACGTCGTAACATTTTCAAAATTTCCCGCTCTCGTATGAGCGTACGAGCGATTCTATGAATGCATTGAAAACCTTGTGTAAAGTTTCCGTCCGTTCGTACGGCAGATTACGAATTACGCGGATGTCATTTTCCATCCAGACTTTTCCGTTTCATTTCCACATGTTACAACGTAGGCATTCGTTTTTGCCCTTTTCCCATCGTATCCTCCAACGAATCCTTTACGTTTCCCGATAGATTCTGTTTCCATTTTACCAAAAATAAACGTCCAGACGGAATCCTTACGATCTTGCGCCTGCGCACTACAAACTTAAGTCATGAAAGTGCTCGCCTACATATTTGCCACCCTCACTTCTACTACAATGTTTAGCTAAACCACTTAGCACTCCATCCTCCATCTTCCCTTTTGGACCCTTAAAGCACACCCAAACCACTTATCGTTCATGTGAATATTCATCTTTAAATATTTCTGTGCCTATTAGTTTTGTGTTAATGTAGTTTGTTAATGAAATGACAATGTAACTTTTTAAAAATAATTACCAGCATCAAATATGCATTTTTAAAAAATGTTTTAAATTTCAACTTTTTACAACTATAAATAATTAAATACATAGCAATGGCAGGCCACTGAACATTATTCTTCATCTGTGGTCCCCAACGAGTTGCACAGCTCCTGCATCTCGCCCACCAACTGAAGGACCCTGACACTCAGTTGTGCCACTCTGGCACGTGTGGTCCCTGTAAATTACAATTTTGGGATAACCTTGTTGGGGTCATACTGCAGTGCCCCCCCCCCCCCCCGTATGGTCCAAACACCTAAATCTGGACTTCATAAGCCAGAGGGCCCTCGCCACCACGGCCCGGGTTTTGCATAGTGCCCGATTAGAGAACCCCTGGCCCGCATTCTGCAGGCAAAGAACGGGCATCAGGAGCAAAGGCGAGCAGCACATCTTGCAGTTCCTGCAACCAAATATAAAATAATTACACAAAGCAAAGGTAACCGACTAAAACACTAACTCCTACAACACATTAAGATTCAAGTTCAACAATTCAAATATAATTCACAAAGGACATAAGTCTTCAAAAATAATGCAATTGTGTGGATGTGTGGAAAAATACATTTTTACATGCTAAAGACTAATTTAGGTCAGCATTAAAATGCATCTATAAGGCATACATGAAATGTATTGATTCAGGTATGCATTGCTATACAATTTATGGCCTCGCCAATGCTGATACATGCAATGCCTTGGTGCTAAAGGCGCGCAGACTCCTCCACATAGCCGCAAAACATGTTCAAAAATAGCAATCCGAGTCCTCAGAGGTGTCGGAAGTGGTTTTACAATTATACGATTTTATAGGGTGGTGAGCCGTCGGCAAACAGCTCTCTGAATGTGACGTAAACCATCCCAGCAACGGAAGTTTTCTGAAGGAACGAAAATTTTCCAATTTTGTTTGGAAATGTTCCGAATTGCTTTCGCTAATCGAAAGCGCATATACGCATTCTCCCGAACGTTCGTGCGAGTGAAAAATGTACGAAAAAAAGCCAAAAAATGACAAACACCCAACAAAACTTTCGATTGCAAATACGAACATAATGACATTTGGGATTTTGAATCGAGCCTAATAACACTTTAGTGCCAGACCTGAAAATACAATTCTGCATAAAAATATAAAAAGTCCCAAAAATATATAAAAGTGTTTGTTTATAGCCAGGAGAGGTCACACAATGATTTGAGCAAAAAAAAAAAAATGAAATTGCCAAACACGCTATTTATACAAAAATAATGAAGCCCCATTGAAATGTATAGGAGAGCGCTACAGAGCGACAGGTACTACATGACACTCCTGAGCCTAAAGCGTCAGCGTTATATGCTGAGCCGCCTGTATTAATACATGTGACGCTACATGGCGCTATTAGAGGCGCTCACCAGATTCAATTTCTTAAACGTGGTTTTGCGTACAGCGCCCGGCCTTCACTAGATGCTGCCTGCCTCTATGAAGCACTACCTGGGGCTATCCGTTCTTAAATAAGCCCCGAACCAGCTTAACCAGGCCTGCTCCCAAGTAATTTATGTACACTCATAAATTTGTAAATGCAGATCTCATACCTCCCAAATGTTCCTTATTTGGAAGGACTGTCCCTCTTTTGAGTCCATATTACCCAGTCCTTCATTGTTCTTCTTAACCTTCTTAGAGGTTTAATATACAGATCTGCATCAATAAATGAGTATTTTTGCATGTTCAAGGTGTTTTTATTGGTGTGACTGCTACACCCTATCTCAATCAATGAGGGACCGTGGCTTCATTTAACAATTGTCTCTCTTTCCCACCTTGGAAAGTTGGAAGGTATGATATCTGATATCTTGTCAGACAAGCCAATTAATGATGCCAATGTGTATGCCATTGTACACTAGTGTGTGCAGGACATGCTAGCACAGTCTAATGCAGTGAACTGTAAATCAACCTTAAATGGAAATTAAAGCAGGCCGACGCCCTCCTTGAACACTAGCTGCCAGAGAAAGCCCATGCACCCTAATTTACCCACTTTCACCTCAGGTAAGCTCTGCAGTTGGGAGATTCTTGCCTTTCTCTTCAGGAGTTCTAGCCAACACTGGTGGAAATGACTACAAACAAGTGCGGCAGACTTACCCCCACCAATAGGAGGTGTGCACCCAGTTGACTTCACTTATTACAACATATATTATCCTAGGAATATTTTTTTTTTTAATTACCAGGAGCAGGTAAGTCATTATAGAAACATTTTTTGGAAACTGCAACCCCTATTGTATGATGCAAAGTTTCATTTTGAGTGTGTGAATGCATTTCAAAGGTTTCAATTTCCAGTAAGGACTCATTTTACTAAATATAAAAAGTGGGCAATACGTCTGTTTTTATTTCACAGAAGGGTGATAAATTATATCCCATGATCTCATGAGGGAAAGCAGGAAGTGTTGACCTTATCACCTCAGCAGGGATACAAGTTTGTGGTATCTACTGAGATGACATCATAAAGGAACCTTTTTATCAGCATGAAGGCCTGTCAGACAGTTCTTAATTTCGCTTAGTCATCTGGACTGAGGTCATTAAGTCTTGGCTTTATGGCTGAATGTGCTATTTCATTCTGGTATGCATTATTTTTCATGTGGTTTGCTTCAATTACTAAACCGTAATTCAAAGAACCACCTTCTGCAAGTGACTCAGAGGGTGTGCGGGATACAGGATTATTTTTTTTCCATTTTAGTTTTATTGTTCACTCCAACTTTACTGTGGATAGTGCTCAGTCATGGTTGTCTGGAGTATAATAGATGTCAGCATGTTATCTGTTAGCTGATCGTATCATTGTGTATGCCTGGGTGGTTTAACAAAACTTGAAAAGAATCATCTCCTCCTTACTCCTTGGAGGTCCAAATAGCTAAAAAATCTGTCTTTCATTGGACCACCATCTTATGTCTCCAAGGCTGTTCTTGTTGCCCACGTTGAATCACTTCTTTCCTAATTCAGTACTGTATGAGGGAATAAGAGGTATTTCGTTGTCGATGTGAGGAAAGAGAAGATCCATGTGAATGGTACACTTGGCCTAATTCATAAAAACTGAATCAGGTTGTCCACCGCTAAGTGATTCTTACTGTCATTTTTTTTCTACTGATGAAATGTGATGTGAAATCCAGCCAAGAAATTTTTTGGCTTTGGATGGAGTTGAGAAGGTTAGGAACCATATTTATTGTTTCTTTTCCGTCTGTGATCTCATTGAAAGATTTAGTCTTAAACCACACAGGAAGGTCATCCAACATGAAGAGCTGTGGGTGTCAGAAGGATTGGAATTTTGATAAAAATCACATTTAGTAGTGAAGGGCTCCAATCCGGGTCAGTGGTAAATTTAACAAGGATTTTTCCCATCATATCCAGTCCAGCCAGACCGGTATTGTGGCAAGATCTGGGACAAATTATTAAAGAAAAATGTGGTCCCTTCCCCTGTAGCTAAAAGCCTAGCACACCAGGCAGACAAGCCAGGGCTCAGAGACCAAGTAGATGGCCTCTGTCCCTGCAAGTGTACAATGCCCTTTATCACACTCCTGGTGCTCTCTTCCAGGGAAACCTGGGGCTCTTCCACACCTTCCTATCCAGTGGGGGAGGTGAAGGCACTAGTGTTTTGACCAGGCACCCGCTGGGTCCCTTTGCAACCCCTTACCAGTTCACCAATAGTGTAAATAGTAAATAAACACACAAGTCTCCCTCCTTGTAAAATAAACCTAAATAGAAAATCAAAACAAAGTTTAATCCCTCCTAGTCTCAATGGCTTGCTTGAAAAGCTATATTGCCTTGCAAGTATTTCTCTACCTGTTAGATATCTTCAAACAAGCCATTGGGGACACCAGGGGCTGGTACACTTGCAGGAATGTAGGCTGGCCAATTGAATTCTGAACGCTCGTTTTTCGGCCCCTTGTGTTTTGGGGGTGCCCAGCTAGTAGTCTCAGGGGGGAGGAGACAAGCATACTAATAAAACAAGGACTAAAAGGCTGAAACATAAACAGCTGCTGTGAATTGATGCTTATACCTTGTTTGGTTATAACCAAATGTCAAGTTGTCCAGGTGCCTTGATTTATTCCTATGGATACATTGTAAATGTTACTTACTGTTTTACATTAAATTAATTATTCATTCCTTAATAGGAATGTCCTTAGATCAAATAACATTCAATATAATCCACAAACCCTTCTCTGTTTTCCCACTGCAGCTTACTAAAGAATTGTCTTTAGGCATGATTATCATATAGTGGATATCAGGACCTGGACTAAAAATAATTAGGGGGTTCCTAGGCCCTTGTTAAACAGCATGACATTGCATACATCTGCTGGAATACTATAGCCTACACTACCCTGCAGCTCTCAAGAAAGACCTAAAAACTTGATTTGCCCCTTTACCTGGTGTTGACCAATACCTACCACAACACTGCCAATCAATTAACCACCAACAAAATGAAAGTAGTCCTGCTTTGCTTTGAGCCCCCCCCCAACTGCCTTTATTTTTATTTACTTTGAAAGTTAAGACATCCAGTGTGTGAATAGTGAGCTTAATGTGTGGCCTATATAGATAGTTATAATTAATATATACAGTACAACCACCATATTAAATGATCCTAATATTATATGCTGTTTAAAAATAAATATTGCACTCTCCCATAGCATTTCAAATACAATAGTGTATTAGTTATTTTCCATACAGTGAATATAATCTGCATTTATTATTTCATTAAAAGCAAAATTACAGCTGATAACCAAGCCATAGAAAATTCTTACATACAAAATTTAATGGGTTTATGCTGGAATGTTTAAAAAAGCTTATTTTTAACTTTCCAAATGTGATACATTGATTTTCTATTGGATCTCATTTATAAATTATGTTCACTATGTCCACCAAAATTCTAGCACTTGTTATTATCATTATTGATTGACACTAGGTTTTTGATTATTATTATTTTTAGTATGTTGTATATTATTAATATAGAAGTTGGTCAGGGATACCCTTACGCATGAATATCCTTTAAACTTCAACAATATTGTTGTGTAGAATTGATATGTCCCTCTCATTCTATTTTCTTTTGGATATGTGAATACTTTAGTTGTAAATATATTGTAGTTGAGAGCCATGTTCTTGATTTGGTTTGATGTATATTATATATGTATATCTTCTTGTATTTATTACTCAAAGAAAACATGTATATTTGATTTGTGGTTTTAACATTTAATTGTTGTTTGTTCATGGGATCTGGGACGGTTTAGAGTGGGGACTTCGATGCTGCCTCTGCTCTCCAACGAGCTGATATTCATCTATTGCTCTGTCACTGCGGCGGTGGCCCTGCCCTCGCCCGCCCCCCTCGTCCCTGTGCCCGTTGCCATAACTGCGCACTGGTATACAGCGCTGCGGTGTGGGGCGTGCTGCTGGGGGCGGTCTGGGGACCGGCGGGGGCACGGTCACGATGTCATTTGTGGGTGGGCGGAGTTTGGCGCGGGCGATTGTCGTGTTCCGCTTCCGGCGTGAGGGCAGCCGCCGGCCGGGGCTGTCGCGCGCCGGGGGTTGGGGGCGGGCACGTGCTGGCACACATTCCCAGCCTATTTAGTGGGAGCATGGGCAGCATCTGTGAAGTGGCACCTTGAGGAAGTGACAGTCCGTCACGGAACGCGTGGGTGATTGTCTCGCTCAGCAGGAGGTTAATCCATTTTTCACTGAGGTGATTATTTCCTTGTTAGTTTTTTTATATATTTTTGCACATTCATGTATAGCACTTTAATATTGCACATAGGCACTTTACAAAGATTGATATGGATGCATCCATGTGATGTTAAGATGATTAGCACAAATGGTTAGGATTAATTGGGTCTCTCTTGCTGGGTTGGGCTGTGTATTGGTATATCTTTTTTAAATGTTTGTGATGATTAATGTATTTTGTGTCTTTTTAATGAGGTTTTCTGATGAATTAAACTACTGTTTATAATTAGTGATGATGTTGGTTTATTAATTGAGTAGGAGTGGTGCCTTTTTTTGCTTAGTGCCTGTTCTTGAGGTGCACTGGGCCACAAGGTGTTTTGTTTAGTATATTGTGTATTTGGGATGCTTTAATTGGCACACTCTTGCCCATATGTGCATTTGACTTGGATGGTGCTGAACCAAGTGCATTTTTGTGCAGGTTTTCTAAGTGACTAAAGATGTTTAATTTTCCATTTCAGTACAGCATAATGCTAAACATGCAGCTGGAAGCCCAGGTTTCCTACTTATGGTATGTTCATTATTTCTTAGAAAATGCCTTCATCTTTGAGATATAAATCCAGTCCTGTATTGATTGGGCACACACAAGGGATAAGTGTTAACTACCACTAGGGTAGCTTTTCTGTAGGAATATAAGAAAAACTTGAAGTGACCACCTATATTTTCTAGGTGCTAGTAGAGATAGGTCTGGCTTGACAATGGTGGTAACCCTTGACATTGCTCTAGAGCAGGGGTTCTCAACCAGTGGTACCTAAGCTCCTATCAGGTGGTAAAGGACAAGTGCAAGCTAACCTGTATCCAAACCTGATTTACCTGAAGTACAAAATGAGAATACACCTATTGATCACTGATCACCATTTATATGACTGATGACCCATATGCACAACTGAGCTGGTACTTTAGAAAAAACTGTAGAAGGTGCTTCATATTTTTTTCATTGGTGTGATGTAACCCTTTAAGAGAAGAGGTGACAAAATCTTTAGGTAGACCGGCCCTGAAAGGGTTAAATCTCATGTTTGGTCTATTGTTTATCGCTCCTCTGTGTCATCTTACTTCAGAGTGAAGTACCATTCATCACTCTTTGTTTTATGTTGCTACGTGTGGGCAGACTGTACTTTACAGAGGATATATTGCAGCCATGTTTAAAGATTACTCATTCTGTACTTGTACTCTTACAAGCTCAACATCCATTCAGTCTGGGAAAACAATTATACTTGAACTATGTCCAGATATGATACACACTATTTATACACAACCACACCATTAATACATGTCTGCTACACAGGCCAAAATGAAATACTGCGCTTCAATATCAGAAGCAAGTAAAAGTGAGAAATCTGCTTCTGCTTTTAGGCGGATATTACGCTGTTACTTACATGTAGCTATATAAAGTAGCAAGGCAACTCATATTGTAGTGTATATTTTAAGTACACTAACTCATGTTTTTATTTGACTATACATTTTGGACTGCTGCACTTTAAAAAAAAAAAAAAAATAGGAACATCCTTTGATCATCTTTTCTAAAGGCTATATTTTCTATTTCTTACGGATTCCTTTTACTCCTTACCAATTATTAGTTTGCCATTACATTTTCTTTTGTGTTAGATCCTCTATGTATTCTTATCTTTTGTTCCTAACCCCCCCCAAAAAAATTATATTGAATGCTTTGACGTTCACGTATTGCATATAGGATGTTTTGGCTTTATATATAAGTAGTAGATTTGTCGAAATTTGGTTTGGCAGGATCCATCCAGCTGACATCTCGGCAGGCCGATGGGCAAAACGCTGAACTCACCTACCGCTCCTTAAACCCACAGAGTGGCTAGAGCAGCCTGCTGGAATACTAGCAACACTTGCGAGCAGAACGCAACATCACTCGGCTCCCTTCGACTGTGTGCGGAGAAGGGAAGCGAGTGTTGCTGGCACTTGTGGGCACAAGGAAAAAGTAAGAATATTGTGTAACTCCGGGGGTTAGTTCGTGATGCCCTCTGTGGTAGGGAGTAGGTCACCCTGGAGTCTCAAAAACTCCAGGGTGGGTTTTGGTCCACTTTAAGCATATGCCGAAACCTGGTGTGGACAGAACATTCCAGCTAAAACATAACCCAGTGTTCAAGGCAAGTAGTATTCATGTAACAAAAGGCTATGAGGACATTGCAAGCAACTAGTACTCAGAGGGCCAACACATAGAATATATTGCCTTCTTAAAGGAGCACTATCACGAAAAAATTGGCCAATAATAAAAATTCCTATAAATATGCTGGATGGCAGGAGGAGAGGTCACTTATAAACCCCGCATCAAGAAATATCCAGCCAGGCTTGTTTTTATTAATAGAAGGAAGAGGTAATTGTGTGACAGGTTCTGTCACCCCTCATACACTAAACCTGCCACCCCTGGATTTTATTCCATGAGAATAAACCACAAGCTTGGTGGACGCTTTATTCATTTCAGGTGTATCATTCAGGTCTTCTCATTAGCCGACGTGTTTATATGGGTTTTTAAAATTACACAGTTTCGCGATAGTGCTCCTTTAAGCAGCAACAGGAGAAAGAAAAAGGCGAAACTATTTTTTTTAAATTTATGTACTGTCCTGGGACATTGGGAACATGTATTGCTAAGGTTCACGCAATACAATTTAGTGCACCTACTATGTATAAAAGACCATGACTAAAGATTTTTTCATGAAAACTGCTAAATAGCTATATTCTGAAACCCCCTACCCTATCGTCCATCTTCTGTTCATGCAAATGCCCCAAAACAAAAAGTTAACTCATGCTTCTGTCTCCCAGTGAATGAAATTGCATGCTGGTTGTCACATTGGCCAGTTCAGCACAATAGGCTCGATTCAGAGAGACAAAAAAACTTCCGTTTTAGTTCCGATCCGTTTTTTGGGGGAAATGTTTCTGTTCTCGTATGAGCGATTCAATGCATGCATTGAAAACCTTCTGGAAAGTTTCCGTCCGTTCGTACCGCAGATTACGAATACGAGGATGTCATTTTCCATCCAGACTTTTCCATTTCATGTTCACATGTTACAACGTAGGCTTTCGTTTTTGCCCTTTTCCCATCGTATCCTCCAACGAATCCTTTACGTTTCCCGTTAGTTTCTGTTTCCCTTTTTCAATAAATAATCGTCCAGCCGGAAATCCTTACGATCTTGTGCCTGCGCACTACAAACTTAACTCATTAAAGTGCTTGCCTACATATTTGCCACCCTAACTTCTACTGCAATGTTTAGCTAAATCACTTAGCACTGTCCTCCATCTTCCCTTTTGGACTCTTAAAGCTCACCCAAACCACTTAGCACTATCCACCATCTTCCCTTTTGGACCCTTAAAGCTCACCCCAACCACTTAGCACTATCCTCAAACCTTTCCTTTTGGACCCTTAAAGCTCACCCAAACCATTTCTCGGTTAGGTTCTTCTTCCATTTTAGCCCCCTAAAACTTACCCAAATCACTTCTCGGTCATCTGAATATTCATCTTTAAATATTTCTGGGCCCATTAGTTTTGTGTTAATGTATTTTGTAAATGAAATGACAATGTAACATTTTTTTTTTTTTAGTCCATCATAAAATATAAAATTGTAAAAAATTTTGAAAATGTCAAATATTTAAAACTATAAAAAACTAAATACATAGCAATGGCAGGCCACAGAACATTATTCTTCATCTGTGGTCCCCAACGAGTTGTGCAGCTCCTGCATCTCGCCCACCAACTGAAGGACCCTGACACTCAGTTGTGCCACTCTGGCACGTGTGGTCCCTGTTAAAAAAAGGTAAATTTAAATATTGGTATAACCTTGTTGGGGTCATACTGCAGTGCCCCCCCCCCCCTTCGTATGGTCCAAACACCTAAATCTGGACTTCAAAAGCCAGAGGGCCCTTGCCACTGGCCGGGTTTTGCATAGTGCCCGATTAGAGAACCCCTGGCCCGCATTCTGCAGGCAAAGTACGGGCATCAGGAGCAAGGGCAAGTGGCCCATCTTGCAAAACTGCTAGAGACATTAACAGACTTGGTTCTACAAAGGGCATAATCCATATGTATGTCACACTTTTCTATTTCTTTTTTTTTTTAATTTTCACTTCAACTTCACAAATACTTGCTACTTTGCGTTACTCTATTACATAGAATATCAAAAAATCAAATTTAAAGTGGACTAACACCCGGGATTTTGGCGCGTACCCCTAGGGCATCTCGACTTGGGTTGCCACACCGATAGACATACCTCGCCAGCCTTCCCACTGTGCAGGAGCGGCTCTGCTCTAAACAGCTTCTTTGGCTGGGCATATTAATGTGCATATTAATGTGCAGCTCAAGAAACAGATGAGAAGCTTAGCCAAATTCATAATCCTGGCACGGCACCCCCTGAATCCCTCTATGGCTGTTTGCTGACACGCCAGTTAGTTATGGCGGGCACACACAAACCTAATAGGCTGCAAGAGCCCCCTCTCTGGAATTTAGTTTGTAGGGAAATAGGTTCAAGTCAAGGTTCATGGGTGAGGTAAGAATATCTGGTGACAGGTGGGGTTTCACACAGTGGGGTATCCCAAATTGGGATTCCCCAGGGGTGGGTAACGTCTATTAAGTCCACCAAGTTTGTGGAGGGGTGTGTGTGTGTGTGTGTGTGTGTGTATATATATATATATATATATATATATATATACATATACACACACACACACTGCACGATGTCCATTTAGGTATAAATTTCAGAAAACACAGTATGTAAAACTAAACTTTATATTTAGTACATGTCACTATAGTGATAGACTAAAAATCATGTAAAACAACTAATGATTTGCAAGCTGCACTGATTCACATGATATTGACTATGGACCTTTTTCAAAGCAAAATAAAGATTGATGTGAGAGGGTGGGGTCTGATGACTGAGTACATGTCAGGGCTGTATGTGTGCAACATGCTGAGCATACCTTCGCTGCTGCACCTGTGTAACGTGCTGAGAATTGGTGCTTTATGCCCTACTTTTACTCTCACAATAAGTAACATTTGGTTCTTGTAAAGCATTTTTATTTCCACCAGTTATTTTAAGGAGAGTGTGTTTGATAGTGTCCTCCGAGAGCAGTGTATTTTACTAAGAAAAGAGCCAGAATCAAGATGGTGGTAATATCTTTTCGCTTAGATGTGTTAACATCCCTCTTAATTCCATAATTTTTAAATCCCTAAACCACTCAGCAAAAGATGTTAACACAGAAAAAATAAAATTTATATTTAGTACACGTTACTATAGTGATAGACTAAAAATCATGTAAAACAACTAATGATTTGCAAGCTGCAATGATTCACTTCTGATATTGACTATGGACCTTTTTCAAAGCAAAATAAAGATTGATGTGAGAGGGTGGGATCTGATGACTGAGTACATGTCCGGGCTGTATGTGTGCAACATGCTGAGCATACCTTCGGTGCTGCACCTGTGTAACGTGCTGAGAATTGGTGCCTTATGCCCTTCTTTTACTCTCACAATAAGTCACAGTTGGTTCTTGTAAAGCATTTTTATTTCCACCAGTTATTTTAGTGAGAGTGTGTTTGATAGTGTCCTCCGAGAGCAGTGTATTTTACTAAGAAAAGAGCCAGAAGCAAGATGGCGGTAATATCTTTTCGCTTAGATGTGTTATATTTTTAACATCCCTCTTAATTCCATAATTTTTAAATCCTTAAACCAGTCAGCAAAAGATGTTAACATAGTTTTACTTGTTAGATTAACATCAATACTGTATGTTATGTGACAATTTATGTCTTGTATCCATGGAAATAATTCTTTTACATGCATGCTCTAAATCTAGAACCAAATAAACATGGTTTACAGTATGTATGGAGACTTTGTGCATAAGAGTTAACCTCTACTGGATCATAAATCAGGGCTTCAGTCTTCCCTTTTTCCTTATTCTATTTGTTATAGGCTTTGTGAAGCCATTGCCTTTTACTCGTTTATATAGATGTAGCAATCCTTAACATGACAAGCATAACTTAACTAGTTACGTTTACTCAGGGCAGAAGCTTTTGAACATTTCAAGATAATATTCTTTGCCATTGTTAAGTGTCAGTCTAAGGCCTGTACATGTGGAATTCATCAAACTGTGAAGACTCTGTGGTTGCTTTGTATTATTGAAAAAAAAACAAATATATAACACAGCGCTCCTAAATAACTCAATGACAAAGAGTAGTTGTAATGCTACGATGTGCCAGACTCTTATCCCAAATAAGCCTCAGACTGAATATATAAAAATTAAGGCACAGAGCAATGGAAATATGCAAATTTACAGGACAAAAAGTTCATCAATAGGTGTGTCACACTTGTCCCAAGGTGCATGCACCGCTGATAGATATGACAGTTGTCAAAGAAATCACTTATTTAGTGAGCCAAACAGATATCCCAAAAGGCATGCACCCTCCAGCAGTCCACACGTGTTCACCGCCAAACAGATGTGCGCTTACCAGAACATAATGTAAAAAACTCCTTGTATATATTGAAGCCGTACTCCGTTGATAATTCCAAAGTATAATGAGGTATGTTCCCAAAGTCCTTAGATATCTCTGTCCATTATCACCATATAATCATGTGGAAAAAAGAACATAAAAAAATAGTGCAACCCCGTAAAGATATTTATAAAGGGTTTTAATAATACAATTGCACTTACAAAAGGTCCAAGTCAACTGCACAAATAATAAAAACCATAAAGAGGTAGTCCTCCTTTCCCTCCTCCACTACGGCCGCTAGTAGGTATGGGTATGGTACAAACTGAAATCTTCTTATGCAGGTACTCTTGCCCTTTAAAAATAGTAAATGCCGCTGCCCCGCCTGACGCGTTCACTGATAAACAGCTTTCTCAAAGTCAGGTGGCAGGGAAAATGCGGCTTCAATAAAAATTCCATGTACAAAAACACTGGTGCAGCTAAAATCGTCACATAAAAGTAAAGAAGGATAAGGATCTTACCTTCCGTATCGGCGCGCTGATCGCCCGCTCGCTATCCGGCAGGTGAAGAAACGGCGGAAGATGTAGACTCATCCTGCACGTCATGGCCACGCCCCCCCAACACGCGCAACCTCGGCAGCGGTCGGGGAAAGGCTGAGGGAAACTCAGCTAATTCCGCCAAGTCGCGGGGAGGCTCGGCTAGTTCCGCTAGGCGGGCCTCGGGTATTTCCGCCGACGGGGGGGGGAGTTAACCTCCCTGAGCAGCTTCGGCCATCTCTGCCGTCAAGGCTGAGAGGAGCTTCAAGTGAGGTCAGAAATCTCTGCCTCACAGAGACAGAAGCTGTCACAAATGGCTGAATATATCAGTCTGATTGTCTGGCAGAATAAGATTCCTCATCTATTGCTGCCAACATTTCAGCAGCACAGCAAAATATCCACATTTTAATACTACATGGACACAGCTACAAAAATATAAATTATAAATATTATACACTTAAAAGGATTTACACACACAGCAATTTTGAAGTTAGGAAAGGGGGACCACAAAAATCCAATACATAAGAAAAACATGATACATTTTTTTAATAACTTCAACATAGTCATTAATAAATAACACATAACAAATACAATGAATTAAATACAATAAAAGTATAATTAAATCCATATTTTAACAAGGACTCACACCCCAAGGGTAAGTAATCAAAATAAATCAGAGTTGTCTATGAAGCAATTAACATTGAATTAGACATTAAGACCTCTAGGAGAAAGGGTATCTAATTCAAAGATCCACCTACTTTTACGTCTGGATATCTCCTTCGTTAGATTAGATCTTCTCCAATTTCTTTCAATATTGTCTATGCCCATAAAGGACATGTATTGCGGATCACTAGCATGTACTTTTTTGAAGTGGGCCGAAAGACTGTGAGCCTCAAAACCCTGTTTAATATTGTAAACGTGTTCCCTAATTCTGGTTTTGAGGCCACGGGTGGTCCGGCCCATGTAAAACAACTGGCAGGAACACCAAATCAAGTACACTACATATTTAGTATGACAAGATATAAAGTGAGAGACTTCATAAATTCTTCTTGTATCACTCAGAGTGAAAGTTCTTTTAGGTTTCTCAATTTGTTTACATGTTTTGCACCCCATACTTGCTCCGCACCTGTAGAAACCCTTCATGGTGTTTCCGGTGAGGGTGATCTAGGGGGAATCTACAAAACTCCGGGTTAGTAGATCTTTTAGGTTGGGGGACTTCCTAAAGATGACTTTAGGATTATCCTGTAAGGAGGAACCTAGCACAGGATCGTCTTTCAAAAGATGCCAGTGTCTAGAGACAAGCTGGTTAACCTCTCTATGTTGAACATTGAAATCTGTGATGAAGGGGTCGCCAACATCTCTTTTCCCCCTTTCTTATTTTTAAGGGTGTGGAGAACCCTGTCTTTTGACCTCATCTAGTTGTTGCTCAACGTTTCGTAGGTTATAACCTTTTTCCACAAAGCGATTAGTCAACAAACTTGCCTGCTTGTCAAAGTCCTCCAAGTTGGTGCAGTTTCTCCTAAGTCTCGTATATTTCACCTTTGGAATTGCATCCAACCACTTTGGGTGGTGGCAGCTAGTGGAGGGGACGTAGCCATTCCGGTCAGTTGGTTTAAAATAAGTTAAGGTGGTAGCAACAGACCCAACCTTCTTAATAGTTAGGTCGAGAAAATTGACCGACTGGGGGCTACATTCTAGCGTAAATTCTAAATTGAAAGAATTCCCATTCACTATAGCGAAGAAAGCCTCAAGATCAACATGTGTGCCCTTCCATAGTATAAGCACATCATTGATATAGCACCCCCACAAGCCAATTGGGGCCAATCCTGACAGTTGATAAATTGAGCCTCCCACCAACCCACATACAAGTTCGCCATACTGGGGGCAAACTTGGCCCCCGTGGCCACTCCTTTGATCTGCAGGTAGAAACTGTTGGCGAACCAAAAGTAGTTGTGTTCCAGGGCGAAGGTTAGGCACTCAATCAAAAAATCATCCTGTGTCAAAGGTAGTCCAGAACCGCCAGAATGCCCTTATCATGAGGGATCACTGTATACAGGGATGTCACATCTGCGGTACCCAACATGGTTACCTCCTTCCAATCTTGATTCTCAACCATACTGATGACTTGTGATGAATCTTTCAAATAGGACGGTAGCTTAACTACCAGATTTTGTAAGTAGGAGTCAATGTACTCCCCGAGGCGACAGGTTAGAGACCCTACTCCATTTACAATGGGGCGTCCCGGTGGTTTGACAAGTTTCTTATGCACTTTAGGTAGTTGATATATTGTAGGGATCCTGGTCGTCTGTGGGCTAAGATATTTATACTCTTTTTGTGTAAGAAAGCCTTTCGACAGTCCGTCTGCTTGTAGATAGTCCAATTCAAGTCTATACTCCATAGTGGGATCTTTATTAAGTACTTTATAGGTCTCTCTGTCAGCTAAGAGTCTATGTAGCTCCTCAAGATAGTCAGATTTATTTAGTACAACCAGTCCCCCCCCCCTTTGTCAGCCGGTTTGACAACCGCCCCATGTTTTTCCTCTAATGCCTTAAAGCCTTTATAAAGGGCTGGGGGCCACCTCTTTCTCTTGAGTGTTAGACGCTTAAGGTCTCTTGTTACTGCAGTCCTAAAAGCTTCAACTTGTGGGCCTGATACATAAGAAGGGTTAAACAATGACTTATTACAAAGGGTTGTATGTCGTATGTTAGATACGTCCTCAACAGGCTGTATCCCCAACATTTCTTCATTTGTAGACACAGTTTGATGCCCCTCCATCTCTTCCTTCGCCATGAAAAATGTCCTGACTGTGAGTTTCCTAGCAAATTTCTGTAAATCAGCTAATGCAGTAAACTTGTCAAGATTCTTTGGGGGGGCAAATTTCAAACCTTGGTCTAATAGTAAAAATTCCTCCTCTGTTAGTTTGACCGAACTTAGGTTAAAAATCCCTTTACCTAGTTTTGTTGTTGCCTTCTTATGTTTGCTTCCCCCTCGATTTCCTCGTTTACATCCCCTTTCCTTTTTTGGGGGAGCCTCCTTTCGTCCTTCCAATTCCCTCCCCTATCCTTCGGAGAGGTTCTGTCCCATTGTCTTGGGTTGGATGGTTGTCCCACATGAAAAGGGGTAGGTAGCATTGTCCTATTCTCATAATGTGAAGGGTAAATTCTATCCGGAGTGTTGTATATTGGTCGATTCTCACCCAAATTTTGGGATTTATGTCTAATAATACGTTTCCTCCCTTTCCCTTCATATGTTCTCACAGGGTATGCCGGTTCCTTTCTCCAGTGCAGTGACGCTCGAGATTTAATCTAGGATGGGATGGTTGACCAACCCTCACCTTGCCGGATGCCCTATGGTCCATACCCCTAAATTTGGGTGTTCCATAAAAAAGAATCGGTCACATTCCACTTGCATTTCATTTTTGGGAGGATTTGAAATGGACTGCCAATTGAAGACTTTATTCGTGGCATAATCACTACAATCCCGCTGAAATTTCTTTGATTTCCTATTTTTAATCACCCTTTCATCTTTACCTAACTTATCTTTTAAACTGCTTGAATGGTTTTGGAATTCCTCCGAATCTCCCAGTGGGGCCATCCTCTCTTTAATGATCTCTTTTTGTTCATCACTGAAGATGACCTGTCTCTTTTTCTTAGAGATTAGTCTCTCCAATAGAGTCAGGCCACACTCAGTAAGAAGGGCACACAGGATGATCTTGAGGCTTTCTTCGCTATAGTGAATGGGAATTCTTTCAATTTAGAATTTACGCTAGAATGTAGCCCCCAGTCGGTCAATTTTCTCGACCTAACTATTAAGAAAGTTGGGTCTGTTGCTACCACCTTAACTTATTTTAAACCAACTGACCGGAATGCCTACGTCCCCTTCACTAGCTGCCACCACCCAAAGTGGTTGGAAGCAATTCCAAAGGGGAAATACATGAGACTTTGGAGAAACTGCACCAACTTGGAGGACTTTGACAAGCAGGCAAGTTTGTTGACTAATCGCTTTGTGGAAAAGGTTATAACCTACGAAGTAGAGCAACAACGAGATGAGGTGAAAAGGTCAAAAGACAGGGTTCTCCACACCCTTAAAAATAAGAAAGGGGGAAAAGAGATGATGGCGACCCCTTCATCACAGATTTCAATGTTCAACATAGAGAGGTTAACCAGCTTGTCTCTAGACACTGGCATCTTTGAACAGACAGAGCGGCATGTGGACGAGCTGCAGGGATTCATTGTATCTATAGAAGCCGAGGAGGAGGGATGGGACAGGGCTGCACACACACTCACCGCCTACTGGATGTATGCTGAGCGAACCTCAAACTGCCACTAGTAGCACCTAGTGGTTAAATCTACGGTATACTGACACTCCCCCATCCAGCTTGTGGAACCATGTGAAGTTGATATATCCCCTTGTGGAAATTGGAGTCCTTTGGTCTTTTATGAGGAGGTGAAAAATTAAGCACCCAAATAGATAAGCATTTTATCCTAGTTAAAGGAGAAATTGTGGAGCCCTTAACCCTTTTGCTGCCAGCCTACCTGCAGCATTTGCCACTCCCTGTTGCCAGACGATGTTTCACTATTTTGCGCTACACATATTCAACTGTCATTTTTGAAAGGATTTCCAGGGATTTCCCAGGAAAATTATATATTGTTTTTTTCAACAGAGTCTGGGCTTTAACATGAAATGTCTTGTTTGTATTTTTTAGGTGTATTCTCAATTTTTTTGGGTGAAATGTGTGAAAAAAAATAAAAAAAAAATATTTTTTTACAATTTGTAGAGTTTTTTTGTAATAAAAAATGTAAGTTTGTCAATAAAATCTTATTGCGTGAGAAACCCCAATTTCTCCCGGTTACAGCGATACCACATATGTATAGGTAGACACCCTTTCCTGCCCAGAAGCCTTTTATAGCTGCTGGATGACAAATGGTTAATTAAAAAAAAAAATGACATAGGGTCCCCCTTCCCGGGGAGGGGGACCCCATTTTTTTTTGGATTTTTAAGGGTTAAAAACCCTTAAAAATCCAAAAAAAAAAATGACGTGGGGTCCCCCTTACCCAAAGTAACCAGCCCGGGACCAGCTATGGGGGCTTGTAGGCACAGAGTGGGGGGGCCAGCTTTGGTGGCCCCCCCACCCTGCAGCCTACGAGCCCACATAGCCTATGTGGGCCCGGGCTCTTCTGCCCCCCCCTGGCCTTTGGGGAGGCAGGTAATGGGGGTGCGGGGGTTAATGGCAAGCCACCCGCTAGGGCAGGTGACTTGCCACCCCCCCAGCCTTGTGAACTGGTATAAGGGGTCTCATGGACCCCTTACCAGCTCACAAAGGGTTAACTGTTAAAAAAAACCACGACACAATAATAAAAAGTATTTTATTAGAAAAAAAAAAATTTTTTTTTACTGTACTTACCTTCGATTGCAAGCTCTTGTCCCTCGCCGCTCAGCTGACAGATGCCGGTGATCGGCATCCAGAGAAGGAGAAGGCAGGAGATCAGAGGATCTCCTGTCACCTCCTTCCCCAGCGCCGATCACCGGCATCTGAGAAGCTGAGAAAGCTGAAGCCCGTTCGGGGCCCAAGGGGGCGGGGCTTAGAGGCATGATGGCGGCCGCCATCGAGAAGAAGAGAGGAGAGAGCCTCCCAGGCTCTCTCCTGAAGATCGGTAAGTCCTGGGGGGGGATCGGAGGCCCCCCAGGTGAAGAGGAGGGACAGCGGGAGCCAGCGCACACACAGGTAAGTGAATGTCATTTTTATTTTTTTTTTTTTTTACAGTTAGAAGCTGCTGCTGCAGAAGCGGGGGGGGCGGCCTATTCCGGGGGCTCTCCTGGAGCCATCCGACCCCCCACGGGGGATCGGATGGCACCAAATTAAAGAGGAGACCCGGCCGGATCCAACAAGGGGTCAGGTGAGTATTTTTTATTTTTACTTTTTAAACTAGAAGCGAGGAAAGTCAAGCACGTAACACCTACGGGCTTGGCACTTAAGGCCCAGCCAAGCCAGCACGTAGGTGTTACGTGCTTGGCAACAAAAGGGTTAAAGAGGAATCATATGTGCAAGAAATCAAGAATAAATCTGGTACGTTATATATAAGAAGGTGGTGGTGAAGTCACTGAAATGACTTGAAGAGCACCCGTGGTGATATAATTGCTTCGCTGAGCCTTATATACAGCTCTAGGGCTGTGTATATATATATATATATATATACATGCGTTATTTATTAACATTTATTAATTACTATGTTGAAGTTATTATAAATTTATCGTGTATTTATTATGTATTGGATTTTTGTGGTGGAGTGGTCCCCCTTTCCCAACTTCAAAATGGCTGTGTGTGTAAATCCATTTAAGTGTATATTTAAAATTTATATTTTTGTAGCTGTGTCCATGTAGTATTAAAACATGGATATTTTGCTGTACTGCTAAAATGTTGGCAGCAATAGATGAGGAATCTTATTCTGCCAGACAATCAGACTGATATATTCAGCCTTTTGTGACAGCTTCTGTCTCTGTGAGGCGGAGATTTCCGACCTCACTTGAAGCTCCTCTCAGCCTTGACGGCGGAGATGGCCGAAGCCGCTTGGGGAGGTTATCTCCCCCCAGTCGGCGGAAATACCTGAGGCCCCTCTAGCGGAACTAGCCGAGCCTCCCCGTGACTCCACGGAATTAGCAGAGTTTCCCTCAGCCTTTCCCCGACCGCTGCCGAGGTTGCACGTGTTGGGGAGGGTGTGGCCATGACGTGCAGGATGAGTCTACATCTTCCGGCGTTTCTTCACCTGCCGGATAGCGAGCGGGCGATCAGCAGTCTGACCAGCCGTATTGGAGCTCTGTGCTTTTTGGGAATGCATTCCTCTGTGGGCCAACATCAAAGGCGCCAGCTACGCCGTCTGGTACTTCTGAGTATGGCAGAAACCAGGCTGCAGCGCACGCCTTTGGACATCGATGGCATGAGTGACGTTGACCTATTCGAGCTCACCCGCCTTAACCGTGTTTCTCTCCATGCCTTGTATAGCGAGCTGCGGCCATGGTTAGCCCCCACCACAAGAAAGGGGCATGCAATTGCAGGTACGACCAAATTGGTTGGCTGCCTGCAATTTTTGGCGAACGGCTCGTTCCAGAGACTGGGTGCCTTCTCCGTGGGGATGTCCCAGTCTACGCTGAGCCGCAGCCTAACCAAGTTTTTGGATGGCATGGCTACCCTGGCACAGAATTACATTTTTTTCCCTCAAACAGGGGAAGCCTGGAATGCGGTTAAGTTGGGCTTTTATAACATAGCCGACATGCCCAACGTCCTTGGTGCAATCGATTGCACACATGTCTCGCTCATCCCCCCTGCGGACCAGGAATATCTGTTCAGGTATGTGGTTTGGGTCTGCTTTATTTCTGGTTATCACACATTTTTTAAGGCTCACACTAATTACACTTGTGTTTTGCTTGGTACAGGAACAGGAAGATGGGCCATTCCATCAATGTTCAGGCAGTGGCGGGCCCTGATCTTCAATTTTTCAGTCTGTTTGCTGGCTTTCCTGGGTCCACGCATGATGCGCACATTTTGAGGAACTCCAGCCTCTATCAACGGTTTCAATCTGGAGATATTTCTGGAGGATGGTTACTGGGTATGTGTCTTAAAGTTGTATTTCTTGGCCCCCAGGTTTGAATGTGGATTTGCCACTACCCCACTAATCTGTGAGACCTTTCCTGGAAACTTGAAAAGGTTTTTGGTTTAATTAATGGGTGAAAGTATTCTCCACTATTGGCTTATGTTCTGGCCCTCTTATCTCAGTAGCATTACGCAGACATTTTTAATGAGTGTACAGGTTGCATGTGTTTGTAGGCTCAGTAAAAATGTCAATTCCTCCCACCATACCTAGCTCACCTATTTGTCCCTGTGTACTAATGTTTCTATGCACACCTAAACCTTTTTTAGGCATCCACCTTATGTTTGTCTTTTGTATTTTTGCAAGTGACTCAGGCTATCCCTTGTTACCATGGCTGCTCACACCCATCCTACACCCATCTTCCCAGGCACAGGAGCGCTACAACACAGCCCATAGGAGGTCTCGCTCTGTGGTGGAACGTGCCTTTGGGTTGTGGAAGATGCGTTTCCGATGTCTGGATCAGAGTGGGGGTTCTCTTCAGTATCAGCCTGGCAAGGTTATCCAAATAATTATTGCTTGTGGGGTCCTGCACAACCTTGCCATTAGAAGCAGGATTGCTCGATATACTGACCTGGGTGCAGAACCTTTCCCTATTTCTGACGAGCAGACCCCTCCTTACACTGGTACACAAAGTGGGCCAGCACACACAATCCGTGCTGACCTTGTGGCCAATGTATTTTCTTGAAACCACCCCCTGTCTGCAGGCTGGGGAAGATTAAATCACACCTAATAAGTGTTACATGCTGGTCACAAAGCGACTCTAAATGCATTTGGGCTTTACCTCTGCTGCTGGCGCATGTCCATTTTTGGGCAACTATATGATTTCAGATCCACAACTGTCCGCTTGATTTGTTCAGTATCTCGAAGGACAGAACACCATAATGTACCCAAACAGCATTGGCAACAGCCATGCTTTGTGCTTAGCAAAAACGGGCTGTTAGGGACCCACGGCGTGGTTAGCGCCCACATGGGTGTGTGTTGTCCCCTGCATCACTTGAAATAGATGGTTGGCTATCTGGGGAGTCGTGTGTGGTTTTTGGGCCGGTGGTTGAGAATGGGTTAATGTCTCCTTGCTCCTGCATTTTTGGGAATGTGCCTGTGTCTGGGGAGTCCCCACCGTTTTAGTTGGTGCATGTTCTGCATGTGTCTTGTGCCTGCTTTTCTGTTTTATTTAGGATGAGGCATGTGTGCGGCTGCTATGTGGCTTTGGCCTTGGTTGGCTCTTTGTGCTCCCTTTAGGTCTGACCATATTGATATGGTATCCCACACCAAGCGGAGTGCCTTGAGCTTTAAATATGTTTCCAACTGCGGTTGCGCGCCTGCGCGCACGCACGCACGTCACCGCGGGGGAACGTCAGAGCTAGAATTTGAAAAACAAGCCAAGATGTCCCCCGCCGTCTTTACAACAGAGCAGGACGAGCTCATCATGGATGTGAGTATGCGAGCGAGCGTGCGTTTATGTGCACGCACACATTCCTTGTAATAAAAAAAGAAAAAAACGCAAGAATAGTCTGAAACAACTTAGTTTGTCACGTTACAGACCAGCCCACCTTAGTTTAACCCATGTACGCAGCTACAAACTAGCCTACATGCAGATAGCAGAACTAGGGCAATGTGAGGCAGCAAGAGGTTAATAAAGTGACTTGATTTAGGCCAGGAAACTTGTTAATGTATTTTGTGGATTAATGGTGTGTCCTTGTATCTTTTTCTAACAGATGATGCTGAGGAATCGCTACGACTTCCTGCCGTCAGATTATGACAAGCGGACATTGGCCCTGGCGGTGGTGGACGCTATTGAAAGAAGATCCCAAACCACCTATACCTTCACTCAGATCGCCCAACACTGGTCTGATTTAAAAAGAAGACATAAGCCCCGGGTGAGGCGGTACTTCGCAACACATTTCCCATGTAAGTGTAGAAAATGTCAATGCACCTCTAACCCTGCCATCGCCTGGGCGTGGTTTAATGATTGTGTTTGTATTTCAGCCCATGAATGGAATTTGCGGTTCCGCCCCACCCAGACCAGGACACGCAGCCCAGTGTTGGGCGAAACAGGTGAAGGTGTAGGTGGCCCACCGCCAGGGTCAACGGCCACCCTCTCCTCTGTAAGTGACTCGGAGGAGCCGCTGGACCTCAGCATGCAGGGGAGGGGGCAATCTGACGGCAGGGAGTCGAGCAGAACAGAGCCTCAACCTGACTCCGGTAAGGGAAATCTAGTTAGATATGTGGAAATACATGCATTAAATACAGATACTCATGTGCACTATTGTTGTAGATTCAGACATCGCTGGAACATCCCAAGGGATGAGTGAGGAAGGGGGCGATGAGGAAGAGGTTGCTGGGGAAGGTGAGTAGATTGATACCTAGAAGCCTAACATAATATTATATTAATGAAAGAACAACAGTCTCTAATATCAGTGTGTTTGTCATTCATACAGATTCCCAACTGCCACAGAGGGAGTATGAAGGGAGACTCCGCCCCCGACGCAATGTGCGGCCTAAACCTTGTAAGTGGTGTTTATTTAAACTAAAGTAAATGAGCAAACAATTCCATTTAAAAAAAAAATAAACTTTAACAGTTCCATCAAAATGTATCCAAAAAAGCCCTTAAAGCGGACCTTAACTATGAATAAGAGGCTAGCTTAAATATTTCCCACACCCTGTACATACAGATTGTCCACCTTACAAATCATCTTACCAACCTTTTCCCGAGCACAGCTCGGCTCTGTGTGAGCAAAGCACAGCTATAACCCACCCCCTGTACCTTATCCCACTCTCCTCTCCTCAGTAAGTGTGATGCTTCAGAGTCAACATGGCGTTGCACGTATCCTAAATTCCTGAACTGAGTTGCAGCCCAGTGGGGGAAAGAATAATAATTTATTGACTACAAAATTAATATATATTAGTTTAAGATGCTGTGGCAACGTTTCTGAAGAGTTTGGCCTTTTCATTAAAGCACGCAGAAGGTCCCATTTAATAAGTGCACAAACAATCAAAAAACAATGCTAAAGTAATGTTGTTTTTCATTCACAGATCAAAGAACACAGGCTACAGACCCCGAGGCCTAATTTTTATATTTTTGTAACAAAATGTAAATATGTTTTTTCTCATTTAAAAAAAAAAAAAAAAAGGTTTTAATACAAAAACACCAAAAAAAAAAAAAAAAACTAATAAATAATAATATTTCGAGAGTTGTGTTTCCTGCAAAAGTACCATCACACAACATCAGCACACATTTACATTACACACCAAAGGTTTAGATATGGGACAATAAATCCAAAATAATCAGAAAGAATTAAGGTATGCATTAATGGCAAGGAAAAAGGAACATAAAGGAGATTAAGGTATGCATTAATGGCAAGGAAAAAGGAACATAAAGGAGATTAAGGTATGCATTAATGGCAAGGAAAAAGGAACATAAAGGAGATTAAGGTATGCATTAATGGCAAGGAAAAAGGAACTTAAAGGAGATTAAGGTATGCATTAATGGCAAGGAAAAAGGAACAACCCAAATTTATTGTTTTTAAAAAAATATGTGTCAAATTGGCAGTGGTTGCCATATGCATATTCCAATGGAGTTTGAGGGATGTGCACTTGCGTGTAGCCAGATTGGCAACTGAAGAGCCATGGAGATGTAAGTATACTTGCTAAAACCACCAAAATGGAAGGTCAAATACGACGGAAACCAAGCAGGTACGTTCAAAAAGCCAGGAAAAATCAGGGAAAAACGGGCCGCCCGTGTGAACGGGAACGGGAGCCCCGATCAAATTGAAGGCACCCGAGAGAGCAAAAAAAGCTTTCCGAGTAAAGTGAAATTGACGGATCAGTTAGGGAGCCAGTCCGACGGAGGCTCTGCATCACATTTGAGCCACGATTCAAACGGGAGCCCCGGACAATCGGAAGGTTTTAAGGGCAGTTCAGAGGAGGCTCTGCATCAGGCCCATGGAGATGTAAGTATACTTGCTAAAACCACCAAAATGGAAGGTCGAATACGACGGAAACCAAGCAGGTACGTTCAAAAAGGCAGGAAAAATCAGGGAAAAACGGGCCGCCCGTGTGAACGGGAACGGGAGCCCCAATCAAATTGAAGGCACCCGAGAGAGCAAAAAAAGCTTTCCGAGTAAAGTGAAATTGACGGATCAGTTAGGGAGCCATTCCGACGGAGGCTCTGCATCACATTTGAGCCACGATTCAAACGGGAGCCCCGGACAATCGGAAGGTTTTAAGGGCAGTTCAGAGGAGGCGCAAACCCTGAAAGGGAAGCCCCGTGAGTGCCTTTTTAGCAGCATTGTCAGCTGCCCACTGGCACAACCAGACGGAGTGGCGGATAGAGACTACCAATGCCGAGGTCCTGCTACACATTCGAATGGTGTCATCTAAGGTAGATAAATGTAAGTGATGAAAAACTCACATTGCGACAGAGCTCTCAACTCCACACTAGAGGGATCCTCATGAGAGCCATCCAGAATTCCCCTGATTAAGGCCCTAATAGCCGCGGCTGTGATAGCAGAAGCACACACTGGGCTCAAGGCCGAACCAGTACAAGCAAAGGCATGGGAGGCCAGTTGGTCAATACGTCGGTCCTCACTATCCTTCAAGGTAGTGGAATCAGGAGAATGCACGACGGACGTATTGGACAACCCCAGGACGGGGCCATCCACCTCGGGGGGAGTCGACCAACGTTTGACCGCGTCAGCGGGAAAGGGATACCTCCTATCCCACCCCTTAGGGATACCGGGAAGCCTGCTAGGCCTTTCCCATTCCTTAAGAATCAGCTTGTTAAAATGCGTCTGATCTGGGAGTTTCAACCGTGGCTTAACGATACCAAACAATTCCCCCTGCTGCTTAGGCGCCGCCGCAGGGGGGGAAATGGCAAGTACCTTAAATATTTGGGTAAGCAGCCTATGGGTGTCGTCCGCGTCCCCATGCTCTGTACCGGCATCTGCGCCAAGGTACTGCTGATCATCAGAGAAATCGGAGTCTGAGAATAATTCCCCCTCCTCAAGCGGGGTATAGTCAGACAAATCAAGAAAATCATCATAATCAGAGGCAAAGGCCGGTGCAGCGGGCGCAATGTGCCATTTTTTAGCTGGAGCCTTCCTGGCTGCAGAACTAGCAATCATTCTCTCAATGTTGGCCAGTCTAGCGCAAACATCGGTTTGCGACTCCCCGCTAGTGTTAATGTCACTAGGGGTCATAACCAGGCACGGAGGTGTGGGGGGAGATTGCCGCGCAAGCGCCTGCTGGGCACATGGTACACAAATCTGCACATTATTGCCCACAAGGGATGCCCCGCACACCACACACAGCCGGGATTGCCCCGAGGGGACCCCAAGCACAGTATCCTGGGGAGCCTCCATATGGTGATTTTAGGTAGTCGCAATGACCAATGGGAATTACGCTAATCAGCTACCCGGGATGCCCCTTAAATGTCCGTTAGTGGGAGGATTTAATAGGATAAAATTAATGATCCCCCTTAATTTTTTGGGATGGGCCACAGGACCGGGAGAAAACTCTAATTAGGGTTGTCCCCCTAGAAGACATAAAGGGAAAACCCCAGCATGCATACCCATAATAGTAATTTGTAAATCTATATATATAAATACAGTCCCAATCGCCTAGCAGCCATAACATGCAATACTAAGCAATTATTGAAAAAAGGTAAGCCCGCATGGGCACTCACAGAACCGACAGGGACCGCAAGATGGCGTCCGGACGGAGAGACAGGAAGAGAAGGAGGACGGGGGCGGGCCGCTGCTGAGCGCGCCGAGCGCTAGGCCCCTGCCCCTCCAAACGCGAGGACAGCTAACAGGCCGCGCTCCCCAGCCAATAGGCTGGGAGCCGGCTGTGACGTCACCGGCCCGCCGCCGCCGTAGAGTGCGCGCGGGGGCTGATCAAACTGAAGGAGCCGATGGGGAGAGGAGTAAAGCGTGCTGGCAGCTCACACATATACACACTAGTAAAAAGGCACACATACATATAAAAATACAGTAGCCGACTGAATACCCCCCCCCACTAACCGGGAACAGGGAGGCAGGGGGAAAGCCCATGGTTAGATTCGGGTTATGTAATGAGGGCAATAAAATGGACAGGGCATCCCATATCAAGATCCTGAAACCGCCTACCCTTTGGTGGGGGATTTGCGGTGGAGTCTAGCTCCATTGTAAAAAACACCTCTAATAGGTGCTACCTACCATCACCCGGACCATGCAGCCGTAGCTGGGAGGCATTTTAAAATGGCCCGGGTGGAAATAGGACAAAAGGGGGCCGGGTGCTACCCGGCTTACCTGCAAGGAGAGAGAGAGCCATCATCTTGACTGTCAACACCGACTGCAGAGACTAAACTGGGGAATGAGTGGGAGGTCCCGGGTATATATAGACCGGGAGGGGCCTCTTTTTTGCCATCTCTGCAGTAAAGCGCCCTCTTGTGGACTATAACCCAGACGTGGTTAATCATTACCGGAGCAGGGTGTGATGCATACTTGGAATAGTTAACTTTTTTTGTCAAAGTCTTATTTCAGTTTTTCTCAAGAAGGGGGTGTTTTAGTGCTTTAAAGATGTCAACTCCCAATGCTTACTTGTTAGTGTACCCAGGAGGAGGCAAAGAGAATTAAGAGGATGTGGTTAATGAAATGACCCAATATGGTGTGAAGGTACCGAGCAGTGGGCATAAGGAGAAGAAAGGAAAGGATGTTGCAGGGTAGCAACCGGGTAAAACTGGCACATGGTGTGCCAAACCAAAGGGGCCCCAGCTAGCAGCTACATTAGACAATCATACCTAACTTACACAGCTTTCCCAATGGAATCAGGGATGTGTCTGCTACCTATCACAGCTCTTGGCTTCATGTCAGATGAACAGGAATTAGCAGTAACCCCACCACCACCAATTTAGATACCAGCAGCCTCAGAAGTGAAGGTTTCATGGTCAACTGGGTGTCCACTGTGGACCAGTGGCCAGAGCTTAGGTGCTCATCCACCCTTACATACCTTGCTTCTTGTATCATATCAAGCTGACTTCACCTGACTTTCATCAAAATCAGCCAGGTTTGGATTTTAGATTATTTCTAATTGTTGACAAATAATTAAAGAATGTACTTAGCATTACATTTAAAGAGTCATTATATGGTATACATGGCTACACAGGACAGCAAAGTTATTGCTGATAATGTATACTTCATTTTTTTTTCTTTCATCTGGGTTAAAGTGAACATAAAAGTACCATACCATAAGCAGCATGATTTTCATTTTGCTTGTGAGAAGGTTGTTTCCAACCCAAATAATATCGGCTGCCCTTAGCAATCACAAATGTTCCCAGATAATCAAATAGTAGTTATAAGGATGCTTAAACACAAAACACTTATGATATAAAGAGGGTGAGTCAAATTTTTTGACTAAGCAGACTTTGCAACTCAAATATCTGCATGAAAACATACCCCCCCAATGTTAGCATCATAACTTTTATTTGGCATTTCAAGATATATGGCTAAAATGTCATTTTCTTTAAAATATAAATTCATAGGTTACTGGAATTTCTGTGTTTTTCACACTTTTGTTCACCTCTTGCCCAATTGACTTTGTCAGTTGAATATGAAAACTACTTACACAGATATATGTCATTCCAATATATGAATAATATAATCAGCATTTTTTAAATACATATGTATCCACTGTTATATATTTTGGTCATCAATGTTAAAGTGGACTGAAACCCAGCTGGATCCATTCCCTTCCCGTGGGGCATCCAAAATCGGGATACCCCGCTATGTAAAACCCCCCAGGTGGCCCGCTACACTTACCTTAATCCCGGTCCAACGGCGCATGCATGGGCCGCGGCCGCATCTCTGCTATCCCCCAAGCAGTGCGCGGGTGCGCTCCCTGTTAGAGGGAAGTGCGAGATGCGGCCACCAGCGCGCTCTGAGCCCCTGAGCCAAGACGTCGGGTTAAACATCCATAGCTCAGCGGCTCCGAGCGCGCTGATTGGACGAGTGGCCACTCCTGGGTTTTGGTCCACTTTAAGGGAACTGCCTGAAATTATAGCTTTTACAATAATAACTGTAATTATATTAAAATATTTTACAGTGCTAGTCTGTGCACTTAAAATTTCACTATCATACTGTTTAGCTCAGTTTATTGAGTTTTACAGAGAAAATATGGAAACATAATAAAGTAAGTGGCATTACAATTAATACATTGTATAACATTGTTGAGTTGTTGCCACAGCATCCAGCAATAACACACTTAGAATTATATATAAAAGATAAGGTCACATGAAATGTAATGCTTATGTAGAAAGGGAAGAGTTATTCTCCAAAGAATTGTTGATGGTTTCAGCCAGGGTAGAGAACAAAGGTTAAAGTGGACAAACACCCAGCATGATTGGCCCGGGAATCTATAAGATTCCTGGGCCGATCCAATCCCTCCCCAGAGGGCATCCAAAATTGAGATACCCCGCTGTGTGAAACCCCCCAGGACGCCCGCAAGCCTTACCTGAATCCTGGTCCAACGGCGCATGAGCGGGCACGGATGCATCTTGCGCTTCTCTCTAGCAGGGCGCGTGCCCGCGCTGGCCATTTGTGAATGGCCGGCGCAGGCACGCTCCCTGTTAGAGGGAAGCCCGAGATGTGGCCGCCAGGGTGCTTGGAGCCGCTGAGCTAAGACGTCGCTTAGACGTGCATAGCTCAGCGGCTCCGAGCGCGCTGATTGGACGAGCGGCCACGCATAGCGAGGCACCCCCAATTGGATAGTCAAAATCCTAGGTGTTGGTCCACTTTAAGGCATGTTAAAATCCTGTTCTAGTTGAACCCGCAAATTGTCTTTCACTGCATGGTAGAGCTTTAAGTCAGGGGTCTCAGCCTCTCTGGTGTTTTTAGGTCTGATCCTAATGTGGGATCGCCTAGCATCCAAATGAATTTTATAAATGTTGACTGAAAGAGGTGTCCTGGGAGTATACTGTAGGAACTGTTTGAAAAAGATAAAAGAACCATGAAAGGTTGTCCATCTTAAGGATATTAATCCTGCTGAACCAGGAGAACTGTTTCTTTTCATACATGGTGTACCACAAGGCTCAGCCCTAGGACCACTACTTTTTTAAGTATACACTTATGGTCTTGGCCAACTAATAACCTCACTGGGCTTCCAATTTCACTTTTAGGCAGATGACACTCAGATATATCTCTGTGGCCCATCTCTCTTCCCTCCTCTCTCGCCTTCCTGACTGTCAAACAGCCATTTCTTCATTCATAACATCCTGCTCCCTTAAACTCAACATGGGCAAAACCGAACTTTCTGCCATCTCACTTCCCTACCCTCTCTAAAATCACAATCTCTGTAAATAATTTTACAATAACTGCAACTCCTCAAGCTTGATGCCTTTCACCTGATACCACTAAAATGTTAGTGCACGCCCTGGTCACATCCCGACTTGACTACTGCAACACCCTCCTTTTCAGCTTACCAACAAAGAGACTGGCACTCCTCCAATCTATTGTATCTTAATACGTCACTCTCAAGCAGTCCAAGCCTTTATAAGTGCCCTTAAAACTCATCTATTCAGGCAAGCATATAACCTTGCTTAAGTCCCTCCCAAGGCCCAAACCACTGCTTAAATTTGGTTAATGGACAAGGCAGTGATGAATTAAGAACATTAAACTTCAACAGATAACTATTGCAACATCAGCATAGGATAAATTCTCTACCTCATGAAGAGACACAGCCCACAATGCACCCCGGCATGGCTCCCAGATGGCCATTTTCCCCACACCACGCGCCATCCTGAGAAAAATATGGTATCTAAGCAATTACTGTCCTCATATTGTACAAAAGGAGGTATATAAAGCTGTAAGATTTTCTGGGCCCCTGCAGTGGACTAGCATTGTCTGCTACAGCGATAAAGCCCACCCCAAATAGCAGGGCTCCCTTATCCAAGGCCGGAACATCAGTCTGCCTTGCCCATGGCCCCGTCCCACCATTCCTGCCGAACACTCAGTAAAAAGGTCTGGTAGGGGGTGGCCAGTGAGGGGGAGATAGAGGGACCACCGCCTCACCATCAGCATGCGACAAATATGTAGTAACTGTATTAAAGCATTTGAATGGATTCAGAGAAGGAGGGAGGTTATTATTGCAGAAATAAGTGAAGACCAGGTCTCAATTCCAGGGAAGCTGGGGGAACCTTTTTCCGATATATTGGTGACAAAGAAGAAAAACAATGCAGTCTCAAAAATTACAAATAGGGAAAATAATTATATTGACGGAGCTAAGGCTGTGGCTGACCATCTGAAAAGCTACTTTTGTTTGGTATTTTCAGATAGTAGCAGGCATGGCCATAGCACAGCATCCAGCTGGGAGGGCATAGCTCCGGAGTTTCTGGAGGCTGATGTCTTAGCTGAGCTGGCACATCTAAAGGTAAGTAAGGCGATGGGTCCAGATGGAATCCACCCCAGAGTTCTAAGAGAACTTAGATTTGTGATTGCAGCCCCTCTGACTGATTTACTTAACCATTCCCTTTCAACTGGTGAGGTTCCAGATGATTGGAGAATGGCCAATGTCGTACCAATCCATAAAAAAGGGGAGTAGAGAAGAAGCCAGTAATTACAGGCCAGTTAGTTTAACATCTATAGTGGTCAAATTAATGGAAACACTCCTGTTAGACCCAAAACAGCACGGCTTTACTGAGGGCAGATCATATCAGACCAAACTTATTGATTTCTTTGACAATGTCACTAAAGTTTTAGATGAAGGTGGTTTTGTGGATATCGCCTATCTGGATTTTAGCAAAGCCTTTGACACTGTACCACATAAACATAGAAACATAGAAGGTTGACGGCAGAAGGAGACCATACGGTCCATCTAGTCTGCCCTTATGTGTATACTGTATGTACTCTTTATCTTAGGATAGATGTGTGCTTATCCCAGGCATGTTTAAATTCAGTGACTGTTGATTTTTCAACTACCTCTGCTGGAAGTTTGTTCCAAGCATCTACTACTCTTTCTGTAAAATAATATTTTCTAACATTGCTCCTGATCTTCCCCCCGACTAGCTTCAGGTTGTGGCCCCTTGTTCTATCATTAAGTTTCTTCCTAAAAACACTTCCCTCCTGAACCTTATTCAATCCTTTCACATATTTAAAGGTCTCAATCATGTCCCCCTCTCCCTTCTTTCCTCCAGACTGTACAAATTAAGTTCTTTAAGTCTCTCCTGATAAGTTTTAAGTTTAAGTCCTTCCACCATTTTCGTTGCCCGCCTTTGGACACGTTCTATTTGAATAATGTCTTTTTGCAGGTAAGGTCTCCAGAACTGCACACAGTATTCTAGCTGTGGCCTTACCAGAGCTCTATACAGCGACATCACAGCCTCCCTCTTCCTACTGGTGATGCCTCGAGCTATGCAGCCGAGCATCCTGCTTGCTTTTCCCACTGCCTGGCTACATTGTCCACTCATCTAATAAAGAGCTCATAAAGAGCTCATAGATAAGTTATTGAAGGTAGGACTCAATCCCTGGATAGTTCAGTGGATTTCCAGTTGGCTGAAGGATCGGTATCAGAGTGTTGTTGTTAATGGTGTGCAATCTGAACAAAGACAAGTTACAAGTGGTGTTCCACAAGGCTCTGTCCCGGGCCCCATTCTTTTTAATATATTTGTAAGCGACATAGGAGGCCTGGTAGGAAAAGTTTGTCTGTTTGCTGATGATACAAAGGTTAGTAATAGGGTGGATATTCCTGGAGGTGTCTGCAACATGGAAAATGATTTAGCTTTACTGGATAGATGGTCAAAACTGTGGAAACTAGAGTTTAATGTCTCTAAATGTAAAATCATGCACTTGGGTAGAAGGAATCCTTGCTCTGAGCACAGTATGGGCAGCACTGTGTTAGCCAGGACCTCGGAGGAGAGAGATTTAAGGGTACTGATTACTGATAGCTGCCAGATGAGTGGACAGTGTAGCCAGGCAGTGGGAAAAACAAGCAGGATGCTCGGCTGCATAGCTAGAGGCATCACCAATAGGAAGAGGGAGGTTGTGATGCCGCTGTATAGAGCCCTGGTGAGGCCACAGCTAGAATATTGTGTGCAGTTCTGGAGACCTTACCTGCAAAAAGACATTATTCAAATAGAACATGTCCAAAGGCAGGCAACAAAAATAGTGGAAGGACTTAAAATTAAAACTTATCAGGAGAGACTTAAAGAACTTAATTTGTACAGTCTGGGGGAAAGAAGGGAGAGGGGGGACATGATTGAGACCTTTAAAAATGTGAAAGGATTGAATAAGGAGGGAAGTGTTTTTTAAAAGAAACTTAATGATAGAACAAGGGGGCACAACCTGAAGCTAGTCGGGGGGAACATCAGGAACAATGTTAGAAAATATTATTTTACAGAAAGGGTAGTAGATGCTTAGAACAAACTTCCAGCAGAGGTAGTTGAAAAATCAACAGTCACTGAATTTAAACATGCCTGGGATAAGCACACATCTATCCTAAGATAAAGAGTACATACAGTATACACATAAGGGAAGACTAGATGGACCAGAAGGTCTCCTTCTGCCGTCAACCTTCTATGTCTATGACAGGGACTCACAAAATTACCCAAACCGATTGGGTCAAATGTTATTGCCTGCTAACTTCCTCCCTATATGTGTGCCCAGGGGGTCTCAGGACAACCTGTAATTGGCCTCACCGTACAGGCAGAGGCCTCTTTTAAGAGCCAGAGGAGCAAGGAGGTAGCCAAAAGACTGTCCTTAACCCTTTAAGTGCCAGCCTACCTGGAGTTTTTGTCACCCTTTGTTGCCAGACTATTTTGCACTATTATGCGCTTCCCATGTTCAAATGTGATTTTTGAAGGGATTTCCCAGGAAAATTATATATTGTTTTTTTCAGCAGAGTCTGGGCTTTAACATGAAATGTCTTGTTTGTCATTTTTTAGGTGTATTCTCAATATTTTTGGGTGAAATATGTGCAAAAAAATAAAAAAATATATTTTTTACAATTTGTAGTTTTTTTTGCAATAAAAAATGTAAGTTTGTCAATAAAATCTTATTGCATGTGAAATCCCAATTTCTCCCGGTTACAGCGATACCCCATATGTATAGGTAGACACCTTTTCCTGCCCAGGAGACTCCCCCAAACTGAAACAGCGCTTTAGGGGATTTTCAGATAAAATATAACTATGCTATGCAATATGCGCACCTTGCAGTTTTTCCAGAAAAACAACCCTTTACATTTGAAATACCCTCAACAAACTATATATTCTCTGGAAGTACACACCTCAGACGTTCTAGGTGTACCAGGCTTGTTGATGTGGCCATAGTTTTCTGCAAGTAATCCCTCAATGTATTCTTTGGTTGCAAAGAGTTTCCCTAAAAAAAGGATAAAAAAGCAGAATCAAAGCCACATTTTTCTAAAAAAACTATATACAAAGAAGAAAAAACAAGTTTAATCTGAAAAAGCAACATCCTCCGAACAGAACGATACCCAACATGCATTGCTACTGTCAAGGGAAGAGTTGCCAAACACCCCAAAGTAAAGCATGTGCGTAACGGTAATTTTACTTGAAAATTTCAGCTCTGCAGACAAAGTGCGCACCTTGCGATTTTTCAAGCAAAACAACCCTTTACATTTGAAATACCCCCAACAAATTATATATTCTCTGGAAGTAAACACCTCAAGCTTTCTAGGTGTACCAGGCTTGTTGATGTGGCCATAGTTTTCTGGAAGTAATCCCTCAATGGATTCTTTGGTTGCAAAGAGTTTCCCTAAAAAAAGGATAAAAAAGCAGAATCAAAGCCACATTTTCCTAAAAAAACTATATACAAACAAGAAAAAACAAGTTTAATCTGAAAAAGCAACATTCTAAGAACAGAACGATACCCAACATGCATTGCTACTGTCAGTGGAAGAGTTGCCAAACACCCCAAAGTAAAGCATGTGCGTAACGGTAAATTTTGCTTGAAAATTTCAGCTCTGCAGACAAAGTGCGCACCTTGCGATTTTTCAACCAAAACAACCCTTTACATTTGGAATATCCCCCATAAACCATATATTCCCTGAAAGTACACATGTTAAGCTTTCTAAGCGTACCCAGCTTGTTCTAGTGGGCTCATCTTTCTGGAATTAATCCCTCAAATAATTTTTTGGTTGCGCTGGGTTTCCCTAAAAAATGTATAAAAAAGCTGAATAAAAAACACCTTTTCCTAAAATATAAATATGCAAACCAGAAAAAAACAAGCTAAATCTAAAAGCGCAAGGTCCCCCAAACAGAACAATACCCAACATGCATAGCTACTTTTAACCCTTTTAATTGCCAGCCTACTTGAGATTTTGTCACTCTCTGTTGACAGGTAATTTTTTCCCATTTTGCGCCATGTTTTGCGACATTTTTGCTGGAATTTTCAGGAAAATTATATATATACTTTTTTGCAGCAGAGTTTAGGCTTTAACATGAAATGTCTTGTTTGTAAATTTTATTTTGTTTTTTACAATATTATTAAGTTAAAAAAATAAATAAATAAATTTTTTTTTAGACAAATTGACTAAAAAATGTATTTTATTAAGGAAAACCATATTGCATGTGTGAGCCCCATTTCTACCGATTAGAACGGTACCACATATTTATCGGTAGCCCCCCGTTCCTGCCCAGGAGACCCCCTAACTGAAACAAGTACTTTATAACATTTACAAATAAAATACAAATACCATCCACACTACAAAGAGTTAAATCGAGAAAAAAAATGACATAGAGTCCCCCCTCCCGGGGGGACCCCATTTTTGGGGGGGATTTTTAAGGGTTTTTAACCCAAAATTTGACATGGGGTCCCCCTTACCCAAAGTAACCAGCCCGGGACCAGCTATGCAGGGCTTGTAGGAACAGAGCACAGGAGCCAGCTTTTGTGACCCCTGGCCCTGCAGGCTACAAGCCCGCATAGCCCGTGGGCCCGGGCTCCTCTGCCCCCCCTGGCCTTTGGGGAGGCAGGTAATGGGGGTGCCGGGGGTTGATGGCTAGTCGCAGGTGACTTGCCATCCCCCCAGCCTTGTGAACTGGTATAGGGGTCATGGACACCGATCGGAGCCTCCTCTCCTCTCATCCACCCTGCGCCGATCACCACCGGCATCTGACATCCCGCTCCTCCCACAATGGGCGGGGCTAGGGGCGGCGGCCATCGCCGCCATTACAAGAGGTGAGGACCGGTTAGAGGGTCCTTACCTGAAGCCTGCGCAGCACAGGGGGGGGATTGGACCCCCCCTTGGTGAAGAGGAGACCCGGACAGAAGGCTCAGGTGCGGAGGTAAGTAAATGACTGTTTTTTGTTTTTTTTACGGCCGCGATCTGTCAGCGCTGGAAACGGGGGGGCGGCCGGTTTCGGGCCCCCTCCTGAAGACGGAGGACGACGGGGGGGGATCGGATGCCCCCCCAGGAAGAGGGGACCCCCAGCTTCACAGGGATACCAGAGGTAAGTGTTTTTTTTTTTCTATTTTTTTAACTAGCAGGGGGAAATGCCAGGCACGTAGTTTCTACGTGCTTGGCACTTAACGGTAGGAGAAGCAACCACGTAGAAACTACGTGCTTGGCATTTAAAGGGTTAAGTATGGGTGATGTAGTAACCCCCCCCAGTGTTAGACCCCGCTTCAACCAGGCCCGCACAGTGGCGAGTTGGAGTTGGCCTGGCTGAAGAAGATCCGCATCCCACTCCCAGTGTAATGCAGCTCCACCCAAGCAGTCACACAATGTTGCTGTAAAGAAAAATATTTGTTAATAACAAGGTCAAGGATATACTGCACACATAGAGCCCAGACAATAAACCATTTCTACATCAGAATAAGATAGAGCCCCTACTTTCTGGGGATACTTAAACTATAATGCACCCTGGCCTGAATTTTAGTGAGCTACACCACCCTCCCATCCACCCAACAGGAACCAGGGGGGGGGGGGGGATGAAGTATGTAAGTATGAAACATAAGCAGTCCCCAGCTGCAGAATGAATTTCAGAGAGAAGCTGCAAGGTTCCCCATATTATATTGGTTATATTTTCATCTTCCATGGTACTGTACATGAGGCTCGATTCAGAGAGACAAAAAAAAAACTTCCGTTTTAGTGCCGATCTTTTTTTTGTGTGAAATGTTTCCGTTCACGTATGAGTGTACGAGCGATTCTATGCATGCATTGAAAACCTTCTGTAAAGTTTCCGTCCGTTCATACGGCAGATTAGGAATACGAGGATGTCATTTTCCAGCGTGACTTTTCCGTTTCATTTTCACATGTCACAACGTAGGCTTTCGTTTTTGCCCTTTTCCCATCGTATCCTCCAACGAATCCTTTACGCTTCCCGTTCGATTCTGTTTCCCTTTTTCAATAAATATTCGTCCAGACGGAAATCCTTACGATCTAGAGCCTGCGCACTACAAACTTAACTCATTAAAGTGCTCGCCTACATATTTGCCACCCTCACTTCTACTACAATGTTTAGCTAAATCACTTAGCACTATCCTCCATCTTCCCTTTTGGACCCTTAAAGCTCACCCAAACCACTTAGCACTATCCTCCATCTTCCCTTTTGGACCCTTAAAGCTCACCCAAACCACCTAGCACTATCCTCCATCTTCCCTTTTGGACCCTTAAAGCTCACCCAAACCACCTAGCACTATCCTCCATCTTCCCTTTTGGACCCTTAAAGCTCACCCAAACCACTTAGCACTATCCTCCATCTTCCCTTTTGGACCCTTAAAGCTCACCCAAATCACTTCTTGGTCATGTGAATATTCATCTTTAAATATTTCTGGGCCCATTAGTTTTGTGTTAATGTATTATGTAAATGAAATGACACTGTAACATTTTTATTTTGGATTCCATCATAAAATATAAAGTTTTTAAAAATTTAGAAAATTTCCAATTTTTACAACTATAAAAAACAAAATACATAGCAATGGCAGGCCACAGAACATTATTCTTCATCTGTGGTCCCCAACGAGTTGCGCAGCTCCTGCATCTCACCCACCAACTGAAGGACCCTGACACTCAGTTGTGCCACTCTGGCACGTGTGGTCCCTGTTAAAAAACGTAAATTAAAATATTGGTATAACCTTGTTGGGGTCATACTGCAGTGCCCCCCCCCCCCCGTATGGTCCAAACACCTAAATCTGGACTTCAAAAGCCAGAGGGCCCTCGCCACCACGGCCCGGGTTTTGCATAGTGCCCCTGGCCCGCATTCTGCAGGCAAAGAACGGGCATCAGGAGCAAGGGCAGGAGTGGATATCCAGAATCCCCTGAAAGAATTTAAAAATAACATAAAATACACATTCTAAGCTACAATATTGTTTAACATGTCATCAAGGGCTAAAAAACAGCAATAGGTTAAGTCATGAGTCATCAACTATATTCATTGCCATACAGTGAAAATGGATTGATGGAATGTGAGCAAACTTACCCAGGAGCCATCTACCAGATAATTCTCCTGACTCAAACTGACGAAATAAGCTGGAGCTCTGCAATATATAAGCATCATGGGACGACCCTGGATGCCCTGCAAGAACACTGAGGAATCGCATAGCTGGACCAACGACTGCTCATATGTTGTGTGAGTGGCACATCTTGCGGTTCCTGCAACCAAATATAAAATAATTACACAAAGCAAAGATAACCGACTAAAACAATAACTCCTGCAACAAATTAAGATTCAAGTTCAACAATCCAAATATAATTCACAAAGGACATAAGTCTAAAAAAATATAGCAATTATATGGATGTGTGGGAAAATAAATGCTTACATGCTAAGGACTAATTAAGGTCAGCATTAAAATGCATCTAGAAGGCATACATGAAATGTATTGATTCAGGTATGCATTGCTATACAATTTATTGCCTCGGCCATGCTGATACATGCAATGCCTTGGTGCTAAAGGCACGCAGACTCCTCCACATAGCCGCAAAACATGTTCAACAATAGCAATCTGAGCCCTCAAAGGTCCCGTAAGTGGATCGGAAATGAAACGGATTTATAGGGTGGTGGTCCGTTGGAAATCAGCTCTCTGAATCAGACGGAAACCCATCCCAACAACGGAAGTTATCTGAACGAACGAAAAATTTCTGATTTTGTTTGGAAAATGATCCGAACTAACGGAAATGTTCCGATTTGCTTCCGTTCATCAAAAGCGCATATACACATTCTTCCGAAAGCTCGTACGAATGAAAAATGAATGAAAAAAAACAAAAAAAAGACTAACACCCACCCAAACTTTCACAGACAGCTACGGAAGTCCGGACGAATGTGTCTTTGAATCGAGGCTATGGTCAAGAATACAGATCACAAATCATGTGCTTATAATACACAAGGTATTTTCAGTCAGAATAAAACAAATATACATTTATAGCAGGATACATAAGGAATATAAGCCCTGCCTTTGCAAAATTACAATCTAAAGGAAAAAGAATTAACACAAGATGTTGGGTTTTGAGCAATACGTAAAATACGTAGAAAGCATGGTAGCATGTGCTCTAGAAGGGGTTAGGACAGTAAACTGCTTTAAAGGAGAGTCAGGAAAGTCTGTCTTTGACTGAATTTGTATGTATTTTGTGTGCCAAAATAATGTGCTTAGCTTATCTAGTAATTTTTAAATGGTTTCTTATGCTAGAAAATCTTAGTTTTATGGAAGCAGTTTTCAATATCTGCAACATGTTGTCATTGGCAAAGCCCACCAAGAAGAGAGATGTGAGCCTTGTGTTCTGTGTGTATAGGGCTCACTTTTCTGTTCTTTTCTGTTATTGGTGTACAGACTCGGTGTACGCTGCCACCTTGAGATCACCCCCCAACAGCTCCCAGACTGTCCGATGCTCAGAAACCTCAATAGATCCGAGACAAGAGTGCATAATTCCTTGGGTGCCCAGTCAACACTGGTTGTTTTTAATTAGAGATGAGCGAACATTTGAAAAATTCGATTCGTACGATTCGCCGAATTTTCCGGGAAACATAGTTTCGGTCCGAATTTATTTGCTATGAATCGCTAATAAAAAACGGCTATTTCTGGGCTTCCGAGAGCCTCCATAGGGTTGCAGAACGTTTTGCTTGGCTGTAACATGCATAGGATGCATGCTGGGTTAGTGAAATACTATTGTAAAGAGGTATGACATGCAGATCAGAGGCGTCGTTATTAGATTCGCTGTCACAGAGCTGCACAATTACAGAGCCTTGAGGTGGCTTCAGCATGATGAGCCCATATATTGCCTGAAAGACACACCCTGAACTTGGCAGCAGAATAGGGAGCCCATATATTGCCTGAAAGACACACCCAGGAGTTGGTAGAAGCATTAGGAGCCCATATATTGCCTGAAAGACACACTCTGGACTTGACAGCAGCATAGGGAGCTCATATATTGCCTGAAAGACACACCCAGGAGTTGGCAGCAGCATAGGGAGCTCATATATTGCCTGAAAGACACACCCAGGATTTGGCAGCAGCATAGGGAGCCCATATATTGCCTGAAAGACACACTCTGGAGTTGGCAGCAGCATAGGGAGCCCATATATTGCCTGAAAGACACACCCTGGAGTTGGCAGCAGCATGAAGAGAACATATACAGATTTTGGGCACATATATCTTATCCAAAGAATATTAATAAAAATTAAGATTAACGTAAAGCATTTCCTCAATAATTACTTGTGGTCTGATGTGGAGGAATGTCTGTAACTGGAGAGCGGCGCCTTAAATCTGTTTTGCACTATCCATATTTCTTTAGTGTTGGTCTGGCACCATGATCAATCTACTCTGATGCATCAGGCATTGGTGGGTGGAAATCTTGGCTGATCCATGCCCGATTCATTTCCACGCAGGCCAGTCTCTCAAAAAAACATTTTTCAAGCGTACTGGAGCCCATTGAATTGCCCTCATCAGAGCATCACATACGCACATCTAAGAGTTTCATCACTTTGTTCCTGTTAAAGTCTTCAGGGCCTAGTTACTACTTAGATAAAGGCCATAGTTACACACCTGCTGCTGTTATCGACAAATCCTGTTTTAAGTGTAGTGTAGCGTTTTGTCCTCCCCTCATATATGCACTAAGTATGTCAGGCAGAGAAGTGCCAGGATGGGCACAGAGAATTTGCAGAGGCCTAAATTCATCAAGTAGAGGTTGCAGCAGACTAGGGGTGAGTGGCAGCAGGAGTCTCAGTGAGAGGCCTTATCTCCCGGTATCACTGTCGGTTATATCTTATGCTTTGGGTTTAGCTCCGCTATTCAGTGAGGATGATCTGATAATCTGAAAAATCAGCAGCTACTGCCCAGCCAAGAAGTGGAGGAGACACTCGCCGCTTCTTCCACTAGGCGGGCAAGTAGTGATGAGGAGAGTGGCGTGGGAGGTGGTGTTGCAAGCGCTTCTTAAGCAGACACTGTTGAGGAACCTGAGAAGGACATCAGTGAGTTTTGAGGGCACTTTTAAAGCCTTGGAGTGATGGAGAGTGACAGATTTAGCGGTCAGCATGGTGGCAGAAGGGGAAAGTATGGAGGCAAATGTGCTCGGGGTAGACCACTTGCTGCGCGGCAGGCTACCTTCCCAGGAGGTAGTGGAAGAGGCAGCAGCAGTGAATTAGTGCGGACTGTTGGTAGGAAAATTAGCTACTCAGCGATGTGGCAATTTTTTCATCAAGCATCCACAGGAGGTTAACATGGCTATATGAAAAATGTGTGGGCAGAAGGCGAAGTGTGGCCAGGGTCCCAATGTTGGACCCACAGCCCTGCGTCAACATTTGCAGCGTCACCATAAAGCGGCCTGGGAGAGTTGGCTCCTAAGTGGTGGTCCAGCCTGCTGCATTACCCAGTGGCACGCCCCTCCCTGTTCCAGCCAGCCAAGGCTCCACCACCTCCTGTGTGTCATACCCATTCTCTGTTGCTCCTCCTCCTCTTAATCCGAGTCAGTCATTCCGCCAGCAATCCATTGGCCAAGCCATGTCCAAGAGACAACAGTATGTGCCCACTCATCCAACATGCAAAAGCTAAATGTGCTCCTGTATAAGTTGCTGGTGCTGCAGTCCCTCCCATTTGAGGTGGTGGGCCTTTCAGAGAACTGATGGCTTGTGCCGAACCGAGGTGGAGAGTCCCACGCTGTCATTTCTTTGCGAAGAAGGCAGTGCCAGCCCTGTACAATTTTGTTGAACAGAAGGTGGGCCAGTCCTTTAGCCTGTCAGTGTGTACCAAAGTTCACGGCAGTGCCTACGTCTGGAGCTGTAACTACGGTCAGGGACAATACATATCATTTAAGGCTCACTGGGTGATTGTGGTTCCTGCACAACCACAACAGCAACTTAGACAGGTCCCTCCGCTGTGGCCTCCACGCTCCTAGGCCGTTGTGCCTGTGACAGTGCACTTGCACTTAGCAATGGTGTCACAGAAAAAAGTCCCTAATTGTCAATTACATATTAATTGTTAACATTTATGTTATTGAACACATTTATAATAATAACATATAACATAATAACAATAACATATAACATAATAACAATAACATATAAAATGTATCTTTTTTTTTTGGGTTAATTTTGTATTATTTTTTTTTTTATATTTTGTATTTTTTAAAAATATATATTTTTTGATTTTTTTTCCATTGTCTTTTTTTAATATTTTGTTAATTTTTTTACACATTTTTTTGTTTTTTGTATTTTTAGTTATTTTTTATTGCCCTTCCAGCCTACCATGTGTGCAGGACATGGCAGTTTCACACTGTTCTTCACATGGTTTGTTTTGAGTCACACATGGGAGGAACTGCTAAAAATCATTAATCTCCACCAAAACTGCAAATGGGAACCATGGTGAATGACAATGGGAAAAACATCTTGTCTGCGCTGCGACAAGGAAACATGAGCCATGCGCCCCGGAATGGCACACGTGTTCAACCTAGTTGTCAAGCGTTTTCTGAAGTCTTCCCCCCATTTGAAGGACATCCTAACAACGGGAAGGAAACTTTGCATGCACTTCAGCCAAGCACACCCTTCTTGAGCTACAGCGTCAGAACGGTATCCCCCAACATAGTCTGATTTGCGATGTTTCCACCCTCCATATGTTGGATCGACTATACGAACAGAGAAAAGCCATCACTGATTTCTTGATGATCCAAGCGGATAGGGGGACTCCCCTGTGTAACTTCAATATAAACCAGTGGCAGCTCATACGTGACACCTGTCGTTTGCTCAGGCCCTTTGAGGAAGCCAATTATTAGTCAGTCGCCAGGACTACGGGATGAACACTGTGATTCCACTGCTTCATGTACTACAACACATGTTGGAAACAATGGCTGGTCAGGGCACTGGAGACATGGCACCTACATTTCATGGCCACATGAAGCCTGTGGGGGCTGAAGTGGAGGAGCAGGAGGGGGTGGGGCACAGCGAAGCACAGTTTAGGTTTGACAAAATGGCCATTTTATCTAGTCATCTCACAGGAGAGGAGGAGCAGCCAGAGGAGCTAGAGGGTTGTGAGGAAGGCGAGGACCCAGACAGTATGCAGTGGAGATGGAGACAGGTAGTCCCTCTGAGTCACTTGCACAAATAGCATGATGCATGCTCACGTGCTTGTGTAGTGACTGCAGAATTGTCTCCATTTGTCAGCGGGATGACTTCTGGCTCTCCACCTTATTGGACCCTCGCTACCGGCACAAAATGGGGACATTTTTTACACCCACTGAGAGGGAGGACAAACTGACCTACTATAGAGACATTCTACGTAGTCAGTTGGCCGATGCCTATCTGCGCCATGGTCCATACTGTGATGCCCAGCGGGACACCAGCCTTCTGTAAGCAGGCAACCCCCAATCTCCACCGCCGCTTCTGCCTATAGTCAAGCCCCCATTTGCCGGGACGCTAGGTACGCCTCACTGGACACGGTTGCCCCCAGGTCTTAATAGGCGCAAAGGATGGCTGCTTACGGTGAAGGCCGATGAACCACGAGGGTATCCTGAAGCCGAGGTTGTTCACAGGTAGTCAATCCGGAGGGTGCGTCAGAGTACAGGGATGAGACAGGTGCGTAGTCAGGGGTAGCCAAAGGATCAAGCCGGGAGGTCAGAGATCGCAGGGTATCCAGAGGGGCATGCAGGTTCGTGGTCAGACAAAGCAGAGGTCGGTACAGGCAGCAGACAGGAATGGTCGATCAAGCCGGGTCAGTATCAGATAACAACTAACAGAATCACACCCTAATCACAAGCGACTATCACGGGCACTGAGTGCTGGGCTGACTCCATATTTATTGGAGAATCGACCAATGGCCACCCTGGGGGGGAGTGTATGTGCTGATTGGTGAAACTTACAACACTGTGAGTGATTGGACACACTATCCAGGGGCTGGTCAGTCTTGGCTGCAAGGCTGGTCAGCCCCTGATTCCCATCAGGTGTGGAAGACTCTGTGCTGCCTGCCACTCACAGCACAGCGCCTCCCAGTGGCGAAATTTACAGACTGCGGGGCACGCAACTGCACAGCTAGAGAGGGGCGAGGGAGGCTGCCAGAGTGAGGCACCGCGCTCTCAGCAGCAGGAGCCCCGCGTTGCCCAGCAGACGCTTTCCGCCGGCCCCCTGGCAGAGGTAAGTCCCTTACACATACTCTCGCAGGTCTGACTCGGGGGGGACCTCTGCGCTCACCTTCCACTGCCATGGCTGCTGGGGGGGGGGGTGGCAGGAGCAGCAGCTCCATCAGCAGCAGCCTGAGTCTTCAGTCGCTAATGAGTAGCTTTCTTCACCCGCATAGTGATGCTAATCATGAGCAGCAGAAAGACCTGGAGCAGGCCCTGAACCAGCAGGTAGTGTCATACCTTGACATGACCATGCCAACGCACCTTGAGGACCCGCTGGACTTCTGGGCAGCCAAACTTGACTTGTGGCAGCAACTGGCAGAGTTTGCCCTGGGAAAGCTGTCCTGCCCAGCGAGTAGTGTGCCATCTGAGCGAGTGTTTAGTGCGGTGGGGGCCATAGTCAAGACTCACCTTTGTGAAGACGAATCAGGCATGGTTCAGCCAGGATTTCCAGCCACCAATGGCTGATCCATGGTAGTAGCTGATGCATGGTAGCTCCTTATGCTGCTGCCAACTCCAGGATGTGTCTTTCAGGCAATATATGGGCTCCCTATGCTGCTGCTGCCAGCTCATATGTGTGTCTTTCAGGCAATATATGGGCTCCTAATGCTGCTGCTGCCAACTCCAATGTGAGCACTCTTAAAAGACACATGCTAGCATATTTGGGATGCCCCCCCCCCCCCGGTTAAAGGCAATGGCTGCTGGCAATTTTACGTGACTTTCATTACAAAATGCAACCAGTTAATAGACAGGTACTCTTGAAATATTTATGCTAGTATTTGGGATGCCCCCCCGGCGAAAGGCAAATTTTGCTTAAAAAGTGACTTTGATTAAAAAATGCAACCAGTTATTAGACAGATAGTCTTGAAATATTAATGCTAGTGTTTGGGATGCCCCCTGCTCACATACAGAGGTGGCCTCCTTTGATTGTGGAAAAGTGATGTTGATTATAAAATGCAAGCAGTTATTAGGACAGGTAGTCTTGAAATATTTATGCTAGTGTTTGGGATGCCCCCTGCTCACATACAGAGGTGGCCTCCCTTGATTGTGGAAAAGTGACGTTAATTATAAAATGCAAGCAGTTATTAGACAGGTAGTCTTGAAATATTAATGCTAGTGTTTGGGATGCACCCTGCTCACATACAGAGGTGGCCTCCTTTGATTGTGGAAAAGTGACTTTGCTTACAAAATGCAACCAGTTAGTACACAGGTAGTCTTGAAATATTAATGCTAGTGTTTGGGATGCCCCCTGCTCACATACTGAGGTGGCCTCCTTTGATTGTGGAGAAGTGACATTGCTTACAAAATGCAACCAGTTTGTACACAGGTAGTCTTGAAATGATAATGCTAGTGTTTGGTATGCCCCCTGCTCACATACAGAGGTGGCCTCCTTTAATTGTGGAAAAGTGACGTTGATTATAAAATGCAAGCAGTTATTAGACAGGTAGTCTTGAAATATTAATGCTAGTGTTTGGGATGCCCCCTGCTCACATACAGAGGTGGCCTCCTTTGATTGTGAAAAAGTGATGTTGATTATAAAATTCAAGCAGTTATTAGACAGTTAGTCTTGAAATATTTATGCTGGTGTTTGGGATGCCCCCTGCTCACATACAGAGGTGGCCTCCTTTGATTGTGGAAAAGTGACTTTGCTTACAAAGTGCAACCAGTTAGTACACAGGTAGTCTTGAAATATTAATGCTAGTGTTTGGGATGCCCCCTGCTCACATACAGAGGTGGCCTCCTTTGATTGTGTAAAAGTGACTTTGCTTACAAAATGCAACCAGTTAGTACACAGGTAGTCTTGAAATAGTTATGCTAGTGTTTGGGATGCCCCCTGCTCACATACAGAGGCGGCCTCCTTTGATTGTGGAAAAGTGACGTTGATTATAAAATGCAAGCAGTCATTAGACAGGAAGTCTTGAAATATTTATGCTAGTGTTTGGGATGCCCCCTGCTCACATACAGAGGTGGCCTCCTTTGAATGTGGAAAAGTGACGTTGATTATAAAATGCAAGCAGTTATTAGACAGGTAGTCTTGAAGTATTTATGCTAGTGTTTGGGCTGCCCCCTGCTCACATACAGAGGTGGCCTCCTTTGATTGTGGAAAAGCAACGTTGATTATAAAATGCAAGCAGTTATTAGACAGGTAGTCTTGAAATATTTATGCTAGTGTTTGGGATGCTCCCTGCTCACATACAGAGGTGGCCTCCTTTGATTGTGGAAAAGTGACTTTGCTTACAAAATGCAACCAGTTAGTACACAGGTAGTCTTGAAATATTAATGCTAGTGTTTGGGATGCCCCCTGCTCACATACAGAGGTGGCCTCCTTTGATTGTGGAAAAGTGACGTTAATGATAAAATGCAAGCAGTTAATAGACAGGTAGTCTTGAAATATTTATGCTAGTGTTTGGGATGCCCCCTGCTCACATACAGAGGTGGCCTCCCTTGATTGTGGAAAAATACAATTCTGTGAGTACTCACCTGTAGAATTGGTATTATAAGTATACAGCACGTCCTGTTCCAGAATATTCCTTACACATGGGTTATACATCCACAAGATGGCGCTGGACTGCAGAAAAATCTTGTGGCCACTCCCGGCCCCTTAAATAGCCAGGAACCTCCCACCAATTCCCAGTGTTGACAAGCAGTTATACAATAAGCCGGGAGAATAATAAACACAAAATGAACAATCACTATACAGAGGTAACCAAAAATAATGATAACAAGGGCGGGATGGAACAGGACGTGCTGTATACTTATAATACCAATTCTACAGGTGAGTACTCACAGAATTGTATTATTCCAAGTATACAGCACGTCCTGTTCCAGAATATTCCTTACACATGGGACAACCAATAGCAGTGTCCGTAAGGTAGGGTGGGATCCCCAAAAGTAACAGCAGGCAGTTTAAACCACTGCCGCCTGCAGAACTTTATGGCCAAAAGCAGCATCAGCTGAGGCTCTAACATCAACCTTGTAAAACTTAGAAAAAGTATGAACAGAAGACCAAGTAGCGCCCTTGCAAACTTGTTCAACAGAAGCTTGGTGCTGAAAAGCCCAAGAGGCACCAATAGCCCGAGTAGAATGAGCAGTAAGGCGGAAGGGAGGTTCCTTCCCCTTAGCAGAATAGGCTTGAACCACAGCCTGACGTATCCACTTACTGATGGTGGATTTAGCCGGAGACAAACCCTTCTTAGGTCCAGAAGGGAGAACAAAAAGAGCATCAGTCATCCTGAAGGATTCAGTAGCTACCAAATAAAACTTAAAAGTCCTAACCACATCCAGAGAATGTAAGACCCTCTCCTTAGGGTTATTAAGATTAGGACACAGAGAAGGCAAGACAATAAGGTTGATTCAGAGAGACAAAAAAATACTTTCATTTTTGTGTCGATCTGTTTTTTTTTTTTAAATTTCCCACTCTCGTATGAGTTTACGAGCGATTCTATGCATGCATTGCAAGCCTTCTGTAAAGTCTTTGTCCGTTCGTATGCCAGAGTACGAGTACGAGAATGTCCTTTTCCAGCTTTCGTTTTTCGTTTTTTTACTCATGTTACAACGTAGGCTTGTTTTTGCCCTTTTTCCATCATCTCCTCCCACGAATCCTTTACGTTTCCCATTAGATTCTGAATTCCTTTTTCAATAAATTATCGTCCAGACGAAAATCCTTACAACCTTACGCCTGCCCACTACAATCTTTACTCATTAAAGTGCTTGCCAAAATATTTGTTTCACTCACTTGTGCTACAATGCTTAGCTAAATCACTTTGGGCTTTCATTCTTCTTCCATTTCTGACCCCTAAAACTCACCTAAATCACTTTGCGCTTTCATTCTTCTTCCATTTCTGACCCCTAAAACTTACCCAAACCACTTCGCGCTTAGGTTCTTCTTCCATTTTGGACCCCTAAAACTTATCTAAATCACTTCGCGGTCATGTGAATCTTCATCTCTAAATATTTCTTGGCCCATTCGTTTGGTGTTAATGTATTTTGAAAATCAAATGGCACTGAAACAGTTTTTGTTTTGTTTATTCCAAACTGCCATTTTTTGATGGCTTTTTTTTTTTATTTGTTTTTCGGAAAAATTTATAATTTTTTTTTTAATAGAAAATATAAAATTGTTAAAAATGTAAAATGTTTAAACATATAACTCTTTAAAACTATTTACAAAGCAATGGCAGGACCCAGAACATTAGTCTTCTTCTGTGGTCCCCAACGAGTCACGCAGCTCCTGCATGTCGGCCACCAACTGAAGGACCCTTTCACTCATTGCTGCCACTCTGGCACGTGTGGTCCCTGTATAAAAAAGAAACAAACATTATTTGTTGGCAAATGCATGTTTCTCACCTGTGGATGGAATGTTTTTAGGTGGCAAGCTAACTCATGACGCCATATGTCATTATGCTAAGTAATTAATCAAAGGAAGTGGGCATATGGCATTATGCTAATGCCATTGACTATGGCTTTAGGTATCTTGGTGATCATGTCAATTACCATATACTCAAAAGAATGACATTACAACTTACTTCGTTGGTGGCCGACGTGTGCGTTGGGGACCACCCTGGGTTCTGGGACCTGAAACTGCTGGGAAGTTGAGGCTGTAGAGACATGTCAAATAGGGTCACTTCTAATGTCTGAGTCAAAAGTAAGCAAATGACAATTTGAATGTGTGTGTGACATCACCCACCTTCTACATGTGCCTCCTGGGCCTGATCTGCTGCAGTCCCTGCTCCAGATCCTCCATCCGCTACATTAACATCTAGAAAAAGAGATTAAGGGAATCAGCTTTGTTTTAAATAGCATGTATGTGTGTGTGGTTACATGAAGAGTCACATACCAGAAGCTAGTGGCTCCATCGCTGGGTACGACTCCCTGCCCACGCCGTGATGCCCCTCCTCTGTAGAAAGGTCCAGGGACTGGTCGGAGGCCGCTACAGATGAGGGGTAGGACCGTCGCCCTGGAGATCCACCACCTTCACTTTGTGCTGCAGAATCATGCAGCACTGGTCGGCCCGTGCGCCTCCGGGTGCGTCGGATTCGGTACTCCATTTCCAGCACTAGAAAAGAAAAGCATTTATAAATAAAGGCCTACCTTCTGTATTAGTTACATTTAGCATGCAATTGCTATGTACTTTATTATACGATATTGTACGGTATTATAAAATGCCAGCTTAAGCGCGTTCCAGACTACCATGTCCTCTGGAAAATAAATATATTTCTGACTAATGGTAGCCATGCCTTCCATGACTTGGATAGCGCGCGGCTCAGCGTAGGCTGGGACATCCCCACGGAGAGGGCACCCAGCCTCTGGAACGAGCCATTCACCAAAAATTGCAGGCAGCCAAGCATCTTGGTCATACCTGAAATTGCTTGCCCCTGCGTCGCCGGTGCAATCTGGTCTCGGCCCTGCTGATACATTCTATGCCCATTAGCTGGAGTTCGTGATGCTCCTCCACAAAGGCACAAAACAGGTTCATAGCAAGGGTATCCGAGGTCAAAATGGTCCCGTAAAGGAATCGCAAATGAAACGGTTTTATAGGGCAGTGGTCCCTCGGCAATTCAGAGAGAATGAGACGCAAGCCCATACCAATAATGTAAGTTATCTGAACGAATGCAAAATATCAGATTTTGATGGAAAAATGATCCGAACTAACACAAATGATCCGATTTGCTTTCATTCTTCGAAAGCGCATATACGCATTAGCCCGAGCATTCGTACGAATGGAAAATGGAACGAAAAAAACAAAAAATATGACAAACACACACAAAAACATACACAGACAGCTACCAAAGTCCAGACGAATGTGTCTATGAATCAAGGCTAATGTCCTGATTGAGGTGAAAAGCAGACACAACCTTAGGCAGAAAATCTGGCTTTAACCGAAACACCACCTTGTCCTGGTGTCTCTCAAAATAAGGAGATTTGATGGAAAACGCAGCCAACTCAGAAACACGCCTAACAGAAGTGATAGCCACCAAAAATGCTACCTTAGGCGTCAAGATAGACAAAGGGGCCATGCGCAGAGGCTCAAAAGGTGGACCCTGCATAGCACATAAGACCAAATTTAAATCCCAGACTGGTAACATAGGCTTACGTGGAGGTCGCACGTGAGTAACCCCCTGGAAGAAGGTCTTAACCAAACGATGGTTGGCAAAGGATCTTTGGAATAAAACAGCCAAGGCTGAAACATGACCTTTGTGGGTACTAAGTTGAAGACCCAAGTCCAAACCATGTTGCAGGAATTCCAGGATCCTGGGAACAGAAAACACCCGACACGGAAGGGACTTAGACTCACACCAGGCAATGAAAGCATGCCATACCCTATAGTAGATAAAGTATGAGGACTTCTTCCTAGCCCTAATCATGGTATCAACTACAGAAGCAGGCAGCCCCTTCTCCATCAAGAAGGAGGTTTCAGCACCCAGGCCGTTAAAGCCAGCGTTTGTAAATTGGGATGGCGTAGCTGCCCCTGAGTAAGCAGGTCTGGATCCTTGGGCAGGGCATACTGATCTTCTGCCAACTGCACGACGTCTGCGAACCACACCCTTCTTGGCCAACAGGGGGCCACCAGAATGGTTGGCACCCCTTCCTGGGCTACCTTGCGCAGCACCCTGCCCAGCAGAAGAAACGGAGGGAATACATGGAGGAGCTGAAAACTCTTCCAAGACATTGCTAATGCATCCATGGCCAAGGCCAGAGGGTCCTGTGACAGAGAGACAAAGACTGGAAGCTTGTGATTGTGATGGGAAGCAAACAGATCCACATCCGGCTAACCCCAGCGGTGGCACAGGGAGCGAAACACCCTGCTGCTGAGGGACCATCCTCCCAGACGAGAAGTCCCCCTGCTCAGAGAGTCTGCCTCCAGATTTTCCACCCCCGGCATGTACACAGCTGAGATGCAGGGAACATGCTCCTCCGCCCAAGACACTATCAGGGACACTTCCTTGAGGGCCCTCTTGCTCCGGGTCCCTCCCTGATGATTGATGTAGGCAACCGCCGTCTGGTTGTCTGAGTGGATCTGAACTGCCCAACCCTGAAGGTGTGGAGTCAATTGGAGGAGAACCAAACTTATCGCCCTCAGTTCCAGGACATTGATAGGGGTATGAGCCTCCTGAGGACCCCACTGACCCTGGAATTTCAAGGACATCCAGAAGCCCCCCCAGCCTGTCAGACTGGCATCCGTGGTGACAGTCTCCCAGCAAGGGGACAGAGAGGTCCTGCCCACCAAGAGGTCCCTTGAGTTCAGCCACCACGAGAGAGACCGCCTGGCCAGAGGGGACAGAACAAACACCTGATCCAGGGACCCAGGGTCCCGATCCCATACTGACAAAAGGTGTAGCTGAAGAGGTCTCATGTGAAACTGCCTCGAAGCAAGACACCATCAGTCCCACTAGCTGCATCCCCTGCCAGATGGAGGGATGAGGACAAGACAGCAGAAACTGGGCCTGAGCTTGAAGACTCTCCACCTTCTGCCGAGGGAGAAAAATCTTGACCTGAGATGTATCCAGAGTCATGCCCAGAAAGGACCTCACCAGTGACGGGGACAGGGAAGACTTGGGATGGTTGATCACCCAGCGAAGGACTCTAGTGTGGACACCACCATCTGGGTATCCAGCTAGGCCTGATGGAAGGACTGAGACGTGATGAGAATGTCATCAAGATAAGGAAGGATGCGAATGCCCTGAGATCTCAGCAGAGCCATCACGCCCGCCAGCACCTTGGTGAATACCCTGGGAGCAGAGGTGATACCGAAAGGCAAGGCCACAAATTGGTAGTGCTGATCCTCCAGAGCGAACCTGAGGAATTTCTGATGACCTGGAAAGATTGGTACGTGAAGGTAAGCGTCCTTGATGTCTACAGAAGTCATGAAATCGCCCGGGCGCAGTGAATTGACTGCTGAGTGCAGGGTTTCCATGCCAAAATGCTTGAATCTGACAAACTTGTTGAGGCGCTTTAAATCCAGGATGGGCATGAGGGACCCGTCCTTTTTGGGGACCGGGAAGAGATTGGAATAGAAGCCTCTGCTCCTTTCCCAGAAAGGCACCAGGCAGAGGACCCCCAACTCCAGAAGGTTTTGGACAGCAAGGCACAAACCCTGAGCTGACAGAGGGTTTTGAGCCATCCGGAATCTGATGAATCTTGGGGGCGGCCAGGCTGCAAACTCTATCTTGTAACAGGAGGAAACCACCTCCTGTATCCACCTGTCTGCTACACTCCAGACGTGAGCAAAGAGCTGTCCCCCCACCCGGATGGGTGAGGGCGCCTCTTCATGCCTGAGGGGGCTTGGGGGAGGATTTGAGCTTGGGACCCCAGGAGAGGCTGGGGCGGCCACGTTCCCTGCCCCTGCCCCAATAATCTCCGCGTGCTCCAGCAAAGGAAACTCATCGACCAGCCCTGGAAGCCCGAACGGAGGGGAAAGAGGCACCAGACCCCCGAAAGAGCTGAGACGGCCTCCTGCATTGAGGTAACCTACCGCCCCTGGCAAACAACTCCAAGCGTTCACCAAAGAGGCGCAACCCCTTAAAGAGCCTTCTTAGCAGCGGCGTATAGCCACCAAAAGGGCAGATGTCCTTCCACACATTCTAATGACATCATCCATGGCCAGAGAGGATATATGCAACAAATTCATAGCAGAACAGGAGAGATCTATAGTCTTCACCCCCCGCTTCATCAGAGGCCCCATCTAAGAGACACTTAAGCAGTCCTTTAATAGCAATAGCCGTAATGGCCGTAATGGCAGAGGCACAAACCGGGCGCAGCGCAGTCTCCACACAGGCAAAAGCATGACAGGACAGCTGGTCCATGCGCCGGTCCTCACCATCCCACAGGGTAGTAGTGTCAGGAGAATGCATGACAGATGTATTTGACAACCCTAGAACGGGCGCGTCCACCTCGGGAGGACAATACCAACATTTAATCACATCAGCAGGAAAGGGATACCTCTTGTCCCAACTCTTGGGCACCCCAGGTAGCTTACTAGGCCGTTCCCATTCCTTGAGCACTAGATTATTAAAGTGAGTCTGCTCAGGGAACTCCAAGCGTGGCTTAACCGTATCAAAAAGCTCATCCTGCTGCTGCAGAGCCACTGCAGGAGGAGAAATACAATGCACCTCGAATATGTGACTCAACAACCTGTCAGTATCATCTGAGGACCATGGGTCTTCCCCAAAGGGAGACCCGGTACCACCATAGATCTTAGGTTGTTCCTCAGAGGATTCTGAATCAGAAAATAATTCCCCCTCCTCGAGGGGGTAAGGGCCAGAAAGTGAGTAAGGTGCCTCATCCTCTACAGGAAAGAGGGAAGCAGTGGGAGATAAATGCAGCTTCTTTGCAGAAGCCTTACGCGGGGCTGACCCAGCAATGTGTTTTTCAATGCTGGCCACCCGTGCAGCCAAATCAGATTGAGAGTCCCCGCTAGTATGCCCCTCACTGGGGGTCAGATGTAAGCATGGGGGGTAGGCTAAGCCAAAAGGGGCACAGCACCAGGGCCCACAACAGACAGCCCGGACTGCAGCGCAAGTACCTGCTGGGCGCAGTTTACACATACCCTGACATCGTCACTCACAGGGGAAACCCCACACGCAACACACAGCCGGGCTTGTCCCAAAGGAACCCCAGGCACATTATCCTCAGAAGCCTCCATATGGTGATTTGAGTGGCACAACAGGCCAAAATAGGGTTAAGGCTAGTAATAGCCACCCGGGATGCCCCAAAAACCCGCTAGGGAGGTGGGAGATTACCAAAGGGAAGAGGGCCGGAAGAAACCACAGTGACATTTATCCCGCATGAAAGACATAAAAAGACATCCCCATAAGCATTTGCAAGTGAGAAGCAGAAAGAAAAAACACCCTGCAGGGACACTCACGGACCGCACTGGTAAAGGAGCAGCAGCGCACGCAGCACGAGCGAAGGAGGAAGAGAAGTAAAATGGCGCCCGCACAGACCTCGAGGGGCGGGCCGCGGAGATGTGACGCCAAAAGCGTCATCTGCAGAGCCCGCCCCCCAAAGAGCGCAAATCGCGTCCCACGTGATCGGCGCAGCAGCAGCTGAGGCAATGTCGCCGCCGTCTGCGGAGCGCTGTACAAGCGGCGTGGCGGCGAGCGTATTAAGTAAAAAACACAGCAACACAATAATAAAGTGAAGAGGGAGGGGGGGACCGGGGGGGTTAGGGTAAGGAAGACCCAGAGTGCAGGAAGGGGCATCCCACAAGGCTCACCATAACCGTCTACCCATGTCAGTGCAGGGATTGCGGTAGGAGCAGCGCTCCTCAGCACCTGACCCTGGTGCTGTCCTACCTTCACCCGAACCACTCAGCCAAGGCTGGGAGGCAGTGGGTCCGGAAACGTGTGGGAATAGTCCTGCAGGGCCGCAAGCTGATAAGCCCCAATCACCTACGCAGTATAGAGAGCCATCTTCTATCTTCGCAGTCCAGACTGCAGATAAGAACTGGGAATTGGTGGGAGGTTCCTGGCTATTTAAGGGGCCGGGAGTGGCCACAAGTTTTTTCTGCAGTCCAGCGCCATCTTGTGGATGTATAACCCATGTGTAAGGAATATTCTGGAACAGGGCGTTCTTTATACTTGGAATAGTGACGTTGATTATAAAATGCAAGCAGTTATTACACAGGTAGTCTTGAAATATTAATGCTAGCACGCTTTTTAAAGAATGACACCAGGTAAAGGAAAAGCTAAATAGGCAGGAGTGTTATTAACGCTAAATAGGCTTGAAAGCTAATGCAAACAGTTTAAACTGTCCCTGTCTTTATCTGTCACTGTCACAGGCTCTCTCCTTCTCTATCTGCCCCTCGCTCTGCTTCTTCTGTTCTTTGTTCTATCTATCTATCTATCTGTCCCTTGCTCTATCCCTGCCTGATCTGCTCTGGCCGCAATACAGTGTCAGAATGATCTTCCGCAAGATGGCCACTGTTTACATGGGGCTGTGACATCATCGGTAAGCCTGTCTGCTGATAGGTAGCATGTGACACCTACCTAGCTGTCCTGACATGTTGATCCACCATTTTAGATGGGCTGTATAGCAGTAAATGGAGTTTTAACCCTTTAAGTGCCAGCTTACCTAGATTTTTTGTCACACTCTGTTGCCAGACTTCTTTTCACGTTTTTGCGCTACACATGTTCAACCTTGATTTTTTAAGGGATTTCCAGGGATTTTCCAGGAAAATTATATATTGTTTTTTTCAGCAGAGTCTGGGCTTCAACATGAAATGTCTTGTCTGGCCTTTTTTTAGTGCATTCTCAATACTTTTGGGTGAAATATGTGCAAAAAAATAAAAAAAAACAATTTTTTACAATTTGTAGTGTTTTTTTGTAATAAAAAATGTAAGTTTGTTGATAAAATATTATTGCGTGTGAAAGCCCTATTTCTCCCGGTTACAACGGTACCACATATGTATTGGTATACACCCTTTCCTGCCCAGGAAACTCCCCCAAACTGAAACAGCAGTTTAGGAGATTTCAGATAGGATACAACTATGCAATATGATTGCACAGTTGTAAGGGGTTAACTTAAAAAAAAAATGACATAGGGTCCCCCTTACCCAGCATTACCGACCCGGACCAGCTATGAGGGCTTGTAGAACAGGGCGCAGGGGCCAGCATTGGTGACCCCTGGCCCTGCAGGCTACTAGCCCACATAGTCACTAAGTGGCCCGGGCCCTTCTGCCCCCCCCCTGGCCGTTGGGGAGGCAGGTTATGGGGGGGCTGGGGGTTATGGCAAGTCACCTGCTAACCGCAGGTGATTGCCAGCCCCAGAGCCTTGTGAACTGGTATAAGGGGTCTCATGGACCCCTTACCAGTTCACAAATAGTTAAAAGTAAAAAAAGACACAGACACAAAATTCTTTATTGTTCTTTTTTTTTACTTATACTTACCTCCCATCCAGTGTCCCGCGCCGCTGCAGATGACAGTTGTCGGTAGTGATCGGAGCAGGGAGGGTGGGGGGCAGGGAGATCTGAGCCTCCCTGCCTGCCACCCTCCCTGCTCCGATCGCTACTGACAAGTGACAGATCGGAGCCCGGGTGCCGGTATAGAGGAGCTGGATGACGTCACCCACAAGTGGGCAGGGCTAGGGGTGGGGCCAGCACCGGACAGAGAGGACGGTGAGGGCCCATTGCTGGGTCCTCACCCGAAGAGTGGTAAGTCCAGGGGGGGGATCGGAGCCCCTCCTGGTAAAGAGAAGACCCGGAGAGAGCGATCGGGCTGCGAGGTGAGTTTGTGTCATTATTTTTTTTTTCTTTCAGATGCTGCTATGTGAGTCTCACGTAGCTGGCACTTAACGGTTGGAGAGGCACCTACATGAGACTCACGTAGCTGGCACTAGAAGGGTTAAGGAAGCGATTCGAGCGATCGAATCGCAGCGATATTCGGAATCATAACGAATATTTCATGAAATTCGTAACGTATTCGGGTTCGTCAGAATCGATTCGCTCATCACTATTTATAATGGCCCAACCCTCCAAAACAGTTACAGTGCCTATGCACCGCCTCCTCAGCACCACCTCTCCTTTGCCATAAATGTAGGGGGCATGCACATTCACTGTGACTGATATTAGGGGCAGCTGAAGTACTCATCATGCACCTGAATAGCCAGAGGCTGCTGTGGGGTAGAGAACCTTTTGGGGTGGTTTACAGACCCTCTATGTGTTGCAGTAGTCTAGCCAGGATATGATCAGGGCATAAACTAGAGTTCCAACTGTTTCATGTGTGAGAAAGGGATGAATGCGGGAGATGTGTTTGACTTGAAGATGACAGGACATGGATAATGATTGAATGTGAGGTGTGAATGAGAGCAGTCCTGTATGCAGAGCAGTCTACAAAAGCAACGTCCAGCTTTAAAGGGAAAGTCCACTTTCGATGTATTTTTAAAAGTGTCTGTTATTGTGTGCCAAAATGATGTCCTCAAGGTATTGAGCTAATATAGTATTTTTTTTCTTATGTTAGCAAATATGTGTTTTATGGAAGCAGTTTTCATTTTCTGTAATCTGTTGCTATTAGCAACCATACACCAAGTCTGAATACCAAAATCGACAAGAACACTGCTGCTATGGCTCACTCACACTTACACAAGGCTCACTTTACTTTTATTGTAGATCTTGCAGTATGGTTTTTAATAGCAACAGATTGCAGATAATGAAATCTGCTTTCATAAAACACACATGTGCCAACAAAGGAAAAAAATACTAGATCATTTTAACAATGTCACTGAAAGTGGACTTTCCCTTTAACTCTTTAAATGCCAGCTACGTGAAATTCATGTAGCTGCCTCTCTAACCATTAAGTGCCAGCTACATGAAGATGACCCAGAGACCCACCGGACAAGATGAGGACATCACCTGGTGTGGGCCAGAGGAAGAAGACTAGCAAGTTGTCAAATTTTATTTATGTGTGTTTTATTTTTACTACTACTAGTGAACTGGTAAGGGGTCTAGGGTATATCAGTTCACAGGGTAGGGGGCCATCTTGACATCTGTCTGCATTGGACAAGGCTGTATCCTGTCTGATTACCCGTATCCCCATTTTTGGACATGGAGGCCACGAAAGAGCCCATGGGACCCCTGGAAGATCATCAAACCCATACTGAAGGGGATAAGGGCTGGTATAATGCCAGGACCAGGGGCGCCCTCTGAGTCTGGGGTTACCATCCCCTATGCCCGTTGCCCAGGCTAGTTGACCATTTATAGGGTACACATTTTTTTAATGTAATTAAGTTTGTAGAAATAAAAAGAAAACGATGCCGCCTGTCATTTTAATTGAAAAAAACATGCTGGCAAATGCAGTGTTTTGTCAGTTTGTAGGTGTATGTTCCCAGGGTTAAGACTGTTGGCGTCTGTATGTACAGAGCATGGATGTCCTGGTTTCTTTTTATATTCACGTAACGGTCATTTATAAACTATGACAGTTCTTCTTTTAGTATATTAGTTCACTTTGCTGCGTAGATCTCTGAACTGATTCCCTATAGTATTAACCCACTCTGTAAAAAAACAATATAAATTAATTATCCTGTTAACTCCTTATTAAGGCACTTATTATTATCCAAGATAATTCTTATGATAGTCTCACTGTAAATTGTTTAGGTTTGTAAGTGAAAAGTTGAGGATTTAAAAGGTTTAATATAAGATACCACATGGGGGCAATACGATTGCATTTTGCAGAAACTACAGAAATGTGTGTAGTTCTCACATCTGTGGTCATGAAGACGTTCAAGTAATGCGCATCCTAAAGCCCACTCCAGTTTGCATACAGGCCGAACAGATCCTCAGAGGACACAGTCAACATGGTGTGGCACTATGTACACGAGCACCTGGATGCCAAGGATACCTATGCCAGGTTCCTATTCGTAGACTTCAGCTCGGACTTTAACCTCATCAGGCCAAACCTGCTTTTACAGAAGATGGCTCTGCGGAACATCCCCCCAACTTGTGCACCTCAACTAGATTGCAGCAGTTCAATATTGGACCTTTTACCTCCAGTGCCTTGTTCACAAACATTGGTGCACCTCATGGTTTCCTTTTTTCTCCACTGATCTTCTCCTTATATACCACTGTGTTTCAATGGAAAACTCCTTCAAATTCCTTAAATACGCACATGATACTAAAGTCATAGGCTTGATTAGGAACGGGGAGGAGGAGACGTACCGAAAATGTGTCACCAAACTGGATGGGTGGTGCGCAAACACGCAGCTAATCACAGACTTCTCGTGCTCCCCGACCGCCTCTACCCCACTAACCATCAATGGGGTGGAGATTCACAGAGAGTGGATTACACAAAGTTCCTGGGAATTACTATTTCGGACGACCCCAAGTGGGTCAAAAATATCTCCATTGTCCAAAAGAAGTCCCAGCAGCAATTTTGATTCCTGTGTCTATTGAAAAAGGCTGGCCTCTCCAAGAGGATCTGGATCTGGGATTCTCCATCTCCTGCTGGTTCGGCAGTGCAAAGAAGAGGGACAAGGTCAGACTCCAGCGTATTATTTGGCACTCCCATAAATGACATGTTCGATAAATGCATCTTGTCATGTGCCAGGAGGATTATTTCCGATACCTCACACCTTGGGCATGAGTTGTTTAATCCCCTTTCATTGAGTGGCCGCTACAGAGTACATCCATGCCGAACCTCCAGATCCAAGAGTTGTTTTTACCCTTCTGTGATCTGCCTGCTGAATGGTCCTGCCACAAAACAACTGACTTTGAGCCATGTTTACATACTTACAGACTAGTATACATGCTTGTATCCCCTGCCTTGATTACCTGCTTGTCACCTGCATTGTATGATGCCTGCCTGCCTCCTTTGCTATGGCCATGACTGTAATGGTGTAAACTGCTAAAACTGCTAAAAATAATTCCTTGGCGAATAACGCTCTATTCTCTATTCTATTTAGCATTAAAGTTTTATTATAAAAAGCAGGCATTATTCCAAGAAGTGCATGGATGGATTCGCTCCAGAGTCACAGGCAGCAATAATAAACTGGAGATTCCAGCAATAATCCAAAAATAATACAACTTAAAACTTTTGCTGAGGAAAATTAAAAGGATCCTAAGTGGTGGCAACCTCTGAACTTATAGCATCTGGTGACGGGTTTCTGATCAAAAAAGGTCCTTAGTCATACCATTTATTGTATGTACATAACATTTCTGAGCTAGGTATTTCTACGAAGCAAACCGCCATTAAACAGTGTGTCCGCCATTATTATCTTCGAAGCAAACTGAAAACAGTGAAAGTACTGGTTCAGTGTCTAATCCATTTGTCGATGTGCCAGTACACGCCCTGCTCTTTTCCAACCCACCCATATCTGCAGGTATCTTTTACTACAAGTGGGGGCTTGGATACATTTCACAAGCAATTCATGAATGCTTTCGAGAAGAAAATTAATTGTACACAGTGATACACAGTGTGGCTACAGTGTGAAATGTGGATACCTACCCAATACATGCCTTGGTTTTCCTCATTTTAGAATCACTGACAGCGTATTGCCATTTATTGCCAAATAAACAGCTTTGACTATTTTGGTTACAATGGATTATTTGGTTTCCATATTTTCCTACCCTCTCCCACCCAGCATTAACCTTTATTTTTACCCAGAGCTCCGTGATCGAGTTTGCGTCCAGCCCAAACATGGAAAGGCTGCTTCACCTACGGGTGCAGAAACAGGAAGCTGCTGTAACTCACCTGAGCCCCTCGATCCTCTTCCTGTCAGCGACAGCAGCACTTAAAATGGCCGCAGCTGAGGACCATTTCAACTGCTGCCAGGATGCGGATCGAGGGGCTAAGGTAATTTTTTACAGCAGCTTCCTGGTGCACACTCTGTGACCACACCACCATAGACATCCCCCAAACTTTGGCTCCCTATTAATTTCAATGGGGATTGGGTTCGATTCTGGAACACAAACTTTTAATCAATGTTCAGCCGTACTTGCCGTACCCGACCGTTGGGGGGGTCGCTCATCCATATTCATCACAGACCGATTGAAAAACTTTGAAGATTCCAAAATACCGTTCATATAATATTCATTTAAAAAGTTGAGGGTTAAAGAATTCTGCATCTCTACCTGCTCCCTGCATTGTGCTGTCACATATCCATATTTTCTCAGATGTAAAGAGGGCCTCTGAAGGGGTGGGTTATTTAACAGGTCAGGCAAATAATGGAATAACATACAGTATGTATCAGCACAAGTATATTTTGGAATGTGTAAAACAGAGACATATAATAACACTTATTTTCCCCCAAAAAACTCACATTCCCTAGTTCCCAAGCTGCAGCAACCGTCTTCTGCCAACATAAACATATAGACAGACACAAATTAGCGGCATCCACTGCCTCCGCCATCGCCACCGCCGCTGCTACCTCTTCAAGATCCCAGGGAGCTGGTCGTAGCAACCGGGTGGGACGTGGCGGCAAAAGCGTCAAATGGCGCTGGCACGAGTCACAGGCCATGCCTACCTGTAAGTGGAACTGGCACCCTGGGATCTTGAGGCAGCGGAGATGATGGCCAGTGATGGTAGAGGCAGCGAACACCGGTAATGTGTGTGTGTTTATATTGGTGGGAGGCAGCTGTGTGGGAAATGGGGAAAGTTATTTTTTTGGGGCATCCTGCACACTACCTGTATTTGGGATGCCTGCACAATGCCTGTATTTGGGATGCCCAAACACAGCCTGTATTTGGTATGCCTGCACACTGCCTGTAATTGGGATGCCCCTCTCTGCCTATAATGTGAGATGCCCTTCACTGGCTGTAATGTGGGATGTCCCTCACTGCCTATACTGTGGGATTCCGCTCACTGCCTGTATTGTCTTTTGATTGCCTGTAAGGTCTTTTATTGTCTGATTAGAAATACAGCCCTTCGTGACTTTCTGCAACTTCATTAAGGAGAACTAGAGGCTCTATAAATAAACAATGATGGATTAATGAGAATAATACACCCAGGTTCCTATGATACTTTGGATTTACTATTGGATGAACTTCCTGTTTGGCAACCAAAGGCAGAAAGTGAGAGTAAAAAGTAAATTTGTGCAGTGGGGTTACAGGCAGCAAAACATACAACATTTAATTTACTTTAGTACATTTTTATTGTAATGGTATCATTTACAGAATAAATTACATTACGTGGAGAAAATTAACAATACTTAGTACATACGTATTGATAGGTATTACATTATTATAAGGGCAATTTTTCCTGTTTACACTGGTACCACATGTTTAATGGTAGACATCTTTTCCTACCCAGGAGACTCCCCCAAGCTGAAACAGCCTTTTAGGAGATTTTCTGATAAAATACAACTGCTTTGCACACATTGCAGTTTTTCAAGGAAAATAAACCTTTACATTGGAAATACTCCCCAAAAGCAATATATTCTCTGGATGCCTCATACTTTCTAGGTGTACCAGGCTTGTTGATGTGGACGCAGTTTTCTGGAAGCTATCCATTGATAAATTCTTTGGTTCCACAGGGTTTTCCTCAAAAAAGAATAAAAGAGCAGAATCAAAGCCACATTTTCCTAAAAACCCTTAAAAATTCCCCCCAAAATGGTGTGCACTGTGTCCCAAGCCAATCACTCTGGCTTTTGCTCTCCTACTGCTGCTGTGGAAATATTTTATACTGCCTGGACAACAAAAAATGACTGAGGGTGACATAGGGTGGGGGGACCCCATTTTTTAAAAATCCCCCAAAAATGGCATGGCCAGCCCAAGGACCAGCTATGCAGGGCTTGTAGCACAGGGCGCAGGGGCCAGCTTCTGCCCTGCAGGCTACAAGCCCACATAGCTTCCATGGCCCTGGGCTCTTCTGCCTTCCTGGGCTTTGAAGAGGCAGGAAATGGGGGGCTGGGGGTTAATGGCAAGTCACCCGCTAGCCATAGGTGACTTGCCAGACCCCCAAGCCTTGTGAACTGGTATATCGATCTCATGGATCCTTTACCAGTTTATAAAAGGTTAACAGTAAAAAAAACACAGACACCAGAGAAAATGACATTTATTTATTTTTTTAACACTCACCTCTGATCCTGTGCCCCGGCGATCTTGTCCCACGACGATCCGATGACAGATGCTGGGTGATCGGTGAAGGGGGGGCTGGGCTCACAGCCACTTGCTATTTCTGTGAGCATAGGCAACTCCATCACAGGAGATTCAGTTGGCAGACCAGCTTTGTGGTCATTTTAGAAAATATATTTACCTACTGTTTGCCTTTTAGCAGGAACAAGATTATTATTATAGTGTCAGATTTGCTGATGGATATCAGCAATAAAGATTTGCTGATGGATATCAACAATAAGTCAGCCCCTTATGAATGATTGATTTCATAATCATGCTTTGGTAGGTGATTGATGTTTTTTTAGAGTATGCTGCACATTTTAGAAAGTAGATGTAAAAATATTATTGCTATATAAATGCATCAGGAGATATCCATGTATTTATGCATTCAATTGTTGCTGTTCAAATTCCCTGCTAAGGTTGTCTATGACTGCACTAAAATATCTCTACTACCCTTCTGGGGGTTCTATACAGATATCTACTGTCCTTAGCCATGTTAGCACGATGAGTCATCAACAGCGGAAACAGACATGTGGCTGGTTTGCTAGACTGGCGAACTCAGCGCTGACCCTATCCACCCCGTATTTCAAAAATCAAGGTATGGATCTAGAAATAGATGAATCTCTTATCCAGGTATTCTAGATATTACCAGGATATTCCAAAGACAACACTTCTGTTTAAGCCAGCTGCAGTTGTATTATCTTTTTTGTTTTGCTCAATGCCTAATATAAGATGATTAGCTGTTAATAATAGACGTCAGTCATTCTTAATTGTATTTATTCTTGTTTATGAGTAATCCTTGGAAATCAAGTATTTGCATCTATGTTTAATTAAAAGTGCCATAAATTATGCAGTAGTTATACATCAAATCTTAATACCGTAGTCATAAATCATTATTCCTAAAATCAACACTACTCCTACTCTCATTCTATTTTTCTATACTTCCTTCTCAATAATGAAGTACCGTAAATTATGGAGTTGATTCTATAGAATGCAGAGTTAAAGCTGCACTGTCCTAAATTTATCAGCCTAGTACGCACACAGTACTAAAATAACTGTTTAGCAAATTGTACATTTAGTACAAATGCAAATATTTTTCATGTAAAATCTAAATGTTATGGCACTTGCAGCAAAAAAAGTTCCATCTGGTGGGTTAGGACCACTTAGACCCAACTACGGAAAAAAACGCTCACTTGGGGGCATGCAAATTTCGGATGTCTGGGGGGTTAAACTAAACAAAAAGCACAAGATTGATCTGAATTACTCTCCTTTGCCATGTTACAGAGTTGGTGTTGAAGGAGGCAGTGAGCAGCTGGCTGCCCAGCAAACGACGGTCATGCTAATTATTTGGTGAAGCCAGCATGACTTCCGGTATGAATTGCGGTGTAGATTGCAACCTGCATCCCAGCGAGCTTTTTAGCAATAACACACAAAGAAGTATAAGAAAAAATTATTTTGCCGCAAAAATCATCTGGAAAATGTGATGCCGCATTTTTACAGTTTAGGTACACTATTTTTCCAGTGATGTAAGGATATTTGTTTTACAGTTTGTAAATAACAGCACCCTATGGGCTATGTTAAAGATTGCACCAAATTTTTCTGCATAGCCCATAGGGTTCTGTTGTTTCCAGGAAGGGGAACCCCACACCATTTTTTTATTTAACCCTTTATAGTGTGGATAGTAGTTGTATTTTATTTGTAAATGTTATAAAGTGCTCTTTTCGGTTTGGGGGGGGGGTCTCCTGGGCAGGAACGAGGGACGATACATATGTGGTACAGTTGTAATCGGGAGTAAAAAGGCTTTTACGTGCAATATGGTTTTCTTTAATAAAATCAATTATTTATTTAAAATAAATGAGACTATTAAAAAAAAGAATATATAAATATATATATATATATATATATATATATATAGAGAGAGATTTTTTTTTGACTCAAAAATAATTTAAAACACAGTGGAAAAAGCATAAATGCTGCCACAAAAAGTATATAATTTTCCTGGAAAGTCCTGCAAAAATCATAGTTAAACATAGCGCAAAATGACCTCAACAGAGGGTGACAAAATCTCAAGTAAGCTGGCAGTTAAAAGGCTTAAACGTACCTATGCATATTGGGGAGTGTTCTGATTGGAGGACCTTTTAATTTCAGATTTAGTTTGTTTTTCTTCCTATAGATATTTTAGAAAAATGTGTTTTTTATTCTGCTTTTTCTATAAAATGTTACAGGGAAACCCTGTGCAACCAAAGAATTCTTTGAGGGATTGCTTCCATAAAGATGATCCCACTACAATAAGCTGTGTACACCTAGAAAGCTTAATGTGTGTACTTTCAGGGAATATATGATTTGTGGAGGGTATGCCAAATGTAAAGGGTTGTTTGGTCTGCAGAACTGAAATTTTCAGGTAAAATTACCCTTACACACATGTTTTACTTGGGATGTTTGGCAACTCTTCCCTTGACAATACCTATGCATGTTGGGTATTGTTCTGTTCAAGGGACCTTGCTTTTTCAGATTTAACTTTTTTTTTTTTTTAGAAAAATGTGACTTTGATTCTGCTTTGTTATACTTTTTTCAGGAAAACCCAGTGCAACCAAAGAATTCATTGAGGGATTACTTCCAGAAAACTGCGTCCACATCAACAAGCCTGATATGCCTATAAAGCTTGAGATGTGTACTTCCAGAGAATATATAGTTTGTTGGGGGTATTTCAAATGTAAAGGTTTGCTTTTCTAGAAAAACTGCAAGGTTTGCACAACAGTTGTATTTTATCTGAAAATCTACAGCACTGTTTCAGTTTGGGGAGTATCCTGGACAGGAAAGGGTATCTACCAATACATATGTGGTACCCGGGTGAAATGGGGCTTTTACACACAATTTTTAAAAAAATTTTTTGCACATATTTCACCCAAAATATTGAGAATACACTTAAGAAATGACAATCAAGACATTTCATGTTAAAGTCCAGACTCAATATAGAAATTTTCTGGGAAATCCCTTCAAAAAAATCACAGTTGAACCTGTGTAGCGCAAAATAGTGAAAAATTGTCTGGCAAGAGAGGGTGACAACATCTCTAGGAAGGCTGGAACTTAAAGGGTTAAAGTGGTGTAAGATTTTCTTTTTCATTATTTTTTAACGCTATAGACAAAGGGCAATGGTCCAGATACCCTTTTAAAGCAAGACGAATCAGGGATATGGAGTGCGGACATCCATTTAAAGGCCTACATTAATAGCTCAGTGTACAGCAAAAGCTGGAATCATTGTGAGCAATTTGAGGACATGGCTAAATGAAAACCTCCTTGGTGGTACAGCCGGAAGAACAACAATGGGGTTAGTGGACCTTTAAAATTATTCTCTGGGACCCATAATGACTCAACAGAGCTGTAAATACAGAGCTTTCTATTAGTCCCTAGTCAATTATAAAGGCAATAATAATTTATAGTTACAGTATGTCTCTTTCAAGCAGATTTTGATGCTGTCAGACATTTTTACCTTGCGGTAAACTTGCATTGTTGAAGCTCAAACATGAGTGCAATGAGCGTAAGCACCAGATCGGAACGAGAAACTTGGTATGACTCAGAAGTCAGGTTTTGCTTTATCTATTGTCTATCCAGATAATAACTATTCAGGTTGTAGCCATTGTACAGTGATTATTATTATCACAGACATGTAAAAAGGAAATAGACGAGTAAAATAGGTCACGGTTAATTTCTTTTTAATTTGATGTTTCCTGGCAGCCATCCTGATCGATGTTATCAGATGCAATATTCTCAAATGTTACAACATATTCACTGAGGAAAAAGGAAATGCCATTCATTCTTTAATAAAATAGTAATTCTATACCTACCAGAATAATGATTAGCAGAAATCTATCACAAAAAAGAGTTTTATGTTAAAATCTGCAATCTAGATGGCAAGAGGTTGGGTTACTTATACACAGGGTGTGAAAAAAGTCCTACAAAATGTTTTTTACTAGAAGGAACAAGTAACAAGGATGACACTTGTCACTTCAAGTTTGTCTCCTAAACAGGAGAAGCTTGTGCTGGAAGGACTGTCTGTTAGACTTAGGAGAAGAACTGGTCAGCTCTAACAGCCTGTCCCTTAAAGTGGAGCAACACCCCCTCTGAGAGTGGTTGGTCTACCACTATATGGGGCATCCTGAATTGGGACACCCCACAGTTTGAAACCCCCTAGATTGCCTCCACCATGAGCCTTTTCCATAATACGGCTGCATCCCCAGGGCTTTCTGAATGGCCTCTCAAGGTGGGAGCGTGGATGCACTAGCTCCATTCAGATTTCCTTGCTGCACTAACGTCAGGAAATCTAAATGGAATAGGTGCTGGTCACAATTATATAGGTAGCTGGCCATAGGCACAATAACCCTGCTGGAGGAAGCCTAGTTGCTCAGCATCCAGACATTGCACCTAAAGTGTAAGGTAATATTAAATAATGTTAGATCTCCTAAATTGTATTTTGCTTTTTAATTGCATTACCCTTCTTTTGTGGAAGGTGGGGGCATCTTTTTAGCAGTTTGAAATCAGGAACATAATGTTTCCAAGTTGCTTTAGGGATTTCCTATTTAAATGTAGCACTAATATCCAGGTTATTTTCAAGTTACAACCCAGCATATTTTCAGTTAAACCCCCATCAATAAAGCTGTGTGCCGTTCAGCCTGGCTCCTGATAGGAGCAGCGCCGACGCACTGTAGGGGGTGAGCCGCTGAGCCAGTAATGATTGACTGTAAAAACATCACAGCGTGCAATGGTGCCCCCCCCCCCCCCCCCCCCATCGCCACTGAACCAGTAATGAGATAAAAATAATTATAAAAAGGTCCAGCAAATTCCCCCCGGTGCTGACGCCTGAGGCCTGAGGGGACTGCCTCACATGGCCTCATTACCCCTGATCACTTGCTGCCAATTACAGCAGAGCCTATATAAGGAGCTGCCTGACTGGCCTTTGGGGGACATTTCCATAGCTTTCTAGTTCATCATCTGGGCATATGGAGTCTAGAACTGCCATGATGTATAGACAGATACTACAAAATCATCACCTGGGCTCGGGTAATGCTCCCCAGGGAGAAGATTTCACATGTGATGGTATGGAATGTCCCCAGTCCAGCTTCAATAAGTGACTGAGGACCACAACTTGCATTCTTTATAAGAAATGGCAGGGATAAAAACTGGACTATACACATCTTCATAGGTGTAGCCAGTATCTTTTCATGGGCTATGCATGGGCATGAAGAGGGAAAATGGAGACCTGAAAAGACTACTGTGAGTGGTTCTGTGGGGAGAGTGGAAATTGGGAGACTCCCGCTCAGAAGGAAGGCTTGATCAGTCAGCTGTGGTTTAGCTGACCTGGATGGTTGCTTGAAACAGGGATTGGAGTTGTTATGAAGGGACTGAATGAGGTTTGCTCTCCTAACATGAGTCAACCAAACAATTACTCTTTTCTTGTACCTAATTTATTTCTTTAAAAAAAAAAAGCACTCGTAAATATTCTTTAAAAAATATTTTGAAAGCTAAGCATATTCCCTATGACTTATAAAAGCCATTTGGCAAAAATAAAAGAAAAATGTAACAATCATAAATGTACAGTGATAGATGGTCCCTTCTCCTAATGTGATTCAAGTTGTTTGTCTTTTTGTTGGACTCCCCAAATTTCCTTGGAAGTGCTGAATATAGACGGTTTTCACATTGTTCATGTGACAAAGGTGAATGAGCTGTTCCCTACAAAGAGGTTCATTTTTTTTTAAACAATTTAGTAAATAACAATACTCAACATGATGTTCAGAATTAAATTGGGGAAGCTCTCAAAGCTCTAGGATTTTTATTATTATTTATAAAGCGCCATCATCTTCCATGTTGTACACAGGGCTGTATTTAGAATGTGTGCTGCCCTAAGCAATGTCTGCCAATGCAACCCCCCCATGCACACATACAACTATGAATTGCTACCCCCCACCATACACACACCCAAGTTATCCATGCACACACACATGATTCATGAACACACACTGCATCCATGCACGCAGACACCCAATTCATGCACCAACAACCCATCCATGCACACAGACACCCAATTCATGCACCAACAACCCATCCATGCACACTGACACCCTATTCATGCACACACAATCCATTCCCACACACCCCATTCATGCACACAGACACCCTATTCATGCTCACACACACCCCTTCCGTGCACACCCACACCCCATTCATACACACACACCCCATCCATGCACACTCACCATATTCATACACACACACCCCATTCATACATACACCCCATTCATACACACACAAACAAACCTCATTCATGCACACACCCAAGGTATCCATGCACACACACGATTCAGGAACACACACTGCATCCATGCACGCAGACACCCAATTCATGCACCAACAACCCATCCATGCACACAGACACCCTATTCATGTACACACACACCCGTTCTGTGCACACCCACACCCCATCCATGCACACACCATATTCATACACACCCCATTCATACATACACCCCATTCATATACACACACACTCGCACACTATCTCTACACAATACATCAGGTGGCTGGAGCTGGCCGGGCCGCTCCCATGTCCTCCTGCAGGGAGCTGGCCCGGTGACGCTAGCAGAATAGCGGTCTGGCAAGGGGACGCACAGGTGGGTGGGGGAGGGGGTACTGCATGTGCAAGGGCACCTCCAAAATCGGGATGCCCCGCTGTGTGAAACCCCCCAGGACGCCCGCTAACCTTACCTTACTCCCGGTCCTACGGCGCATGCGCGGGCTGCGGCCGAATCTCTCGCTTCTCTCTAGCAGGGCGCGTGACTGCATCGGCCATTTGTGAATGACCGGCTCGGACGCGCTCCCTGTTAGAGGAAAGCGCAAGATGCAGCCGCCAGCGTGCCGGTCCTACGGCCTAAGTTCTGTTATCGGTTTCTTTAAGCAGCTGTACCATGTGACCTAAACTAATTTGCTCATTTCTTTTTTTTTTAAATGTACTGTAATTAAAAGCATTTTTATCTAATGCTATATACATGTATAAATAGTTAGGCATTCCGGGTTGTTTTGTTTACTTCCTTCACGCAATTCAATAATTATGGATTATTTAAGTGATAGGAGCCCTGGAAGGTGATCAAAGAGAGAAATAAATTATCTGTACGTGAGTTGATTGTCTGCCATTTGGCAAGCCACAGTAAGTTTTATTTTTTTTCCTTTATTTGGCATAAACATAATTTTTTCTAATCTGTTATGCACTCAAACAGAATAAACAGCTATAAATCCAGGAATATGTAGCATTTCTTATCTATGTACATGTAATACTGAGCAGCACATTAGCTTGCTTATTTACTGTATTATTTCTCCAGTGCTGAATTCTGGGTAATGATGTTATCTTAATATCTGTACCTATGAAATCAAATAATTATTAATATTGTTCAATTATACAAGGCTATAATCTTCTAGAATCGCAATAATAAGGTATCGCTTAAAACCTGTCCCATGTGCCTGTCCTCTATTGCCTGCAGAGTGCTGTAGATGTTGTGGCAGGTTTTCAAACTTTGGCCTTCCTTTTAATTACATTCCTCCATGACCACCTCCAAATGTAATAATGGGAACCTGTTCCTTAGCGCTCCTAGCATGAGCGAGCCCAGCAATCCATGGTGGTCGTATTTGCCAGACTCAATCACGCGGGGAGCACTGAGGGACACCAGTGGCCGTGCAACCACATTTGGAGTGTGGTCGTGGAAAAGAAGGAAAGGAAGGGGGGGCAACTTTGGAGACCTGCTAAAGCATCTATAGAATTAGCACTGTAGGAAATGAAGGAGAGGCCCATAAGAAAGGCTTTAGGTGAGCTCCTCGCTGCCTTATTATTGCCTATGCTTGGATTGCACCTTTAAAAAATACAAATCTATGAGTACTCACCTGTAGAATTGATTTTGTAGTATACAGCACGTCCTGTTTCACCAAATTCTTTACGCTTGGGATATCCGCCACAAGGTGGCACAGTGGACCGCAGAAGAGACTTGTGGTGTCTCCCGGCCCCATAAAAGGACAGGAATCTCCCACAAATTCCCAGTGTTACAAAGCAGTAGACAAGAAGCCGGGAGAATAATAATGAAGGAAACCCCAACCAAATATCTGAACAAATCACCATACAGAGGTAACCAAGAATAATGATAACAAGGGAGGGGTGAAACAGGACGTGCTGTATACTACAAAATCAATTCTACAGGTGAGTACTCACAGAATTGTATTTTTCCAATTATACAGCACATCCTGTTTCACCAAATTCTTTACGCTTGGGACGTCCAAAAGCAGTGTCCATAAAGTAGGGTGGGATCCCCAAAGAAGAACAGCGGGCAGTTTAAACCACTGCCGTCTGAAGAACTTTGCGGCCAAAAGCAGCATCAGCTGAGGCCCTAACATCAACCTTGTAAAACTTGGAAAAAGTATGAACAGAAGACCAAGTTGCGTCCTTACAAACTTGTTCAATAGAAGCCTGGTGCTGAAAGGCCCAAGAGGCACCAATAGCACGAGTGGAATGAGCAGTAAGGCGGAAGGGAGGTTCCTCCCCCACCGCCTGACGAATCCACTTGCTGATAGTGGACCTTCCTAGGACCAGAAGGAAGAACAAAAAGAGCATCAGTCTTCCTGAAAGATTCAGTAGCTACCAAGCAAAACTTGAGAACCCTGACCACATCTAAAGAATGCAGAGTCCTCTCCTTGGAATTAGCAGGATTAGGACACAAGGAAGGCAAGACAATGTCCTGATTGAGATGAAAAGCAGACACAACCTTAGGCAAGAAATCTGGCTTAAACCGAAACACCACCTTGTCCTGGTGTCGCTCAAAATAAGGAGGCTTGATGGAAAGCGCAGCCAACTCAGAAACACGCCTGACAGAAGTGATAGCCACCAAAAAGGCCACCTTAAGAGTCAAAATGGGCAAAGCGGCCTCACAGACGACCCTGCAGAGCAGATAACACCAGATTCAAATCTCAAACTGGTAACATAGGTTTACGTGCCGGACACACATGAGAAACCCCCTGGAAAAAAGTCTTAACCAAACGGTGACTGGCAAAAGATCTTTGGAAAAAAATTGCCAGAGCTGAAACATGACCCTTGAGGGTACTAAGTTGAAGGCCCAAATCCAAACCATGTTGCAAGAATTCCAGAATCCTGGGAATAGAGAACACCCGACAAGGAAGAGATTTAGACTCACACCAGGCAATGTAAGCATGCCAGACCCTGTAGTAGGTAAAGGACGAGGATTTCTTCCTAGCCCTAATCATGGTATCAACAACAGAGGCAGGCAAACCCCTTTCCATCAAGATGGAGGTTTCAGCAGCCAAGCCGCCAAAGCCAGCGTTTGTAAATTGGGATGGCACAGCTGCCCCTGAGTGAGCAGATCCGGATCCTTGGGCAGGACGTACTGATCTACAGCCACCACACCCTTCTTGGCCAACAGGGAGCCACCGGAATGGTTGGCACCCCTTCCTGGGCTACCTTGCGCAGCACCCTGCCCAACAGAGGAAACAGAGGGAACACATAGAGGAGCCAAAACCCCTTCCAAGGCATTGCCAGCGCATCCGTGGCAAAGGCCAGAGGATCCTGTGACAGAGAGACAAAGAATGGAAGTTTGTGATTGTGACGTGAAGCAAACAGGTCCACATCCAGCAGACCCCAGCGGTGGCACAGGGAGTGAAACACCCTGTTGCTGAGGGACCACTCCCCCAGCCGAGACATCCCCCTGCTCAAAGAGTCTGCCTCCAGGTTCTCCACCCCCCGGGATGCAAACTGCCGAGATGCAGGGGACATTCTCCTCCACCCAAGACAGACACTTCCTTGAGGGCTCGCTTGCTCCGAGTCCCTCCCTGATGATTGATGTAGGCGACCGCCGTCTGGTTGTCCGATCGGATCTGAACCGCCCGACCCCGAAGGTGTGGGGTCAACTGGGAAAGGACCAACCTTATTGCCCGCATTTCCAGAATGTTGATGGGGGCATGGGCCTCCTGAGGGCCCCACTGAACTTCAGAGACTTCCAAACCCCCCCCAACCTGTGAGACTGGCATCTGTAGTGACAGTCTCCCAGCACGGGGGCAGAAAGGTCCTGCCCAGTAGAAGATTCCTTGAATCCAGCCACCACAAGAGGGACCGACTGACCAGAGGGGACAGAACAAATGTCTGATCCAGGGACACAGGGTCCCGATCCCAAACTGGCAAGAGGTGCAACTGAAGAGGTCTCATGTGAAACTGAGCATAGGGAACCGCCTCGAAGCATGACACCATCAGACCCACCAGCTGCATCCCCTGCCGAATGGAGGGGCGAGGGCAAGAAAGTAGAGACCATGCCAGCGTCTGCAGGCTCTCCACCTTCTGCTGAGGCAGAAAAACCTTGACCTGAGATGTATCCAGAGTCATGCCCAGAAAGGACCTCACCAAGGACGGAGACAGAGAAGACTTGGGATAGTTGATCACCCAACCGAAGGACTCGAGTGTGGAGACCACCATCTGGGTATCCAGCTCGGCATGATGGAAGGACCGAGACGCAATCAGAATGTCGTCCAGATAAGGAAGGATGCGAATGCCCTGAGATCTCAACAGAGCCAACACCCCCGACAGCACCTTGGTGAAGACCCGAGGAGCCGAGGTAAGACCGAACAGCAGGGCCACAAATTGGTAGTGCTGATCCTCCAGAGCGAACCTGAGAAATCTCTGATGACCTGAAAAGATAGGAACATGAAGGTAAGCGTCTTTGATGTCCACAGAAGTCATGAAATCGCCCGGGTGCAAGGTACTGACGGCCGAGCGCAGAGTCTCCATGCGAAAATGCTTAAACCTGACAAATTTGTTGAGGCGCTTCAAATCCAGGATAGGCCTCAGGGACCCATCCTTTTTGGGAACAGTGAACAGATTGGAATAGAAACCTCTACCCTTTCCTGGAAGCGCACCAGGCAAATGACCCCCAAATCCAAAAGGCTTTGGACCGCAAGCCGCAAGCCCTGAGCTGACGAGGGATTTTGAACCATGCGGGATCTGATGAATCTTGGGGGCGACCAGGCTGCAAACTCTATCTTGTACCTGGAGGACACCACCGCCTGAATCCACCGATCTGAGACGTGCAGTCTCCAAACGTGAGCAAAGTGCCGCAACCATCCCCCCACCCGGATGGGTGAGGGCGCCTCCTCATGCCTTAGGGGGCTTGGGGGAATATTTGGACTTGGGACCCCATGAGAGACCGGGCGACCACGGCCTCTACCCCGGCCCCAAGGGTCTCTACGTGCCCCCGCAAATGGTGCACTTCGACCGGACCTGGGAGCACGGAAGGAGGGGAGGGAAGAACCAGCCCCCCGAAAGGGCCGCGGCTGCCTCCTGCGTTGAGGCAGCCTACTATCCTTAGCAAATAGATCCAGACGCTACCCAAAGAGCCGTAGCCCAGTAACGGGGAAGCCAGTGAGAGCCTTCTTAGCAGCATTATCAGCCGCCCACTGACGCAGCCAAACAGAGCGGCGTATAGCCACCAAAAGGGCAGAAGTCTTACCACACATCCTGACCGCATCATCCATAGCAGAAAGAATACATGCCACAAATTCATAGCAAAGCAGGAGGGATCTATACTCCTCCCCCCTATTGGCATCCGAGGCATTATCCAGAAGGCACTTAAGTAGCCCTTTAATAGCAAGAGCCGTGATGGCAGAAGCGCACACAGGGCACAGCAAGTCCCTGCGCAAGCAAATGCATGACAGGCCAGCTGATAAACAGGCCGGGTCTCACCATCCCTCAGAGTAGAAGTGTCAGGGGAATGCATGACCGAGGTATTGGACAACCCAAGCACGGGAGCATCCACCACAGGGGGACACGACCAGCGCTTAACCATATCAGCAGGAAGTGGATACCTCCTGTCCCAACTCTTAGGCACCACGGGCAATCTGCTAGGACGTTCCCACTCCTTGAGCACCAAATTATTGAAGTGGATCTGCTCAGGGAACTCCAAGCGTTGTTTAACAGTGTGAAAAAGCTCACCCTTCTGCCTTTTAGCCGGGACAGGAGGTGTAATACACAGTACTTCAAAAATGTTAGCCAACAGCCTGTCAGTATCCTCAGGAGACCATGGGTCTTCTCCAAAAGGAGACCCAGTACCACCATAAACCTCCTGCTGCTCCTCAGAGGAATCAGAATCAGAGAAAAGTTCCCCCTCTTCAAGGGGGTACAGGCCAGGGAAATAAAACTCCCTCATCCGCCTCAGGAAAAGGGGGAAACAGCGGGAGTTAAATGCCGCTTCTTGCCAGAAGCCTTACGGGGGACCGGCCCAGCCATATGCCTTTCCAGGCTGGCCACCCGCAAGGCCAAGTCATACTTTGATTCCCCACTAGCGTGTCCCTCACTAGGGGTCAAATGCAGGCGCGGGGGGGTAGGTGATGTAGAAGGGGGCGCAGAGCTGGGCAGCGTAACAGGCAACCCAGACTGCAGCGCAAGTACCTTCTGGGCGCAGGGCACACATACCCTGACACCGTCACTCACAGGGGATACCCCACACGCGGCACCGGCACACAGCTGGGCTTGTCCCGAAGGAACCCCAAGCACATTATCCCCGGAAGTCTCCATATGGTGATTAGAGTGGGCACACTGGCAAGTATAGGGTTAAGGCTAACAAGAGCCATCTGGGATGCCCCAAAACCCGCTAGGGAAGGTGGGAGAAGAAAGGGAAGAGGGCCAGGAGAAACCACAGACATGTTTATCCCGCCTGAAAGACATAAGAAAATCACACATAACATTCCCATAATGTGGTGACAAGAGCACAATACAACCTCGAAGGGGATTCACGGACCAAGAAGCCTATCGCACATCCAGGCAGGCCAGCAGCACGCCGCAGTACCGCAGGTCAGGAGAAGACAAACTCCATCCAAAATGGCGCACGCAAGGACCTTGAGGGGCGGGCCGCGGAGGTATGATGCAAAAAACATCATCCGCAGGACCCAACCCCCCGAAGAGCGCTCCACGTGCCCCCCCAGCGCCAATGACAGCGCAGTAAAACATGAGTAGTATCACCTTGTATCACAGTGTTTTATTGTGTTTAAGGTTTCCATATGACCACCTGTTTTGTTGTGTTGGATAGGGAGATGTAGATGTATATAAGGATAAGTTAGCACTTGGCACTTTACACAGTGGTATTCATTGGACAATAAGGTTTATATTGTTTGTATTGTATGTATAGTTTTATTTTTTGTATAAACACACTTTTTACTATATATTTTTCTATATAATTATATTGATTGTAATATAGCACATAGGGAGTGGTATTTATATTTATTATTGAAATACTTTAGTATTTATATATATATATATATTTTTCTATATATATTTTTTCATTATGCCGGCATAATTTCTTGTGGATTTGTATGTGTCTGTACAGACACATACATACCCATGAAAATGAATGATATTGAGAAGTATATTTTTTACATGTTTATTTAACCCTTTAAGTGCCAGCCCACCTGGAGATTTTGTCACGCTCTGTTGCCAGAGCATTTTTCACTATTTTGCGCTCCCCATGTTCAACTGTAATTTTTGAAGGGATTTTCTGGGACTTCCCATAAAAATTACATATCGTTTTTTTCAGCAGAATCTGGGCTTTAAGAGCATATGTCTTGTTTATCAATTTTGTTGTCTTATCCTAATTATTTTGGGCAAAATATGTGAAAGAAAATTAAAAATACACACGTTTTTACATTTTGCAGTGTTTTTCTTTAATCAAAAATAAAGGTTTTACAATAAAAACATATTGAGGGTAAAAGCCCAATTTCTCCCGGTTACAATGGTACCACACATGTATTAGTAGACACCCTTTCCTGCCCAGGAGACCCCAGAAACTGCAAAGAGCGCTAGAGGAGATTTTCAGATAAAATACAAATACTATGCGCTCCTCGCAGTTTTTCAAAAAATACAACCCTTTACATTTGAAATACCCCCCACAAACTATATATTTTTGGAAAGTACACAATTCAAGGTTTCTAAGCATACTAGGCTTGTTGGTGTGGGGGCATTGGTTTGGACTCTATTCATTGGCAGAATCTCTGGTTCCAAAGGATTTCCCTAAAAAAAAAAGCAAAAAGCAGATTCAAAACCATATTTTCCTATAAAAACAATAAGCAAGCAAGAAGTAACACAGTAAATCTGAAAGCACAACATCTGCTGAACAAAATAATATCCCACATGCATAGGTACTTTGAAGGGTAGAGTTGCCAAACACCCCAAAGTCAAGTGTGCACTTGAGGGTCATTTTACTGGCAAAAATCAGCTGCGCACACAAAGTGCGCACCTTGCAGTTTTTCCAAATTTACAACCCTTTACATTTGAAATACCCTCCACAAACTATATATTTTTGGAAAGTACATACCTCAAGGTTTCTAAGCCTACTGGGCTTGTTGGCGTGGGTACATTCATTTAGACTCTATTCATTGGCAGAACCTCTGGTTTCAAAGGATTTCCCTAAAAAAACAAACAAAAAGCAGATTCAAAACCATATTTTCTGATAAAAACAATAAGCAAGCAAGAAGTAACACAGTAAATCTGAAAGCACAACATCTGCTGAACAAAATAATACCCCACATGCATAGGTACTTTGAAGGGTAGAGTTGCCAAACACCCCAAAGTCAAGTGTGCACTTGAGGGTCATTTTACTGGCAAAAATCAGATGCGCACACAAAGTGCGCACCTTGCAGTTTTTCCAAATTTACAACCCTTTACATTTGAAATACCCCCCACAAACTATATATTTTAGGAAAGTACATACCTCAAGGTTTCTAAGCCTACTGGGCTTGTTGGCGTGGGTACATTCATTTGGACACTATTCATTGGCAGAACCTCTGGTTTCAAAGGATTTCCCTAAAAAAACAAACAAAAAGCAGATTCAAAACCATATTTTCCGATAAAAACAATAAGCAAGCAAGAAGTAACACAGTAAATCTGAAAGCACATCTGCTGAACAAAATAATACCCCACATGCATAGGTACTTTGAAGGGTAGAGTTGCCAAACACCCCAAAGTCAAGTGTGCACTTGAGGGTCATTTTACTGGCAAAAATCAGCTGCGCACACAAAGTGCGCACCTTGCAGTTTTTCCAAATTTACAACCCTTTACATTTGAAATACGCCCCACAAACTATATATTTTTGGAAAGTACATACCTCAAGGTTTCTAAGCCTACTGGGCTTGTTGGCGTGGGTACATTCATCTGGACTCTATTCATTGGCAGAACCTCTGGTTTCAAAGGATTTTCCTAAAAAAACAAACAAAAAGCAGATTCAAAACCATATTTTCCGATAAAAACAATAAGCAAGCAAGAAGTAACACAGTAAATCTGAAAGCACAACATCTGCTGAACAAAATAATACCCCACATGCATAGGTACTTTGAAGGGTAGAGTTGCCAAACACCCCAAAGTCAAGTGTGCACTTGAGGGTCATTTTACTGGCAAAAATCAGCTGCGCACACAAAGTGCGCACCTTGCAGTTTTTCCAAATTTACAACCCTTTACATTTGAAATACCCCCCACAAACTATATATTTTTGGAAAGTACATACCTCAAGGTTTCTAAGCCTACTGGGCTTGTTGGCGTGGGTACATTCATTTGGACTCTATTCATTGGCAGAACCTCTGGTTTCAAAGGATTTCCCTAAAAAAACAAACAAAAAGCAGATTCAAAACCACATTTTCCGATAAAAACAATAAGCAAGCAAGAAATAACACAGTAAATCTGAAAGCACAACATCTGCTGAACAAAATAATACCCCACATGCATAGGTACTTTGAAGGGTAGAGTTGCCAAACACCCCAAAGTCAAGTGTGCACTTGAGGGTCATTTTACTGGCAAAAATCCGCTGCGCACACAAAGTGAGCACCTTGCAGTTTTTCCAAATTTACAACCCTTTACATTTGAAATTCCCCCCACAAACTATATATTTTTGGAAAGTACATACCTCAAGGTTTCTAGGCGTGCTGGGTTTTTTGTTGTGGGAACCTTTTTATGGATGAAAAACCTTGAGGTGTTCATAGTTTGCAACGGATTTCCCTAAAAAATATTAATAAATATGCAGCATACAAGAAAGTTTTCCTAATATATCAATATGCAAACAAGAAATAACTCAATAAATCTGAAACCGCAGGGTCCCTGGAACAGAACAATACATAACATGCATATGTGGACACAGACCGCTAGACAAATAGCACAGAACAAACATCTGAAAAAGCAATGCAAAATAATCTCAATAATGGTACTAATAGGTTCTGCTAGGATTAGTCATGGGAGGATTAGCCTTGTGCTGATAGATTGTGAACGTCAGTAAACACTGAAATCCTAATGAAGGGCCCCATGTTTTCATCATCTATCACAAGTATCCAGCGGCTCCTCCTTCACCATTTCCTCCATCATCTTTTGGCTTCGCAAGTACCAAAAATAAAAAAACACAGGGACAAGAAAATGCAATTATCTAACTGAATTTTTAACTAGAGAAAGTATATGCAAATAGCCTAAAATATTCCAGGTCTGGCCACTTACCTTCACCCAGATGTGGAGATGTATTCTGTTACTATAGATCTGGGGGGTGTTGCAGAGCAGGGTATTCCAAACCAGGATGACCCTAGGGCACGGAACAAAACCTAACCTAACCTACATACAGTCTAAAAATCCATAAAAAAACTATTAACCAGAATAAAACAACTAAAAATCGAATTTAGTATGGTATGCTTCAAAGCAACCTTCTAAACACAAACCAGGTTGGCTGGGACATGTCGGGCAGTAGTAGCGCACATCTCTCCTAAAGCCACGCCTACTACAAACCCTACAAGGCTTCTGGGGATACCTCTTCTTATTGATGGAGGGGATGCACTTTATGAAATGCTTCCCCACTAATCTAGCCTTGTCATCATTACCAGCCATCTCTGGTGCCTGCTCGGTATCCCCAAATAACAGAGCAGGGAGTATCTGCAGCTGATATTTTACAAACGACAAATTGGAGCCTGGTACTGCTGCCTTGAAGACAACAAAGGAGTTATAAGTTGCTAATTGGACCAAATGGATAGCAACTTTTTTGTACCAGGCTCTGGATTTTCTGGTGGCGTTGTAATATGTTAAAATTTGGTCTGTTTTATCAACGCCACCCATGAATTTATTATAATCTTTGATACAACGTGGCTTTTGGGAAGGGGCTCGGGGACCACGTTGCCGTAATCTCACGACTGACTCATCGTGGATTGTAGTCAGCATGAAAAAATTTTTTCTGTCCATGTATTTCACGGCCAGGAGCTCATCGCTTCTTACAGCATACGACTCTCCACGATTTATTTTTTGTGTCAGCAATGACCTGGGCAAGCCTTTTCGATTACGGTTGATGGTGCCGCAAGCCGGTGTGTCCAATGAGTAGAGGGCTTGAAATAGGGGGATGCTGGTATAAAAGTTATCCACATATAAGTGGTAACCTTTCCCCAGTAGAGGAGTCATGAGTTCCCAAACTATTTTTCCACTGACAGACAAATCAAGGGGACAACCAGGGGGGTCCAGATGTGTGTCCCTTCCTTCGTAAAGACGAAAAAATTTGGTGTAGCCGGTCGAGCTTTCACACAATTTGTAAAATTTTATCCCATAGCGGGCACGCTTACTAGGGATATACTGACGAAATACAATGCGCCCTTTATAAAGCAGAAGCGATTCGTCAATACTTAAATTTTGGGAGGGGGTGTACACTTCTGCAAAGCGCTCAGACAGACTATCGATCAGGGGACGTACTTTGTGAAGTCTGTCGTGACCGGGCTCACCACAGGGAATTGCAGTGGAATTGTCATTAAAATGAAGAAACCGCAGTAAAATTTGGTAGCGGTTTCTGGTCATTATGGCCGGAAATAATGGTGTTGCCAAAAGGGTTCGGGTATCCCAGTAGGAGGCGATACTAAATTTTTTGCAGATACCCATGGCTAAAGTGAGCCCCCAAATTTTTTTTAACTCACTTATGTTTGTGGGCTGCCATGCATGAGCGCGGGCGTGCCTTTGTGGGGGATTTTGTGCTAGGACCCACTCAGCATAGCAGTTTGTATGGTAGATCATGTCCTGTAGCATGGCCTCCGTGATGAACAATTTGAAAAAGTCAACAGGACGGAAGTTTGTTGTGTCCACGTTGACTCCGGGGACCGAATCGAAAGGGGGAATTTCGGGGGAATAATTATTGGGAGGCCTCCACGTAGGCACTCCATCACCAGCTGCAGCACTCTCCATCTGATCTACACTCTCCTCCAGCGTGGCTTCTCCTTGTGCGCTACCATCCCTTCTAGGATGCCTAGCACTACCACTGGTACTACTGCACGGCTGTGTCTCTTCAGTAGAGGAGACACTGTCAGACTCACTATCTGAGGGCAAATAATCTGACCCTGAAACACTATACTCTTCCGAGTCTGACTCCATCATGAAAGCCGCTGCTTCCTGGGCAGAGTACCTTTTCCCAGCCATCCTGAAATCTGCTAAACAAAGGCTAAAACCAAATGAAAACAATAAAAATACTACACTAAAGGGGAGGAACTAGGGGGAAGTTTACAGTAACTAAAAGCTAAACTAAAGCCTAGAACTAAAGTTGGGGAACAAAACAGCCAAAAAGCAAATACTCAAAAGTAAACGTCAGCAAGCTTGCAGAACCAAGAATCTTCAAGAGCAATCGCAATCTAAAAGGAAGTTAAAGTAACAGAACATTACAATTAATTCCCCCTCATCCCATCCCATATGCAGTGTGGCATTCCCTCCCATTTCATTCCCATTTGCAGTGTGGCATTCCCCCCACCCCATTCCCATATGCAGTGTGGCATTCCCCCCACCTCATTCCCATATGCAGTGTGGCATTCCCCCCACCTCATTCCCATATGCAGTGTGGCATTCCCCCCACCTCATTCCCATATGCAGTGTGGCATTCCCTCCCACCCCATTCCCATATGCAGTGTGGCATTCCCTCCCATTTCATTCCCATATGCAGTGTGGCATTCCCCCCACCCCATTCCCATATGCAGTGTGGCATCCCCCCCACCTCATTCCCATATGCAGTGTGGCATTCCCCCCACCTCATTCCCATATGCAGTGTGGCATTCCCCCCACCTCATTCCCATATGCAGTGTGGCATTCCCCCCACCTCATTCCCATATGCAGTGTGGCATTCCCCCCACCTCATTCCCATATGCAGTGTGGCATTCCCCCCACCTCATTCCCATATGCAGTGTGGCATTCCCCCCACCTCATTCCCATATGCAGTGTGGCATTCCCCCCACCTCATTCCCATATGCAGTGTGGCATTCCCCCCACCTCATTCCCATATGCAGTGTGGCATTCCCCCACCTCATTCCCATATGCAGTGTGGCATTCCCCCCACCCCTTTCCCATATGCAGTGTGGCATTCCCCCCACCCCTTTCCCATATGCAGTGTGGCATTCCCCCCACCTCATTCCCATATGCAGTGTGGCATTCCCCCCACCCCATTCCCATATGCAGTGTGGCATTCCCTCCCATTTCATTCCCATATGCAGTGTGGCATTCCCCCCACCTCATTCCCATATGCAGCGTGGCATCCCCCTCACCTCATTCCCATATGCAGTGTGGCATTCCCCCCACCCCATATGCAGCGTGGCATTCCCTCCCATTTCATTCCCATATGCAGCGTGGCATTCCCCCCACCTCATTCCCATATGCAGCGTGGCATCCCCCCACCTCATTCCCATATGCAGCGTGGCATCCCCCCACCCCATTCCCATATGCAGCGTGGCATTCTCCCCACCCAATTCCCATATGCAGCGTGGCATTCCCCCCACCCCATTCCCATATGCAGTGTGGCATTCCCCCCACCTCATTCCCATATGCAGTGTGGCATTCCCCCCACCTCATTCCCATATGCAGTGTGGCATTCCCCCCACCTCATTCCCATATGCAGTGTGGCATTCCCTCCCACCCCATTCCCATATGCAGTGTGGCATTCCCTCCCATTTCATTCCCATATGCAGTGTGGCATTCCCCCCACCCCATTCCCATATGCAGTGTGGCATCCCCCCCACCTCATTCCCATATGCAGTGTGGCATTCCCCCCACCTCATTCCCATATGCAGTGTGGCATTCCCCCCACCTCATTCCCATATGCAGTGTGGCATTCCCCCCACCTCATTCCCATATGCAGTGTGGCATTCCCCCCACCTCATTCCCATATGCAGTGTGGCATTCCCCCCACCTCATTCCCATATGCAGTGTGGCATTCCCCCCACCTCATTCCCATATGCAGTGTGGCATTCCCCCCACCTCATTCCCATATGCAGTGTGGCATTCCCCCCACCTCATTCCCATATGCAGTGTGGCATTCCCCCACCTCATTCCCATATGCAGTGTGGCATTCCCCCCACCCCTTTCCCATATGCAGTGTGGCATTCCCCCCACCCCTTTCCCATATGCAGTGTGGCATTCCCCCCACCTCATTCCCATATGCAGTGTGGCATTCCCCCCACCCCATTCCCATATGCAGTGTGGCATTCCCTCCCATTTCATTCCCATATGCAGTGTGGCATTCCCCCCACCTCATTCCCATATGCAGCGTGGCATCCCCCTCACCTCATTCCCATATGCAGTGTGGCATTCCCCCCACCCCATATGCAGCGTGGCATTCCCTCCCATTTCATTCCCATATGCAGCGTGGCATTCCCCCCACCTCATTCCCATATGCAGCGTGGCATCCCCCCACCTCATTCCCATATGCAGCGTGGCATCCCCCCACCCCATTCCCATATGCAGCGTGGCATTCTCCCCACCCAATTCCCATATGCAGCGTGGCATTCCCCCCACCCCATTCCCATATGCAGCGTGGCATTCTCCCCACCCCATTCCCATATGCAGCGTGGCATTCCCCCCACCCCATTCCATTATGCAGCGTGGCATTCCCCCACCTCATTCCCATATGCAGTGTGGCATTCCCCCCACCTCATTCCCATATGCAGTGTGGCATTCCCCCCACCTCATTCCCATATGCAGTGTGGCATTCCCCCCACCTCATTCCCATATGCAGTGTGGCATTCCCCCCACCTCATTCCCATATGCAGTGTGGCATTCCCCCCACCTCATTCCCATATGCAGCGTGGCATTCTCCCCACCCCATTCCCATATGCAGAGTGGCATTCCCCCCACCCCATTCCCATATGCAGCGTGGCATTCTCCCCACCCCATTCCCATATGCAGCGTGGCATTCCCCCCACCCCATTCCCATATGCAGCGTGGCATTCCCCCACCTCATTCCCATATGCAGTGTGGCATCCCCCCCACCTCATTCCCATATGCAGTGTGGCATTCCCCCCACCTCATTCCCATATGCAGTGTGGCATTCCCCCCACCTCATTCCCATATGCAGCGTGGCATTCTCCCCACCCCATTCCCATATGCAGCGTGGCATTCCCCCCACCCCATTCCCATATGCAGCGTGGCATTCCCCCCACCTCATTCCCATATGCAGTGTGGCATTCCCCCCACCTCATTCCCATATGCAGTGTGGCATTCCCCCCACCTCATTCCCATATGCAGTGTGGCATTCCCCCCACCTCATTCCCAGATGCAGTGTGGCATCCCCCCACCTCATTCCCATATGCACTGTGGCATTCCCTCCCATTTCATTCCCATATGCAGTGTGGCATTCCCCCCACCTCATTCCCATATGCAGCGTGGCATCCCCCCACCCCATTCCCATATGCAGCGTGGCATTCTCCCCACCCCATATGCAGCGTGGCATCCCCCCACCTCATTCCCATATGCAGCGTGGCATCCCCCCAACCTCATTCCCATATGCAGCGTGGCATCCCCCCCACCTCATTCCCATATGCAGCGTGGCATTCCCCCCACCCCATTCCCATATGCAGTGTGGCATTCCCCCCACCCCATTCCCATATGCAGCGTGGCATTCCCCCCACCCCATTCCCATATGCAGCATGGCATCCCCCCACCCTATATGCAGCGTGGCATTCCCCCCACCCCATATGCAGTGTGGCATTCCCCCCACCCCATATGCAGCGTGGCATCCCCCCCACCCCATTCTCATATGCAGTGTGGCATTCCCCCCACCCCATGTGCAGAGTGGCATTCCCCCCACCCCATATGCAGTGTGGCATCCCCCCCACCCCATTCTCATATGCAGCGTGGCATCCCCCCACCTCATTCCCATATGCAGCGTGGCATCCCCCCCACCCCATATGCAGCGTGGCATTCTCCCCACCCCATTCCCATATGCAGCGTGGCATTCCTCCCACCCCATTCCCATATGCAGCGTGGCATTCCCCCCACCTCATTCCCATATGCAGTGTGGCATTCCCCCCACCTCATTCCCATATGCAGTGTGGCATTCCCCCCACCTCATTCCCATATGCAGTGTGGCATTCCCCCCACCCCATTCCCATATGCAGTGTGGCATTCCCTCCCATCCCATATGCAATGTGGCATCCCCCCACCCCATAGACAGTGTGGCATACCCCATCCCAATTCCATGGGCAGTGTGGCATCCCCCCCCACGTGCCATTGACCCCCCCATATGCAGTGTGGCATTCCCTCCCATCCCATATGCAATGTGGCATCCCCCCACCCCATAGACAGTGTGGCATACCCCATCCCAATTCCATGGGCAGTGTGGCATCCCCCCCCCACGTGCCATTGACCCCCCTCCTATTCCCATATGCAGTGTGGCATTCCCTCCCATCCCATATGCAATGTGGCATCCCCCCACCCCATAGACAGTGTGGCATACCCCATCCCAATTCCATGGGCAGTGTGGCATCCCCCCCCCACGTGCCATTGACCCCCCCCCAACACAACACATGTGGCCAGATCGGGGGGAGCACGATCGCTGCTTTGCACCGATCTGATCGGCGCAGGTCGGCAGTGTGATGGAAGGGGGGACAACACGTGGTCACAGATCGGGGGAGCGAGATCGGGGGAGCGAGATCGCTGCGCCGACCTGTCATAGATCATCATAAATCTCTCTCCCCTCCGCCGATGGGCGGAGGGGAGAGAGATTCATGATGATCAATGACAGATCGGCGCAGGTCGGCAGTGTGATGGGAGGGGGGACAACACATGTGGTCACAGATCGGGGGAGCGAGATCGCTGCACCGATCTGTCATTGATCATCATAAATCTCTCTCCCCTCCGCCGATGGTTTATCACCCAGCCGAATGACTCCAGTGTGGACACCACCCGCTGAGTATCCAGCTCTGCCTGATGGAAGGACTGAGAAGCGATAAGCATGTCGTCCAAGTAGGGAAGAATGTGAATGCCCTGAGATCTCAGCAGAGCCATCACTCCTGCCAGCACCTTGGTGAATACCCTGGGAGCCGAGGTGAGACCGAAGAGCAAGGCCACAAATTGGTATTGCTGATCCTCCAGAGCGAACCTGAGGAATCTCTGATGACCTGGAAAAATAGGTATGTGAAGGTAAGCATCCTTGATGTCTACAGAGGTCATGAAGTCCCCTGGGCATAGGAAATTCACAGCGGAGCGCGGAGTCTCCATGCGAAAGTGTCTGAATCTGACAAATTTGTTCAGGAGCTTTAAATCCAGGATGGGTCTGATGGGCCCATCCTTTTTGGGAACAATGAAAAGATTGGAAAAATAGCCCTTGCCCCTTGCACCCGGCAGATGACACCCAGTTCCAGAAGGCCTTGGACAGCCAGGGACAGACCCTGAGCTGACAGGGGGTTTTGAGCTAACCGGGATTTGATGAATCTTGGGGGCGGCCAGTCTGCAAACTCTATCTTGTAACTGGAGGACACCACTTCCTGAATCCACCGGTATGAGACATGACGCCTCCAGACATGAGCCAAGAGCCGAAGCCGCCCCCCCCCCCCCCCGATGGGAGAGGGCGCCCCTTCATGCCTGAGGGGGCTTGGGGGAGGACTTAGGCTTGGGGCCCCAGGAGGAGCCAGGGCGGCCACGTCCTCTGCCCCTGCCCCAAAAATCTCCGTGGGCTCCAGCAAAGGAAGCTCCCTGTCCAATTCTGGAATCCCGAAAGGAAGGAAGAAAGGCACCTGAACCCCGAAAGGACAGGGGCTGCCTTCTACGCTGAGGTAACTTGCCTCCCTTAGCAAACAAGTCCAGACGTTCACCAAAGAGGCGCAGCCCCTTGAAGGGAAAACCAGTGAGAGCCTTCTTAGCAGCGTTGTCAGCTGCCCACTGGCGCAGCCAGACCGAGTGGCGTATCGCCACCAACAATGCAGAAGCCCTGCCACACATTCCAATGGTATCATCCAAGGCAGAGAGAACATATGCAACAAATTCCTCACAACGCAGAAGAGCTCTATACTCTTCACTACCTGCATCATAGCAATAGCGGTAATGGCAGAGGCACAGACCGGACGCAGCGCGGTCCCCACACAGGCAAAGGCATGGCAAGCCAGCTGATCTATGCGCCTGTCCTCCCCATCCCTCACTGTAGTAAAGTCAGGGGAATGCATGACGGATGTGTTGGACAACCCCAGAACTAGTGCATGCACCTCGGGAGGACATGACCACCGTTTAACCATCTCAGCAGGAAAGGGATACCACTTATCTTTGGCACCCCAGGGAGCCAGCTAGGCCGTTCACACTCTTTGAGCACCAGATTATTAAAATTAGTTTGTTCAGGAAACTCCAAGCGTGGTTTAACAGTATGAAACAGCTCCCCCTGTTGCTGCGGAGCCATGACAGGAGGAGAGATACAGAGTACTTAAAAAATGTGAGATAAAAGCCTGTCAGTATCATCTGAAGCCCATGGGTCAGACCCAGAATCGGCACCGTACACCCTAGATTGTTCCTCAGATCATTCTGAATCAGAAAATAATTCCCCCTCTTCCAGGCGGGTATAACTGGTAACATCAAAAAATTCCTCAGCCTCCATAGGAAAGAGGGAAACACCAGGTGATAAATGCCGCTTCTTAGCAGAAGCCTTACGCGGGCCAGAGCCAGCAATAAGTCTCTCAATGCTGGCCACCCGTGCAGCCAAATCAGGTTGAGACTCCCCACTGGTATGCACCTCACTAGGAGTCAGATGTAAGCATGGGGGGGGTAGGCGAAGTCAGAGGGAGCGCAGGCCCAGCCACCGGTAACCCAGACTGCAGCGCAAGCGTCTTCTGGGCGCAGGGTACACACACCCTGACATCATCACTTATAGGAGATACCCCACACGCCACACACAGCCGGGCTTGTCCCAAAGGAACCCCAAGCACATTATCCTGAGAAGCCTCCATATGGTGATTATTGTGGCACAATAGGCCAATTGGGATTGACGCCAATAAGGCTACCCGGGATGCCCCAATAGCCCGCTAGGGAAGTGGGAGATATACAACTACAATAGCCCTCCAATAAGGACTTAACACTAAAAGGGGATAGGACCGGGAGAAACCACAAAAAAGTTTGACCCGCCTGTAAGACATAAAGCAAAGAAGCCATAAGCATAATACAATGAAATATGAAGAAAAGCCAGCCCACAGGGGCACTTACGGACCGCGATAGGGGGGCGCCAGACACGCAGCACAGGAGCTCCAAAATGGCGCCTGCATATACCTCGAGGGGCGGGCGCGGAGAAGTGATGCGGAAAACATCATCCGCAAGGCCCACCCCCACGAAAAGCACGAAAATGCGCCCCGGTGCCAAGGCCAGCCAATGACGCCGCAGCAGCGCCTGAGGCGATGTCGCCGCCGTCCGCGGAGCGGAGTAGAAGCGCGCGGCGGCAATAGCAAAACCAGTGCAACCAATGCAAAACACATAGCAAAACACATAGTGATATATATATCACCCCCCCCGGAGATCTACCCAGGGAGAGCGAAGGGGAAGCAGCGGACCTAAGAGGAGCCTAACTGAGGGGACAGGGGGCAAAAGGCCGTGGGAGGGGCATCCCATAAGGCTCACCACGGGCCTGTACCGCCTACCCTTTGGTGGGGGACTGCGTTAGGAGCAGCGCTCCTTAGCACCTAGCAGCGGTGCTGTCTACCATCACCCGACCAGCGCAGCCTAAGCTGGGAGGCAGTGAAAAGGAACGGGTGGGAATAGTCCTACAGGGCCGCAGGCTAATAAGCCCCGCTCACCGGCGATAGAAAGAGCCATCTTCTAGTCATCGCAGCCCAGACTGCAGAGAAGAACTGGGTCCCTGGTATATATGGGGCCGGGAGGAGCCACTTTTCTGTCTCTGCAGTCCAGTGCCATCTACTGGATGTATAACCCAAGAGTAAGGAATATCTTCTGGAACAGGACGTGCTGTATACTTAGAAGAAGGACAGGCCGGGAGGCCCAAGAAACCATGTTAATTCACATAGCTTCAGCTTGTACTCTCTAACAAGATTTATGAAAACAATGCCCAATGATGAAAAAATGGTGATCACCATAACAGGCAAACAGGACATAATGAACACAAGGGCGGGGTGGGATGACCTGGACTGGATGTATCCAAAAACAATTTTACAGGTGAGTTTCACAGAATTTTATTTTTCCCTACATCCAGTCCAGGTCGTCCCAAAATGTTGACATATGGGACATCCAAAAGCAGTGTCCAATTGGGCGGGATCCCCAGTGCGGAACAGCATGTAGTTCATTTCACTACCACCTGAAGCACCTTTCGGTCAAAAACAGCGTTAGCTAAGGCCCTGACATCCACCCTGTAAAACTTTGTAAAAGTATGAACAGAAGACCAAGTTGCGGCCTTACAAACTTGTTCCACTGATGCTTGGTGCTGAAAAGCCCAAGATGCACCAATAGCTCTGGTAGAATGAGCTGTGGTCCGAAAATGGAGTTCCTTCCCCCTGGCAGAATATGCCTGTACCACCGCCTGTCTGATCCACTTACTGATTTCCTAGAACCCTCTGTTAGGACAAAGAGCAAATCCGATTTCCTGAAGGATTCAGTCGCAGCCAGGTAATACTTAATGGCTCTGACCACATCCAAAGCATAGAGGGTCCGTTCTTTGGAATTAGCAGGTGCTGGACACAAGGAAGGTGAGACAACTTCCTCATTAAGATGAAAGGGAGAAATGACCTTAGGCAAAAAATCAGGTTTAAAGCGAAAAACCACCTTATCCCTATGCAGCTCAAAATAGGGAGGTTTCATACAAAGCGCGGCCAGCTCTGATATACGACGCACCGAGGTGATCGCTACCAAAAAGACCACTTTGAGAGTCAAAATAGACAAAGCAGCATCGCACAATGGCTCAAAGGAAGGACCCTGAAGAGCAGAAAGTACTAAATTCAAGTCCCACACCGGTAATACTGACTCACACGGTGGCCGGACATGGGTGACTCCCTGGAAAAAAGTCTTGATCAACCTATGGTTGGCAATGGATCTCTGGAAAAAATGGCTAAGTCCGAGACCTGACCCTTGAGGGTGCTCAGCTGGAGACCCAAGTCTAAGCCGTGTTAAAAAAGCTCCAGAATCTTAGAAATAGAAAATATGCGGCAAGGGAGACTCTTGGTCTCGCACCAAGCCATATAGGCGTGCCAAACTCTGTAGTATATCATGGAAGAAGATTTCTTCCGTGCCTGAATCATTGTCTGCACAACCATGGCCGATAACCCCTTCTACGTCAGGATTGAGATTTCAACAGGCAGGCCGTCAAAGCCAGCGTCCGTAAATTGGGGTGCCGCAGCGACCCCTGTGTGAGAAGCCCTGGGTCGTCGGGCATGATGTAGCGATCTACTGACTGAACTATGTCCACAAACTAACTTCTTCTCGGCCAGCGAGGAGCCACCAGGATGGTTGGTACTCCTTCCTGGGTTATCTTGCTCAGCACTCTGCCTAGGAGTGGAAACGGAGGGAATGCATACAGAAACTTGAACTCCATCCAAGGAATCGCCAGAGCGTCTGTGGCAATGGCCAGAGGATCTCTGAGAGGAAGATGAACCTTGGAAGCTTGTGATTGTGTCTGGACGCAAACAGGTCCACGTCCGGCTGACCCCAGCGGAGACAGAGAGCGTGAAAGGTCCTGCTGCTGAGAGACCATTTCCCCAGGCGTGAGGCGCTCCTGCTCAGGGAGTCTGCCTCCAGGTTTTCTACCCCGGGAATGTAGACTGCCGAGATGCAGGGAACATTCTCCTCTGCCCAAGTCAGAATCTGGGTTACCTCCTTGAGGGCTCTCTTGCTCCGAGTCCCACCCTGGTGATTGATGTAGGCGACAGCCGTCTGATTGTCCAAGCGAACCTGGATCGCACGACCCCTTAAATGGGGAGTCAAGTGTAGAAGCACCAACCGGATCGCTCTCAGCTCCAAGAGATTTATGGGTAAGCGGTTCTCCTGCGGACCCCACTGACCCTGGATCTTCTGAGTCTGCCAAACGCCGACCCCAGCCTGTCAGACTGGCATCCGTGGTAACTATCTCCCAATGGAGAGTCAGGAAGGACTTGCCTACCAGCAAGTTCTGAGAGTCCAACCACCACAAGAGGGAATGTCTGGCCAGTGGTGACAGCGAAAAGCCGTGTTCCAGAGACTCCTGAGTCCGGTTCCAGCCGGTCAGCAGGTTCAATTGAAGAGGTCTCATGTGAAATTGAGCGAAAGGCACTGCCTCAAAGCAGGACACCATTAGGCCCACCAATCTCATCCCCAGACATACCGATGGTTGCTGGCAAGACAGCAAAGCTTGCACCTGCGTCTGGAGACCCAAAACCTTCTGCTGTGGCAGAAAAACCTTGACCTGAGCGGTGTCTATCGTCATTCCCAGGAAGGATTTCATTGTTGAGGGAGTGACAAAGGACTTGGGGTAATTGATTACCCAGCCGAAAGGCCTCCAGGGTTGAAAACGTCGTCCGAGTATCGCTCTGGGCCTGCTGAAGGGACTGGGCCGCAATCAGCAAGTCGCCCAGATAGGGCAGCACACGAATGTCCTGGTTCCTCAGGATAGCCATGATGCCTGCCAGCACCTTGGTGAAGACACGGGGGGCCGAGGATATCCCGAATGGCAGTGCCACAAACTGGTAGTGCTGATCCTCCAGAGAAAACCTCAGAAACTTCTGATGCCCCTGGAAAATCGGGATGTGCAGATAAGCATCCCTGATGTCCACCGTGGTCATGAAGTCGCTGGGCCGAAACGATCTCACCGCCGACCATAAGGTTTCCATGCGGAAATGTCAGACTCTTACAAACCTGTTGAGACCCTTCAGGTCCAGGATTGGTCTTAAAGTTCCGTCATTCTTGGGAACCGTGAACCGGTTGGAGTAAAAACCCTGATCCTAATCCTGCCGAGGTACAGGGCAAATCAGACCTAACCGCAGGAGGTGTTGCACGGCCATTCTCAAGCCCTGGGTCTTTAGTGGGTTTCAGGATATCCGTGAACGCAGAAACTTTGTGGGCGGCCTGACTGCCAGCTCTATCTTGTAACCGGAGGACACTACCTTCTGAATTCACCGATCCGAAACGTGCCGCCTCCAGATCTGAGCAAACTGCAGAAGCCGTCCCCCCACTCGGATGGGTGAGGGCGCCCCCTCATGCCTGAGGGGACTTGGCAGGGGGCTTGGATTTAGCTCCCCCGGAGGGATTGGGTCGGCCGCTGGACTACCTCTACCCCAGGTATCTCTGCGGCCACCTGAAAATGAAGAGCCTCTTCCTCCTCGAAAGGAACGATAGGCAGAGGGATTCCGAAAGGACTGAGCAGGCTTCTGTCTCTGAGGGAGTCTACCATCCTTGACCAAAAGGTCCAGGCGCTCCCCAAACAGCCGATTCCCCACAAAGGGGATACTCGTCAGCGACTTCTTGGCAGCCGCATCAGCCGACCATTGCCGCAGCCAGAGCGAGCGGCGGAGAGCAACAAGCAGGGCCAAAATCCTGGCATTGAGCCTGACCACATCGTCCATGGCAGTAGCAACAAAGCCAATGAAATCCAAGCATGCCTTGAGTTCCTTATACTACTCCGCCCACTTGCGAGCCTTAGCTCTATCCACAAGGTGTCTCACCTTCTTTCTGATGGCTAGGGAGACGATCGCTGAGACGCACACAGGGCGAAAAAGGGCACCAGCAAAGGTGAACGCATGGCAGACCAGCTGATCCATGCGCTTGTCAGCAGGGTCACGTAAGGAAGCAGTATCAGGTGACGGCATAACAATAGTGTTGGACAACCCCAAAATGGGAGGATCCACTTCGGGAGGGCAAGACCATAGCCGAACCAGCTCATCAGGCCCTTAGGAACCGACAGTAACTTGTTGGGCCTGTCCCATTCCTTGAAAATCATTTTAGAAAAATGGGCCTGCTCCGGGAAGACTCACCTTTGCCTCTCGGGCCTAAACAAATCACCTTGCTTCCTCTTAGCCGCTCTGGGAGGGACAATGTGTAGTGTATCAAACACTGAGGAAAGCAACTTCTCCGTATCATCCGGAAGCCATGCATCCTCATCCGAGGAAGAACCAGACATACTGTAATCGCCAGCAGAATAATCCACCATGGAGCGTGAACCCTCTGGCAACTCACCTTCCTCCACAGAGCCCAGATCATCAAAGAGATTGTCATCATCCGAGTAAACGGGCTTGAGATGCCGCTTCTTACTCGTGGCCTTCTTAGGAGCCGTCCATGAGATCTGTCTCTCGAGATTGGCCAGCCTATGCGCCAAGTCAGCATGCGACCCCCTGCTGGCTCCCCCCTTACTGGGGACTGAGTGCAACAGTGGAGGGTCCGGAGAGGCCGCCGGCAGCGCAGGGCCAGGGGCAGGGACGCCCGCCCGTTCATGGTCCAAAATAATGCCTCTGGCGCAAGTGGTACAAACAGTGTTGAATCCGCCCAGAGGATTCATACTGCACAAGAGGCAGAGCCTTTCCTGCCCAAATGGGGCCCACAGCTCACTATCCCCTGATGCCTCCATTATGGTGATTAAAAATGGTCAAAATCGATAAGGTTACGAGACACTAATGGGCCAAACCTATAAAGCGATCCCTCTTAATAAAAAGGGGGACCAGGAGGAACCACAACCCTCAACCTCAAGCCCACGACCTAACATGAGAAAGGGACCATGATCAGAATAGGCACAATGCAAACAGTCAATAAATGCAGCCAGAAAAAATACAATTCTGTGAAATACTCACCTGTAGAATTGATATTATTTGTATACAGTACGTCCTGCTCCAGATATAGTACTTACACTTGGGTTATCCTCCGCCAGATGGCGCTGCACTGCAGAGACATGCAAAACAGGCTCCTCCCGGCCCCTCAAATACCCGGGGACCTCCCACAAATCCCCAGCATTGAAAAGCAGTGAACAAGAAGCCGGGAGAATTAACCACCAAAAACTGGTAACTATAATAATGGTAACAACAGAAACTCGTAACTATAATAATGGTAACAATCACCATACAGGGGATCCAGAATAATGCAAAAACCAGGGTGGGGTGGAGCAGGACGTACTGTATACAAATAATATCAATTCTACAGGTGAGTATTTCACAGAATTGTATTATTCTTAGTATACAGTACGTCCTGCTCCAGATATAGTACTTACACTTGGGACATCCAATAGCAGTGTCCATAAAGTAGGGTGGGATCCCCAACAAAAACGACAGCAGAAGACAGTTTAAAACCACTGTCACCTGTATAACCATATGGCCAAGACAGCATGAGCTGAGGCCCTAACATCAACCTTGTAAAACTTTGCAAAGGTATGAACAGAAGGCCAAGGTAGTGGCCTAGCAAACCAGTTCAACAGAAGCTTGGTGCTGAAAAGCCCAAGATGCATCAAAGCACGAGTAGAGTAAGAATCAAAGCGAAAAGGAAGATTCTTCCCCTTGTTGGAATAGGCCTGAGTAACAGTCTGACGAATCCAATCGCTAACAGTAGACTTGGCAGAAGCCAAAAAACCCTTCCAAGGACCAGAAGGAACATCCATTCAAGTAATAACCAGGGCCAAAGCCGCCCAACTCCCCGAGAGCAGACGAGATCGGGCACATTCAGGATGTAGTGACCATAGGCCCCAAGGAACATCAGTTCTCCTAAAGGACACAGTGACTACCAAGGAAAAGCCCGCCCGCCAACACACGCCTGACCAAAGTAACAGTCACCAGAAGGACAACCTTGAGGGTAAGAACAGCCAGACAGCATCCTGAATAGGATCAAAGGGAAAAAACCCTGCAAGCGGACAGAATAAAATTCAAATTCAAATCCCAGTAGGGACCATAGGATTACATGGGGGACGTACATGAGTACCCCCTGAAAGAAGTCTTAACCAAGGAAGACTGAACAAGAGACTACTAATGCAAGATGGACAGGGCGGGACCTGACCCATCAGAGTACTGAGTTGGAGAACCAACTCCAACTCATGCTGAAACAAACTCTAGAACCCTGGGAACCGAGAACGCCCAACAGGGAAGAGACCTAGACTCACACCAATCAATATGGGTATGCCATACCCTATAACAGATGGAAGAAGAAGAGTAAGAAGCTTGCTCCTAGTCTTTCCATAGTCTCAATCACTGAGACAGATAAGCCTGTCTCCATCAAGATGGATGTTTCAGCAGTCAGGCCGACTAGGCCAGAGTCTGTAGATTGGGGTGATGTAAAGGGGGCCCTGAGCTGGCACTCCTGGCAAAAGGTACAGAAAACTACTGCCCTCGGTACCATGTCTGCAAACCACACTCTACTAGGGCACCTGGGGGCCACCAGAATCACTGGTCCCCTTACCAGAGCAATCTTGCGCAGAACCCTGCCTAGCAGGGCGAATGGAGAAAGACATACCGGACTGAACGTCCAGTCATGACGTTACCAAGGCATCCGGACCACTGCCAGAGGATCCTGGCACAGGGAAACAAAGGCCGAGAGCTTGTGATAGTGACGGAACACAAACAGATCCACAACTGGTTGGACCCCATAGTGACACAGGGATTAGCACATCCTGTCGCAGAGGGACCCCACCGGAGCGAATATCACTGATATGCAGAGAACATTGTCTCCACCCAGATTAGGATCATAGACACTTCCTGGAGGGTCCTCCAGCTCCAGGCCCCTCCCAATGATAAATGTAGGACACTGTCGTCAGACAGACTGAGCGCCCCCAAACTGGCAGGCCCAGAAGAGAAGTAGTCAAGCGAGATAGAACCAACTGAAAACGCTCACTGTTTCAAACATCAATAGGCGTAAGGACCTTCTAAGGGCCCCACCTCCCCCAGAATCGCAGGGAGTTTCAGAAGAAACCCTCCCCCTTCAACCTGATAGGTTGGCAACCATGGTGACCGTTTCCAGGAAGGGGCAAGAAGGAACTGCCCCCAGACAGGTTCCTTGAGTTCATTCCCTCCAAGAGAAACCTTCTTACCAGGTGGGAAGGCCCACAGCCCCTGCTCCAGGGATGCTGGATCCCTGTCCTGTATTAACAGTAGAAGTCGCAGAAGGGCCCAAGGGGAACTGAGCATAAGGGACCTCTTCCGAGCAAGCCACCAACGGGCCCACCAGCTGCATCCCTGCCTTGTGAAGGGACCAGGACAGCAATGAGGGACTGAGCCCATGTGACCAGATTGTCCACTTTATTGCTGAGAAGGAAAGATTCTCGTTTGAACCTAATCCAGATTCATTCCTAGTAATGGAGTTACCAATTAAAGGGACAATGAGGACTTGGGGTGAATGATCACCCATCCAAATGACTCCCAATGGACACCATCAGCCGGGTATCCAACTTAGCCTGATGTAGAGACTGGAAAGTGAAAAGAGGACGTCCAGGTAGGTCATCGCGCGGACGCCCCTTGGTCTCAGACATCACCCCCATCGGCACCTGGGTGAGCACTCTGGGAGCTGAAGAGAGGCCAGATAACAAGGCCACAATTAGCAGTGTTGGAATTCCAACACGAACCTGAAGAGCCTCGGTGTCCTGAAGGCACAGGAATGGGAACATAAGCATCTTAGAGCTCCACAGACGGCAAGAAGCCCCCTGGGCGCAAGGCACTGATGGCCCATCTCAGAGTTTCCATGCAGAAACTGCCTGTAATTGGAGAATTGCTGTGAATCCAGAATGGGCCAGCCTGACCCATCCTTTTGGGGGACTGTGGAAAAGTTGATGTAGCGGCCCCTGCCTCTGCCTGTTAAAGGCAATCTGCAAGTGAACCTCAGACCTCGCAGGCCTTGCATGGTCTGTGCCAGAAACTGAACAGCGGCAGGGACCAGGAGTACCTGGGACCTGATAAAACTGGGGAAGGCCGCACAGCAAACTCTATCTTGTATCCGGAGGACACAACCTCCTGAATCCACCAGTATGAGGCGTAAAGCCTCCCGACAAGAGCAAAGTGCCGCAGCCATCCCCTCACCCAGACGGGCGAGGGCGCCCCATCACGCTTGAGGGGGATTGGTGGAAGATTTAGGCTAAGGCTCGCCGGAGGGGCCAGAGCGTTGTCTGCTGCTCCCGGGGCCGGATTCTGCACGAGCCCCCACGAAGGACACCCCTGGTTCTTGTTTAACACTAAGGAAGGGGGAAATAGGGGTGCCCCTGCCCCGAGGGGGCCTAGACGGCCGCCTGCGTTGGGGTGACTTACCCTTTTTACCAAACAGGTCTAGACGGGCCCCAAACAAGCCTAGCCCTCTAAAGGGAAGCCCAGTAAGAGTCTTTTTAGTAGCATCATCAGCACTACGCTAATAGGATAAATTTTACAAACACATCACAGTTGGAGAGTGCGTTAAACACATCCCAGGGGAGATTATCAGCGTGATGATCAAGCATCTTTCTGACAAGGGTTCTAGCGGCCACTGACCGGGCACAACGCCGTCCCAGCACAAGAAAAGGCGTGGGAGGCCAGCAGCTCAATGCGCCGGTCCTCAGCATCCCGAAGGGTATTATGAGCAGGGGCTGTAATAAAGGGGGGGTTAGGAACCCCTATGATAGGGGCATCCACCACGGGGGGGATGACCAGCAATTAACCACCTCAGGGGGAAAGGGGTATTTCCTATCCCAGTCCCCTGGGACCCCTGAAAGTTTACTGGGGCATTCTCATTCCTTGAGGACAAGAGCATGGAAGTGAGCCTGTTCTAGGAATTCCAAACGTGCTGTTGCTGTATGGAAACGCTCCCCTCTCGGCTTGGAAGCTTCACCAGGGAGAGAGATAGACAGAGCCTTAAAGACCTTAATCAACAAATCGTCAGTGTCATACTGGGCCCAGTATTCAGGTCCAGAATTGTCATGACTCCTCGGCCTCTCATCAGATGAGCCTGAGTCAGAGAATAGCTCTCCTTCATCAGAAGGGGAATAGTCACACGGAGTAGAAAACTCCTAAGTTCCCATAGGAAAAACAGAAACAGGAGACGTCAAGTGGCGCTTCTTACCAGGGCCCTTGCGCTTGACAACCTCGCAATGATCTGTTCAGCCGTAGGCAGTCTGGAAGACGCAACAGGCTGCAAATACCCCTTTGTATGCGACTCAGCAGGAGTGAGATTTAAGCATGGGGAAATAGGTGAAATGAAGCGAGGTGCAGCCACTGGTAGGCCTGATTGCAGAGCCAGTGCTTGCTCGGCACAGGGTCCGCAGACCCGTGCCCTGTCAGCATCACAGGAGGGTGGGCTTGAACCACGCAGCGCGTCGGTGAGAGGCAAGTGGGGAGGACTAGGGGCGTTGGATTGTTAGATTCTATCAGAGTCTGATTATAATTGGCAACATGACATGGCGGATGCTTGCAGAGATGAGTAGGAGCACTATTAGTTGGTAGAACTAGCACTTACAGCACTTACAGCACTTTAGGCACTTATGCACTGAATTATTGCACTTTATTGCTTAGTTTGCACAATGTTTTAGTAATATCCAAGGCTGTTTATAGCCTTGATGAAGGAGCACAGATCACTAGTAAATGTAGTTTAATATGGATTCACTTATGTAGTATCTCATCATGCGGGCGTCTGTTAATGTATATGTATGCCATTAATACTCTAAAGTTAGAGGTATATGAAATTATATTATATGATTGGTTAGACACACATTGTGAGTGTTCCTCCCCACTTGGATTTTTTATATATATGTTTTTTAAAGTGTGATGTCGTGTGATATATGTTATGTACTGACAGCATTTGATTAATAAATTTTCATCTACTTTTGTAAATTGTGTGCAGCCTGCTATATGGGGATATAAAGGTGGGCTAGCTCTGAAAGTCCACCAGGTGTAGAGACCCTGTCAGCATCAGCATGGGGTTGTCCACACGCTATACACAGCCGGTCTTGTCCCAGAGGGACCCCGGTCACATAATTCTGAGATGCCTCCATATGGTGATTGTTTAAGGCACAATATGCCAGTAGGGATTTACACTATAAGCAACCCTGGATGCCCCAAAGACCCGCTAGGGAAGTGGGAGAATTTTACAAGGGCCGCTATAAATTTACACCGGGCCGGGAGAAGCCAATGGTGTTCACCGGTCTGAAAGACACAAAGAGAAGAAAATGGTGTCAGAACCAAGAAAACTATAATGAGAATAAGCCACCCGCGAGGGCACTTACAGTACCACGGTAAGCAGGAGCGTCCCACGCGAACAGACAAAATGGCGCAGTGTACCTCGAAGGGCGGGCCAGCGTTCCATGACGCGGAGCGCGCCAAAACAGACCCCGCCCTCCTGAAGAGCGTGAAGTCCAACAACAGCCAATGAGGACACGTAGGTGTCTAAGGTAACGCCGCCGCCCGGCGCGGAACCTTCAACTAAGGAAAGAAGCGTGTGTGGCGGCGGCAGTCATGCAAGTAAAATACATAGAAAGGGCGTGGCGGCTGACACCATATCTATAAGAGTCCAAAGACAAAGGCCATACACGTGCATGGATCCAATACAGACCACACAGGCACACACCCCCCCTTTCTTTTCCCCCGGCTACGGGGGTAACGAGGGAGGATGGCGGCCCTTTGTACAGGGCCCACCACTACACGGGGCAGTAATGCGGGAGGGGCATCCCATAGAGGCTCACCATCAGCCTACACCGCCTACCCTTTGGTGGGGGACTGCGGAGGAGCGGCGCTCCATAAGCATGCGTGGTGCTGCCTACCTTCACCCGACCAGTGCAGCCCAGGCTGGGAGGCACAACACAACGAGGACGGGTGGGAATAGTCCAACAGGGCTGCAGGCTTTAATAGCCCCGCTCACCTGCGAGAGAGTGATACTTCATGTCTTCGCAGTCAGCACTGCAGAGAAATCTGGGGATTTGTGGGAGGTCCCCGGGTATTTGAGGGGCCGGGAGGAGCCTGTTTTGCATGTCTCTGCAGTGCAGCGCCATCTGGCGGAGGATAACCCAAGTGTAAGTACTATATCTGGAGCAGGACGTACTGTATACTAAGAATATAGGGACTCACGACACCGACAGAGGGACAGCGCAGCCTCCACAGCACGAGCGTGATCCCCCAGCAGCAGCAGCAGCAGGACAGAGCCACAGGTTCAGCAGCATCCAGGCAGGCCCCAGCAGCAGCAGCGCGCAGGTCTGCTTCCAGAAGGATCCTCAAGGGGAGTGCGTCGTCATCATGACGTCGGCGTGCAAGGCTCCGTCCCCTCCATGGCGCATCTGACGAGAGAGCAAGGGAGGTAAAGTAAGAAGTCAGAATGACCATGCTGAGCCAGCGAGGAGCCAAGTGGTAAAAGCACAAAGTCCACAAAGTCAAACACACAGCACAATAAAACACCAATAAAGCTTGTGGGCAGGGAGGGATACAGTCAAAAAAACAATATATATAGTGATTCCCCCTCAGGCTCACCATAAGCCTGTGGCCGGCTACCTTTTAACATAAGGTCTGCGGCCAAGAGCCTAAGCTCTGCCGAACGCCAACAGACCCCGGCGTTCACCCTGCCGTCACGAATCCCATAGCAGCTGGAGGCTGGGAGGCAGGAGAGGGTCAGGAGGGATCCGTGGAAATAGGGCACGCAGCAGCTGACGGTCTAGGTGGCCCCGCTCTGCTGCCATCATCTGAGAGAGTGCCAACGATCTTCTGCAGCCAAGACTGCAAGATGAACAACTGGGGAATGATAGAGGGACACCTGCCTTTATAGGGGGCCGGGAGGAGCTACATCTTTGATCTTGCAGTCGAGCGCCCCCTAGGGGCGAATACCCATATGTCAACATTTTGGGACGACCTGGACTGGATGTAGGGAAAACATGTAGAACTGCTCCATTTTCAGCGGGTGCCAGGGCCGCGGTGGCGCCGCTTTAGATCCAAATAAGTAAAAAGGATCGGCACTCCAAGGAGGGATTGAGAGGTAAGGAGAAAGCAACATGGGGAACAGGGAAGGAGGGACTATATCAAAAGGAGGGATTCCTCCTTACCCCTCAATCCCGCCTTTTGATATAGTCCCTCTTTCCCTGTTCCCCATGTTGCCTTCTCCTTACCTCTCAATCCCTCCTTTTGATCTCTCACTTGCCGTCCTTTTCCCCCCTTTTTTCACTATCCCCCTCCTCCCCCTGATCTGTAGTCCCCGTTTTTCATGTTATGTTTATTGCTTATAATGATATGTGTACCGTGGGTTTATAGTTATAGGGCACCCGTGAGCCTCTAATGGCTCACACCACCCGCAGGGAGTGTTGGCAGATCCGAGGGGTGCTCCCAAGAACGCCGCAGCTCCCCAGCTCGGGGTCTGCGTGTGCGCATGGTGGACTGGTGACAGCAGTGGCAGCCGCGATCCAATAGGATCGCAGTCGCCGCTGCGTCACCAGTTGCCAGGCAGATATTGCAGCCTGGCTGTCAGCGCTCCCCATCCCTCTGTCAGATGGGGGAACCGGCGGTGACGAGGCTTCCCCCCATCTTGAACCCCGACAGGTGTAGGTAAGTAGTTCTCACACTACTTTTATTATTTTTTCTTAATCTGGCATTTGTATACTTTGTAGAATAGGCAGGAATTTTGAAATACAACACTATTTATGTATACTGACAGCTTGTCAGTCTGCCTGACCTCCGAAACGTTGGTTTGAAAGACTGTTACCTGCCATCATATGGACTTTTGTATTTTTTAACACAAATGCAATGAAATACTTCTTTGATTGAATACATTATATTGCATCACTACTTGGAGTGCCGGTCCTTTTTAATTATTTAAATGCAAAAACATGGGGGAAAAATGTCAGTGTGTCTTGGCCGAATGTAAAAAAAAAAAAACACACACACACATATCTTACCGGGCCTCCGCTGATCCCGAGTCCCCGCTGCTAATACCTGCGGCACCTGTCGTTCCACCCATGCTATCACTGAATTATAAATAAACAACAGACTGAATGTTCTTGTTCCTTCATTTCTTTGGAGACAAGCATAAAAGCAGAAATAATAGCAATTGTCATCAAACACAAAAAGCATATTCTGCTATTAGTAACCATGTAATAAATGAAAGCATTCTTCCCCTTTGTAACAGCAGTCACAATGTTGGGATAATTCTAGCTCATTGTAAATAATATCTGTAAGAAAATGCAAGGCGGCGACAGAGAATCTAATTTATTAGAGATGATTCATATTTAAAAACATTCTGGAAAACCACAAAAAGTTCACGCAACTTTTAAGCAAGTATATTTACTGTTCTTGGCCGGATGGTTGGTGTTATTTTTTCTGAACATATAGTACAGATAGCGTCAACAGGCAAGAAAGAACACAAGTCACAAGATAAATAGTCTTTTTGATTTTATAAGCCATATACTTTATATCAAAGAACAAATGACTGTGGGAGTCTAATCTACTTACATAAATTTAAAAAAATCAGAAGATCTTAAGAAATTGTATTTATTCTAGTGAAGATTTCTGAGTTATTAGATGTAGCTAGCCATGCTAGGCAGAGTCCCTACATGGCTTTAGAGAAGGACGCCAAAGGAGACCAAAAAGTCCACCTCTAAAAGTTGATGTAGCCATGAAGCTAGGGCGTAGAACCAGATTTGAGAATTGCACATCATAATGCATTTTAGGATACTCAGAGTGGGGAAAAGAGATTTCCTTGGACCTGCCATCTGTAGTGATTTTCCTGGTTAGAATGCTGAACTTTCTTTATTTTCCATTTTAAGAACTGCATTGTTAGTAATAGCTTTTGCATATCTTTTAGCCAGTTTCCATCAGTCTCCCTGTGGCAGCTGGGGTAGTTCCACAGACATCCTACTGACGGCACTGTGCTGCTATTTAGCACAGTTGCTGTTCCATTGGCCTCGTGGGGCTGCTCCAGCCACCTGCCCTCATTATCTTCTGTGCCTGGCTGGGTAGCTTTATATTCTTGCACTAGTGGACAGCAGTATTTTGCCAACTCTGTTCCTGTCAGAATCCCACCTGTCAGATCCCTTGTCCATGAACTAGGCTTCTATACTGCTAGGACTGCTTGGTTCATATTAAAGTGTCTGTTTCCCAGCAGACTTCATATTGTTTCCAGACACTAGTCTTTGTCCTCAGCGAGTTCTGTAGCAGCACCTTGGTGTCCCCTCTTGGCCAGTCTTGTATTCTCAGTCTTAGGTAGCTTAGTTGATACCTGAGGTTAAGGTCATTGTTTTTTTCCTCTTTTTTCCTAGTGTACTGTGTTGTAAATGAATTGTTTCTGTTGTTTTTGTGGCATAACAAACTCAGGCCCCAGACACAATTACTCTGGACCATTCCTTGTCCTTGTAGACAGCCCTCCCTTTACACATTACATACATTACACACATACATTAAATGAATTGTTACTTTTACCATGGTGCACCACTTATACATCAGAGCCAGGAACCACTAAATATACTTTGCTCACATGTGGGCAAAACATGTACACAAGTGGGATAACATGTCTGGTGCACTTATGATAAGATTCTAGGATTCACAGATTGTTGAAATAGAGATTACTTACAAGGTTCTGTCCACTGGCTAGCAATGGTGGTTCATTTTGGTTTTCTTGGTTACATTTCATTATGTAACTAGTTTCTAGCCACTCTTTTCCATTGTTAAATATTGGTCCCTCCACAGAGGGGCATCCAGATTGATTATGCCCCCCTACCCCACTAATACACCACTACCTTCCTGCTACTCCCTGGTAATTTGTTCTTGCCTTCAGACATCAACAGTCACGTACATTTCTTTTTCATGATTCCACCCACATAAGGGAACCCGGACCACATGACCTGGAGTTAAATCTTGGGCAAGATTTTGTTTTAGGTGCTTTGGACAGGTAAGAAAATCTTAAACAATGGCACTGTATGAACAAGGGACATCAGCAATCAGGATAGACCAACACTCATTTGGTGTAAAATGAGTGTTCATTTTACGATTTTATGGTGCTTTTTAGAAGTTCCCTTTCCTTGCTCCAGGGCCAATCTGTATCAGGGATGAATAAGAGATTGGCTTATCTTATTGCCACTCATGTGCCACTAATCATCTTCCTGCAACTCCAGTTTCTGATGCCGGGAGCTACATTTCGGGGTTCCTGTTGGCGGGTGGACGTGGTCTATGTACAGACGGCTCCCACTGAAAACAATGGGGGCCTCTGTACATGGAAGTTCCTGATGTACATGGCCCCCATTGTTTTGAAGATAGCTGACCATACCAAGACCACTTCCACCTACCAGTAGGAAACCGGAAGCGCAGCTCCCAGCTTCACAAACCAGGGCTGTGGGGAGATCCATGGCACAGGATCAGTGGTAAGGTAAGCGGATCTTCTTTTTCCCCTGGCACTGCTCCCCCCCTGTAATCTTTAGGAACAGCTCTTTAATGCTCTGGGTCTCCTGGTCCTGGTTTTCCTGCAACAGAGAGATAATCTTCTCCTAACAGTTAAATTTGATGGAGGACTGGAAACTTCTACACATGTGGCAACTGCACCTCTTACAATAGGAGACATGCAGCACTGAATCATACAGCTATTTTTGGTCTCATGTTATACAGAGATCCATGCTTGTTTTTGGGCTCCCTGTGGATCTTTTATCACAGGGTCTGCTCTATCCATTGTCCTGAATGAGTGGTATGCAGGGCCACCATCCGGGAAGTACAGATACGACTCATGTAGGGGGCCCAGCCAGGATGGATGCAGTGTGGCAATTTCTGCCTGACCTGCTTGCAGCCTCCCATGTTCTCCCTGACCATATTCTGCCAAACGTTTGTAAATGTTACCTACCCTCTGCCTCCTACTTTATTACTGGTCCATTCCTCCCCACTACCACCAGTAATCCCTATGATTAATAGATACTTACCTTTCTCTCACTGAGCTCCTTCCAACAGGGGGCCTGGAAATGGCCGCACAATGTACTTTGTACTACCCACTATTGGTAGCAATGTTCCTGTCATACATATGTGCATACATTCCTGCGTCCCCTGTTGGATAAAGGAAAAGGTAAATATCTCTCAAATCATGGACTTACAGGTAGCTGGATGGGGTAGATGAGAGTGTGAATGAAGCAGGAATAAAAATAATAATAACTCTAGGCAGCATGAGATCTAAAGCTGCCAACGAGGTGACATCAGTCACCGGCGAAAGCCCTCAGCTTTTTATTGTGACTTTACTTTAAAAGCATGAATTAGTTTTGCTTTGCAAAAATACACTAAAAACACAAGAGCCAGTAATAACAAAATGCAATGCAAACTGTCTCAAAACAGCGAGTTTAAAATGCACAAAAGAGCACATGCTTTCACAGAGGTGAGAACATGACTTTATGTATCTTTTGTATAAATCAGCATGGAGTAGATGAATTAATAAAAAAAGAGAGAGGCCTTATTTGGAGAGTTCACTTTCTCAACCTGCGGTATACATACCCTAAGGGGTGCGCACCACGGCTTGAAGGGGTACACCGTTATGCTCAGTGGTGCACCAGCAAGGTGCGTCTGATGGGTTTGGTATATTATTTTAACAGTATTACAATATTCCTTCTTGATATAAAACGGACCAACACCCACGTGCCACGTGCTGTTTATAACTTTCTCTTGGTCCCCTGACAGGAATCGAATGCTGAGATTGGCCGCTGGTGCTCACGTGGGCAGAACATTCTGGCGAGCGGAACAATGGCATCACTCGCTACACACGTGGACGGCGATCGCCCAATCGCTGTTTTGGATTCACGGTGGGGGACCAAGGAAAAGATAAGATTTACGGGCATTCGGGGGGGGGGGGGTATGTGTGGGGGAGCTCCAGCGTTCTGCTTGCCGTATAGAAGAGGAGACCAGCATACTCGGGCAAACTTGGGGTTGCTTGGTTTGAATTTCTTATTGCTAGGAGGTACTTGGTTGGAGTTTCTTGTCACTAGGCTTGGCGTAAAACAGTTGAGAACCACTGATCTGAAAGACAGGAAATCACAACCACCTATCAATCAAGCCTCTCTCATATTCCTGTTTATCTACCCCTATATCAAATTAATTAAGAATATCACTTTACACCTGGCTGGTCAAGCCAGAATCAATTCATTTCTTTATCCAAAATTATAAACGGTGTATTTAAAGGATAAGTCCACTTTCTATGGCATTTTGGAAACTGTATATATTTTTAGTGCCAAAAGGGTGTTCTCAAGGTGCTGAGCTGATCTAGTATTTTTTTTATTTTCTTCTTATTATAGCAAATGTGTGTTTTTTGGAAGCAACTTTCAATCTCCAATTTGTTACTATAGCCAACTGTACACCAAGATCAACAAGAGAGAAGTGAGTCCTGTATACTTAGAACACTGCTGCTATGTCTGCTGAGGTGAGGGAGCCGTTCATAGACCCTTCACAACCATTAATAACCTTTATCACTTGTGTGATATGCGATGGAATACATGCCTATTGCACAGGATGACTACACAAGTCACTGCTTGCCACCAGCAGAAGCTGCAATTAATTAAAACGGACCTTCACCCTGAATAAGAACAAATCTTATATGTTTCCCACACCCTGTACATACAAATCATCCTACCTGCATATGAAACAAGATCCAAGATGGCGGCTCATGGAGCATCAGGCAGCCTGCAAACAGGAAGTGTCTTCTGAATGTGTTGCTCTGCATTCTGGGATTGCTGTCCTTTCCCTGACCCCAGCTCTGCTTTGTCTGTGCAAAGCACAGCTATAACCCGCCCCTCCTGTACGTTATCCCACTCTACTCCCCTAGGTATGTGTGACGCTTCTGAGTCAAGATGGCAGCGCCCGTATCCTAGAGTTCTGAACAGAGTTACAGCCCGGTGGGGGAAAGAACAATAAGTAAGTGACTAGTTTTTTAAGGGTTTGGGCTTTTCATTAAATCATGCTGAAGGTCCGGTTTAAGGCATGGTGATAAAGATGAGTAATACTTGTAGGCTCAGAGACTACAAATGATTATTTACATAGTAATAAAAATAAGTATGTAATCAAATCCAGAAAAGATGATTTCAGAGAAGCTCAGGAACAGCATGTTCAGATCCCTGAGTTCTAATGATTCCTCGGAACTGGTAAGAGCAGTGAATGAGACATGTTACTGCAGGATCTTTGCAAGCATTTAACCTTTTTGCTTCTACTGTGAAAAATACCTTGGCAGCATATTGTGACTTTCAACTTCTACCATTTCACACTGAGAATTTCCCCAGTAGGGAGTTCTGACATCTGCCAAAATTATTTGATGAAACACACTCAGGGCAAACACATGTTTATGTGCCACAGCTAATATTAATTAAGAGAATTAACAGACGGCTTGTGTCTTGTGTAGTCAAGCTGATGTTGCCCCACGTGTGGTCATGTTTTTTGGTTGCTTTAATGTTAACGCTAATATGGTTAGTATAGTTTTCCTAAGTGGGTGTGTTGGCGTTTGATAGGCGTGCACATTTTTTTCATTTGAATTGTTGTGGCTGAGTTTTGTACATTGGTGTTAAGCCTTAAAGCTATAGTAGTTCAGGATAAGTCATTTTATTATATACTAGATAACTGGATATCTATGCCAAAATAACCACTTATAAGTAAAGTATATTAAAGGAATTCCAGAATTTGTCTCCCTTGTAACAATGCATTCTTTTCATTCAGTGCTAACTGGACCAACAATCAAAAATTACTGTTGGCTGGTTTATTTCTGCAGCGGGCATGAGGCATTACAATTTGGGATGCCCTGCCATGTATTCCCTCTCTGCAAGCCTATTACCAGGCAGATCTAGTCATCCAATTTCACATTACCAGTGTTCGGCAGGCTGGCTTGCACTCTTTGTGCCTGTCATAACCCAACTGGGTTGGGTTTTGGTCACATGGTTGCCATAGGGCATGCAGGGGCAGGTCAGTTTCTAGGCAAAGTAGCACTTAGTGCAGGAAGGAAACAATTCTCCTCCTCTTTCACCCATACAATGGTGGTGCTGCTGTCTCATACAGGTATGCATGCAGTACTTCCGCCCCCTCCCAATATGGTGGGGGGGGGGGGGGTAAGAGGCCTTTCTTATGGCTTGTACCACAATTAGTATGGCTGGGATAGAGGTGCACTGGGTGATCGCCCTGTTCGCTCTCCCCTAGAAACAGCCCTGTGCCAGGTGGTTTATGCACAAGCGGACTGTCATTTTTGAGTGTTGGCCTGCGTTAAAAGCAGACTTAATTCCTCCTTTGTATCCTCAGAAAGGTCCCTGGCTGCAGGGACTAGACAAATATAACCCAATCACCTACACTAGCCATGAACTTTGAATCCAGCAGATACAGTACTTCACCCATTATGGGACCCAAAAGTGGCTGCACACATTTTGAGCGCTGTGTTTCAGGGTCCTCATAGGACCATGAGCCATGATGGGGAAAGTTACCAAGGAGAGTTTTTGTCCATTTATACAAAGTTCAGAGATACTGTATGAAAAATGCCGAATTCCAGGCATGCTCCCTGGTGTAGACACAGAGCTTGCTACACCTTTTCCGTCTCAGTAAAGAAAACAGCAGGCTCTGCAGGACGGGGCTATTAACTGCTGACCCATCAACTAATATAGTAGTGCAGCAGCATGTGAGTGCTAAACTCAGGGCTCTTGGGCCTGAGCAGTCTCACAACAGGTGCAGAGCTGCCACCTGGACCAATCAGCCTAGGCATGAGAATCCCGAAGTCATGGCCAGACCCCCAGGCCCCATACAGGGGTCAGTTGACAGTAACATTAAGAAGACAAGGACATGAAATCAAAATGACTTCTTCTAAGCCTTCCATAGTCTAATCAAAACAAAATTGTCTGGCGTTCAGCTTTAAACATTTTCTGTGTTTTTATGTTTAGATATATATGTCCCAGTTTAGAAGTTGTGCTCTATGCAACTAAGCATACTTAACCTCAGCTTCCAGTTAGCAAGGGTATCATTAAATAAATGCAACTCTGTGATGACTGCATGCTGCCAGTCTGCAATCTGTGTTGGGGGTGATGGTGTATGTGTTAAGAGTTGGTTTTTAAAGTTGCATTTGTTCCACTCTTACATGGTACTTTTAGGCCTAATGCCCCAACATTGACTTGTTCCGCATAGTATATTTGTTTTACATACAAGGAATGTCTTTCAGCAAAGGTGTGTACACAGAGAGAGATCAAACGTTTGCACCTTAACTATGAACAGACCAATTGAATTAATATTAACTTAGTAACTTAATTTTAATTTAAGTTAACTAAACTAAAATGTATTTCTGCACTAAAAGTTTTATAGATCCTAAATATTATAACTGAACATTAGACAATAATAATTCCATGTGACTGTTTGTTGTTTAATTAACTTACGGCCAATGGGCAAACCTTGTTATGAAGTTGAGGTCGATAGGACTGTATTGGCTTGATGCAGAGCCTCCCCGTTCAGCTATCCCGTGCGTTTTCCCGTTGGTTTTGGGCTTTGATCGGGTCAGAAAAGGGTGCTACATTGATTTTAGTGTGCGTTTATGCGCTCAGGTGTGCGCTCAGCCGCCTTTCCGATTGTCGGCTCGCACAAGGCTGTTTCCCAGCAAAACGGACGCCTCGTTCATTGTTCCGTTTTTTTCAGTGATGCAGAGCCTTGTTTTCCGTTTGAAATCAGCCTAATTGGCCTGTTTGAGCCTGCTAAGACACTGTTGCTGTGCATATATACTGATCTCAAGTCTGCTGTGGGCCATCCCATTCTGTAACATCCCATTAGCCTCTGTATTTACTGTAAGCTGCACAGTTATTTAAAGTAATTTGGCCTGTATGAGCCTGCTTACACACTGTTGCTGTGTGCATATATACTGATCTCAAGTCTGCTGTGAGGCATCCCATTCTGTAACATACCATTAGCCTCTGTATTTACTGTAAGCTGCACAGTTATTTAAAGTAATTTGGCCTGTTTGAGCCTGCTAAGACACTGTTGCTGTGCATATATACTGATCTCAAGTCTGCTGTGGGCCATCCCATTCTGTAACATCACATTAGCCTCTGTATTTACTGTAAGCTGCACAGTTATTTAAAGTAATTTGGCCTGTATGAGCCTGCTTACACACTGTTGCTGTGTGCATATATACTGATCTCAAGTCTGCTTGGGGGCATCCCATTCTGTAACATACCATTAGCCTCTGTATTTACTGTAAGCTGCACAGTTATTTAAAGTAATTTGGCCTGTTTGAGCCTGCTAAGACACTGTTGCTGTGCATATATACTGTTCTAAAGCCTGCTTCGGGGCATCCCATTCTGTAACATCACATTAGCCTCTGTATTTACTGTAAGCTGCACAGTTATTTAAAGTAATTTGGCCTGTATGAGCCTGCTTAGATACTGTTGCTGTGCATATATACTGTTATAAAGCCTGCTTGGGGGCATCCCATCCTGTAACATCACATTAGCCTCTGTATTTACTGTAAGCTGCACAGTTATTTAAAGTAATTTGGCCTGTATGAGCCTGCTTACACACTGTTGCTGTGTGCATATATACTGATCTCAAGTCTGCTGTGGGCCATCCCATTCTGTAACATCACATTAGCCTCTGTATTTACTGTAAGCTGCACAGTTATTTAAAGTAATTTGGCCTGTTTGAGCCTGCTAAGACACTGTTGCTGTGCATATATACTGTTCTAAAGCCTGCTTTGGGGCATCCCATTCTGTAACATCACATTAACCTCTGTATTTACTGTAAGCTGCACAGTTATTTAAAGTAATTTGGCCTGTATGAGCCTGCTTAGATACTGTTGCTGTGCATATATACTGTTATAAAGCCTGCTTGGGGGCATCCCATCCTGTAACATCACATTAGCCTCTGTATTTACTGTAAGCTGCACAGTTATTTAAAGTAATTTGGCCTGTATGAGCCTGCTTACACACTGTTGCTGTGTGCATATATACTGATCTCAAGTCTGCTTGGGGGCATCCCATTCTGTAACATACCATTAGCCTCTGTATTTACTGTAAGCTGCACAGTTATTTAAAGTAATTTGGCCTGTTTGAGCCTGCTAAGACACTGTTGCTGTGCATATATACTGTTCTAAAGCCTGCTTCGGGGCATCCCATTCTGTAACATCACATTAGCCTCTGTATTTACTGTAAGCTGCACAGTTATTTAAAGTAATTTGGCCTGTATGAGCCTGCTTAGATACTGCTGCTGTGCATATATACTGTTATAAAGCCTGCTTGGGGGCATCCCATTCTGTAACATCACATTAGCCTCTGTATTTACTGTAAGCTGCACAGTTATTTAAAGTAATTTGGCCTGTATGAGCCTGCTTACACACTGTTGCTGTGTGCATATATACTGATCTCAAGTCTGCTTGGGGGCATCCCATTCTGTAACATATCATTAGCCTCTGTATTTACTGTAAGCAGCACAGTTATTTAAAGTAATTTGGCCTGTATGAGCCTGCTTACACACTGTTGCTGTGTGCATATATACTGATCTCAAGTCTGCTGTGAGGCATCCCATTCTGTAACATACCGTTAGCCTCTGTATTTACTGTAAGCTGCACAGTTATTTAAAGTAATTTGGCCTGTTTGAGCCTGCTAAGACACTGTTGCTGTGCATATATACTGATCTCAAGTCTGCTGTGGGCCATCCCATTCTGTAACATCACATTAGCCTCTGTATTTACTGTAAGCGGCACAGTTATTTAAAGTAATTTGGCCTGTATGAGCCTGCTTACACACTGTTGCTGTGTGCATATATACTGATCTCAAGTCTGCTTGGGGGCATCCCATTCTGTAACATACCATTAGCCTCTGTATTTACTGTAAGCTGCACAGTTATTTAAAGTAATTTGGCCTGTTTGAGCCTGCTTAGACACTGTTGCTGTGCATACATACTGTTCTAAAGCCTGCTTCGGGGCATCCCATTCTGTAACATCACATTAGCCTCTGTATTTACTGTAAGCTGCACAGTTATTTAAAGTAATTTGGCCTGTTTGAGCCTGCTTAGACACTGTTGCTGTGCATATATACTGTTATAAAGCCTGCTTGGGGGCATCCCATCCTGTAACATACCATTAGCCTCTGTATTTACTGTAAGCTGCACAGTTATTTAAAGTAATTTGGCCTGTTTGAGCCTGCTTAGACACTGTTGCTGTGCATACATACTGTTCTAAAGCCTGCTTCGGGGCATCCCATTCTGTAACATCACATTAGCCTCTGTATTTACTGTAAGCTGCACAGTTATTTAAAGTAATTTGGCCTGTTTGAGCCTGCTTAGACACTGTTGCTGTGCATATATACTGTTATAAAGCCTGCTTGGGGGCATCCCATCCTGTAACATCACATTAGCCTCTGTATTTACTGTAAGCTGCACAGTTATTTAAAGTAATTTGGCCTGTATGAGCCTGCTTACACACTGTTGCTGTGTGCATATATACTGATCTCAAGTCTGCTTGGGGGCATCCCATTCTGTAACATACCATTAGCCTCGGTATTTACTGTAAGCTGCACAGTTATTTAAAGTAATTTGGCCTGTTTGAGCCTGCTAAGACACTGTTGCTGTGCATATATACTGATCTCAAGTCTGCTGTGGGCCATCCCATTCTGTAACATCACATTAGCCTCTGTATTTACTGTAAGCTGCACAGTTATTTAAAGTAATTTGGCCTGTATGAGCCTGCTTACACACTGTTGCTGTGTGCATATATACTGATCTCAAGTCTGCTTGGGGGCCATCCCATTCTGTAACATACCATTAGCCTCTGTATTTACTGTAAGCTGCACAGTTATTTAAAGTAATTTGGCCTGTATGAGCCTGCTTACACACTGTTGCTGTGTGCATATATACTGATCTCAAGTCTGCTTGGGGGCATCCCATTCTGTAACATACCATTAGCCTCTGTATTTACTGTAAGCTGGACAGTTATTTAAAGTAATGTGGCCTGTTTGAGCCTGCTAAGACACTGTTGCTGTGCATATATACTGATCTCAAGTCTGCTGTGGGCCATCCCATTCTGTAACATCACATTAGCCTCTGTATTTACTGTAAGCTGCACAGTTATTTAAAGTAATTTGGCCTGTATGAGCCTGCTTACACACTGTTGCTGTGTGCATATATACTGATCTCAAGTCTGCTTGGGGGCATCCCATTCTGTAACATACCTTTAGCCTCTGTATTTACTGTAAGCTGCACAGTTATTTAAAGTAATTTGGCCTGTTTGAGCCTGCTAAGACACTGTTGCTGTGCATATATAATGATCTCAAGTCTGCTGTGGTCCATCCCATTCTGTAACATCACATTAGCCTCTGTATTTACTGTAAGCTGCACAGTTATTTAAAGTAATTTGGCCTGTATGAGCCTGCTTACACACTGTTGCTGTGTGCATATATACTGATCTCAAGTCTGCTGTGAGGCATCCCATTCTGTAACATCACATTAGCCTCTGTATTTACTGTAAGCTGCACAGTTATTTAAAGTAATTTGGCCTGTATGAGCCTGCTTACACACTGTTGCTGTGTGCATATATACTGATCTCAAGTCTGCTTAGGGGCATCCCATTCTGTAACATACCATTAGCCTCTGTATTTACTGTAAGCTGCACAGTTATTTAAAGTAATTTGGCCTGTTTGAGCCTGCTAAGACACTGTTGCTGTGCATATATACTGATCTCAAGTCTGCTGTGGGCCATCCCATTCTGTAACATCACATTAGCCTCTGTATGTACTGTAAGCTGCACAGTTATTTAAAGTAATTTGGCCTGTATGAGCCTGCTTACACACTGTTGCTGTGTGCATATATACTGATCTCAAGTCTGCTGTGAGGCATCCCATTCTGTAACATCACATTAGCCTCTGTATTTACTGTAAGCTGCAGTTATTTAAAGTAATTTGGCCTGTATGAGCCTGCTTACACACTGTTGCTGTGTGCATATATACTGATCTCAAGTCTGCTTGGGGGCATCCCATTCTGAAACATACCGTTAGCCTCTGTATTTACTGTAAGCTGCACAGTTATTTAAAGTAATTTGGCCTGTATGAGCCTGCTAAGACATTGTTGCTGTGCATATATACTGATCTCAAGTCTGCAGTGGGCCATCCCATTCTGTAACATCACATTAGCCTCTGTATTTACTGTAAGCTGCACAGTTATTTAAAGAAATTTGGCCTGTATGAGCCTGCTTACACACTGTTGCTGTGTGCATATATACTGATCTTAAGTCTGCTTGGGGGCATCCCATTCTGTAACATACCATTAGCCTCTGTATTTACTGTAAGCAGCACAGTTATTTAAAGTAATTTGGCCTGTATGAGCCTGCTTACACACTGTTGCTGTGTGCATATATACTGATCTCAAGTCTGCAGTGGGCATCCCATTCTGTAACATACCATTAGCCTCTGTATTTACTGTAAGCTGCACAGTTATTTAAAGTAATTTGGCCTGTTTGAGCCTGCTAAGACACTGTTGCTGTGCATATATACTGATCTCAAGTCTGCTGTGGGCCATCCCATTTTGTAACATCACATTAGCCTCTGTATTTACTGTAAGCTGCACAGTTATTTAAAGTAATCTGGCCTGTATGAGCCTGCTTACACACTGTTGCTGTGTGCATATATACTGTTCTAAAGCCTGCTTCGGGGCATCCCATTCTGTAACATCACATTAGCCTCTGTATTTACTGTAAGCTGCACAGTTATTTAAAGTAATTTGGCCTGTTTGAGCCTGCTTAGACACTGTTGCTGTGCATATATACTGTTATAAAGCCTGCTTGGGGGCATCCCATTCTGTAACATCACATTAGCCTCTGTATTTACTGTAAGCTGCACAGTTATATAAAGTAATTTGGCCTGTTTGAGCCTGCTTAGACACTGTTGCTGTGCATATATACTGATCTCAGGTCTGCTGTGGGGGCATCCCATTTGTTTTTGACTGCTTTTAATAAACCAGGCCGCAGGGCACCGCAAAACTGCACATTGAACACATACCCCTCGATTCAAAGAGCAAAAGTTAATTGATTTCGGATCGAGAATCGTAAGTTTGGGTGGGTGTTAGTCATTTTTTCCTGTTTTTTTGGCCATTTCCGACTCGCACGAGCCTACGTACGAATGCGTATATGCTCTTACGATCATCGCAAGTTCGTTCGTAAATTTTAGGATCAAAACGTAAAACTTAGGATCAAATCCTAAAACTTAGGATCAAAACGTAAAACTTAGGATAATCGGATGTGTTTAGGTGTGATTCAGAGAACAGTTTTCAAACCTCTAAATACGTTTTAAAAGAAAGCCACTGCCGACACCTTTTAGCAGTCGGATTGCTGTTCTTGAACAGGTTTTTTGGCTATGTGGAGGAGTCTGCGCGTCTTGAGCTCCAATGAACTGCATGTATCAGCATGGCCGAGGCCATAAATTGTATAGCAATGCATACCTGATTCATGTACACCTTATAAAAGCATTTTAATGTGGACCTTAATTAGTCCTTTGCATGTAAACCTTTATTTGGCAATATATTTGCATTAATTAAAGAAACTTATGTCCTTTGGTATTTATTTTTAAATTGATGTACTAGAATAATATTTTTAGATTGCATTTATTGGTGTAGTTGTTTACCTTTGCTTTGTTTAATTATTTAAGCACATCTTTGGTCAGATGCATCACACTTACTGAGGAGAGGAGAGCGGGATAAAGTGCAGGATGTGGGTTACTGCTGTATTTTGCACAGACACAGCAGAGCTGGGGGCACGGAAAGGTCAGAAATCAAAGAATCCAGAGCAACACAGTCACAAGGCCCTTTCTGTTTGCAGGCTGCCCGATAATACCTGAGCCGCCATCTTGGCTGTTTCTAGGCTCATAACATGCAGAAGTTGCTGGGTGTTTTTTAATATTTGAGAGCAATCTGTATGTAGAGGGTGTGGGTAACCACACACAAAATTTTAAGTTGTACCATTTGAAGCCAAAATATTAAAATTAAATCCACAAGTAAAAAATGCAAGTTAACTAAAAATTAAACAAAGTAAGATTTACTTATGCAAATGCATTCATTAATGGTTGGTTACTACAAAATGAATGAAATAAAGAAAAATAAAAGACCAAATATTTAGAATGCACTTTAATGAGGTAAGTTTGTAGTGCGCAGCCGCAAGATCAGAAGGATTTACGTCCAGACAAAAAAGGAAAAAGGGCAAAACCAATGTTGCAACCTGAGAAATGAAACGGAAAATTCAGGATGGAAACTGACATAGGTCTGATTCCCGAACTGCCATACGAACGGACCTAAATTTTAGGATAGAAACGTATTTGCTTATAGAATCACTCGCAAGTTCATACGAACGCACGAGCGGACGGGAAAAATAGGATGATCGGCACCAAAATCCAAGCTGTTACATGTTTCTTTGAATCGACCCTTATCTGTTTATACTAAATAAGGAAATACATAAAAATGTCAGGCAGACAAGTGCCAGGATGTTCAAAGAGGAGTGGCAGAGGCCAAGATTCAGCAGGCAGAGGTCGCAGCAGACTAGGGGCGAGTGGCAGCAGGAGTCACGGTGAGAGACCTGGTCTGCCAGTATCTGCTACCAGTAACGCATCTGCCGTGGTAGATTGGTTAACGCGCTCATCAACAACATCATCACAACTTACGTCTGAGACCCCCAGTCTAGGGTCGGTAGGTTCCTCTGACACAACCCTGAGTTAGCATGCCCCGAGAGCAGTCCCTGTCCTCCCATTGCCGTATCCTATGCTTTGGGTTCAGCTCCACTCTTTAGTGAGGAGGACGATCAGATAGAGGACAGTCAGCAGCTACTGCCCAGCCAAGAAATGGAGGTGGCTTCTTTAGCTAGGCAGACAAATAGTGATGTGGACAGTGTTGTGGGTGCTGCGAGCGTTCCAGCTCCTGTGCCAGACACTGTTGACGAATCCACGAACATCAGTGACGTACAGCCACAACTCGGTGATAATGATGATGACGATGAAGCCGATCGCACTTGGGAGCCGGGTGATGAAGGGGCTTCATCGTCATCATCAGGAGAAGAGGGGCGCAGGTTGCCCCGGAGTCAGCAGCTCAGGCAGCAAGGTGTTAGCAGCATGGCTGGCAGGCAGCATGGGGGCACAATTGTAAAGCCTGGAGCCAAACGGGGCCGGGGTAGAGCACCTTCTGCGCGGCAGGCTACCTTATCCTCTGTCGCTCCTGCTCCTCCTCCAAGTCATGCATCCCGCCAGCAATCCATCAGCGAAGCCATGTCCAAGAGACAGCAGCATGCGCCCAGCAGCAGCAGCAACTTGGACAGGTCACGCCGCTTCGGCCTCCGCGCTCCCTGCCCGTTGGGCCTGTGACACCGTGCGACTCGGCCTCCTCATCCTCCGCCATCTCCTCACCCTCCACTGTAGGCTCAAGTCTCAGTGCCCCTCCAGTCTACCATGTGTGCAGGGCACGGAGGTGTCACGCAGTGCTTCACATGGTTTGTCTTGGCGAAAGGAGTCACACAGGGGAGGAACTGCTTAAATTTATTCATCAGGAAATCCAAACATGGCTTACTCCAAGAAAACTTAGAATGGGAATCATGGTTACCGACAATGGGAAGCCTGACCCATGCCCCCTGCATGGCTCACGTCTTCAATCTGGTTGTCAAGCGGTTTCTGAAGTGTTCCCCCCATCTGCAAGACATCCTAACAACTTCAAGGAAACTTTGCATGCACTTCAGCCACTCATACACCGCCAAACACACCCTTCTTGAGCTACAGCGTCAGAACGGTATCCCCCAACATAGTCTGATTTGCGATGTTTCCACCCGTTGGAATTCCACCCTTCACATGTTGGACTGATTATATGAACAGAGAAAAGCCATCACGGATTTCCTGATGATCCAAGCAGATAGGGGGACTCCCCTGTGTAACTTCAATGTCAACCAGTGGCAGCTCACACGTGACACCTGCCGTTTGCTCAGGCCCTTTGAGGAAGCCACTTTATTTGTCAGTCGGCAGGATTACGGGATGAACGACGTGATTCCACTGCTTCGTGTACTACAGCACATGTTGGAAACCATGGCTGGTCAAGGCACTGGAGACATGGCATCTACATCTTACGACCACATGAACCCCGTTGGAGTTGAACTGGAGGAGGAGGAGGAAGAGAAGGAGGAGTTGCCCAGCGAAACACAGTTTAGGCTTGGCGAAATGGCTGGTTTATCTAGTCAGCGGACAGGAGAGGAGGAGCAGGAGCAGCCAGAGGAGCTAGAGGTTTTTGAGGAAGGCGAGACAGAGGACCCGGACACACCGTGGCAGTATGCAGTGGAGATGGAGACAGGTAGTCCATCCAAGTCATTTGCGCAAATGGCAGGAAGCATGCTCACGTGCTTGCGTAGTGACCCCAGAATTGTTTCCATTTGTCGGCGGGATAACTTCTGGCTGTCCACTTTATTGGACCCTCGCTTCCGGCACAAAATGGGGGCATTTTTTAAACCCGCCGAGAGGGAGGACAAACTGAACTACTACAAAGACATTCTATGTAGGCAGTTGGCCGATGCCTATCTGCGCCATGGTCCATACTCTCGCAGGTCTGACTCAAGGGGACCTCTGCGCTCACCTTCCACTGACATGGCTGCTGGGGGGGTTGGCAGGAGCAGCAGCAGCAGCTCCATCAGCAGCAGCCTCAGTCTTCAGTCGCTAATGAGTAGCTTTCTACACCCGCATAGTGAGGCTACTCATGAGCAGCAGGAAGACCTGGAGCAGGACCTGAACCAGCAGGTCATGTCATACTTTGACATGACCATGCCAACACACCTTGAGGATCCGCTGGACTTCTGGGTAGCCAAACTTGATTTGTGGCCGCAACTAGCAGAGTTTGCCCTGGAAAAGCTGTCCTGCCCGGCAAGTAGCGTGCCATCTGAGCGGGTGTTAATTGCGGCGGGGGCCATAGTTACGGTGAGGAGAACTCGTCTGTCAACTAAAAATGTGGAGAGACTCACCTTTGTCAAAATGAATCAGGGATGGATCAGCCAGGATTTCCACCCACCAATGCCTGATGCATGCAACTAGATTCAGCATGGTGCCACGTTTTACACTTTCCAAATGGTGCAAAACATATTTATGTCTTTAGGCCAATTTTTGGGCTCCTGCTGATGCCAACTTCAGGGTGTGCCTTCCAACCAATTTTTGGCCTCCTGCTGATGCCAACTTCAGGGTGTGCCTTTCAGCCAATGTTTGGCCTCCTGCTGCTGCTGCTTGCAACTCCAGGGTGTGATTCATCCAATTTTTGGGCTCCTGCTGCCAACTCCAGTGTCTCTTTAAAGTAATGTTCGGGCTCCTGCTGCTGCTTGCAACTCCAGGGTGTGATTCATCCAATTTTTGGGCTCCTGCTGGTGCCAACTCCAGTGTCTCTTTAAAGCAATGTTTGGGCTCCTGCCCCTCATAGTGATGCCACTTCAACTCTGCAATTGTGCCGCTCTGCGATTCTATTAGCGATGCCTCTGATCTGCATGTGATATTTATTTAAAGTATTATTTAACTAACCCAGCACGCATCCTATGCGTGTTACAGCAAGGCAGAATGGTTTACAACCCTATTGAGGCTCTAGGAGGCTCAGAAATAGCCGTTTTTAATAGCGATTCGTCGCGAATAAATTCGGGGCGAAACAATTTTTGTCGGAAAATTCGGCGAATCAGTCGAATCGAATTTTTCAAAAGTTCGCTCATCTCTACCGCCGAGCCTTCACTAAATAATATGCAGTCCTCTGTTGGAGCACATCAGCGGCGCCAGCTCCGCGGTCTTGTCCTGCTGAGTATGGCAGAAACCAGGCGGCACCTATTTGAGCTCACCCACCTTACTGGGTATGTGTATGAAACTTGTATTGGTTGCCCACCCTGTCTGACTTTTTTTCCCTTAACACACTATTTGGTAATTTTTTTGTTAGTATATTTTTAGCCTAATTTTTTAACTTTAAATTAAATGGGTTAAGTGATGGAACCCTATTGCGTCATGTTCTTGCCCTCTTATGTACCCAGACTTTTTTAATGAGTGTACAGGTTGGATGTGCATGTATGCTCATTACAAATGTCCTTTCCTCCAACCCCACCCCGCTCACCTATTTGTCCCTCTTTTCTATTGTTGCAATGCACACCTTTTTTTATTTTTATTTTGTTTTTTTTTTTTTTTTTTTGGGCAGGAGACTCTGGCTATCCTTTGCTCCCCTGGCTGCTGACCCCAATCCTGCACCCATCTTCACAGGCAGAGGAGCCCTACAATACTGCCCCCAGGAGGACTCGCTCTGTGGTGGAGCGAGCCTTTGGTCTCTTGAAGATGAGGTTCCGTTGTCTTGATCAGACTGGTGGGGCACTACAATATACGCCTGCAAAGGTCATTAAACTAATCATGGCTTGTTCCGCTTTAAGAGAGGGAGTCTGCCATTTCTGAGTAAAGTCTCATTAAAAAGGGTTTCACACAGTGGGGCATCCCGATCTGGGATTTCTAGGGGGAGGACCAGTGGCCGCTCTGGGTTTTGTTCTGCTTTATGTGAGGGAACCTGTGTTACTTTAATAATAATGTAAAGGAGGTGGGTTAATCCCTCCTAACCTGATTTGGTCATGATGTTTTAAAGCAGGCCAAAACCCATGTAACCCAGCCCTTTGGAGTGTGAAGAAATCCAGGGCTGGGTTACAGGCATCATGTCTCTGGGGCATTCCAATTTGGCATGTCCTGCACGTCACTGCGGGGGAACGTCAGAGCTATACCAGGAGCTATGCCATCTTTACACAGGAGCAGGACGACATCATCATGGATGTGAGTATGCGAGCGTGCGTTTATGTGCGCGCACACATTCCTTATGATAAAGAAAAAACAAAGTGCAAGAATAGTCTGAAACAACTTAGTTTGTCACGTTAAATAGAAGCCCACCTTAGTTTAACCCATGTACGCAGCTACAAACTAGGCTACATGCAGATAGAAGAACTAGGGCAATGTGAGGCAGCAAAAGTTTAATAAAGTGACTTTAGTTAGGCCAGGAAACTTGTTAATGTATTTTGTGGATTAATGGTGGGTCCTTGTATCTTTTTTTTACAGATGATGCTGCGGAATCGTTTTTTTAGAGTTTGGGCTTTTCATTAAATCACGCTGAAGGTCCGGTTTAAAAAGGGCCCCATTAAAACAACGCCCAACCAAACCATAAAAACAATGCTAAACTAAGGTTGTTTTTCATTCACAGATCAAAGAAAAACACAGCCACAAGACCCCGAGGCCTAATTTTTAACATGTTTAATTCAAATTTAAATTGTTTTTACTTTTGTTTTATCAAAAAAATAATCTCAAAACCACAAAACCAAAAAAAAAAGTTTGATTAAAAAAAACATAAACAGATTTTGTGAGTTGTCTTTCCTGCAAATGTACAATCACACAACATCATCACACATTTACATGACACAAAAGGTTTAGATATGGGACAAAAAATCTGAAAAACTCACAACCAATTACGGTAAACATTAAAGGCAAGGAAGAAGGAACACCAAAGAGATTAAGGTATGCATTAATGGCAAGAAAGTAGGAACACCCAAAAATAAATTTGACAATATATATATGTGTCAAATTGGCAGTTGGTGCCATATGCATATTCCAATGGAGGTTAAGGGATGTGCGCTTGCGTGTAGCCAGATTGGCAACTGAAGAGCCATGGAGATGTAAGTATACTTGGAAAAATCACCAAAATAGAAGGTCAAATACGACGGAAACCAAGCAGGTACGTTCAAAAACCAAGGAAAAAGCAGGGAAAAACGGGCCGCCCATGTGAACGGGAACGGAAGCCCCGGTCAAATTGAAGGCACCCGAGAGAGCAAAAAAAACTTCCCGAGTAAAGACAAATTGACGGATCAGTTAGGGAGCCATTCTGACGGAGGCTCTGCATCACATTTGTGCCACGATTCAAACGGGAGCCCCGGACAATCGGAAGGTTTTAAGCTCAGACCGGGGGAGGCTCTGCATCAGGCCCTATATCTCTTTCTGGAATTGATGGACTAGATGTGATGGATCTTCTCCTTGCAAAATATGTCAACCTTTCGAAGGAACCGTTCTTCGGTCAATGAAAGAGAGGAGCCTATTCTCTGCAGTTCTTGTGATCCTCCTTAGCTGGAGCCTATCTTTAACAGTACTGCCCCATTCCATACAGTAAAAGAAGCAGTCAGGATGGATGCAATAGCTATATTGTAGAATGTGGACACAACTTGTTGGAAATTTACTATGGAAACCCTTTTGCCACTTGGTTTGGTTTGCCAGAGTAAAACAATGTTGCTGAATCCAGACTAGTCTCTCATTCAGGAACCCTGCCCTAAAATATCTCAAATATTTCAAAATAAGGCATGAATTAAAATAAAGTGTGATTCAGTAAAAGGAGGACATTAGAACAGAATTTGCACCTAAAGCTTTCACTGGAGCAATGTGACAACTTAGGTCATTAACTTTTTGCGCTTGAGCTACTTGTGTGTGTGTGTGTGTTACGGTCAGTGGATCTTTTTACCACCCTGTATTGAAGGTTGTATGTGTTATAAAGTTTCTTGGATCATGGCGTTAGTGAGATTTTGGGTTGGCAGGCATTGCTAGGAGTGGCCCGTGGATGTAGTTTGTAAGTGTTGAATCTTTAAAATTTTAGGGTGTGGGGGAAAGTTGGATTCTCTGGGGGTATTCCCATTTTTCAAAAAATATCCTGCAATAACATAACTTTTACCACTCTCCCAGGATTGTCACCCTCACAAGTGTGCCTTAACTTGACTTCATTAAAAAAAAAAAGATCTACCTCCTGCAACAGCATGACCCTCACAAGTGTGCCTTAGCTTGGCTGTTGGGTGAACAGTTGCATCCAACTGGACTCTTTAAATCCCTCTCCCAGTCTTGATAATGATTGTAACCCAATACCTCCTACTCTTTTGTTCACCTTCTTTTACCTTCATTTCATTCTACATCCACTTATTCCACATCCCTTTGAAAGAACACCCTTGGAATTGAATGGCTGACTTCTTTTTCACTGATGGCTGCCTGGGTAGGAGGCTCCAAGAAAATACAATTCTGTGAGATACTCACCTGTAGAATTGGTATTATACGCATACAGCACGTCCTGCTCCATCTATAATACTTACACATGGGTTATCCTCCGCCAGAAGGCGCTGTGCAGTGCAGACATGCAAAAACAGGCTCCTCCCAGCCCTTCACATACCCAGGGACCTCCCACAAATCCCCAGTATTGAAAAGCAGTGAGAAAGAAGCCGGGAGAACCAACCACCAACTGGTAACAATAGTAATGATAACAATCACCATACAGGGGATCCAGAAAACCAGGGTGGGGTGGAGCAGGACGTGCTGTATGCGTATAATACCAATTCTACAGGTGAGTATCTCACAGAATTGTATTATTCTAAGCATACAGCACCTCCTGCTCCATCTATAATACTTACACATGGGACATCCAATAGCAGTGTCCATATAGTAGGGTGGGATCCCCAAAAACAAGGCACAGCGGACAGTAAAGGCGCTGTCACCTGTAAAACTTTGCAACAGGCATGACATGAGCAGAGGCTCTAACGTCAATCTCATAACAAGACCTTTGAAAGGTATGAACAGAGACAAGCAACAGTCTAGTAACTTATTCAACTGAAAAAAACTGGTGCTGAAGGGTCAATGGTATCCAAGGTATCCAAGTACTAATATAACGGAATAAAATGGAAAAGGGGAGATTCTTCCCCCTCAAAGGAATAGGCCAGTGTAACGACCCAACCAGCCCACAGGCAACAGAAGCCTCGTGGAAAACTTGTAACTCCCCCTAAGGGGAATGAGAACTGGTCACCTGACCGAAGGCGGGAATACTGACCCCTTCAATAGCACGAAGCCAAGGGCTTTACTCAGGACCAGGAGGCATACAAGAAGGATTAATCCAAAGGACGCAGTGGCGCTGGAAACAGGAGATATCAGGCGCATACATAAGGAGGCGCCCGCAGACTCCAAGGGCATTAGTCCCCCTAAGGGACAAGAAACCCTCAGGGGAAAAATTGCAACACCTGTTGAGGGAATGTAGACCCTCATATTAGCATTATTAAGATAAGGTCCGTAGTTAGACTAAACAGACTAAAACAATGATCATAGAACACCACTTGGACCGGAGGTCCGGCGTAAGAAGGAATACCCCCACGGCATGGGGTGTATATATATATATATATATATATATCGAGCCAAGGCTAAGTAATCAGATCCACCTTCTCAGGCACACGTCTGACTGAGGCAGGAGCCACCAGAGAAGCGACTTGGACTACAAAGCAGCTCAGACAGCATCCAGCAGAAAGTCCCCAGGGAAAAATCCGCAGGGCAAACAAAATGAAAATTGATCCCAACAGGGACCATGGAACTACTTGGGAGATGCACCTAAGCAATCCCCAAGAGAACTCCTCACAAGGAAGACAAAACCAGACTCCTACAGGAAGACAGCCAGGACAGAACCTGAACCTTCAGAGTCCCTAGATGGGGAGCCAACCCCAAGCTATGCTGTAATGACTCTAGAACCCTGGGAACCGAGAACGTCCAACAGGGAAGAGACCAAGACTCATGCCAATCAATATGGGTATACCATAAACCCCAATAGACGGAGGAAGAGGAAGCCAAGGAAGCTTAATCCTAGCCCCCCATATACCGAGTCACCCAGAAGACAAGGCCCGTCTCCAAGGGGTGAATGAATCAGCTGTCAAGCCCCAGGCTATAGTCTGTATATTGGGACGACAAAAGAAGGGGCCTGACAAGGGCAGAACCGCACTCCTGAGAGAGCGAACAGGTCAGCAGACTTCAGCAGAAGCATCACCACAGTCCACAAGGCCACCCAGGCCATCAATCTCACGGGTCCCTTTATCAGCACAACCGTGCGCAGAACCCCACAAGTAGGGTGAATGAAGAGAAGGCATATAAAATAGAAAGTCTATGCATAATTTTACTAAGCCCCCATGACCAGAGTCAGAATATTCTGGGACAGTAAAAACAAGGGCGGAGCCCCTGTGGTATACGCGAGACCCAACAGAGCCACCCTAGTTGGCTCTCAGAGCGACACCAGGATAGCATAACCTGCCGCTGAAAGGCATCCATTGGAGCGAATACCGCTGAGAAGCAGGGGACGTAGACCCCCGCCCAAATCAGGATCAGGGAGGGAGGGAGCATCCTGCTTCAAGCTCCAGACCAATAATAAAACAGGCCATTGTCTTCCAACAGGCCAAGAGTCCCCAAATAGACAGGTCCTAAAAGAGGAGAAGTCCAGCCGTATAGAGTCAACGGAAGGCACACGTTTCAACAAAACCAGTAGGTGAGATGGACCCTCTAGGGGACCCTACCTAGGAACCACGGGGGGTTGTGGAAGAAATTCCCCCCCCCTGCCAACCTGTGAGACTTGGTACCCAAGGTGACCATTCACAGGAAGATGCAAGTAAGGAAGGGGGTGCCCCCTGACAGGGCCCTTGAATATGATCAGCTCAAGAGGAACCACCTTACCAAGGGGGAATGAGCACAGACCAAACCCCAGGGGTGCTGGAACCCCATGTAGGCTCAATCTGATATGCCACCAACGGGCCCACCAGCTGCCATCCCGCCTGGTGAAAGTAAGATGTCAGTAAAGGGGGACAGAGCCCCCGTAACCAGGAGTCCACTTGTTGCCAAAGAAGAAGGCTCAAGCCTGAACCGAATCCAAGGAATGGGGATAGCGTATAAGGGACCATGAGGGATTGAGGTGACTGAGCACCCATCCAGTAACTCCCAGGGGACACCGCTCGCCGACCAAGCCACTCGGCCTGACGTAGAAACTGGGGAGTAAGGAAAGACAACCCGGTAGGTCCTAATGCAGACGCCCCCCCCCCCCCCCCCAGGCATGTCCGAGACATCACCCCCATTCGTGCCATGGCAAGTAGCCTGGGAACGAAAGAGATGCCACAAATAATGCCTCAATCCGCAGGGTTGGTCCTGCAACACCTAAGGGGAACTAAGAAGATCTAGTACTCCACAGGAGGCCGGAAGCCCCCTTTGCACAGGGCGCCTCTGTCCCAAGACAGAGGTGTCATATAGGGACTACCTGTGAGAGTAGAATTGCCAGGCCTACCATGGGCCAGCGTGGCCCAGACTGCCTCATACTGTTGAGGGAAGGAGGAAGGTTAAAATAGAGGCCAAAGCCCCATACCGTTAAGGGCAACCTGTAAGTAAGCCCAAACTCTGTAGGCCCAATACGGCCTACCCCAATACCTGAGTGAAAACCAGGGGCTAGAAGCACCCTGACAACCACTGAGAGGGACCGCCCAGCAAAGCAATCCTGTGTCCAGGGGAACAACCTCCTGGAACCACCAGAAGGAGAAGGTACATTCCTAGATGGTGGACAGCTGCTGCAGCAGTACCAGAAGGGCGAGGGCGTCCCTTCATGCTTGGGAGGTCTTGGCAGATTTGGACTTAGTCCTGCCAGAGGGCCCAGGGCGTTGCCTGCCCACCCCATGGTGGAAATCCACACCGAACAGTTGGAAGCACACCTCAGGTTCGCGTTTGACACTAACGTAGGGAGGTGGAGGGGTGACCCTGTCCCAGGGAGGCCGGAGCGTCCTTCTGCGCAAGGGTGCTTTACCCTTTTTACCAAAATGGTCCAAACGGGCCACAAATAATCGCCGTCCTCTGAAGGGAAGGCAAGTGAGAGCCTTTTTCCTAGCATCGTCAGCACCCCACTGTCGCAGCCAGACCAGGCGGCGAATAGCTACCACAAGGGCAGAGGTTCTAGCACACATCTTAATGGTGTCATCCAGCGCTGAGAGGATAAACCTCACAAAGACATCACAATCTGAGAGTGCATTAAAGACCTCCCAGGGGAGGTCCTCAGGTCGGTGATCAAGTAGTTTTAGAATGAGAGTCCTGGTGGCCACCGCAGTGATGGCCGCGGCACAGACCGGGCGCAGAGCCGTCCCTGCACATGAAAAGGCATGGGAAGCCAGTCTGTCAACGCGCCGGTCCTCAGCATCCCGAAGGGTACAGTAATGAGGAGCAGTCATGAAGGGGGGGTTAGTAACCCCTGTAATCGGTGCATCCACCACAGGAGGTGCTGTCCAAAAGTTAACCACATCAGGAGGGAAAGGGTACTTCCAATCCCAGACCCCTGGGACCCCTTTAAGTTTACAAGGCGATTCCCATTCTTGGGATATAAGATTCTGGAAATGATCCTGTTCTAGGAACTCCAAGCGTGGCGGCGCTGTATGGAAACTCTCCTTCTTAGGCTTGGGGGTCTCCCCAGGGGGGGAGATTGACAAAACCTCAAAGATCTTAATAAGAATTTCATCTGTGTCACACAGGCACAAGAACCGGGCCCAGAATCATCACAGCACCCGGGCATCTCGTTCGAGGAGCCCGAATCTGAGAATAGCTCACCTTCCTCAGAAGGATCAAGGTCCTGCATATCAGCAGAGTCATGGGTATCGTTAGGAACCGGAGAGCCAGGAGGCGTCAGGGACCGCTTCTTACCAGGGCCCATACACTCCGCCAATTCAGACAGCACCTGCTCCGCCGTAGGCAGCACGCGCGGCACGGCTTGCAGGTCATCCCCGCTCGAGTGGGACTCATCAGGAGTGATATTTAGGTCCGGGGAGAGGGGTGTATTGAAGGGAGGTGCAGCCATTGGCAGACCTGCCTGTTCAGCACACGGTCCGCAGACCCGTGCTCTGTCAGCCTCAGTCTGGGGCTGACCACACACTGCACACAGCCGGTCATGTCCCAGGGGGACCCCGGTTACATAATTCTGAGATGCCTCCATATGGTGATTATCAGAGCAGTATGCCCGCAGGGATTTACGCAATAGGCAACCCTGGATGCCCCAAGACCCGCTAGGGAGCGGGAGAATTTGTTATGCGGACCCGCTGTAATATATGTTAGGCCAGGAGAAGCCACCGAAGTCCTGGCGTCTGAAAGACATAATGGGACAAGAGGGGTGGTGTCAGTGCCATGCGCAGCTGAATACACATAGAACCATGCCGCCCCAGAGGGCACTTACATGACCAAGGGAGGCGGACCGCACCACGCGCGCGCGCGCGAAGATGTCAAAATGGCGCCAAGCGAACCTCGAGGGGCGGGCCAGACCAGGCTATGACGCGGAGCGCGTCATGCCGAGTCTCCGCCTCCCCCAAAGAGCGAAGCTCTTACCAACAGAAATAGGTAGGACGGTTGGATAGAAGGCGCATGCATAAAGATGCTGACACGCTGGAAATGATGCTGCCGTCTAGGCAGTTGTTAATGAAAAGACAAGCGTCTCGCAACTATATAGCAAGGAGCGCGACACTGACACCCAATAAAAATAAAAACCAAAGGCCTTAACGTGTTACTTCACACTAGGACTGCAACACATACCCCCCCCCCTTTCTTTTCCCCCGAGTTACAGGAGGAAGCGAGGGAGAAGCGGACCAGCGTCCATGGACTAAATCTGTGAGGGGCACGGGCAAGAATGCAGGAGGGGCATCCACTAGAGGCTCACCATCGGCCTAACCGCCTACTCTATGGTGGGGGATTGTGGTGGAGCGTGCTCCGTTCAGCACACAAGGTGCTGCCTACCTTCACCCGACCCACGCAGCCCAGGCTGGGAGGCATAATCTTCCGAAGAGGACGGGTGGAAATAGTCCCGCAGGGCCTCGGGCTGTAAAGCCCCGCTCGCCTGCGAGAGCGTGATACTTCATGTCTTCGCAGTTCAGCACTGCAGAGAAATCTGGGGGATTTGTGGGAGGCCCCTGGGTATGTGAAGGGCCGGGAGGAGCCTGTTTTTGCATGTCTGAAGTGCACAGCGCCCTCTGGCGGAGGATAACCCATGTGTAAGTATTATAGATGGAGCAGGACGTGCTGTATGCTTAGAATAAAAGGAAGGCTCCTTCTTTTTCACTGCTTCAACTTTTTGTTCAGTGATCTACTGTCTACTCTTCCCTTTCCACCTGACCCTAACACACAGAAGTGGGGGTCATCAGCAGGTCTAATACTGGCAGAGGCCACATCTCCCTAAATGGAATGCACACTGTGGTAGTGAGTGCTCCAACAGCTCTTCATGGCAGCTGCATATCATGTGGCTGAGGATCGACAGTCTAGCTTTAGCTCTTTTTAAAGACCCATGCCCTCACAGTGCCCAGTGTGGTGCCTCTGGGCGGGTGCATGTCTTTTTTGAAACTAGTTGATGTGCTTCACAAGGCAGCCACCTGACAGGAAGAGCTAATGGAGTGCTCACTACTACAGCAAGCATTCTTTTTAGAGAGATGGGGCCACTTCTAAAATTGGAGTTATTGGTTAGTCCCATTTCTGAGTGGTAGTGTCCTTATTCAATGGGGCCACTTCTAAAATTGGAGCTATTGGTTATTCCCATTTCTGAGTGGTAGTGTCCTTATTCAATTGGCTCAGCCATGACTTTGAGGTAATCTGACCAAGGGTAATGGGAGTAAGTAGCGGAGGGAAAACACTGTACTACCAATATATTTACTTTTATTGTTTATTGTATTGTTAAGGGGAATCATAATTCTACTTAAAGCACTTTTTAATTCTGGACAGGCTTACTACTATTGAATGTAATGCTTGGTTTCACTTTTCTGCCAAGTTTCTTTGTGTTCTTATCTGTCTTCACGTGGTTATGTCATGATACTGGCTCACCAGAAGCTGAACCTTCAGGATACATGTGTAATATATTTCCATGACAGTCAGCTGAAACAGTTAAAAGGAGGCCCACACTCAAACAACCCAAATAATGGATAAACTCAGAAGTCCTCTCTAACGCCTAGAATCTCACCCCAACCCAAAATGTTTTTTTCGGAGAGAATTCTCAGTATTTTTCCCTCATGCAGGAAATTTTCTCAAAAAGTTAAAACTCATGTGATTTGGATAATGTTTTTGGGGCAGACTCTCTGACGGGAAAGAATTCTGTTGTGCAGGCTTTTTTCACCTGATCTAAGAAGACAGAGCCATCCACCTAAACTGACAGACCAGGCAGGGAGAGCACTAATTAGAGAAGGAAGCCGCGGTGTGGAAGCCCCAGAAAGATGAGGGAACGCCGGCGTTTACAGGGAGGTTCACACGATGGGGCATCCTGAATTGGGATAACGGGGTACTTTATTGGCTAGCCCTTTTAGAGTCTTTTGGAGTTTTGCATTCTCTAGAATTCATGACCAAGGGTACCTCAGGTCCTATGAAGTGGTTCTGGTATCCACCATTGATTAATGCGTGCCACAATTTAGTTAAATTTTGCCTTAGCAGAAGCATCAAAACTAACAGAAAACGGTTTTCGCTATAATAAGGTCAGTCCATGCTGTTTATTTTTTTGCTACTTTCTTTTTAAAAGTTAAATACAGAGATGAGAAGCAGGTTCTGGTCTGACAGGAGGAGCCGTTGTACAGGTTAGAGCAGACAGGTTTGTCACACAGAATTATGGGAAAGAACGGTGACATGAAAACTATGAATATGTCCATTGGCATCACCTCTGTCACTTTTAGTTCTGCCAAGCAATTCTTTTATAGACATTTATAAATCATCCTTACAGGGGTATGAAAAGGTGACAAAGAAGCAGGGAAGATGCAATTTACAGGACCTATTACAATTGAATATAGAAGAACCTCTGCAAAATAAGTCTTCTGTTTCATCTAAGCAACAAAACATTCAGCCAAATGCTATGTGTACTGAAGTTTTCCAGAATGGATAAATGTCTTAATTGCAATCATGCCCTTTTCTTGGTGAGAATAAAACACTGTGCTCCAGTAAGCATACTAAGTTGATTGTCAAAATATGTGCTGCCCATACACAATTTAGTTTAACAAATCTCTCTTGATCACTTATCAAATCAATGGGGGCCCAAACTTTGGGACCCAAAAATGATAGGCAGGCCCCCCTCTTCCCCTTCCACTCGTTACCTGCCTGCCGGGGGCTCCTCAGGTTACTCACCCACCTGCCACTGGAATTTACTTATTTCAAATTATGAGCAGGTGAGGAGCGTGAGAAGCCCCAGCAGGTGAGTGAGGAGCTGGGGGCTGAGGGGCATCCCTTTATTCAGAGTGTGCATAGCCAGGGCTTCAGAAAGGTGGCAGCCTCCATGAGTGACACTTTACATTGAAAGCTGCTGCCAATGTTCTCACTCATGGGAGCGTCCATCTTTCTGAAGCAGCGGCCCATCAACCACTTCTGGCAGTACCACCCGTGTTCGGGTACTGCCAGAAGTGGTTGATGGGCCGCTGCTTCAGAATAAATGGGAACCTGAAATGACAAAGTTTGGTATGAACCCGAACTTTGCAACACTATTAATGGGGCATCAGCAAACCAAAAATAATGAAATAGATCAAATAAAATGGGATAAAAATAATGTAAAAAAGAACAAAACATTATTACATACTGTATTTTTAATTTGCTCTGACTTGCAATGTGTGCAAATGCAATGTGTAGTTATTGGCCTCCCAGGTTTTGTTTCCTGCCCCAGGGGCATCCCAGTTTGGAATGCCCAGCTGTGTGAAACCCCCCAAATCTCCCAGAAAAACATAATAAGGTGGCCCTCCACATCCTCCAGCAACTCCCCTCAGAAATCTTTTATGTGTGGCGGCTCTAATACAATGCCTAAAAGACTGGATCAATAAGACAACTAAATTCACAGACCCAGTTGTGGACCATAACTTAATCTCACATACTAATCTTCTCTATCTCTTACATTTCCACAAAACACTACTTCCTAATTTGTTACAATCTCCTTTTCACAGCATAAGTAGGGAGCCAGTCTTAAACCTAATAGTCATCCATCAATATTTTGCCCTTGCCAGGCAACTTGGACTTGTATTAATACATAGTTGGTAATGGCACACCTATTTTGTTTAAAAATTATGGGTGCAATCTCAACCAGGGCTTCCACCAAACCAAGCCCAGTACCAATATCCCGTGAATATGCTAATGGAGGATGCACACCAAAATATCAAATTGAAAATTCGAAGTGTATTAAAGGGTTTCATACACTACATATAAAATAATCACAACAATAATAGAAAAATGATACAATGGGTATTTCAATCTCAGTTCAATGTAGATCCTCAGGAGAATGGTACCCATTTGTGACTAGAAAAATGAACAGTATGTAAACAGTACAAACTTTCTGTAAAAGGAGCTTTATTTGTATAGGTAAAAGGTTTACCATGAGTTCTATTAGGGGAATCACCACTGTACTCCTGTGGATGGCTGATATTTGTAAACAATACCAGGGCTGCACAAATATATACTGCTGGTTACATAGATTAAACCGGACCTTCACCATGATTTATTGAAAAGCCCAAACCCTTAAAAATACAATTCTGTGAAACTCACCTGTAGAATTGTTTTTGAATATATCCAGTCCAGGTCATCCCAGAAGTGATGACAGTTGGGTAGTCCGTCACCAGGAGGCGCAGTTACTGCAAGATCCAGAGCTGTAACTCCTCCCGACCCCCTATAAAATGAGCTGTCTCAGTTGAATTTCCAGTGGTCAAAAAGCAGTAAAATAGGAGACAGGCCGGGAGGCCAAGAAACCATGTTAAATCACATAGCTTCAGCATGTACTCTCTCCAACAAAAGACTAAGGACAATGGTACACAATAAAAATACAATTCTGTGATTACACACCTGTAGAATTGGTATTATGAGTATACAGTACGTCCTGCTCCAGAAAGATTACTTACACGTGGGTATTACTCTGCCAGATGGCGCTGGACTGCAGAGACATCGAAAACAGGCTCCTCCCGGCTCCTCAAATACCCAGGGACCTCCCACAAATCCCCAGCATTGAAAAGCAATTAACGAGAAGCCGGGAGAATTAAACAACCCAAACTATCAACTATAACAATGATAACAATCACCATACAGGGGATCCAAGATAATGCAAAACCAAGGGTGGGGTGGAGCAGGACGTACTGTATACTCATAATACCAATTCTACAGGTGAGTAATCACAGAATTGTATTATTCTTAGTATACAGTACGTCCTGCTCCAGAAAGATTACTTACACGTGGGACATCCAATAGCAGTGTCCATAAAGTAGGGTGGGATCCCCAAGAAAAAATAGCAGCAAACAGTTTAAACCACTGCCGCCTGCAGAACCTTTCGGCCAAAAGCAGCGTCAGCTGAGGCCCTAACATCAACCTTGTAAAATTTTGAAAAGGTATGAACAGAAGACCAAGTAGCGGCCTTGCAAACTTGTTCAACTGAAGCCTGGTGCTGAAAAGCCCAAGAAGCACCAATAGCACGAGTGGAATGAGCAGTAAGGTGGAAGGAAGGATTCTTCCCCTTAGCAGAGTAGGCCTGAATCACAGCCTGACGGATCCATTTGCTGATAGTGGACTTGGCAGGAGCCAAACCCTTCCTAGGCCCAGAAGGGACCACAAAAAGAGCATCAGTTTTCCTGAAGGGTGCAGTAGCCACCAGATAGTACTTCAGACACCTAACCACATCCAAAGAATGCAAGACCCTTTCCTTAGCATTACTAGGATTAGGGCACAAAGAAGGGAGAACAATGTCCTGATTCAAATGAAAGGCAAATACTACCTTAGGCAGAAAGTCTGGCTTGAAACGAAACACCACCTTGTCCTGGTGTCTCTCATAGTAGGGGGCTTGAATAGAAAGCGCCGCCAACTCAGAAACACGCCTAACAGTAGTGATAGCCACCAGAAAGACAACCTTGAGTGTAAGAATGGCAAGGGCAGCATCCTGCACAGGTTCAAAGGGAGCACCCTGCAAGGCTGACAAAACCAAGTTCAAATCCCAAACAGGCACCATAGGCCTACGTGGGGGGCGCACATGAGTGACCCCCTGGAAAAAAGTCCTGATCAGAGGGTGCTGAGCAAAGGACTTCTGGAAGAAAATAGCCAGGGCAGAAACCTGCCCTTTCAGAGTACTGGGCTGGAGCCCCATCTCCAAACCATGCTGCATGAACTCCAGGATCCTGGGAATAGAGAACACACGACAGGGAAGAGACTTAGACTCACACCAGTCAATGTAGGCACGCCAAACCCTGTAATAAATGGAAGAAGAAGACTTCTTCCTAGCCTTTATCAAAGTATCCACAACCGAGGAAGACAGCCCCTTCTCCATCAAGATGGAGGTTTCAGCAGCCAGGCCGTCAAGGCCAGGGTTTGTAAATTGGGATGGCGTAGAGAGCCCTGAGTGAGCAGATCTGGCACCAAGAGCAAAGTGTACTGATCTACTGCCAGCTGCACCACATCTGCGAACCACACTCTTCTTGGCAACCTGGGGGCCATCAGAATCGCTGGCACCCCTTCCAGAGCAATCTTGCGCAGAACCCTGCCCAGCAGGGGGAACAGAGAGAAGACATACAGAAAAGTCCTGCCATGACATTGCTAGCATCTGTGGTCAAGGCCAGAGGATCCTGGGACAGGGAGACAGGCTAGAGGCTTGTGATTGTGAAGGGACGCAAACAGATCCATATCTGGTTGGCCCCAACGGTGACACAGGGATTGGAACACCCTGCTGCATAGGGACCATTCTCCCTGGCGAGAGGTCCCCCTGCTCAGAGAGTCCGCCAGGCAATTTTCCACCCCCGGGATCTACACAGCTAATATGCAGGGGACATTGGCCTCCGCCCAAGTCAGGATCAGAGACGCTTCCTGGAGGGCCCCCTTGCTCCGGGTCCCTCCCTGATGATTGATGTAGGCAACTGGCGTCTGGTTGTCCGAGCGCACCTGAACAGGCAGGCCCCGAAGGTGAGTAGTCAAGTGAGCCAGCACTAACCTGATCGTCCACAGTTCCAAGACATTGACAGGTGTGTAGGCCTCCAGGTGTGGGGTCCTCAACCCCACCTCCCCTGGAACCGCAGGGACTTCCAGAACCCCCCCCCCAACCTGACAGACTGGCATCCGTGGTGACCGTCTCCCAGGCAGGGGTAAGAAAGGATCTGCCCCCCAACAGGTTCCTTGAGTCCATCCACCACAAGAGGGACCTCCTGACCCGAGGGGAGAGCACACAGACTCCGTCCAGGGACGCTGGGTGCTTGTCCCATACTGACAATAGGTGAAGTTGCAGAGGTCTCAAGTGGAACTGAGCATAAGGGACCGCTTCGAAGCATGCCACCATCAGGCCCACCAGCTGCATCCCCTGCCTGATGGAGGGATGAGGACAAGTATCCCCATAGTATCTATCTAGAGGGATGAGGACAAGATAGGAGGAACTGAGTCTGTGCAATCAGACTGTCCACCTTCTGTTGAGGAAGGAAAATCCTTGCCTGAACTGTATCCAGATTCATTCCTAGGAACGGAGTTACCAAGGAAGGGGACAGTGAGGAATTGGGGTGGTTGATCACCCATCCAAATGACTCCAGAGTGGACACCACCAGCTGAGTATCCAACTGATGTAGAGATTGGAAGTGATGAGAATGTCGTCCAGATAGGGAAGCACGCGGACGCCCTGATACCTGAGCAGAGACATCACGCCCGCCAGCACCTTGGTGAACACCCTGGGAGCTGAAGTGAGACCAAAGGGCAACGCCCCAAACTAGTAGTGTTGATCCATCAGAGCGAACGTGAGGAACCTTTGATGACCTGGGAATACAGCATCTTTGATGTCCACAGAAGTCATGAAGTCCCTTTGGCGCAGGGAACTGATGGCAGAGCGCAGAGTTTCCAAGCGAAAGCGCCTGCCCCTGACAAATTTGTTGAGGATCTTTAAGTCCAGGATGGGCCTGACTGAACCATCTTTTTTGGGTACTGTGAATAGGTTGGAATAAAAGCCCTTGCCTTTTTCTCTCAAGGGGACCTGGCAGATGACCCCCAGCTTCAGGAGGCCTTGCACTGCTTGCACTAGCTCCTGAGGAATCCGGGATCTGATGAATCTTGGAGGGGGGCAGGCAGCAAACTCTATCTTGTAACAGGAGGACACTACCTCCTGAATCCACCGGTCTGAGACATGAAGCCTCCAGACGTGAGCAAAGTGCTGCAGCCGTCCCCCCACCCGGACGGGTGAGGGCGCCCCATCATGCCTGAGGGGGCTTGGGGGATGATTTAGCTTTGGGACCCCAAGAGGGGCCAGGACGTCCACGGCCTATGCCCCTACCCCAGAAATCTCCCCGGGACCCAGGAAAGGAAACCCCCCTCCCCTGTCTGGCACCACGTTAAGGGGAGGAGAAGGAACCCTGACCCCGAAAGGGCCGAGATTGCCGCCTGCGCTGGGGTAACCTTCCTCCCTTAGCAAAAAGGTCCAGGCGGTCCCCAAACAGGCGCAGTCCTTTGAAGGGAAAACCAGTGAGGGCCATCTTGGCAGCGTTGTCAGCAGCCCACTGGTGCAGCCAAACCGAGCGGCGTATAGCCACCACAAGGGCAGATGTTCTGGCACACATTCTGATGGTGTCATCCATGGCAGAGAGGACAAAATTTACAAAAACATCACAACTGGAGAGTGCATTAAACACCTCACAAGGCAAATCATCAGGGGCACTATCAAGTATATTTCTGATAAGGGTTCTAGTGGCCACAGCAGTAATAGCAGAGGCACAGACCGGGCGCAGCGCCATCCCCGCACATGCAAAGGCATGGGATGCCAGCTGGTCAATGCGACGGTCCTCAGCATCCCGCAGGGTAGTAGAGTCAGGGGAATGCATGACAGAGGTGTTAGATAGCCCTAGGACCGGGGCATCCACCTCGGGAGGGGATGACCAACACTTTACCACATCAGCAGGAAAAGGGTACTTCCTATCCCAACTTTTAGGAACCCCGGGAAGTTTACTGAGGCGCTCCCATTCTTTGAGCACAAGGTTATGGAAATGAGCCTGCTCGGGAAATTCCAAACATGATTTTGTTGTATGGAAAAGCTCCCCCCTTTGCCTGGGAGCCGCAACAGGGGGAGATATGGACAGGACCTCAAAAATCTGGGTCAGTAATCTGTCAGTGTCATCTGGGGCCCAGGGGTCAGAGCCAGAATTGTCATGACCCCTTGGCCTCTCATCAGATGAGCCTCAGTCAGAAAAACGCTCCCCTTCATCAGAAGGGGTATAGCCACAAAGATTCCAAAACTCCTCAGTTTCCATAGGGAAAATAGTGACATTAGGCGTTAAGTGCCGCTTTTTAGCAGGGGCCTTACGCGCCAAGGACTTAGCAATCAACTGCTCAACAGTAGCCAGTCTAGAAGACACATCAAGCTGAGAATCCCCACTAGTATGCAACTCAGTAGGAGTGAGGTTTAAGCTTGGGGGAGTAGGCGAAGTGAAACGAGATGCAGCCACTGGCAGGCCAGATTGCAATGCAAGCACCTGCTCAGCACAGGGTACACAGACCCGCGCCTTGTCAGTGTCAGCATGAGGCTGCCCACATGCTACACACAGCCGGTCTTGTCCCCAAGGAATCCCGGTCGCATTATCCTGGGATGCCTCCATATGGTGATTATAGCGGCACTATAGTCCGATAGGGATTTACGCTATACAGCAACCCTGGATGCCCCAATAACCTGCTAGGGAAGTGGGAGTATTACACAAGGCCTAACAAGTTAATAACTAATAGAGAAGCCAAAGGGTTTGCCCAGCCTGAAAGGCATAAGAGGAGGAGACCGTAAGTACACAGTAATAAAAAGTAGCAAAATACAGCCGCCCGCGAGGGCACTTACGGACCGTGGTAGGTAGAGGTCCGTCTCGCATGGGTCAACCAAGCAGGTTAAAGATGGCGTTGGTACACCTCGAGGGGCGGGCCGGTATCAGCGATGACGCGGAGCGCGCCAAGACGGGCCCCGCCCCCCTGAAGAGCGCAAAGCCAGGACGTGACAAGCAGCCAATGACGGCGCACCAGCGCCTGAGGTAACGCCACCGCCAAGCGCGGAACATCGTGATATAGAAGGCACGCCGGTGGTGGCAATTTTGAAAATCAGTAAAAGAAAAGCAAGCCAGCGCGGCGGCTGACACAAGGCAGAAAGAATACACTATAAGGTGTAAAACACAGAATGCATAGCATACACATTTACACACACCCCCCCCCTCTTTTCCCCCAAAATCTACAAGGAGAATGAGGGAGGACAGCGCCCACTTAATAGGGCCCACCGATAGGCAGGGGCAATAGTGCGGGAGGGACATCCCATAGAGGCTCACCATGAGCCTGAAGCGCCTACCCTTTGGTGGGGGATTGTGGTGGATTAGCGCTCCTAAGCACCTAACAGAGGTGCTGCCTACCTTCACCCGACCAGCGCAGCCAAGGCTGGGAGGCATATTACTAATGGAACGGGTGGGAATAGTCCTACAGGGCCGCAGGCTAATAGCCCCACTCACCTGCGAGTAGAGAGCCATTTCTCGTCCTCCACAGTCCAGACTGCAGAGAAATTCTGGGGATTTGTGGGCAGGGCTGTGGAGTCGGTAGATAAATGTTCCGACTCCGACTCCTCAGTTTTTTGTACTTCCAACTTCGACTCCCTGACTCCTCTGTATTAATATGTGAATGTATTTTATACATCCCTTGAAGGAAAGAAAGGCAACATACATGTCATTACTTCTAGCAGAGAGAGGTAGTTGGGCAGAAGCTGCCTTCTCCTTTCTGTGGGCTGATCTTCTGCTGAAGATAGGGCAGTGGGAGGATCCAGAAAGGGGCCTTTATTATAAAACATGATTTCCCTAGTAGAGTCCCATAGTCATGTTTAAAGTTTAAGCTAACAATCGAAGTTTACAAGTTTTTATAGCCTTTTGCTGAATGACAGCAGTTTTTCCAATGGTACAGCTTCAGTCTTGAACTATTGATCCTCCATTCCCTTCACTTATACAAGTGTCTCTAGTCCTGCAAAAAACATATTTTATAAACATATTATAAAAACATACTTAATCCCTTATCAGTGAGAGGCTAGGTTACCCATGGGTTCCCTGTAACAGCAGAACACACTATGCAAAGTATAAGTATTGCCGCTTCTAATTGTGCGTTGCGTGCCATATAGTGAAGCACATGAAAGCATGCTTCTTCAAGGTCACTTAACGTGTTCGTTTTGCAGTTACGTGAGGCACTGCATGCATTGGTCTTTATACTTACAATAGAGAAGTAATTAATTATAACTTTTTGTTAATTGGGACATTTAAACTTGCTAAATCAAAATTTAGTAGGAGTCGGTGCATTGTTTGCCGACTCCGACTCCAGGTAGCCAAAATTTCCTCCGACTCCTCGACTCCAACTCCACAGTCCTGTTTGTGGGAGGTCCCTGGGTATATGAGGGGCCGGGAGGAGCCTGTTTTCGATGTCTCTGCAGTCCAGCGCCATCTGACGGAGTAATACCCACGTGTAAGTAATCTTTCTGGAGCAGGACGTACTGTATACTAAGAATAGGTAATCACCATAAAAGGCAACCAAGAGATAATGAACCCAAGGGCGGGGTGGGAAGACCTGGACTGGATATATTCAAAAACAATTCTACAGGTGAGTTTCACAGAATTGTATTTTTCACTATATCCAGTCCAGGTTGTCCCAGAAGTGATGACAGTTGGGACATCCAAAAGCAGTGTCCATTAGGGCGGGATCCCCAGTGCGGAACAGCATGTAGTTCATTTCACTACCGCCTGAAGCACCTTTCGGCCAAAAACAGCATCAGCAGAGGCCCTAACGTCAACCCTGTAAAACTTTGTAAAGGTATGAACAGAAGACCAAGTAGCTGCCTTCCAAACTTGTTCAACCCTGTAAAACTTTGTAAAGGTATGAACAGAAGACCAAGTAGCGGCCTTACAAACTTGTTCAACAGAGTAGAATGAGCTGTAACACGAAAAGGGGGTTCCTTCTCCTTGGCAGAATATGCTTGTACCACCGTCTGTCTGATCCACTTACTGAGAGTGGACTTGGCTGGAGGCAAGCCCTTCCTAGAACCCTCTGAGAGGACGAAGAGTGAATCCGATTTCCTGAAGGATTCAGTTGCAACCAGGTAGTACTTAATGGCTCTGACCACATCCAAGGTATGGAGGGTCCTTTCCTTAGAATTAGTCGGTGCAGGACAAAGGGAAGGCAAGAAAACCTCCTCATTAAGGTGAAAAGAAGAAACGACCTTAGGTAAAAAATCAGGCTTAAAGCGGAACACCACCTTAACCTTATGCCGCTCAAAGTAAGGAGGCTTCATACAAAGCGCGGCCAGCTCTGACACGCGACGCACTGAGGTGATAGCTACCAAAAAGACCACCTTTATGGTCAAAATAATTGGACAATGCAGCATCGCACAAAGGCTCAAAGGGGGGACCCTGTAGAGCAGAAAGCACCAAATTCAAGTCCCACACCGGTAATACAGGCTTACGCAGTGGACGTACATGGGTAAATCCTTGGAAAAAAGTCTTGATCAGTCTATGATTGGCAAAGGATCTTTGGAAAAAGATGGCCAAGGCCAAGACCTGGCCCTTGAGGGTGCTCAGCTGGAGACCCAAGTCTAGGCCGTGTTGCAAGATAGAGAAAGAGTGACAAGGGAAACTTTTGGATTCACATCAAGCAATGTAGGCATGGCAAACTCTGTAGTAAATCACGGAAGAAGACTGCTTCTGTGCCTGAATCATGGTCTGAACAACCGTAGCAGACAACCTCTTCTCCGTCAGGATTGAGGTTTCAATAACCAGGCTGTCAAAGCCAGCGTCTGTAATTTGGGGTGCCGCAGCGACCCTGAGTGAGAAGCCCTGGGTCGTCGGGCATGATGTAGCGATCGACAGACATCTGAACTACGTCCGCGAACCAACCGAGGAGCCACCAGGATGGTTGGCAGCCCCTCCTGGGCTATCTTACGCAGCACTCGGCCCAGGAGTGGGAAAGGAGGAAATGCATAAAGGAGCCTGAACTCCGTCCAAGGAATTGCCAGAGCGTCTGTAGAGAAGGCCAGAGGATCTCTGGACAGGGAGACAACCCTTGGGAGCTTGTGATTGTGTCTGGACGCAAACAGATCCACATCCGGTTGACCCCAGCGGAGACACAGATCGTGAAAGATCTTGTTGCTGAGAGACCATTCCCCCAGACAAGAGGACCCCCTGCTCAGGGAGTCTGCCTCCTGGTTCTTTACCCCAGGAATGTAAACCGCCGAGATGCAGGGAACATTCTCCTCCACCCAAGTCAGGATCTGGGTCACCTCCTGAAGGACTCATTTGCTCCGAGTCCCACCCTGGTGATTGATGCAGGGGACAGCTGTCTGAATGGGCGAGCGGACCTGGATTGCACGATCCCTTAGATGGGGAGTCAATTGAAGAAGGACCAACCGGATAGCTCTCAGCTCCAGCAGATTGATGGGTAAGTGGGCCTCCTGTGGCCCCCACTGACCATGGAACTTCAGCGTTTGCCAAAAACCTCCCCAGCCGGTCAGACTGGCGTCCGTGGTAACTATCTCCCACCGGGGAGTCAGAAAGGACTTGCCCACCGACAGATTTCTGGGGTCCAACCACCACAAGAGGGACTGTCTGACCAGGGGGGACAGTGAAAATTCCTGATCCAGGGACTCCTGCGTCCGGTCCCAACCAGTCAACAGATTCAGTTGAAGAGGTTTCATGTGGAACTGGGCGAAGGGTACTGCCTCGAAGCAGGACACCATTAGGCCCACCAGTTTCATCCTCAGACGGATCGATGGCCCCTGACAAGAAAGTACGGCCTGCACCTGCGTCTGGAGGCCCGCCACCTTCTGCTGGAGCAGGAATACCTTGACCTGAGAAGTGTCCAACGTCATGCCCAGAAAGGACCTCACCAATGAGGGAGTGATAGCAGACTTGGGGTAATTGATTACCCATCTGAAATCCTCGAGAGTGGCTAACACCGTCTGGGTGTCGATCTCGGCCTGCTGAAGGGACTGAGCCGCAATCAGCAAATCATCCAGATAAGGAAGAAACCCGAATGCCCGGTTCCTCAGGATAGCCATGATGCCCACCAGCACCTTGGTGAACACACGGGGGGCTGAGGATATCCCGAACGGCAGAGCCACAAACTGGTAATGCTGATCCTCCAGCGCGAACCTCAGGGACTTCCGATGCCCCAGAAAAATTGGGATGTGCAGATAAGCATCCTTGACGTCCACCGTGGTCATGAAGTCGCCGGGCCGAAGCGAGCTCACCGTGGACTGTAAGTTCTACATGCAAAAGTGTCTGACTCTAACAAGCTTGTTGAGACCCTTCAGGTCCAGGATAGGTTTCAGCGTTCCGTCCTTCTTGGGCACTGTGAACAGAGTAGAACCCTCGACCCCGTTCCTGGCGAGGCACCGGACAAATCACACCTGACCGTCGAGCATGGGCCAACCAAGCAGGATAAAGATGGCGTCGGTATACCTCAAGGGGCGGGCTGGTATCAGCAATGACGCGGAGCGCGCCATAGACGGCCCCTCCCCCCAAAGAGCTCTAAGCCAGAACGTGCAGCCAATGATGGCGCACTAGCGCCTGAGGTAATGCCGCCGCCGAGCGCGGAACCAAGTCAGCGCGCGGCGGCAGCAATTTTAAAGACAGTAAAGGCAAGTCAGCGCGGCGGCTGATATAAGACTAAACAGAATGGAAAAAGAGTGTAAAACACAGAATGCATAGCATACACATTTACACCCCCCCCTCTTTTCCCCCGAAGGCTACAAGGAGGATGAGGGAGGACAGCGGCCACTTAAACAGGGCCCACCGATGGGCAGGGGCAAGGGGACACTAGTGCGGGAGGGGCATCCCATAGAGGCTCACCATAAGCTTGAACCGCCTACCCTTTGGTGGGGGATTACGGTGGACCAGCGCTCCTAAGCACCTAACAGCGGTGCTGCCTACCTTCGCCCGACCAGCGCAGCCAAGGCTGGGAGGCATATGACTAGTGGAACGGGTGGGAATAGTCCTACAGGGCCGCAGGCTAATAGCCCCGCTCACCTGCGAGTAGAGAGCCATTTCTCGTCCTTCGCAGCCAGACTGCAGAGAAATTCTGGGGATTTGTGGGAGGTCCCCGGGTATTTGAGGGGCCGGGAGGAGCCTATTTTCGATGTCTCTGCAGTCCAGCGCCATCTGGCGGAGTATATCCCAAGTGTAATTATTAGATTATTAGAGCAGGATGTACTGTATACTAAGAATAATATGGCCACGGGGAAGCTCTGCCCCATGCTTGGTGTCTGTTGACCTTTCAAAAGTCCTTAAGACCCCTATACCAGTTCACACTATACTGTCACCTGACAGCAAGCGGGTGACTTGTCATAATCCTCGCCCCATTACCTGCATCCCCAAAGCCCAGGGCGTGCAGAGGAGGCCCCATAGCTGGTTGTCAGTCTCCTCGCCTTTCTCGCTCTTCTTTGAGACGCGGGTGTACTCCATCGCTGCCTGCACGCAGCCGCAGAAGCACACGCTTGGGTGTTCGGACTTGATCTGGCTCTTCATCTGTTTCACTGCTCAACAGCGCCATCTGGTGTTCAGCACACTGCAAGTGCACAAAGCCTAGAGCATAAGCTCTTGGGCTTGCTTTTTTACTTCCGGGTTTCCTTAGTCTGAATGGACAGGATGTGACCTCACTCATACCCTGACACCCCCCCCCACCGCTTTAATTGACAGCCCTATTTAAATGGACAGCTGGCCTACACCCATTGCTGTGTTATCAGCTGTCTTCCTGGACTCTGTTTTCTTGATTCCTGAGTTTCATGATTGATTTCCTGGATTAGCCCTCAGATAGATTACATGGCTTTGACTTGGATTTACGCATTGGACTTTGCCTGTTTGCTGCAACTGGGACTTATTCTTTGGACTTTGCCTATTCGCTGCCAGCCCCTGAACTCGGATTCATTCATTGGACTTTGCCTGTCTGCCACCAGCCCTGACTTCTGATTTGTGAGAGCAGACTTATGAGAGCAGACTGGTTAATGGTTGCAATCATTGTCTTTATCTGTTAACCATGGTTATCTCCAAGGAAGCATCAGATCATCTCTTCGAGGAGAAAAGTTGAATTGCTGTGAAGAAGGTTTTAGGGCACCCAGAAGGTCCGGCAAGTGGATTTGGCTAGGGGATTGGTTCAGCACCAGGGCAAAGGTTGCTGAGGCATGGCATCAGGCAGGTGTCAGAGCATCTGTTCTCAGAGTGTGATGAAGTATTTTGGGAGCTGGTCTAGTGTCAAGAAGAGCAGCAAAGAAGCATTCTCTCCTTAAGAGAGACACGTCCAAAATGTAATTCTGCAGAAAGTACAGAGATGGGAACTCAGTAAGGAAAAAGTGTGGGGTGGCATTTCATGTAAGGGTGTGGGCTCACTAAGAATTTTGCAAAACACTTCCATACATAAAGTATCTAAATATTTTCTTCTGCCAATGACCCAAGGGCAAATTGGTGATTATAATAAAGTGGCTTGAGCTAACTGTAGAAGTTTAAATAAAAACAGAGCCGACACCATACATTCTAAACTAAAGATGAAAATACGGGGGGGGGGGGCAGGTTGCCAGCTGCTCAGCCAGATAGAACAGGACCTTGGCAGATTTGTTGACTTTTACAAAGAAACACTTCTATTATCTCGTTTGACGGTCATTTTTGACACCACCCACTCCTAGATCCCCAATGAGATGATCTCTCATTGGGGATTTACCATTAGTCTTTATTGCGGGAAACTTTATGTCATAAAGTGATGTTGTGTTTAGTTTTAAAGGGTGAAAGATAGAAACCTATATGGTTGACGGCAGAAGGAACCTATACAGTATGGGCCATCTAGTCTGCCCTTGTGTATACTGTATGTACTCTTTATCTTAGGATAGATGTATGCTTACCCCAGGCAGGTTTACATTTATTTACTGTTGATTTTTCAACTAGCTCTGCTAAAGCTTGGTTCCAAGCATCTACTGCTCTGTAAAATAATATTTTCTAACATTGCTCCTGATCTTTCCTCCCATGTGTCAACTTAATATAAAATATGTCTAATTGTAATTCAGTATTCCATATAAACATCTGTCTAAAAGATCTTAAAAATAGAAGCATCAAAACAACACTTATATGAGTCTCGAAAAATCTGGCCACTACTACCAATTTGGACACTATAGCCTTGATTCAAAGACACATTCGTCCGGACTTACATAGCTGTCTGTGAAAGTTTTGTTGGATGTTTGTCATTTTTTTTTGCTTTTTTTCGTCCATTTTTCATTCGTACGAACGTTCGGCAAAATACGTATATGCTCTTTCGATAAACGGAAGCAAATCGGAAGTTTCTCGTTCATTCGGGAGGTTTTTTCCCCCAAATCTGAAATGTTTCGTCCGTTCAGAAAGTTTACGTTATTGCAATGGGCTGGCGATTAATTCAGAGAGCTGATTGCCGATGGGACCACACCCCATAAATCCGTTTCATTGCCGAACCACTAACGGCACCACTTAGACGTCGGAACTAGAGCCATGGACGAGTCTACTGCATTTGAGGAGCATGAGGATCTGCAACTCATGGGCATTGAGATCATCCGGAGGTCAGAGACCAGACTGCACCGGCGGCGACGCATGGACATCAATGGCATGCATGACGTTGAGCTGTTCGAGCTGACCAGGCTTAATCGCGCTTCCCTCCATAAATTGTATAGTGAGCTGCGGCCATGGTTAGCCCGCACCACAAGGAAGGGGCAAGCAATTTCAGGTATGACCAAGATGCTTGGCTGCCTGCAATTTTTGGCGAACAGCTCGTTCCAGAGGCTGGGTGCCCTCTCCGTGGGGATGTCACAGCTTACGCTGAGCCGCGCGCTATCCAAATTTTTGGAAGGCATGGCTACCCTAACTCGGAAATATATTTGTTTCCCTGAGGATATGGTAGCCAGAAACGCCATTAAGCTGGCATTTTATAATATCGCCAACATGCCCAACGTCATGGGTGCAATTGACTGCACATACGTTGCCCTGGTCCCTCCGGCAGTCGACGAGTATATATACAGGCAAGTTTTGTCTTCCATTGTATCTAAATTGTTGGGTGTCCCTCCTTTGGCCAATAACATTATTTGTTTGTCTCCCTCCTTGTTAAAAAACCCTCATTGTGAATAGTCCCTCCTTTTAAGCAGAGCATCCTTGTGAATAGTTTCTCCATTTTTATTAACCCTCATTGTGAATAGTCCCTCCTTTTAAGCAGAGCATCCTTGTGAATAGTTTCGCCATTGTTATTAACCCTAATTGTCAAAAGTCCCTCCTTTTAAGCAGAGCATCCTTGTGAATAGTTTCTTCATTTTTATTAACCCTCATTGTCAATAGTCCCTCCTTTTAAGCAGAGCATCCTTGGGAATAGTTTCTCCATTTTTAGTAACCCTCATTGTGAATAGTCCCTCCTTTTAAGTAGAGCATCCTTGTGAATAGTTTCTTCATTTTTATTAACCCTCATTGTCAATAGTCCCTCCTTTTAAGCAGAGCATCCTTGGGAATAGTTTCTCCATTTTTAGTAACCCTCATTGTGAATAGTCCCTCCTTTTAAGAAGACCATCCTTGGGAATAGTGTAAACATTTTTGCCAAACAACATAGACAATACTGCCTAATGTTAGGAATAGCATCATTGAGAATATTCCCTCCTTGTAATTTTGCGGTCAACGTTCATAGTCCCTCCTTTGCATTAGGCCCTCTAGGTTCCTAGTCTCTCCTTTTACATATTCCCTCATTGCAATCAGTCCCTCCTTGATAATGCTTCCTCCTTGCCAAGAGTGTATGTGCAACAATGGCCCTTATTTTTCCATTCTGTAAAAAGTTTTGGGAAAGTCAAACATTTTAAAGTGTACTTCCAATAGAACAAGTAACTCCACCGTGTAAAGGCTCGAACATACTTATTCTTTTGTTGCACACTGAAATGTAAGGTAGCTGTTTAGTGTTAGTTGTCTGGATGTTAACGTTTGCCTGTTAGAAGTGAGCGTTGGATTAGTTGGCTAACTGTTTTTTTTGGGTGTTTATGTTTCCTTTTCACACAAAAATCGAAAAATGGGCCACTCACTGAATGTGCAAGCAGTGGTGGCCCAGGACATGCGTTTTCTGAGTGTCCTGGCAGGCTACCCTGGCTCAGTCCATGATGCCTACATCCTGCGCCGTTCAGGATTATTCCGGCGCTTTGAGTCAGAAGAATTTGCGGGTGCATGGCTCCTTGGTAAGTTGAGTCCAATAACATATTTATATTTTATATGTGTGGCTTGGATTTGGGTTGGAGTCACCTTTCCTCCACGTTGCCTTGGCCATCACCTTGGGAACATGTGTAACCCGACTTGACCCATTACATTATCCAAACTACATTGGCTGCCAAATTGTTTGTCCTGCATTGTTTTTACTCCAAAGTGTAAGTTGAGCAAAAGTCTGAACCAGTCTTCTCCACACTTTTCCATCCAAATCGGTTAGGGACTTTAGCAGAGGGTCTGCGCCATCTTTGCTTACATGCATTTCACTTACTGAGTAGAGGAGAGGGGGATAAAGTGCAGGGGCCGCCTTACACCTGTTTTGGCCTAAGCCAAAACAGAAAATGGGTCAGGTAAAGTTAACCCATACTACATTGTTCTGTAGCACAGACAGGAAACAATAGCTGCTAACAGTCTGCCTGATTGCCCAGCATCCACAGTATTATTTACCTACTTTGGGCCCCCATCTATCACATATGTTTAATTGTGGTTTTTGCATCTGCAATATGTATGCTCATGTTTGTGTGACAATGTCACCTACCTGATTAATCTGTTTATTTTAGGATTTTAGCGCTGCAATATATGAATGAATGGTAATATTAGTTTCCCTTACATTTTTATAGGAGATTTGGGGTATCCACTACTCCCGTGGCTGATGACTCCTGTCCTCCGGCCACAGACTCCAGCCCAAGAGGCCTACAATCGTGCCCACAGACAGACCAGGGCAGTGGTGGAGAGGGCCTTTGGACTTCTGAAGACCCGTTTTCGGTGCTTGGACCACACTGCAGTATGACCCTAAAAAGGTCATTGATATAATTATGGCGTGTGCAGCGCTGCATAATTTTGCCATTTTGCAAAGGGTCCCCCGCTATGTTGATTGGCCACCCTCTCCACCCTCCGATGAGCCAGACGACACCTATGTGGTCCAGGCAAGTGCGTCTGGGCAAGCTGTGCGGGCAAATTTAATTGCCACCCATTTTGGTTAATTTTTGTTTGGCTTTGTATTTGTTTCTTTGGACTTGGTTTGTTGTGTTTGTTTAGTGACATTTTTGTTTTGGTATGTATAATTTCATTATGACCAAACCAATAATGAATTTGTGCAAAAAAACATCAATGTTTGTGGACTTATTTACCTAAATTGGTTAGTGTTTGTTTTGGTGTGTACTCATATTTTCAAATCAAAACACCACAGACATTAACTTGGTCAAACAAAAATGTTTACTCATTTGTAAAAGGTTCCTTTCATACCAACATAATAGTAGGTGAGTGCCACTCACATAATTCGGGGGCAGACATGGCCATGCAATTATTTACAAAACATGTGCCAGAACAGCAAAATGCACACAAATAAGCCCTCTCCTGCTTGCCCACATTTTCCACAGGCACAGGTTGAAAGCAGACATAACTATGCCACATCTACACCTGTAAGTCAGTGGGCCACCCAAACCAGAACACCCAGTCCCAATCCAAATACAGTACAATCACAGCCAGGGTCCAAGGTCTTTGTTTGCCAGGCCAGAATGTCACCCAATCATGCCTCCAAACATTAGGAGCCACCCCAAATGATATTATGCCCAAGGCTGCCGCGCAACAGCTTAAGTGGCCGCTTCAGTGAGTCTTGGCCTCTGGCATTGGCTAGTGGGCTACCTCACGCCTTGAATGACCTATATGGGGGCAAATCAAAAACATACTAGTAATAGCAGCGCAAAATGGCAGATTTTTATGCCTCACCAGACAAGTCAATCCAGTGGGGATGTCTCTCAAAGATGTAGAACAGATTCATGCCAAATACACATTAATAAGGGGGATGGCCATAGAACCCAGGTTGTGGCCCTTGGGGGGGGGGGGGGGGGGCTAACCTGGGCCTGTGTTGCATTCAGAATCTGCAACTGTTCCAAAATGTTTCTTTGGTTACTGTGCATTTCGGCCATGCTTGACCTGATTTCTGAGGTCAAGTTGCCCATGTGGCTGTTAAGGGTCCTAAATTCAGTCAGCACGGCACTGAAGGTATTATTCAGGGAATCTAATTGGCCCCTAAGATGTTCTTGATTTTGTTGGTTTTTGCGACGAAAAAGCTGCCTCTCATGGTGCCATGCTGACTCCATCATCTGCACGCCACTCCCCTGGGAAAATGGGCGACGTTGCTGAGTACGCCGCATAATTCCCCGGGTTGTGGGACGTGCAGATCATGTTGCTCTAGGACCCCCAACAGCCACAGGTATGCTCGCCAAATCCTCAACAGCAGATCTGAAACTGGGGACTGGAGGGGCAGTCTCTGCATGCTGCCCACGATGTGCAGGCAGCTTCCCTCTGCTGCTGAGGATTTGGCGGAGAAACATTTTGGGACAGTTGCAGATTCTGGCCCAGGGGAAGATCTTCATAAGCTCCCAGGAAGCTTCCATCCTCCTCCAGCTCCTGGATTTCCTCCATCAGTGTGTGGCTCTGTTGGGGACATGTGAAAAAAAAAAGGTTCAGTGTGGGGAATACCTATGTAAATCAGACAATAAAAACATGGCAAGCCACATGCATACGCAACAGCATCCAAAAACACTTACCGTAGATATCGGATCCTGGGTCCGAGGCAGCACGGAAGAAGACGGCAGCGGGAAAGTGGCAGAGGAGTCCCCACTAGCTGAGGGATGATGCTGGGCTGCATTAGAAGAAAAAGAGCTATGAAAACACACAACTATGCATTGCTGATGGTTAAGAACACATATGCTAACCAAATAAACGTGGCCAAGCAGGAATGGCCACTCCCACAATGTTGCCACTTGGCCTTCACTAGGAATGCCATTAGATGAGTGCATGGATTGTTAAACCAGACTAGACACATTGGTCACGTGTCTAAAAACAAACATGCAACTAATGGCTGCTGTGTGAGTTGCCACATCCCTTATAGGCGATGAAGTTAACACACTAAGGTGCCAAATAGCAGTTACAATATGATTCTGGTGGGGAACATTGTATCTCTGAAAACATTTCTATCAAACCATCTAAATCCGTTTGGCCCCCAACCCAGCTCTTAGCAAATTGCCCAACAGCTAAAGATGTTAGTGTGGCGTGTGGTTGTCAATTAATACATAGCACGCATTCATTTTCTACACTCCTAAGTTTCATACTTTTCAGAAATGTACTTAACGTCATGTATGTGGGTGTCAATTTGCACATTACCAGTCCACACACATGACACACCCTGGTCAAAGTGAGCACTCCAGTAAAAGCCACACCCTAGAGCTATGTGTTTAGCTAGGCCTTGCTGCCACACCCTAGAGCCATGTGTTTAGCTAGGCCTTGCTGCCACACCCTAGAGCCATGTGTTTAGCTAGGCCTTGCTGCCACACCCTAGAGCCATGTGTTTAGCTAGGCCTTGCTGCCACACCCTAGAGCCATGTGTTTAGCTAGGCCTTGCTGCCACACCCTAGAGCCATGTGTTTAGCTAGGCCTTGCTGCCTCTGTGTAGGTTAAGACACATTTTTGGGGTCATTCACACATTACTAACTTGCTGGAATTAGCGGGTTGTCGGTGTCCTGCTGGCCCGAGTGTCCCTCTAAGGCCACAGGATGTAGCAAGCCCAGAACCATCTCCTCAGCCGGTGTAAATTTCAATTTCGTGGGAAATCCTCCGCCAGTTTGTACGCTGAAAAACATAGTAAGCATAATTAAGCACACTGATGGATAGACAAGAAGAATAAAAACACACAAAGAAGCTATGTACCTGTACTGCCGCCTTTTATTCTGTTTCTTCCGCACGGCATATTTCAGGTCCGATATCTTCCGCTGAACCTGTTCCACATCTTTGAGTTCCTCACCCGCTGCATTGACTTGCCTGGTGAGTTCTGCCAAAATCTCAGCTTTGCGCTGTTTGCTAGTTGTTTTTGATTTGCTCCCATATAGGTCATCAAAATATAAGGTGAGCCCACTAGCTAATGCCAGAGTTTGGGACTCACCAAAACGGCCACTCAAGTGTCCTCGGCGCAATGTGCGCCCTGTTTGGGGTGGTTGTGGCTCCTCAGTGCTTGGTGGCAAATGGGGTGACATTCTGGGCTGGGGGTATGGAGGAGACCTCAAGGGCTGGAGGCTGGCTGTGGATCTTACTGGACTTGGAAAGGGACTGGGTGTTCGGGCTGGGTGGGCACTGAAGTAGCAGGTGTAGATGTGGCATAGGGGGAATGCATGACAACCTGTGCCGGAGGAGAATGTGGGTGAGCAAGAGAGGGTCTGGGTGAGCTGGAGCTGCTGCTTGGAGCCCTGTGGGGCCTTGGAGGTCATTGGCTGGGGTGAGGCATAACTGGTGGTTCGCCGACTCTTGGCCTTTGATTTTGAGCCACGTGCGGGTGGGGAGGGGGACGTTGGCCTTTGCAGCCTTCTGTGCCTGCTGCGGCTTCTTGGGCTGCTTCGGCCCCTGCTGCGGCTTCTTGGCCTGCTGCGGCTTCTTGGCCTGCTTCGGCCCCTGCTGCGGCTTCTTGGCCTGCTTCGGCCCCTGCTGCGGCTTCTTGGCCTGCTTCGGCCCCTGCTGCGGCTTCTGGCCCTGTGTTTTGGGCCTTTGGCTATGGCCTTGGTGCCACGTGGGGGGGGGGGATGTGGGGTAGGGTGGGGTGGGGCTTCGTCCCCTCTTACCAATCTGTTGGGCATGAGCTTGTGCAGCCTTGGTTTGCTTGGTCTTGCTTTGGCCTGCTGCCACCTCCTTTTTGCCCGCAGCCTTGGTGGTAGCCCTTAGCCTCGCTTTAGGCTCTTGTGACCGGGTTTTCGGGCCCTCGGCCTGCTCAGCCCGCTTGCTCTGCTTCTTCTGGCTAATAATTTTTTTAGGTGCCATTTTGGTAGGACTCTCAAAGAGAATGAGCTGTGTGTGCAGGGACCTTTAAATAATGTATCCGCCGCGTGACGCCTACGCGTTCGCTTACGCGCACGTCCGGCCGTTCGCACGGCCGTGCGGAACCCGCTGGGGCATTGCTTATCTGCTGCCGAGAAGAAGAAGAAAGATGGCGCCCACTATCTTCACCCGCCAACAAGAAGAGATCATCATGCTCGTAAGTGTATTTGCAGGCCTTTCAAGGGACATCTAAATGCTGCTCGACATGTTAAGGATGCGCACGAAGGAATAGATTTCTTCTAACGCACGCCACACACGTGGCAAACAACAGTGCGGCCAGATTGGAAAGTTAACTTAGGCTAGAAGTGTGTGTGTGTATTTGTTAATGTGATTGAACCAAATAATGTATTGTTGCCACTTATTGATAGGCATTTCTCATTTATTGCTATATTTTATTTATGTTTTGTAGACCATGCTGGAGCACAGGTACGACTACCTGCCCAACTCGTTTGACAAACGAAACGTCGCCCTGGAGATCATTCCGGCGATCCAACAACAGACCGACACCACCTTCACCCACACACAGATCATGCAGCATTGGTCGGACCTGAAGCGACTGCACATGGCCCGGGTGCGGAGGTTTTTCGGAATCCATTTCCCAAGTAAGTACATAGCGCTTGCATGCAAGATGTAACTACGACAGAAGGTAGGCCTTTTATTTAGAATGCCTTTTCTTGGATAGTGTTGGAAATGGATTACCGCATTCGCCGCACCCGGAGGCGCACCGGCCGACCAGTGCTGCATGATTCTGCAGCTGGGAGTGAAGGTGGTGGATCTCCAGGGCGACGGGCTACCTCTCCTCTGTGGCCTCCTCAGACCAGCCCCTGGACCTTACCACAGAGGAGGGGCGGCACAGCGTGGGCAGGCAGTCGTACCCTGCCACGCATGCGGGAGCCTCTGGTATGTCACTCTTCATGTCTACGCACACACATATACATGCTATCTCCTACCCAACTGATTCCTTTCATCTGTTTGTCTAGATGCTTCTGGAGCAGGTGAGGAAGTGGAAGAGGCAGCAGATGTGCTACAAGCAGAAGCTGGAGAAGGTGAGTGATGTGAACCAGACTTGGCCAAAGACATTTTCTGAATGAGCAATTTGACCCTACAACTGAACGTATTTCCCATGTTTCTACAGGCACTTCTTCACAGCAGAGCCAGGACCCAGGACCTCATCGTGTAGTCCCCAACGAGCCATCTCGCGGCCACCAACCAAGTAAGTAGTCAGGGCATTATTAGCATTTATGTGGTACTTGACATCCACACACAGATCCATCAAGCCCTAGCCAATGGCAATATAAGAGTGACCTGTGGCCACTTCCTTAGCTTACTGACTTGCCAGAATTACATATGTAGCCTTTATTTATTTGTGTAACTTAAAAACATTCAATCCACAGGTGGCAAACATGTATTGGTATCAAACTAATGATTTTTTCTCCATTTGTTACAGGGACCAAACGGCAACAAATTTTGGAAATGAATCGGAGGGTCCTTGCGTTGGTGGCCGATATGAAGGTGATGGTTGACTCGTTGGGGACAACAGAAGAAGACGAAGAGGAGTCCTGGGTCCTGGCCCTGTTCTGCTGACCCATATTTTATTAGTTTTAATTTTTTAGACTTTACCTAAAAAAAGTTTTATTAGCCAAGGGCAAAAAATGTTAATCTCTTAAAAAAAAAAAAAAAAAAAATCACAAGATTTAATAGTTAACAATTTGTAAAGAAATCAACGTTTCAGTGTCATTTCTGGTAACACATACATTTCCAAAAAAGAAAGGGGCTAATACATATTTTGAGGTCCAGATTCAGATGTCCACGAAGTGATTTGGGTAAGTTTTAGGGACCCAAAATGGAAGAAGAACCTATGCGCTAAGTGATTTGGGTAAGTTTTAGGGACCCAAAATGGAAGAAGAACTTAAGCGCTAAGTGATTTGGGTAAGTTTTAGGGACCCAAAATGGAAGCAGAACCTAAGCGCTAAGTGATTTGGGTAAGTTTTAGGGACCCAAAATGGAAGAAGAACCTAACCGCTAAGTGATTTGGGTAAGTTTTAGGGACCTCAAAATGGAAGAAGAACCTAAGCGCTAAGTGATTTGGGTAAGTTTTAGGGACCCAAAATGGAAGAAGAACCTAAGCGCTAAGTGATTTGGGTAAGTTTTAGGGACCCAAAATGGAAGAAGAACCTAATCGCTAAGTGATTTGGGTAAGTTTTAGGGACCCAAAATGGAAGAAGAACCTAACCGCTAAGTGATTTGGGTAAGTTTTAGGGACCCAAAATGGAAGAAGAACCTAAGTGCTAAGTGGTTAGAGTGAGCTTTAAGGGCCCAAAAGGGAAGAGGCAGGATAGCGCTAAGTGGTTAGGGTGAACTTTAAGGGATCAAAAGGGAAGATGCAGGATAGCGCTAAGTGGTTAGGGTGAGCTTTAAGGGCCCAAAAGGGAAGAGGCAGGATAGCACTAAGTGGTTAGGGTGAGCTTTAAGGGCCCAAAAGGGAAGAGGCAGGATAGCGTTAAGTGGTTAGGGTGAGCTTTAAGGGATCAAAAGGGAAGATGCAGGATAGCGCTAAGTGGTTAGGGTGAGCTTTAAGGGCCCAAAAGGGAAGAGGCAGGATAGCGCTAAGTGGTTAGGGTGAGCTTTAAGGGATCAAAAGGGAAGATGCAGGATAGCGCTAAGTGGTTAGGGTGAGCTTTAAGGGCCCAAAAGGGAAAAGGCAGGATAGCGCTAAGTGGTTAGGGTGAGCTTTAAGGGCCCAAAAGGAAAGAGGCAGGATAGCGCTAAGTGGTTAGGGTGAGCTTTAAGGGATCAAAAGGGAAGATGCAGGACAGCGCTAAGTGGTTAGGGTGAGCTTTAAGGGATCAAAAGGGAAGATGCAGGATAGCGCTAAGTGGTTAGGGTGAGCTTTTTTGTATTAGAAGTGATGGGAGTGAAATTATGTATGCAAGCACTTTAATGAGTTAAGTTTGTAGTGCGCAGGCGCAAGATCGTAAGGATTCCGTCTGGACGAATATTTTTGGAAAAAGTGAAACAGAATGTATCGGGAAACGTAAAGGATTCGTGTGAGGATACGATGGGAAAAGGGCAAAAACGAAAGGCTACGTTGTTAGCTGAGAAAATGAATCTGAAAAGTCTCGATGGAAAATGACATCCTCGTACGCGTACTCTGGCATACGAGCGGACGGAAACTTTACAGAAGGTTTACAATGCATGCTTGGAATCGCTCGCACATTCATACGAGAGCGGGAACTTTTGAAAATGATACGATGATGGCACTAAAAGGGGGGAGGCTTATGTTGACAAAAGCATTTGGACAAATTTCATGTAGAGGTTTTTTTTCTGACATTGTACAGTTATATGGAGTTGGTCATCCATTTTTAGCTTCTACCCTTCTAGACTTTCTATTGCTCCAGCATTGTGCTTTACACCACTTTGTCCGACATGTGGCATTGTGCTTGGTGTTTAAAAGTGGAAGTCCAGTTTGGATAGCCCCCTGGCCCTGCCTCTATTCCTGTGCTGAGGCTGGGTGGGGGGGATAGCAACAAAAATTCTCCCCTTGCCTGTGACCCAGCACGGTCAGTGGCACTCCTGCAGCACTCGACAGTCCCTTGCTCTATGTATGCTCTTTCTCAGCCATTCAAATGAATGTGTGGGCAAGGCTATGCACAGAGCAGAGGATTCCGCTCGGTGCATTCTCTTCAGGATGGAGGCACTCTAGAACCGGAGAGCTGGGTGAACAGTGCTGGATCCTGGTCAAAGTAACCCATATTTTTTTTAATGTTACTACCACAATGAGTAAATTTAACACTGTAGGGGGCTAGATGCCAAGAAAGGGATGCTTTCTACCAGTAATTTTTCTGTACTTTTGGGGCACAGATGACGGAACTGGAAAAAAATGACCTCAAGACTTGGTTTTGGAGTAATGGAGTAGGCTATGCAAGACATGGGAACGCTAGTTGTTGTCCGTGAATAGGGAGAGCACACACAAGACCTTGCTCTACTTGAACCAGAGAAATCTGGGGCCTAAGAAGAAGACATTTGAGAAATGTGAGTGCCTTCATGTTGCTGTGCTTAGATATGAACCAGAACAAAGCTTGAGACCGCACTCACCAGTCTATATATGGAGTGTGCACAATCTGGGGGTGGAGGCACATATGTGCACTACTATATCCCACACAGAACAAAGGAGTCCCAAACTCCCCCAATCCACTCCCTATAGTGAATGGCACCACTCCAATAATTTCTCAATTAATAATTACTTTATTTAGATCAATTTACTATATACATACATATTAAAAACATTAATTAAAATACATGTATTTACATACAAACCCCTGCAAATAGGGGGAACTCTCAAGGAGAACCAAACTGTAAGGGGGAGGGGAGGGAAAGGGGTTGGTTGCTCTGACCAGAGTAACCCGATGACAAAACCCCTGTGGCTAAATAATTACTAAGTTTCATATACTTTAATGCTGCTCTACCCTTTCAAGGCCATATAATCATAAATGTGCCAGTGTTTGAATAAATCCTTAATATATACAACTTGTGCCAAAGACAGTGAATCTGTCTAATCATATAAAGTGCAAAGTGCCGTTCAAAACCTAACTAACTACAACTAATACAAGGACAGCCGTGGGAAAGAGCAAAGCAAACATGTATTTAACAGCACAATACCTTATATCACCGGCCACAGCAGCCCCCACCTCACCCGGGACCGACGCGTTGCGTGACTCCTCGCGTCACTTCTCCAGGGCCAAATAGATCATTTGGCCCTGGAGAAGTGACGCGAGGAGTCACGCAACGCGTCGGTCCCGGGTGAGGTGGGGGCTGCTGTGGCCGGTGATATAAGGTATTGTGCTGTTAAATACATGTTTGCTTTGCTCTTTCCCACGGCTGTCCTTGTATTAGTTGTAGTTAGTTAGGTTTTGAACGGCACTTTGCACTTTATATGATTAGACAGATTCACTGTCTTTGGCACAAGTTGTATATATTAAGGATTTATTCAAACACTGGCACATTTATGATTATATGGCCTTGAAAGGGTAGAGCAGCATTAAAGTATATGAAACTTAGTAATTATTTAGCCACAGGGGTTTTGTCATCGGGTTACTCTGGTCAGAGCAACCAACCCCTTTCCCTCCCCTCCCCCTTACAGTTTGGTTCTCCTTGAGAGTTCCCCCTATTTGCAGGGGTTTGTATGTAAATACATGTATTTTAATTAATGTTTTTAATATGTATGTATATAGTAAATTGATCTAAATAAAGTAATTATTAATTGAGAAATTATTGGAGTGGTGCCATTCACTATAGGGAGTGGATTGGGGGAGTTTGGGACTCCTTTGTTCTGTGTGGGATTGCTGTGCTTAGAGTTTAACTTTCACGTTAGAACCCCAAATGTTTTCTGGATTGCTTTAGGGCTAGATCAACAGCACAAGACAGAAATGGCAGAAGGGGGGAGGGAAGCCTAAATGCATCACAAACATAAGGGTCGATTCAAAGAAACATGTAACATCTTTGATTTTGGTGCCGATCATCCTATTTTTCCCGTACGCTCGTGCGCTCGTATGAACTTGCGAGTGATTCTATAAGCTAATACGTTTCTATCCTAAAATGTACGTCCGTTCGTATGGCAGTTCGGGAATCAGACCTATGTCAGTTTCCATCCTGAATTTTCCGTTTCATTTCTCAGGTTGCAACATTGGTTTTGCCCTTTTTCCTTTTTTGTCTGGACGTAAATCCTTCTGATCTTGCGGCTGCGCACTACAAACTTACCTCATTAAAGTGCATTCTAAATATTTGGTCTTTTGTTTTTCTTTATTTCATTCATTTTGTAGTAACCAACCATTAATGAATGCATTTGCATAAGTAAATCTTACTTTGTTTAATTTTTAGTTAACTTGCATTTGTTACTTGTGGATTTAATTTTAATATTTTGGCTTCAAATGGTACAACTTAAAATTTTGGGTGTGGTTACCCACACCCTCTACATACAGATTGCTCTCAAATATAAAAAAAACACCCAGCAACTTCTGCATGTTATGAGTCTAGAAACAGCCAAGATGGCGGCTCAGGTATTCTCGGGCAGCCTGCAAACAGAAAGGGCCTTGTGACTGTGTTGCTCTGCATTCTTTGATTTCTGACCTTTCCGTGCCCCCAGCTCTGCTGTGTCTGTGCAAAATACAGCAGTAACCCACATCCTGCACTTTATCCCGCTCTCCTCTCCTCAGTAAGTGTGATGCATCTGACCAAAGATGTGCTTAAATAATTAAACAAAGCAAAGGTAAACAACTACACCAATAAATGCAATTTAAAAATATTATTCTAGTACATTAATTTTAAAATAAATAACAAAGGACATAAGTTTCTTTAATTAACGCAAATATATTGCAAAATAAAGGTTTACATGCAAAGGACTAATTAAGGTCCACATTAAAATGCTTTTATAAGGCATACATGAATCAGGTATGCATTGCCATACAATTTATGGCCTCGGCCATGCTGATACATGCAGTTCATTGGAGCTCAAGACGCGCAGACTCCTCCACATAGCCAAAAAACCTGTTCACGAACAGCAATCCGACTGCTAAAAGGTGTCGGCAGTGGCTTTCTTTTAAAACGTATTTAGAGGTTTGAAAACTGTTCTCTGAATCACACCTAAACACATCCGAGTATCCTAAGTTTTACGTTTTGATCCTAAGTTTTAGGATTTGATCCTAAGTTTTACGTTTTGATCCTAAAATTTAGGAACGAACTTCCGCTGATCGTAAGAGCATATACGCATTCGTACGTAGGCTCGTGCGAGTCGGAAATGGCCAAAAAAACATGACAAAATGACTAACACCCACCCAAACTTACGATTTTCGATCCGAAATCAATTAACTTTTGCTCTTTGAATCGAGGGGATAGTTGTATATATGACCCCTCTATGAGACTTCTATTCTTAAAACATGTTTGTGTTGCTCCCTATCAAGAAATCATAGACTCCTAAACTCGTCACATCAGCATATTGAAAAACCACTTAATATCAGTCAGGCCTCCACAAGTAACCAGGCCTTACAACAGCTTAAATCCATGTGTCTCAGACTGCAATGATGCACCTCAGGGCTGAGGCGCTTTGCTCAAATGCCTTTGAAACACAACCAGATGCTTCTGCTGATTATGTTCCAAAATTGATGGCTGATATTCTGTATTGTCCTCACACACTAGCAATTCAGCAATACTGTGGTAGCTCCAACCTCCCACATACCACTTCCAATACCCACTATGCTCCCCAGAGAAGGACCTCATTCAGGCAGCACAAAGTCAAATCTCTCTTAAAGGGTAATTCCACTTTTGATGGCATTTTTAAAAGTTTTCAATATTGTGTGTCAAATAGATGTCCTGAGGGTTCTGAGCTTATCTGTTAAACCTATTCTTTTCTATTTGTTTGCAACTCTTTTTCTCTAGCAACAATGTGTTAACCCTAGCAACATACACCAATATATGTATGGTGTACCTGGCAGAGACTTCTCTCACCTGTTATAGTGGAAGGATAGTCAGTAGTTTTTAGTCAAGGCCAGGAAAGCCACTCCCACTTTAGCAACACAAGGCCACAGGACTATAAGAAACATGGAAACAGCATGCTGATAAGTAGATCACAGGTATGGGGGCACAATCCTAAAACAAATGTGTGTTAAATTCCAGAAGAGAAGCCAATAAGGCAGAACACCAAATACCTGACAAAAAGTTCTCCTTTAAGGAGCTCCTGTATCCAGGGTACTTACGGTAATTACTTGACTTAATATGTACTTATTTTACTCTAATTGCTAAAGTATTCTGTCTGCACAAAAGCCTTATTACATTCTTCTCATGGATGGACACAATATCATTCTGCAGTAATATTTTTTATATGATTTTAGGACACAAAATGTATTGTATCAATATACACAGACCAAATATGCCTTTAGTAATTTATTGCCCCTTTTTATTCTAGCCATCTTTTTATGGTTCAGGGAGTTAGCAGACATTTTCTTGTCCCAAATACTCCTTTGACTCCTTAAAGTGGACCAACACCCAGGGGGGATCGGCCCCCTCCCCGCGGGGCATCCGAAATCGGGATGTCCCGCGGGGTAAAACCCCCCAGGACGCCCACAAACCTTACCTTAACCCCGTTCCAACGGCGCATGCGCGGGCCGCGTCTCGCACTTGCCTCCAGCAGGGCGTGCACCCGCGCCGGCCATTTGTGAATGGCCGGCGCGGGCGCGCTCCCTGTTAGAAGGAAGCGCGAGACGCGGCCTCCAGCGCTCAGAGCCACTGTGGTTGGACGCCGCTTGTATGTGCATACCACAGCGGCTCTGAGCTCTTTGATTGGACGAGCGCCCGCGTAGGAGCGTGGTGAGGTGAGTGTTTCCGGGTGTTCTGGGGAGTTTCACACAGCTGGGCACCGAAGTGGACCAAAACCCAGGATAGTCAAAATCCTGGGTGTTGGTCCACTTTAAATATTCTTCACGTTGTGTCAACAATCTTTTCTCTACTTTCTACAGCGTTTGTATATTTTTCACAGAATTCTAGGTCAACACTAATGACCAAAATCCATGCCCCGACGGCCCTGGAATCTATAAGATTCAAGGGCCGCTAGATTCCCTCCACCAGGGGGATGCCCCGCTGTGTGAAACCCTCCGTGTCACCTGGAAACTCACCTTCTTTTCCAGTCCAATGGCACATGCATGAGCAGAGGCCGCATCCCTCACTATACCTTTAGCAGGGCACATGCCCGCGCCAGCCATTTGTGAATGGCCAGAGCAGGCATAAGCTCTCTCCTGTTAGAGGGTAGCGGGGGATGGGCCCGCCAGTGCCCTGATTCGATGAGAGGCCGCACATGCGCCGTAGGGGGAAAGGTGAGTAGTTAGATCAGGCGACCAGGGGGGTTCACACAGCGGGGAATCCACGAGGCTTGCCCTGGGGGCAAGGACCAAAACCTAGGATAGTCAAAATCCTGTGTTTTGGCCCACATTAAGCACAAATATGTGCTGTTGTTTACTGCATGGTAAGAAATTCTTGAATAAGATTATGGTGAGCTATTGCTCAACAGCTCAAAGCAAATAACTATGATCTTGATAAAACTGAACACATTTTACTGACAAGATTTTAGTGTAATTTAATTGTCAACTGTGGGCAAGCAAGTACAAAAGTCATTCCTTCTGTACCAAATAGATACTAGTGTTATTCATTTCTGAATAATTAATAAATAATGTACAAATGACAGTGCAGGCAGTATACATTATCTGCCTAAAGAGGAACAAAAACTGACCGGTTACAAACCGCCGTTTGTAAATCCTCGTCGTTTTAACCTTGGCCTTCCTTAGTACACTTATTTGGCTTCTGTGTTTTCTGATTTCATCTATATCCCCAAAATCGTTAGCTTTAGCCAACTAATCCCCTTTAGCCAACTAATGTACATCAATGTTTAAAGGTTACTAAGTTACTACTTATCTTTCAATTACTAGGAATAAAAAAGGGATTCTTTTTACATTTTAAAAGCACAAAGAGACAAAGATATACAAATGTTTCCTATAGTTACAAGTGGATTATGCTTTTTTTAAAAAAAACATAATATGGCTAAGGTTTACTGGAGGTTCCTCAGATGTTTGGTGGCCATCTTTTGCATTAAAACGGAACAAAATCCTGAAATTTGACTTTCCCGAGTTTTGTTTCAGTCCCTTGGGTCATCCTGAATTGGGATGCCCCGCTGCGTGAAACCCCCCAGAGTGCCGCTGTTCGCTCACCTCTTTTTTGTTCCAGCGGTGCATGTAGGGCCCTCATCCAGTAAAAGCCATCAGTCATGACTATGTCATTTGGCAAACAGCAATAATTGACTAGAATGGGCAGCGTCTGCTGCCGCATCCCCCACGGCGTGGGTGCTTGCCACCAGGGATGCCGGGAATGTGGCAGTGTGTGCTCACCATTGACACCAATGAGAACCATTTACCAAATCACACGGCAGATGTCACTGACACATGCACTGTTGGAGCAGAAAATACAATTCTGTGATTACTCACCTGTAGAATTGTTATTATGAGTATACAGTACGTCCTGCTCCAGATAAGATTCATTACTCTTGGGTATTACTCCGCCAGATGGCGCTGGACTGCAGAGACCGCGAAATTGGCTCCTCCCGGCCCCTTAATATCAATCCCCAGCATTGAAAAGCAGTTAACGAGAAGCCGGGAGAATGATAACAGAACCAACTAGTAACTATAAAACAAAGATAACAATCACCATACAGGGGATCCAAGGATAATGCAAACTAAGGGTGGGGTGGAGCAGGACGTACTGTATACTCATAATAACAATTCTACAGGTGAGTAATCACAGAATTGTATTATTCTTAGTATACAGTACGTCCTGCTCCAGATAAGATTCATTACTCTTGGGACATCCAATAGCAGTGTCCATAAAGTAGAGTGGGATCCCCAAAGGTAACAATAGACAGGTCAGACCACTGCTGCCTGCAGAATCTTGCAGCCAAAAGCAGCATCAGCTGAGGCCCTAACATCAACCTTGTAAAACTTTGAAAAAGTATTAACAGAAGACCAAGTAGCGGCCTTGCAAACTTGTTCAACAGAAGCCTGGTGCTGAAAAGCCCAAGAGGCACCAATAGCACGAGTGGAATGAGCAGTAAGGCGGAAGGGAGGATTCTTCCCCTTAGCAGAGTAGGCCTGAATCACAGCCTGACGAATCCATTTGCTGATAGTAGATTTAGCAGGAGCCAAACCCTTCCTAGGCCCAGAAGGGACCACAAAAAGAGCATCAGTTTTTCTGAAAGGTGCAGTAGCCACCAGATAGTACTTTAGACACCTAACCACATCCAAGGAATGCAAAACCCTCTCCTTGGAGTTACTAGGATTAGGGCACAAGGAGGGAAGAACAATGTCCTGATTCAGATGAAAGGCAGACACAACCTTAGGCAGAAAATCTGGCTTGAAGCGAAAAACCACCTTGTCCTGGTGTCTCTCAAAGTAGGAGGGCTGGATGGACAGCGCTGTCAACTCAGAAATATGCAGAAGTGATAGCCACCAAAAAGACAACCTTGAGAAAAAAAATGGCCAGGGCAGCCTCCTGCACAGGTTCAAAGGGAGCACCCTGCAAGGCAGACAAGACCACCTTGTCCTGGTGTCTCTCAGTAGGGGGGCTGGATAGAAAGCGCCACTAACTCAGACACACGCCTAACAGAGGTGATAGCCACCAAAAAGACAACCTTGAGAGTAAGAATGGTCAGGGCACCCTCCTGCACAGGTTCAAAGGGAGGACCCTGCAAGGCAGACAAGACCAAGTTCAGATCCCAAACCGGCAACATGGGCTTACGTGGGGGAGGCACATGAGTAACCCCCTGGAAAAAAGTCCTGATCAGAGAATGCAGGGCAAAGAACCTCTGGAAGAAAACAGCCAGGGCAGAGACATGACCCTTCAGAGAACTGAGTTGAAGCCCCAGCTCCAACTAATGCTGTAGGAACTCCAGGATCCTGGGAATAGAGAACACGCGACAGGGAAGAGACCTAGACTCACACCAGTCAATGTAGGCACGCCAAACCCTATAGTAAATAGAAGAAGAAGACTTCTTCCTAGCCTTTATCATGGTTTCAGCAGCCAGGCCGTCAAAGCCAGTGTTTGTAAATTGGGATGGCGTAAATGACCCTGAGTGAGCAGGTCTGGAATCCTGGGCAGAGCGTACTGATCTACCGCCAGCTGCACCACGTCTGCGAACCACACTCTTCTTGGCCACCTGGGGGCCACCAGGATTGCTGGCACCCCCTCCTGAGCTATCTTGCGCAGAACCCTGCCCAACAGGGGGAATGGGGGAAAGACATACAGGAGCTGAAAGTCCTGCCATGACATTGCTAGAGCATCTGTGGCCAAGGTCAGAGGGTCCTGGGACAGGGAGACAAACGCCGGGAGCTTGTGATTGTGACGGGACGCAAACAGATCCACATCTGGTTGGCTCCAGCGGTGACATAGAGAGTAAAACATCCTGTCGCAGAGGGACCATTCTCCCAGGCGAGAGGTCCCCCTGCTCAGAGAGTCTGCCTGCAGATTCTCCACCCCCGGAATGTACACAGCTGATATGCAGGGAACATTGTCCTCCGCCCAGGACAGGATCAGAGACACTTCCTTGAGGGCCCCCTTGCTCCGGGTCCCTCCCTGATGATTGATGTAGGCAACCGCCGTCTGGTTGTCCGAGCGTACCTGAACAGGCTGGCCCCGAAGGTGTTGGGTCAAGTGAGCCAGAACCAACCTGATCGCCCTCAGTTCCAGAATGTTGATAGGTGTGTGGGCCTCCTGAGGGCCCCACCGCCCTTGGAACTGTAGGGACTTCCAGAAGCCCCCCCAACCTGTCAGACTGGCATCCGTGGTGACCGTCTCCCAGCAGGGGGCCAGAAAAGATCTGCCCGCCAACAGGTTCCTGGAGTCCAGCCACCACGAGAGGGACCACCTGGCTAGGGGGGACAGAACAAGGACCTGGTCCAGGGACGCAGGATCCTAGTCCCATACTGACAAGAGGTGGAGTTGCAGAGGCCTCATGTGAAACTGGGCATAAGGAACCGCCTTGAAGCACGAGACCATGGACTGAACCTGTACCAGCAGGCTGTCCACCTTCTGCTGAGGAAGAAAAATCCTTGCCTGTACTCTATCCAGATTCATTCCCAGGAAGGGCGTCACCAAGGAGGGGGACAGTGAAGACTTGGGATGGTTGATCACCCAGCCAAATGACTCCAGAGTGGACACTACTCACTGAGTATCCAACTCTGCCTGATGGGGGGACTGAGAAGTGATGAGAATGTCATCCAAAAATGGCAGCACGCGAATGCCCTGAGCCCTGAGCAGAGCCATTACTCCTGCCAGCACCTTGGTGAACACTCTGGTAGTGCTGATCCTCCTGAGCGAACCTGAGGAATCTTTGATAACCTGGAAAAACAGGAATATGAAGGTAAGCATCCTTGATGTCCACAGAGGTCATGAAGTGCCCTGGGCGCAGGGAACTGATAGCAGAGCGCAAAGTTTCCATGCAAAAGCGCCTGCACCTGACAAATTTGTTGAAGATCTTCAAGTCCAGGATGGGCCTGACTGACCCATCTCATTTGGGCACGGTGAAAAGGTTGGAATAGAACCCCTTGCCCCTTTCTCGCAAGGGGACCTGACAGATGACCCCCAGCTCCAGAAGGCTTTGCACCGCCAGAATTAGAGCCTGAGCTGACATGGGATCCTGAGAGATCCGGGATCTGATGAATCTTGGGGGCGGCCAGGCAGCAAACTCTATCTTGTAACCGGAGGACACTACCTCCTGAATCCACCAGTCTGAGGCATGAAGCCTCCCGATGTGAGCAAAGTGCTGAAGCCGTCCCCCCACCCGAATGGGTGAGGGCGTCCCTTCATGCCTGAGGTGGCTTGGGAGAAGACCTAGGCTTGGAGCCCCAGGATGAGCCAGGGCGTCCACGTCCTCTGCCCCAACCCCAGAAATCTCCTCGGGCCCCAGTAAAGGAGACCCCCCTCCCCTGTCTGGATCCACGGTAGGGGGAGGAAAAGGAGCCGTGGCCCCGAAAGGACCGAATCTGCCTCCTGCACTGGGATAACCTGCCTCCTTTGGCAAACAGGTCCAGGCGGTCCCCAAACAGGCGTAGTCCTTTGAAGGGAAAACCAGTGAGAGCCTTCTTGGCAGCGGTGTCAGCTGCCCACTGGCGCAGCCAAACCGAGCGGCATATAGCCACCACTAGGGCAGAGGCTCTGCCAAACATCCTAATGGTATCATCCAAGGCAGAGAGGACATAAGTCACAAAACCCTCACAACGAGAGAGTGCATTAAACTCCTCACTAGACACATCACCAGGAGCACCATCCAGGACACTTCTAAGCAGGGTCCTAATAGCCACCGCTGTAATGGCAGAGACACAAACCGGGCGCAGCGCCTTCCCCACATAGGCAAAGGCATGGGACGCCAGCTGATCAATACGCCGGTCCTCACTATCTCGCAGCGTAGTAGAGTCAGGGGAATGCATGACAGAGGTGTTAGCTAAACCTAGGACCGGGGCATCCACCTCTGGAGGGGATGACCAACACTTCACCACATCAGCAGGAAAGGGATACCTCTTATCCCAACTCTTAGGGACTCCGGGGAGCCTGCTAGGACGCTCCCATTCCTTGAGCACGAGATTATTAAAATGGGCTTGCTCAGGAAACTCTAAACGTCGCTTAGCAGTATGAAACAATTCCCCCTGCTGCCTAGGGGCCGCAACCAGGGGAGAGATGGACAGTACCTCAAGAATTTGAGCCAACAGCCTATCAGTATCATCTGGGGCCCAGGGGTCAGAGCCAGAATCATCATGACCCCTGGGCCTCTCATCAGATGACTCCGAGTCAGAGAACAACTCCCCTTCTTCCAAGGGGTATAACCAGACAGTTCAAAGAACTCTTCATCTTTCCTACATAGGGAAAAGAGTGACATCAGGCGTCAAGTGCTGCTTCTTAGCAGAGGCCTTATGCGCCATGGTATTAGCAAGCAACTTCTCAACACTAGCCAGTCTAGCAGACACATCAGGCTGAGAATCCCCACTGGTATGCAACTCAATAGGAGTCAAATTCCAGCTTGGGGGAGTTGGTGAAGCCATACGTGGCGCAGGTCCAGCCGCTGGTAAACCAGGCTGCAGTGCAAGCACCTGCTGGGCACAAGGTATACAGACCCACACATTGTCAGCACTAGTAGGGGAAACCCCACAAGCTAGACACTTGTCCCGAAGGAACCCCGAGCACATTATCCTGAGACGCCTCCATATGGTGATTATAGCGGCACAATAGGCCGACAGGGATTAACGCTATAACAGCAACCCGGGATGTCCCAATAGCCCACTAGGGAAGTGGGAGTAATTAGCACACTAGGCCTCACAAAGTTTAATAACTAAAAAGAGGGGCAGGGCCGGGAGAAACCAATGGAGTTGGACCCGCCTGAAAGACATAAGCGAAGAGAACCCCATAAGCGACATGTATAATGACATAGGGTAAATAAACCGCCCGTGAGGGCACTCACGGACCGCGGTAGGTAGATGCCCGCCACGCAGCAGAATCCAGAGAAAAATGGTGGCGAGTATACCTCGAGGGGCGGGCCGCGGAGACAGTGATGCGGAACGCGCCATCCACAGCCCCCCCCGAAGAGCGCAAAGCAGCACACGTGACAAGCAGCCAATGAAGGCGCATCAGTGCCTGAGGTAATGTTGCCTCCAACCGCGAAACGCAGTGGAAGCACGCGTGCGCGGCGGCGGCATATTCAAACCGCAAACAGTGCAACCAAGTCAGTGCGGAGACTGAACAAAAGTCACAAGCATACAATCCAAGTGAAAGCACCAAGGCATACACCCCCCCCCCCGAGAGCCACAAGGGAGAGCGAGGGAGGGCAGCGGCCACCTAACGAAGGGCCCACCGATAGACAGGGGCAATAGTGCGGGAGGGGCATCCCATAGAGGCTCACCATATGCCTGTACCGCCTACCCTTTGGTGGGGGATTGCGGTGGAGCAGCGCTCCTAAGCACCTGACAGCAGTGCTGCCTACCATCACCCGGACCAGTGCAGCCAAGGCAGGGAGGCACATTAATAATGGAACGGGTGGGAATAGTCCTATAGGGCCGCAGGCTAATAGCCCCGCTCACCTGCGAGAAGAGAGAGCCATCTTCTTGTCCTTCGCAGTCCAGACTGCAGAGAAATTCTGGGGATTTGTGGGAGGTCCCGGGTATTTGAGGGGCCGGGAGGAGCCAATTTCACAGTCTCTGCAGTCCAGCGCCATCTGGCGAAGTAAAACCCAAGAGTAATGAATCTTATCTGGAGCAGGACGTACTGTATACTAAGAATAAGGTGAATGTTTCTGGGCGGCCTGAGGGATGCCCCGGGGGAAGGCCGGTGGACAGTCTTGGAATCTTTTAAATTGCAGGGCCGGGTGGATTTCAAAGCATTTGGCGCCTAAAATTGTTTTCCAGAAATCACAACCAAAAGTTTCCCTCTATAGTGTAAAAGACTCTAGGTCTGGCATAAACCCTTTCCTAGTGGGAATACCACATCAGGATGCTCTTCAGTGTAAACCTCACTTTAGTGATGACCTTGCCATCAGCAGAGCTCTCTGCATTGCCATAGCATCCCCTCTCTGCGGGCACGTTGCTGACACACCTGCTTGTGTCCTGCTGGGTTCGCACAGAGCGTAGTGCACAGGGATGCTGCAGAAATTGAGACCACTCTGCAGAATCGCCATTTGATCACTGCAGGATCAACAGACTTGGTGACTTCTTTTTGACATCCAGATTTAGGATTCGCCCCTAGGAAAGGTTTATGCTGGACCTGGAGTCTGAAAGTCTCCAGTTCCATTGTTGGTCCACTTTAACAGGTTAAATGAACAAGGGCACAAAAAGCTATATGGACATCTGCAATGCTTTTAATCAGCGGTCTACAGCCCCTTTCTTCAAGGCACGTTGTCGGGTCATTCTTTGTGGATCTCCACATTGACTCCTCTATAGCTCTGCTGCTGCACTGATTATGTCGCCTCTACGTATGTGAGGAGATCTGCCAAACGTGACCTGGGTTAACTCAACAAGTTAGGTTATTTTTGTCAAGTTCAGGATTGCAAAAAATGGCCTATGTATGGCCCAGCCTTATATCAGTTTCTTTTACCTGCAAAAAAAATAAATAAATAAAAATGACATTTACTGACCTCAGTGTTCGATCGCTCACACCGGGTCTCCTCTTCACCAGGGGGGCTCTGATCACCCCCCCCCCCAGCTCTTCAGCTTCAGGGGAGAGCCTGACAGGCCTGGTGATCAGATCATCACCTGCCCCTCTGCTACTGTAGCCAGAATGATCGCATCTGTCATCACATCCAGGGTCACAGGAGCTGACGATCGGAGGTAAGTAAAAAAAAAAAAGTTTTTATTTGTTAATAAAAGTCATTTTTAATTATGTGTCTGTGTGTTTTTTTACTTATCCATGAGATCCCTATACCAGTTCACAAGGCTGGGGGCTGGCAAGTCACCTGCAGCTAGCGGGTGACTTGCCATTAACCCCTGGCACCCCCAATTACCTGCCTCCCCAAAGCCCGGGGGGGGGGGGGGGGCAGAAGAGCCCGGGCCCACACAGGGTATGTGGGAGGGGGGACCCTATGTCGTTTTATTTTTTTAATTAACCCCTTTGCTCTGTCGCCTAGCAGCTATAAAAGGCTTCCAGCAGAAGCCAGAGTGATCAGCGGGGGACACAGTGCCCAGGAAAGGATGGGAGGTAAGTATAAAAAAAAAAACAAATAAAATATTTTTTTTTCCATGTGTCTGTGTGTTTTTTTTACACTTAACCCCTTGTGAACTGGTAAGAGATCCATGAGACCTCTATACCAGTTCACAAGGCTGGGGGCTGGCAAGTCACCTGCGGCTAGCTGTGTAATACCCTGGGGGGGGGGGGGGGGGTACGCATGTTGCAGCTGCTTTAACTCTTTTGAAGAACAAATGAGATAGACCAGGGGTCCTCAACCATTCTTGTAAAGGTCCGTTTAAAGGCATCCGCTGAGAGTTGAAGGTCCGGGCAGAGAACAAAGTTTGTATGTACCCTGCAATCAAGGGGAGGCAGCTCTGAGCACAGCAACACAGAAGCAACTGAGTGCAGGGCTGTCAAGGCCGGTCCACCAGTTGAGTATCGCTAGACTATACGAGATAGACTATACTTGCAGATATATCAGTATCCAAAATGTTTCATTGGATAGAGCAACTATGATCAGGCCTCATGGCTATTTATTATTTTCAGAGGATTTCAAAGTAGACCGCCAAAAAGCGGAAGGAGCGAGAGGTGAGCAGAGGCAAGCCTGGTTTGGGTATTAGATTTCAAGTAAAAACTCACTTGCTCACCATGATCCACAGCTGATTGAGTTGGGACCAGTGGTAGAGCTGCAGGCTTTAAGTGATATGTAATTAATGTTGCAAGCCCCACAACAGCTATGTAGTAGAGTTTCTTTTAATCTTATTGCCCAAGCTTGGTTTAAACTGGGGGGGGGGGCTCCAATGGTTGGAGGTCTTCCTTAAGGTTGTGTTACATGTATATGCTGTAGGCATTTACATTACGAGTTCTATTTTAATTCAGGATTCCTGTGAGATATCTTTTGCTAGACCTTTGGCTCCGGCATCTGACCCGTCATTCCAATCATAATTTGAGTTACAGGTCACAAGGTCTTATCAGGCGTGTGGTGAACTTGCTGATCTTAAAAACACCCGAATCTGCAGGTTGATTGGTTTTGCAAAGTCTCTTACAATAAACATGTTATTTCTTTGGCAGGCAGGTCAATGTTCTCCTCAGGAGATTCAGGGGATATATTAAGAAGCAACAACTTACAAATAAACAAGATGTGTATTAAAAGGTTTATTTATAACTAAGTTTATTTTGTTTAAATGGGCAGCATTTTTGAAAAATGCTATTAAAAATACCATCAACATTGCACAGACCTTCTCTGTGACCCCTTTGAATCTAATTTGCTACTGACCATAGCCTTGCTGGATTTCTTGTTCCCTGCCCCCCCCCCCCCCCCCCCCCCCGGGTAACCAATCAAATTGCCCTATTTCCTCAGGCATGTGGGATGCACAAGCAAGATATGAGACTGGTAAAGGTAATTTTGCATAATTTTAGGCTAACCTTTACTCTTACCAGTGGTGTAACTACAGTCTAATGGGCCCCAGATCTGGCCTGTCTCCTGCACAGATAAGTCAGAAACAGATTTGACTGGGGTACAAGTCAGTTGGCTGTAGATCAAGATTGGATACAAATCAGTCAGACTCGGATGGGCTACCGGTTAGTCAGTAATTTATCATGTCAGTGACTGAGGTCAGTTAATGGTGGTTGTGGTTAAGATCAGTCAGTAGTTGATCTGACTATTGATATGATTATTGTATATTTATAAAGCACCATCCTCTTCTGTGGTGCTATACAAAGAAATTACAGACAGGGCAAAACAGATAATATAGTTATAAAATATAGTGCAGGCAATAGAGAGTCTGGGCCAGTGTACACTATGGAAGGTCTGGGTCCTAGTGCAGAGAGTAGAGAACAGATAATTGAGTGCCATGGGCCCAGCACAGACAACAGCATGGACATTGGAGGGCAGTGGACTAAGTGCACAGTCCAGCACAAACAACAGCACAGACAATAGACAACAGATGTTAGGAATAGGTAAGTTATATTAAGAATAATAAAATAGGGGCGTGGCTTGACATGGCGCCGTAAAGATGCGTGTGTGGAGAGCTCCGCACTGGCACCCTTTATTAAGTGCACTCGGGCGCCCCAGGAGAGCCCCTAAACTCAGATGCCCAAGAAGGGGAAAGGCAGGGGAGCGCACAGGAGACCCAAGGACCGCTCCATCCCCTCATTCTTCCGCACCCGGGACAAAAACATCTCCCGGGTAGCGGGATCCAAAATGGCCCTGCGGGGTACCTCAGCGGAGCGGAGAGGAGCCTGTCACTCCGCCGCCGACAGCGGGAGTCCGCGAGCGGGAGGCGCTTCAGGCGGGAACTGTTAGCGCGTCACGGCCCAGGTCCACTGCAGGGCGGACGGCCGCGGGGGAACAACCGGGGGGATACCCGGCGACGGCAAGGTTGGTGGGCTCTCCCTGGCACCACGGTCCCCGAGCCCAAATCGGAGCCTAAACTTCCGGGGCCCCTGTTGCGATGAGGCCGGCTCTGGGGGGGAGGGGTGGCGGGTGGACCCCTCGAGGCAGGTGCATACTGGCACGCTGCTGAAGCAGGCTGGCGCCCCCACCCAGCAGTCTCAGGTGGAGAGTGTAAGGCCACTTGGGGCGGAAATTAGAAGCCCGGACTCACCACCCTGTCCTATAGCATCAGAGCCCATATCCCCGTTGTGTGGGGAGCTATCCCAGCTTTTGCCCAGGTCTGTAGCCTTCCCTCCTGGCCCGGGCAGCTCGCCAAACGCCCCGACACCACTGGCTAGTCCTCTCCTATCTTGGCAGAATTGCCCCGCACCGATCCTACATGCTAGCTCGGAGGTCCAATCACCGAGGGATGCAGCAAGTCCACTGCAATTAGGCTGGTCGAGCCAGGGCCTCTTGTTGAGGGGGAATCACATCAGCTCCCCGAATTCTGCAGTATATTCTGCGTTACAAGGAGAGATGGTTGCCAGAGAAGCGGTCTCGCAGAGCGCTATACCGTCAGCGCCCAATTTCAGCTCTTATTCACCTGTCCCTCTGGATCTCTTGTCGCGAGTGGTTGCAGAATCGGTCTAAATCAATATCAACGAGGCCCTTTGTGGCCTCCCGACCCGAGGTGATTTCGACGGATATGTGTCCAGGATGGAGGGCACCATCAAACGAGAGCTGCCGACCCTGCAGGGGGCAGTGACCGAAATCACGCAGAGAGTAGATGGCGTTGAAAGCTCCCATAGATCGTTGGAAGCGTGGGTGGCGACACTGGAACAACAGCAAGAAGAGGGCAGACGACACATGTCCGACCTCCTCCTCGCACATGATGATGTGGAGAACCAAAACCGCAGAAATAACCTCTGTCTGCGAGGAGTACCCGAATCGGTTGAGCCCCGAGATCTTGCAGCAGCAGTAACAGCAATTTTCAACGAGCTCCTCGAACTCCCCAGCACCAACCACATTGAACTTGATCGAGTCCACCGTGCACTTGGCCCCCGCCCCCGAGTTCATTACTTTAAAACCAAGGCCTGGGAAAAGAGGTCTATTACATTCCAGGGGGCCCAGGTTATCATCCTACAGGACCTGTCCCGGAGGACATTGCAAATGAGGAAGCTCCTAAAACCCCTTCTGGAGACTATCCAGAGCCAGAGGGCAACATACTGCTGGGGCCACCCGTTTCAGCTACTGGTCCGGAAAAATGATGACCTCGTGTTGAAATCCCCAAGTCAACTCCCGGACTTGTTCCCCTTCTTGGAGGTGGTCCCGGTGGTCGTCCCCGATTGGACTGCTTTGGAGTTACCGGTCCACGGTGGACAGCGACCACAGAGAGCGGCGGGTGCCCCCGTAGGGCTGGAAGAGGAGCCCGGGCCTGCTGTTAAAAGTTTTTGATGCCTCTGATGACGTGGCACGGCCTCCCCAAGTCCCCCCCTCCAGTTGAGTGACTCCCCTTCGTCCGTTGGCTGCCTCGCTGGATGAGAATCGGGATGCGGTGGAGTCGGCGCCATGGGTTCTCTGTCCATTTTATTTATTTATTTATTTATTTTTTGGCTCAGTTTAGATGTGTATTGTGTGTGAAGCCTTCCTTTTTCTTATTCCCCTGTGTTCCCCCCTAACCCCCTTCTCCCCGTGGGGTGCCCTCAAACCCCCATGGACCCCCGGTGCCACCCTCCTCCCCAACCTGCTGCCGCGGGTAAAAGTATATAATTGTAGATATGTCAACACTTATACCTGAGTAGAATTTTATATACCTATACATGCATGATTTGGAACGTGTATAAGCACATATATACACTCGTGCTGCTGAACTTACTTATATATCGTCCTTCCTTTCTCTTTTTCTTTGATCCTCTCCCCAAATTCTTGAATAAGAGACCTGGTCTCTCCCGGGTCTGTCAGCACTAATTCAATTTCTATGATTTTTAACATCTCCTCTTTCCATTTTTTGGGGGTGGGAGGGTTTGTTCTGCGCTGGTTATATAGTGTTTTGTGCCCATTATAATGAGGTTGACAAGGAATCGTATAGCTATTGGGTGGTCTGGTATTGGGAAGTTTAGGAGGATTTAGGAGGATTCGTGACTTACACAGAGGGATATTAATTCCCGCTTCTTTCTCTACAAGTGTTAATATATATTGCCAGAGATTCTTAATATGTATACATTCCCACCATATGTGACTTACTGTAGATGGGGCAAGTCCGCACCACCAGCAGGAATATGAGGTCATATTCTTGTTATAATCGGTGGTTAGGTAGTACCGAGTGGTATATTTGAAACTATGCATGGGACGTATCCTAGGATTGATTATCTCTTGGTCTCGCACAGCCTACTGGGCCTGATCTCAGGTGAGGGTATTTACCCGACCTCTTTCTCCGACCATGCCCCTATAAACCTAGAAGTGGACCTCATAAACAGACCCCCTCCGCCCTTTACATGGCGGCTAAACGAATCCCTGCTGCAACATTCGGTGCCCCTTCAAGCTATTAAAGATGATATTACGTCATATTTCAACGAAAATGACAACAGGGAGGTCTCACCCCAGACATTATGTGAAGCGCATAAAAGCGTAATCCGAGGTATTGTGATCAGTCAAGCCTCGAGGCTAAAAAAAGAAAACACAGCTTTGCTGGCGAGACTGACGAAGAGGGTCAATGACTTGGAGTTGTCTCATAAACAGTAGGAGGCAGTGAGGGTACTCGGCGAGCTAACGCAAGCTAGGGAGGCCCTCAATGCCCTACTGAGGCAAAAAGCTAAGCATGTTATCAGACAGTGAAAGAGACGGTACTACAAGTTCGGCAACAAAAATAGTGCCCTCCTTGCAAGAGCCCTCAAACAGCAACAAGCCCAAAATTACATTGCTGAGATTATAGACGATTCTCAAAAGAAACAGCACACCTCTGAGGGTATAGCTGGCGCCTTCAGGAAGTATTACACTGGGTTATACGGCCTGGCTGGGGACACGGTGGGGAGGTCTCAAGTGGAACGAATTAGGCAATACTTAGAGGATTCAAACATGCCGAAGGTCCCTGATGAGGCGGCGGCTCTATTGGAAGCCCCAATCAGTATGGAGGAACTGGCGGAGGCTATGAAGCACACGCCAGGGGGTAAGGCCCCGGGGCCGGACGGATTCACGGTTAAATACTACAAGTCCTTTGAGGGATTGCTGGGGCCGCGTCTGGTGAGGGCCTGGAACATGGCACTGGATGAGAAGAACCCCGGCTGGCTGGAAGCCCACATTACCGTTATAAGCCAGGAAAGGACCCGCTGTCCTGCAGGAGCTACAGGCCTATCTCACTGCTCAATGCAGATATGAAACTCTATGCTAAAATCCTAGCTAACAGGCTGTCACCGCTAGTTCCCCAACTTGTGCACCCCGACCAAACGGGATTTGTGCTGCACAGGGAGGCTAGAGATAACGTGATCCGGGCCATTAACATCATTTACGGGGCAAAGACTGCTGGGACCCCCCTGATGCTTCTCTCTACCGACGGCGAGAAGGCTTTTGATAGGGTGAGCTGGCCTTTTCTGAAAGTGTCTCTCCGGCATATATGGCTGGGTAATAAAATGAGGCTACTCATTGGGGCTCTGTACACCGCCCCCTCGGCAAGGGTGAGGGTGAATGGGCACCTGTCAGACCCAATTTGGATCAGAAATGGCACCCGCCAGGGCTGCCCCCTCTCTCCCCTTCTCTTCGCCCTTTCACTGGAACCCTTCTTGTGTAAAATTAGAGAAAACAGGGACATCCGGGGAATGGTCTCTCGTGAAGGCACCCACAAGGTCGCTGCATACGCAGATGATCTGCTTTTTTTCATAACTAACCCTTCTGTGACTATCCCAGTTGTGATGAAGGAGTTCTAGACTTATGGGAGACTCTCATTCTTGAAAATTAACTTTGATAAGTCTGAGGCTCTGAACGTGTCTCTTCCGGGGGACCAGGTAAGGAATACCCAGCAGTCTTTCCCCTTTAAGTGGGCCAAAACCTCAATAACATACCTTGGTACTCTGCTACCAAGCTCCCTTTATAACATAGAGACCCTAAACTTCCTCCCATTGGCCCGGAGGATCAAGGCAGATTTGAACAGGTGGGACCTCCCTACCTTCTCCTGGATGGGGAGAGTGCACATAATAAAAATGACGATCCTGCCCAGGCTATTGTACTTGTTCCAGGCTCTCCCGGTCCAGATTTCCACGCGATTCTTTACTGACCTTAACAAGTCCATCCTGAAATTTGTCTGGAACAAAAAAAGAGCGAGACTCCGGGTGCGTACGCTCTGTAGGCCTAAAAGCCAGGGTGGTATGTCCTTGCCGGATATTAAACTCTACTGGGCTGCTGGAGCGCACCATGGTCCTCACCCCTCCGTACGTCTCAATGTGGGGCAGAGAGGGAGCATCCCCAGACTTGAGGAGATACCCGACTATCGCGGCTTCCCTGAAGGTATTTGGGAAATATAGATCCTACTCGGAGGTTCCCCCTGGCCATCTCCCGTGGTGCCAATAGTAAATCCCCTACTGGCCCCTGGTTCCGACAGAGCCGACCTTAGAGAATGGGGTAGGCTGGAACAACTGAGATGTGGGGAATTGATCTCTGAGAGGGGTTGGATACCATTAGCGGACCTGAGATCTAGATGGGGAAACGCAAACCTGGACCCATGGACCCTCCTGCGTTTACAGTCGTTTGTGTCCAGTCAGGGTTTGAGGAGGGATAGGTGTAGAACCTACACTGAGTTGAAGAGGATATGTCTGGGGGAAATACCTGACCTCTAAATTGTACTCAATATTGACGGGAGAACGGGACAGTCCCCCGGCTTTCTGGGGGGAGTGGGAGGCCGATCTGGGGAGGGAGCTTGGGGAGGACCAGAGGGAGAAAATTGCATCGCTTGCGCATAAATCCTCGATTGCAACAAGAGTGCAAGAGTTAAATTACAAGGTGCTGTCACACTGGTATTACACTCCTGACAGGCTTAACAAAATATTCGCTTCTGTGGACCCGCTCTGCTGGAGGTGTGGAACCAAGCGAGGTACTTTGTTCCACATACTCTGGTCCTGCTCCAAGATACGGGAATACTGGGTGGAAGTCCTAGCCATAATTTCCCGGCTCACGGGGGACCAGGTTTTGGATGACCCTGCCCAGGTCTTGCTGCACCTCACGGTTCGTCCAGTGGGGAAATATAAGAAATCCCTAAGGGTGCACTTGTTGAACGCAGCCAAATTATCGATCCCTAGGCTGTGGAAGCAAAAGAGAGCCCCGACCGTAAAGGATTGGGCTGGGGATGTCTTGAGCATTTGTGAGATGGAGGACCTTCCACTAGCATTACACGACAGGGACGAGCTGTACAGATCTACTTGGATGTCCTGGTTAATATTTCAGGAGTCGGACGAATTCAAACAGTTGTTCTCGGGTTCCTAAAGACCTCAGGCAACAGTCTCGTACACATCATGGGTCCCTAGTGGTTGTCCATCTCCCCGTGTGGGCCCCGGGGCACCTTGCAAGGAGAGGCAACTGTGGAGCGCGGTTATTGAGGATATGAGTGAGACTCTAGTCTCAAGCACTCCGCCCGTGGGTCTCAATGCGGGGTTGCTCTAACTAGAAGCATGTTTCTATGTAGTGTCGTCCGCCACAACGCGACCCCACCCCCTTACCCCAACCGCTACTCCTTGCCCCTTCATTCCCAACCTATCGTTGTATCCCTTCAATTCGTATTGTAACCCATTGTATCTTGTTTTTTTTATGTATGTATGTTTCCTTGCAAAAACTTTTTCAAAATAAAAAAATAAAGAATTAAAAATAAAAGAATAATAAAATATTTTTTGTGGTGTGTTTTATAATACATTTGAACTGGTAAGAGGCAAATTTATAACTTTTCCACAAAAAAAACATGGAGAAATGCTTTCTCTCACAGCGCTGATTTGACTTTTTAAAATATCGTTAAAACAGTTAAAGCATGGAAAAAGTTGCAAATCAAAAGGATACTAAAATGTATTACTAATTTTTATCTTTGAATTACATTACCGGACTAAAGAGGACATTATCCATCACCAAATTGAGGACCGTCTTTTGAGCCAAGAACTTCTGCCAGGTGAGAGACCCAGGAAAGAGAGGAGGAGACCTTCCTGCCCAAATCCCCATCTCCTATTTAACCTTGGGAGCTGCTAGAAAGGCTACTTAGTGTCGAGGAAACACCCCCCCATGTCCCCCTCACCAGAGCCAGATCATGAACTGAATCTCAGTTGACGCTCCAGTAATCCCAAATAAACTGAAATATTTTGTACAGCATGGTGGTCCGGGACATTTTTGTCAGGGGTGGACGAAAACACAGAGCAACACCAGTCTCTCTGAGTCTCTAAATAAACCAAAAACTGTTGTTGGATAAGCACAGCCCAATATAATTAATCAAAGGAAAGGGGGTGCCTGAGATTTTGGTGCTTGTAGAACTCAATCAAATACAAAACAAGAAAGGGTCACTCTGGTATGCCCCATACATGCACCAGAAATTATCCGCACTCACCCTAAGTAAGTAGTACAGACCAATAAATTCTAAAAAGTTATCTCTAGTTTATTAAATTCAACAATAGATCAACAAGGACCAAATGGACATCACATGGTTAAAAAACATATACACAAGACAAATAAAAAAGAAGGCGGGGGGAACTCTAGGCAAGGCAATTATAAATGTTCAATAATCTTATTTGACCTATACACAATCATATATCAAAAGTATAGGAATATATATCTGTATGGTATTAGACACTTAGCCAGTCAGTGGGAAATCAGGGAATACACCAAAGCACCGTGTATAGCGTGAAAAGTAAAAAGCCTGTATGTGCTGTGACTAGAAAGAGAATACATGCAGTGTAAGTAAAGAAGTGCCCAGAGAATACTGTGCAAAGAATCTATGTTACAGTGTATGTGCTATGTATGTTACAGTGTATGTGATATATAATATAGACGCTGACTGGCTCCAGTGAATAAACCAATGCAATCCAATAATAAAGCAATCAGATATTATGAGACAATTGGGTTGATTCAAAGAAACATGTAACAGCTTGGATTTTGGTGCCGATCATCCTATTTTTCCCGTCCGCTCGTGCGTTCGTATGAACTTGCGAGTGATTCTATAAGCAAATACGTTTCTATCCTAAAATATACGTCCGTTCGTATGGCAGTTCGGGAATCAGACCTATGTCAGTTTCCATCCTGAATTTTCCGTTTCATTTCTCAGGTTGCAACATTGGTTTTGCCCTTTTTCCTTTTTTGTCTGGACGTAAATCCTTCTGAACTTGCGGCTCCGCACTACAAACTTACCTCATTAAAGTGCATTCTAAATATTTGGTCTTTTATTTTTCTTTATTTCATTCATTTTGTAGTAACCAACCATTAATGAATGCATTTGCATAAGTAAATCTTACTTTGTTTAATTTTTAGTTAACTTGCATTTTTTACTTGTGGATTTAATTTTAATATTTATGCTTCAAATGGTACAACTTTAAATTTTTAGTGTGGTTACCCACACCCTCTACATACAGATTGCTCTCAAATATTAAAAAACACCCAGCAACTTCTGCATGTTATGAGCCTAGAAACAGCCAAGATGGCGGCTCAGGTATTATCGGGCAGCCTGCAAACAGAAAGGGCCTTGTGACTGTGTTGCTCTGGATTCTTTGATTTCTGACCTTTCCGTGCCCCAGCTCTGCTGTGTCTGTGCAAAATACAGCAGTAACCCACATCCTGCACTTTATCCCGCTCTCCTCTCCTCAGTAAGTGTGATGCATCTGACCAAAGATGTGCTTAAATAATTAAACAAAGCAAAGGTAAACAACTACACCAATAAATGCAATCTAAAAATATTAATCTAGTACATCAATTTAAAAATAAATAACCAAGGACATAAGTTTCTTTAATTAACGCAAATATATTGCAAAATAAAGGTTTACATGCAAAGGACTAATTAAGGTCCACATTAAAATGCTTTTATAAGGCATACATGAATCAGGTATGCATTGCCATACAATTTATGGCCTCGGCCATGCTGATACATGCAGTTCATTGCAGCTCAAGACGCGCAGACTCCTCCACATAGCCAAAAAACCTGTTCAAGAACAGCAATACGACTGCTAAAAGGTGTCGGCAGTGGCTTTCTTTTAAAACGTATTTAGAGGTTTGAAAACTGTTCTCTGAATCACGCCGAAACACATCCAATTATCCTAAGTTTTACGTTTTCATCCTAAGTTTTAGGATTTGATCCTAAGTTTTACGTTTTCATCCTAAAATTTAGGAACGAACTTGCGATGATCGTAAGAGCATATACGCATTCGAACGTAGGCTCGTGCGAGTCGTAAATGGCCAAAAAAACAGGAAAAAATGACAAACACCCACCCAAACTTACGATTCTCGATCCGAAATCAATTAACTTTTGCTCTTTGAATCGAGGGGAATGAGTACATCACCGTTATAAGCCAAGGCCCACCGATCCCCCCACCGATCTATACAACCGCCAGTCTCTAAGGTATGTGACAGCCAGTGGAGTGTGGGTAACAGCAGCAGTCTCTCTGAGCCCCTAAGGCCTGTGAAAGCCAGTTGAGGATCGGTAACAGCAGCAGCAGTCTCATTGAGCCCCTAAAGGTCTATGACAGTCAGTGGAGGGGGTTGATAGCAGAAGCATTAGTCTCTTTTTGCCCCTAAAGGCCTGGGAGAAACCAGGAGGGGGGGGGGGGGGGTTAACAGCCTGTGAAAGACAGCAGTACTTTCTCTAAGTGCCTAAAGCCTTTGAAAGCCTGTGGAGGAAGGTATCACTATCAGCAGTCTCTCTGTATGCCCAAGGCCTGTGAAAGCCGGTGCAGGGGGGTAACAGCAGCAGTCTTATTGAGCCCCTAAAGGCAGTGATAGCCAGTGTGTGGGGTGGTAACAGCAGCCTCATGAAGTCCCCAAGGCCTGTGAAAACCAGTGTAGGTGGGTAACAGCAGCAGCAGTCTCTCTAGGTGCCTAAAGCCTATGACAGTCAGTGGAGGTGGGTAGCGCAAGCGCAAGTCTTATTAAGCCCCTTGGAGCCTGTGAAAGCCAGTGCACAGCATGTGAACAGTAGTTTCTCTGAGCCTCTAAGGCTCAGGGACATCCAGTGGAGGTGCATCCATCTGCTAAGAGTGGACCTGCCAACCGCCAGGCTCCTCCTTGTTCCGTCGGGGATAACGAACAAGACATCCGTCTCAAGTACCTCTTGAGTAGCGGCCAAGTAATACTGCCCTGATCACACTGAGGGAATGCAGGAGTCGCTCCTTATGGTGAGGACACAAGGAGAGTAGCACTATTTCCTGATTAAGAAGGGAGAGACCACCTTGGACAAAAAATCCTGCTTCACATGAAACACTGCTTTGTCTTTATGCAGCACCAAAAAGGGTGATCTGACCGAAAGCGCTGCCAGCTCCGAAAGTAGCCACATGGAGGTGATCGCCACAAGAAAAAACACCTTCAATGTGAGCTTTGGCAGGGAAGCCTCCACCATGGGTTCAAAGGGGGCCCCTTAAGTGTTGAAAGAACCAGATTGAGATCCCAGGACAGGACTAGCGCAGAGGCCAAACATGCGCAGTGCCCTGCATGAAAGTGCGGATTAACCTATGCTCTGTGATCATTCATTGGAAAAAAATGGCCAAGGCTGAGACCTGGCCCTTAGGGGTGTAGGCCAGCATCCAGAACTTGCTGGAGGAACGCTAAAATTTTGGGTACCGAGAACCTGCTACAGGAGCGGCCCTTAGATTCGCACCAAGACACGAAAGCCCTCCAAGTCCTGTAGTAAATTCTAGCAAATTCACGATCCAAATTACTGCAACAGATAAACCACTCTCCTCCAATATGCTTGTCTCTACAGCCAAGCCGCTAAAGCCAGTGCTGGAGAACTGGGGTGCTGCAGAGGAGCCAGTTGCAGAAGATCTGGGAAGTTGGGGAGTCGCCAGGGGGGCTCCACTGCCAGGCTGACCAGATCCGCGAACCGCACCCTTCTGGGTCAGTGTGGGGCGATCAGGATGATAGACATCTACTCGCAGTTGACCTTCTGTAATACGCGACCAAGAAGTGGCAGTGGCGGGAATGCGTACAGCACGGATGGCCTGGACATGAACTTCTGAACCTTACGATTGTGCTGAGATGCAAATAGATTCACCTCTGGCACCCCCTATCGGTTGCAGAGAGCTTCAAACATGTCCTGGTGAACGGACCATTTCCACTGGTCCACTGTCTCCCTGCTCAATCGGCCTGCAGATTCTCCACCCCTGGAATGTGAACCACCGAGATGCACGGAACGTGAATTTCCGCCCACCTCATGATGCAACTCACCTCCTGGAATGCCTGCAAGCTCCTGGTACCCCCTGAAGGTTTATGTAGGCCACAGCCGTGGAATTGTCCGACTGTACCCTGACTGGAAGGCCCCGGAGATGGGCACACCAATACCGGAAAACCAACAGAATTGCCCTCAGTTCCAACACATTGATTGGAAGACTGCGCTCCCGCTGGTCTCAGAGACTCTGAACCGTCTGGTTGTCCAGAACGCCACCCCAACCCGTCAGACTGGCATCTGTGGTTAGGATGACCCACCAGACCGTCAGGAAAGACCGACCCACTGCTAGTGACTGCTGGTCCAGCCACCAATTCAGGGATCGCCGGGCATTGGCCATCAACATGAAGCGACAGTCCAACATCTGCACAGTCCTGCGTCATTTCGATGGAAGCAGCATTTGTAGAGACCTAGAGTGGAACTGGGCATACGGAACTGCCTCGATGGTAGACACCATGAGGGCAAGGAGACGCATGTCCTGTATGATCGTGGAATGTTCGTCTGTCAGCAGCGACCTAACCGCCTCCTGAAGATAAGTACCTAGGTAAGTCACCACCATGGAGGGAATCACCTTGGGGTAGTTGATCACCCATCCGTTCCAGTCTGGACATGACCATCCGAACATCCAGCAGCACCTCTGTGCCAGAGATGGGGTGATGTGCACTTCACACCACCGCCAAGACCTTCGTGAACACCCCCCAAGGCAAGTGGACAGTCTGAACAGCAGTGCCACAAATCTGTCGAACTTCCGAACTTGTCGAACCTCCGAACTTGCGGAAGAGATGAAAATTCGGCAACCTGCGAAACAATGTCCTCAGTTTCTGTGGAAGCCTAGTCGACTTCCCATCCATGGCCTTCCAGACCAGGTCATCCAGAGGCCCACCGAAAAGATGACCCCCCTCCAAAAAGGCAGTAAGCGTTTTCTTGGAAGCAGTGTTGGACGACCAATGTTTTAGCCAGATCGCGCGTCACAAGGTGACCAGCACGACCGGCTCCCTAGCCACCAGACTCACCAAGTCGCCCATAGTCAGCACAATATATCTGAAGACCTCCAAAATTAAGGAGTTCAAGAGAAGTGCAGAGGAGTGCAAACCTCCATGTCGCAAGCGCCTCTTGCTGCTTCATCCAGACCTTGCCTGCCGTAGCAGCCATGGATGTGGTACAAGCTGGGTGCATGGCCGACCCCACCTTGGATAATGCATGCCTGGCCAGCTGGTCCAACCTCCTATCCGCCAAGTCTCTCAAGGTTGCATTATCTGAATTAGGGATAAGAGTGTGCTGAGCCAGGCCCGACATCGGTTCATCTACCTTAGGTGGCGAAGACCAAACCTTGACCGCTTCATCCAGCAAGGTTACTTGGCGTCCAGGACCTTAGGAAGAGATGGAAGCTTATCCAGTTTTTCCAACTCCTTTTCCAGCCTGTCGAAATGGGCAAGCCTGCGAAAACCTTGTAGGGTTCACCATTCCTCTTCTGCCGCCTTGGCCGATGAGTAGAGAGGTGTAGAACCTCCAATATTGCCTCAATAAGCTCCTCAATCAGGTGATCCAGAGGGTTCCCTGGTGTACGCACAGCATCCGGTTCCTCGCGGCTGTCAAGTGACACCTCCCCCTCTGACCGGCAAGAACTAGATCCTGAACCCCCTCGGCGTAGGAGCTAGAATCCTCTGAGGATTCTGTTTGTATATGCATATGCTTGGCAATAGCCTTCCTGTCTGGGTGTGCAGAGACAGACTTGGGATGCACTTGCTGACAAAGGCCACTGACCATGCTTTCCAACCAAGCCATCCTGTCTGCCATGACTGAAGGAAGAACCCAATCCGTGGGTGGATTCCTGGGACAAAAATAGACCTGGCAGTCCCCCAAGGGGAGTATCTCACTCAGACGTATTCAAGCCTGAAGCCGTAGGGGAAACTGGAGGCGCGTAACCTACCAGCTGCGTAAGTTGGCCCAGGACAGTAGTGCACCCAGCGCACAAGGGTCCCTCGGCCAAGGTCAGGCGCTCTTGGCACATGGGACATGCGGCACCACTCTCCATTAGCAATACAGCTGGAGCGCTGCTTTCAACTACTGGTCAGACCTGCCTGCACTGACAAAAGCAACGGAAAAGCAACCTCCCTGTAGCTGAGATCAACCCACCGGCCCAGGACGCAGCAGCTTCCAGACCCCCACCCTGCAACAACAAGACCAATGTCAGATTCCTAAAACAATCAGTACAAGTCAAAAGGTTTTTTTCCCCAGAGGTTGCCCTACCTGACCAGGGAAAACTGCAGGGCGGCAGCTGCGCTGAATCTGATATTCAGCTGAGGAGAACAGGGAGGCAGTGCAAAAGCTGCCAAGTAATGATCCGGGGATGCAGCAGGGACCTCTGGGCACCACACAAGATGGTGCTGCCTAGTGCTGTATGGAGGAGGGTGGAGCTGCAAACCTCGCAAATGCGTCCGTCTCTGGCAGCCAAGCTTTAACCAGCATGGCTGCCAGCAGTAGTAATAACAAACATACTGAGACTAGGGAGCCCAACCACCTAGCACAGGCCCCACCCAGCAGCCATAGGGAAGGCAGACTGTGTCTCTCACAGGGTGTCATGGAGTCATGGGGGTAGATGACCCAGCGGGCAGAGGGACCGGGGCTCAGTGGCAGACACACAGAACAGCCACCATGCAAGGCCCAGAGATCAAGTACCTTGCTGCAGCGGGGCCCTGATCTTCTGGACTCATACCCAGTAGGACGAGTCCCGGCAGACTTACCTAGAACCATGTGTGCTCCCCTCACTCTGCACGATACCACGCTATCGTCTGTTGAAACCAACTTAAGGCAGGGCCCAGGAATGCTGCAGCTGGTGAGGGGATGGGAAACCGATGGAGTTGAAGCCCCTGCTCCTGGTCACCACTGTAATTAAGAAGAAAAAAACCCAGACATCTTCACAGTCCCATGCGACTGCAAAAAAAGAACCGAGGATATCCTACCACAGTATGCGCTATATAGGCCGGGAGGAGCTAGTTTTTTATTTTATCTTGCAGTCCCCGCCTATGGCTGAGATTAACCCATTACTGCTGATGCCCCGGAATGGAAGAGATAAAAAAATACAATTCTGTGAAATACTCACCTGTAGAATTGGTATTATAAGTATACAGTACGTCCTGCTCCAGATAGATTACTTACACTTGGGTTATCCTCCGCCAGATGGCGCTGCACTGCAGAGACATGTAAAACAGGCTCCTCCCGGCCCCTCAAATACCCGGGGACCTCCCACAAATCCCCAGCATTGAAAAGCAGCGAACAAGAAGCCGGGAGAATTTAACCACCCAAAAACTGGTAACTATAACAATGATAACAATCACCATACAGGGGATCCAGAATAATGCAAAAACCAGGGTGGGGTGGAGCAGGACGTACTGTATACTTATAATACCAATTCTACAGGTGAGTATTTCACAGAATTGTATTATTCTTAGTATAGAGGACGTCCTGCTCCAGATAGATTACTTACACTTGGGACATCCAATAGCAGTGTCCATAAAGTAGGGTGGGATCCCCAATAAAAAAGGTAACAGCAGACAGTTTAAACCACTGCCGCTTGCAAAACCTTGCGGCCAAAAACAGCATCAGCTGAGACCTTAACATCAACCTTGTAAAACTTGGAAAAGGTATGAACAGAAGACCAAGTAGCGGCCTTGCAAACTTGTTCAACAGAAGCCTGGTGCTGGAAGGCCCAAGAGGTACCAATAGCACGAGTAGAATGAGCAGTAAGGCGGAAGGGAGGATTCTTCCCCTTAGCAGAGTAGGCCTGAATCACAGCCTGACGAATGCACTTGCTGATAGTAGACTTGGCAGGAGCCAAACCCTTCCTAGGACCAGAAGGGACAACAAAAAGAGCATCAGTTTTCCTGAAAGGTGCAGTAGCCACCAGATAGTACTTCAGACACCTAACCACATCCAAAGAGTGCAAAACTCTCTCCTTAGCATTGCTAGGGTTAGGGCACAAAGAAGGAAGAACAATATCCTGATTCAAATGAAAGGCAGACACTACCTTAGGCAGAAAATCAGGTTTGAAACGAAACATCACCTTGTCCTGGTGCCTCTCATAGTAGGGGGGCTGAATGGACAGCGCCGCCAACTCAGACACACGCCTGACAGAAGTGATAGCTACCAGAAACACAACCTTGAGCATAAGAATGGGCAAGGCAGCATCCTGCACAGGTTCAAAGGGAGCACCCTGCGAAGCAGGCAAGACCAAGTCCAAATCCCAAAACAGGAACCATAGGTTGTCGTGGAGAACGCACATGAGTAACCCCCTAAAAGCAGTCTTAATCAAGGAATGCTGAACAAATGACTTCTGAAAGAAGACAGACAGGGTAGAAACCTGAAGTACTGAGTTAGAGACCCGACTCCAACCCATGCAGTAAAACTCCAGAACCCTGGGAACTGAGAACACCCAACAGGGAAGAGACCAAGACTCAACCAGTCAATGTAGGTACGCCATACCTTATAACAGATGGAAGAAGAAGTCATCTAGCGTTCACCATGGACTCAACCATCGAGGTAGACAAACCTTTCTCCATCAAGATGGAGGTTTCAGCAGCCAGGCCGCCAAAGCCAGAGTTTGTAATTGGGATGGCGTAAGGGGTCCTAAGTGAGCATATCTGGCACTCCAGGCAGAAAGCACTGATCTACTGCCATCTGCACCACGTCTGCGAACCACACTCTTCTTGGCCACCAGAATCACTGGCACCCCTTCCAGAGCAATCTTGCGCAGAACCCTGCCTAGCAGGGGGAATGTAGGAAAGACATACAGAAACTGAATGTCCTGCCATGCACTGCACGGCCAGAGGATCCTGGGACAGGGAGACAAAGGCCGGGAGCTTGTGATTGTGACGGAACGCAAACAGATCCACATCAGGTTGGCCCCAACGGTGATACAAAGATTGGAACACCCTGTTGCAGGGGGACCCCCCCCCCCCCCCCCGGAATGTATACCGCTGAAATGCAGGGAACATTGGCCTCCACCCAGATCAGAGACACTTCCTGGAGGACCCTCTTGCTCCGGGTCCCTCCCTGATGATTGTAGGCAATTGCCATCAGAGTGACTGTGCGCCCCTGAAGATGAGTAGTCAAGCAAACCAGAACTAACCTGATCGCTAACAGCTTCAAGACATTGATAGGTGAATGGGCCTCCTATGGGCCCCACCTCCCCTGGAACCGCAGGGACCTCCAGAAGAACCCCCCCAACCTGATAGACTGGCATCCGTGGTGACCGTCTCCCAGGAAGGAGCAAGAAGGTTCCTTGAGTCAATCCACTACAAGAGGGATCTCCTCACCAGGGGGGAAGACACCCAGACCCTGTCCAGGGATGCTGGGTCCTTGTCTATACAGACAATAGGAGAAGTTGCAGAAGCCCCAAGAGGGACTGAGCACAAGGGGCCGCTTCGAAGCACGCCACCATCAGTCCCACCAGCTGCATCCCCTGCCCGGTGGAGGGAGACGGGGACAGCTAGGAGGGACTGAACTTGTGCAAGCAGATTGTCCACCTTCTGCTGAGGAAGGAATATCCTTGCCTGAACTGTGTCCAGATTCATTCCTAGGAATGAAGTTACCAAGGAAGGGGACAGTGAGGACTTGGGGTGGCTGATCACCCATCCAGATGACTCCAGAATGGACACCACCAGCTGAGTATCCAACTTTGCCAGGTAGTGGCAGCACACGGACGCCCCTTGGCCTCATCAGAGACATCACCCCCGCCAGCACCTTGGTGAGCACTCTGGGAGCTGAAGAGAGGCCAGATTGCAAGGCCACAAATTGGCAGTGTTGATCTTCCAACGTGAATCTGAGGAATCTTGGTGTCCTGAAAACACAAGTATGTGAAAGTAAGCATCTTTGATATCCACAGATGGCATGAAGCCCCCGGGGCGCAAGGAGCAGATGGCCGAGCGCAGAGTTTCCATGAGGAAAGCGCCTGTACTTGACAATTTGCTGAAGATCTGTAAATCCAGAACGGGCCAGACTGACCCAACTTTTTTGGGAACTGTGAAAGGGTTGGTGTAGGGTCCCTTGCCTCTGTCTGTAAAGGGAAATCTGCAATGGTTCTAGTGGCCACAGAAGTAATGGCAGAGGCACAGACCGGGCACAGCGCCGTCCACGCACATGCAAAGGCGTGGGAGGCCAGCAGGTCAATGCGCCGGTCCTCAGCATCCCGCAGGGTAGTAGAATCAGGGGGATGTATGACAGGGGTGTTAGATAGCCCAATTATCGGGACATCCACCTCGGGGGGGAAAAACCAACATTTAACCACCTCAGGTGGTAAAGGATACTTCCTATCCCAATCCTTTGGAACCCCGGGAAATTTACTGGGGCACTCCCATTCCTTGAGCACAAGGGAATGGAAATGTGCCTGCTCTAGGAATTCCAAACGTGATGTTGCTGTATGGAAGCGCTCCCCTCTTTGCCTGGGAGCCTCACCAGGGAGAGAGATAGACAGAACCTCAAAGATCTGGGTCAATAATCTGTCAGTGTCATCCGGGGCCCAGGGGTCAGAGCCAGAATCGTCATGACCCCTTGGTCTCTCATCAGATGAGCCTGAGTCAGAAAAGAGCTCTCCTTCATCAGAAGGGGTATAGCCACACAGATTCATAAACTCCTGAGATCCCATAGGGAAAACAGTATCATAAGGCGTCAGGTGCCGCTTCTTACCAGGGCCCTTATGCGCTAAGGACAGCAGTAGGTAGTCTAGAAGACACATCAGGCTGAGAATCCCCACTTGTATGCGACTCAGCAGGAGTGAGATTTAAGCTTGGGGGAGTAGGTGAAGTGAAACGAGGTGCAGCCACTGGCAGGCCAGATTGCAAAGCCAGCGCTTGCTCAGCACAGGATACGCAGACCCATGCCTTGTCAGCATCAGCATGAGGTTGTCCACACGCCATACACCATCGGTCTTGTCCCAAAGGGACCCCGGTCACATTATCCTTAGATGCCTCCATATGGTGATTATTAGGCACAATATGCCAGTAGGGATTGACGCTATAAAGCAACCCTGGATGCCCCAATGACCCGCTAGGGAAGTGGGAGTAATTTTACAAGGCCCGACTATCAATTACACCGGGCCGGGAGAAGCCAATGGATTCACCCTCTGAAAGACGCAATGAGAAGAAGGGTGTCAGAACCGAAAAGCACTACAGTGAGTATAAAGCCGCCCGAGAGGGCACTTACGGACCACGGTAAGTAAGAACGTCACACGCGCGCGCGACCAAACAACATGGTGCCGAGTACCTCGAAGGGCGGGCCAGAGCGAGCCGTGACGCGGGGTGCGCCATGCCAGGCCCCGCCCCCCTGAAGAGCGCGAAGTCCAACCGACAAGCAGCCAATGAGGACGCAGAAGCGGCTGAGGTAACGCCACCGCCCGGTGTGGAACATCCAAATGAAGTAAAGGCGCGCGCGGCGGCGGCATTTGTAGTGTAAAAAGACAAGTCAGCGCGGCGGTTGACACCACATATACTAGTCCAAGCAGGCATTACAAAAGGCCATATGCACGTAATCACAATACACTGACATCCACACCCCCTTCCCCTTTCTTTCCCCCCCGAAGGCTACAGGGAGAATGAGGGAGGATGGCGGCCCTTTGTACAGGGCCCACTGCTACCGGGGCATGGGACAATAATGCGGGAGGGGCATCCCATAAAGGCTCACCATCAGCCTATACCGCCTACCCTTTGGTGGGGGACTGCGGTGGACCAGGGCTCCTTAACCACACATGGTGCCGCCTACCTTCACCCGACCAGCGCAGACCAGGCTGGGAGGCACATCACACAAAGGACGGGTGGGAATAGTCCAACAGGGCCGCAGGCTTTAATAGCCCCGCTCACCTGCGACAAAGTGATAATTTCATGTCTTCGCAGTAAGCACTGCAGAGAAATCTGGGGATTTGTGGGAGGTCCCCGGGTATTTGAGGGGCCGGGAGGAGCCTGTTTTACATGTCTCTGCAGTGCAGCGCCATCTGGCGGAGGATAACCCAAGTGTAAGTAATCTATCTGGAGCAGGACATACTGTATACTAAGAATATATTTCTTTTTTATATAACCATGTTTGGAAAAGGTTCAGTTACTGTACAGTATGTGAAGATCATGTTGTGGTTTTCCTGGAGTACTGTCTAACACATTCTTCTGGGTCAGATATAAATAAACAAAGTGGTCTGTGAAGCTCTGTACCATATATAGAAACACTATACAAATAAAAGCAACAACTTGTAAGTTGTAGGGTGACAAGGAAGCAATATTTAGGGAATATACGTCAGGATAGCCATGATGAGAGCCAGCCTAAGGCTCAGTGACGCCCTGTGCAAAATTTAAGGATTCCCGCCCTCCCCTCCCCATGCAACAGCGGAAACACAGAAAAAAGAGGGACAGAGAGATGGGGCAAGAAAAACAGAGGGAATGCAGAAAAGGAAACACCAAATGTGGGAAAAAGAAAAATAAGAGAAGACTGAAGTAATGTGGGGAAGCAGAGGATGCGGCCGTCAGAGCCGCTGCTCTTAGACGCGCCGTGGGACCAGGAAGAGGTGAGCTGGCTGCGGTGATCTGAGGGGGGGTTCACACAGTGGGGCACCCCCGATCGGGGTGCCCCCGGGGAAAGGAACAAAATCCAGGATAGTCAAAATCCTGGGTTTTGATCCACTTAAAAATACAAAAAAAGAACTTGGGTGGCATCCTCTCATTAGGTCTGCCAGGTTGGGGCTCCTTCCTCGTGTGGCAGGCGCTGGTCTTCTGATGCCAAGGAGCAGCTGTTGTAGCCACCCCATCACCATCTGTATTGAGCAGCGGGGACATAGGTTTCCCCTCCTCATTCCTTGGTAGCCCACCAAGCAAATGCCAGGATGCTGGGAAAGAAACATTTTAAAGCAAAGAAGTGGAGCCTTTATGGAATCCCCCCTGCTGTGTGACTAGTGACATCACTTAAAGGAGCACTATCGTGAAAAAATGGCCCAAGAATAAAAATCAAAATAAATATGCTGGATGGAGGGAGGAGGGGTCACTTATACACCCGGTATCGAGAAATATCCGGCCAGGCTTGTTTTTTTTTATTTTAATGAAAGGAAGAGGACATCTCGGGTGACAGACTCTGTCACCCCTCATAGACTACACCTTTAACTCCAGGATTTTATTCTTACCAGGAGAAGGAAACCACAAGCTTGGTGGGAGTTTTATTCAGTTCAGGTGTATAAGTGACCTCTCCTCTCATTAGCTAAAGTGTTTATATGGATTTTTAATATTACACAATTTCGCGATAGTGCTCCTTTAAGGGACATGAAGGGAATTTCCTACGGTATTATTAAACCCTGTGGTGCTAATAATGAGAGCTTCAGTTACTCAGCACTCAATAAAGTAAAAATACACTTTTTTTATTTAAAGAAGAATAACATCCACTGCACCTGCAATAGGCCAGTTCCTACTTATAAAGGGCAGATTGTTTCTTACAGGAAATATATTTTATTTAGAAGATTCTAGCAGCCTATAGAAAATCCAAACACATTTTCAAATTAACCTCTGAGTTGCTGTAAAATACATGCAAATACATAAAATATCTGCACAATAGGGGGGAAATTTTTTTTCACTTAAAGTGTAACAAAACCCAAGGTGGCCAGTCCTGAAATCTAAATGGAATCTCAGGCAGCAGCTGGCCTTCCCCATGGGCCATCCCAGATTGGATCACCAGCCCCGTTCAGATAGGCTGGGGGAGGAAGTGTACGTCCCGCATGGGATGTGCCCGCTGCCCTCCCGATTGCAGAAGCTGCATGTAAACAGCTATTTGCCGAGCATTACATGCAAGGCAAATGGATCTGATTGGACGAGACTATGCAGCAAAACTCTGGGTAGTGAAGTATTCAAAATATTCAAAAGGTTCTTGAAATCATTTGATTACCACCACTATATATTGTGCGCTACTTCAAAAGAACTTTCCCCATAGACCTCAGACCAGATAGTGGAAACATGCACAAGGCGACCCATTTACCTCTGAAGTTCCTCGTGTATGGAGGCGCCCATGAAAATCAATAGGAGTGCTCTGGACTGAGACCACGCCCACCTGCCATGCCGGCTTCTCATACCAGCGCGGCAGGTGGGCAACGTGCATCGCGGGAGCTGGTGACAGGTAAACGCATCACATTGTGCCTGTTTGTGCTATCTGGTCTGAGATTTATGAGGAAAGTCCATTTATTTGTAATACATTACAATGGCTTTCTAAAGGGGAAAAATACCATTTTGTGATTACTCACCTTTAAAATGGGTATTATAAGTATGTCACACACCCCGCTTCCACTATTCATGACATATGGGTTATGGTCCAGTAGAGGGCGAACTTCTGCAGAGATGAAAGCAAAAAAGTAGCCCCTTCCGGTCCATAAATACCTCCCACACATTCCCCAGTATATGACAGCAGTAAGGAGACCAGGAAGAGCTAATAAACAGTTCTTAACAATAAAAGGTTCACCATATAAAGGATCCAGAATACTAAAGGGCGGGATGAAGCGGGGTGTGTGACATACTTATAATACCCATTTTAAAGGTGAGTAATCACAAAATGGTATTATTCCAAGTATGTCACACACCCCGCTTCCACTATTCATGACATATGGGACATCCAATAGCAGTGTCCGTCATGGGCGGGGATCCAAAAAAATGCACCAATTTAAACCACTGCAGCTTGCAGAACCTTGCGGCCAAAAACAGCATCTGCTGAGGCCTGCACATCAACCTTATAAAACTTTGAAAAAGTATGAACGGAAGACCAAGTAGCAGCCTTACAAACTTGTTCAACAGAAGCCTGGTGCTGAAAAGCCCAGGAAGCCCCAACAGCACGAGTAGAATGAGCAGTGATCTTAAAAGGAGGAACCCTCCCCTTAGCAGAATAGGCCCCAACAATGGCCTGGCGTATCCATTAACTAATGGTAGACTTGGCGGGCGCCAAACCTTTTCTGGGCCCAGAAGGCACCACGAACAAGGCGTCCATCTTACGAAAAGGAGAAGTAGCAACCAAATAGTACTTCACACAACGAACCACATCCAAAGAGTGCAAAACCCTCTCCTTGTCATTGCTAGGCCTAGGACACAAGGAAGTGAGAACTACATCCTGATTGAGATGGAAGGCAGAAACCACCTTAGGAAGGAAATCTGGTTTAAAGCGAAAAACCACCTTATCCTGGTGTCTCTCAAAGTAAGGGGCCTGAATAGACAGAGCCGCCAACTCAGAGACATGCCGAATAGAGGTAATAGCCACCAAAAAGGCAACCTTTTGAGTGAGCACAGAAAGATCCACATCCTGCATCGGTTCAAAGGGAGGCCCCTGGAGGGCCGAAAGAACCAAATTTAGGTCCCAAACGGGAACCAAAGGCTTTCTAGGGGGCCGAACATGAGTGACCCCTTGGAAAAAAGTCTTGACCAGATGATGCAAAGCAAAAGACCTTTGAAAAAAGACAGCCAGGGCAGAAACCTGACCCTTCACTGGAAGTACTCAAGTACTGAGCTGGAACCCCAGATCCAGACCATGTTGTAGAAACTCCAAAATCCTAGGAATCGAAAACACCCTGCAAGGTAAGGCCCTAGCCTCACACCAGTCAATATAGGACCGTCAAGTCCTATAGTAAATGGTAGAGGAAGACCTCTTCCTAGCTCTAATCAAGGTTTGAATAACCGCCTCAGACAAACCTTCCTCCCTCAGGATGAAGGTTTCAGCAGCCACGCTGTCAAAGCAAGCGTTTGTAAATTGGGGTAACGTAGTTGACCCTGAGAGATCAGATCCAGAGACAGGGGCAGCCTGTACTGATCTACCGCCAATCTTACGACGTCTGCGAACCAAACCTGTCTTGGCCACCTTGGGGCCACCAGAATTGCTGGTGCCCCCTCTAGAGCCAGCTTGCGCACTACCTTGCCCACCATGGAGAAGGGGGGAAACAGGTACAGAAACCCCAGATCCCTCCAGGCAAGGTACAAGGCATCCACTGCCAGGGCCAGAGGATCCTGAGACAGAGATACAAAGGTTGGGAGCTTGTGATCCACCTCCGGAGTCCTCCACTTGTGACACAGGGCCCGAAACACCCTGTGGTTGAGAGACCATTCCCCTCAGCGAGAGAATCCCCTGCTCAGGTAGTCCGCCTCCGTGTTCTCCACTCCCGGAATGTATACTGCTGAGATGCAAGGAACATTGCTCTCCGCCCATGTCAGAATCAAAGAGACTTCCCTGAGGGCACTCCTGCTGCGAGCCACTCCTTGGCGAATGATGTAAGCTACCGCAGTACGATTGTCTGATCGAACCTGAACCGGTAAACCCTGTAGGTGAAGTGTCAGACGCGACAAAACCAAGTGGATAGCTCTGAGCTCCAAGACATTGATGGGGTTGTGAGCCTCCTGAGGACCCCACAACCCCTGGAACTGATGATCTTTCCAGAAACCTCCCCAGCCCGACAGGCTGGCATCCGTGGTAACCGTCTCCCAACGAGGGGCCAGGAACGATCTGCCCCTCATCAGATTGCTTGATTCCAGCCACCACTGAAGGGACTGCGGAACCCTGGGAGACATCAGTAATGACTGATCCAAGGACTGTGGACATCTGTCCCATTTCAGCAATAGATGGAGTTGTAGCGACCTCATGTGGAATTGAGCAAAGGGGACTGCCTCGCAGGAGGCCACCATCGAACCCACCAAAGCCATCCCTAGCCGAATGGAAGGGCGAGGGTTGGTCAGGAGAACACGTATCAGATCATGAACCCTCTGCACCTTTGGCTGAGGTAGGAACACTCTGGCCTGACTGGTATCCAGATTCATGCCCAGAAAGGAAAACTCCCTTGATGGGGAGAGAGAAGACTTGGGGTGATTGATCACCCATCCGAACCTCTCCAGCGTTGTCACCACCGTCCTAGTGTCCAGCCCTGCCTGGCAGAGGGAGGAAGCTTTAATGAGCAGGTCGTCCAGATATGGCACAATGCGAATGCCCTGGGCTCTGAGCAGGGCCATAATGCCCGCCAGAACCTTGGTAAACACCCTCGGTGCCGAGGTCAGCCCGAATGGGAGGGCCACAAACTGAAAATGCTGATCTCCGACCACAAACCTCAGAAATCTCTGGTGTGCTGGGAAAATTGGTACATGAAGGTAGGCATCCTTGATGTCAACAGAGGTGTTGGACAATCCTAAGATGGGCGCATCGACCTCAGGAGGGGAAGACCAACGCTTCACCGCGTCAACCGGAAGGGCATACTTCCTATCCCATCCCTGAGGAACACCGTGAAGCCGACTCGGCTTCTCCCATTCTCTCAGAATCATGCTGTCAAAATGATCCTGATTTGGGAACTCCAAGCGGGGCTTAGAGAACCCAAAGAATTCCCCCTTCTTCGAAGGGGCCTCCGCTGGTGGGGAAATATCCAGAACCTCTAAGAGATGGGCCAGGACCTTGGGGGTATCCACAGCATCCCCCAGCGCCTGCCCGACATCAGAATCAAAGAACTGCAATTCCTCAGTCTCAGATTCCTCAAACAATTCCCCCTCCTCAAGCGGGAAATAATCAGCCCAGTCAGGGGAGTCATAATCATCAAAATCAATTACCGGCGTAGCCGGTGACAGATGCCTTTTCCTAGAAGTGGCCTTTCTGCCCACTGAGCTAGAAATAATTTTCTCGAGGTTGGCCAGCCTAGCACATACCTCTGAGTGCGACTCCCCACTAATGACAGTGTCACTTGGGGTATGGATGATGCGGGGTGGGGTAGGTGAGGCGGGCGGCACTGACCCAGACGCCTGGGGTCCCGACTGCCGCGTTATGGCCTGTTGCGCACATGGTATGCAAATAAGTACATTCTCCCCCGTAAGGGGTACCCCACAACCCACACATAGCCGGGATTGTCCAGAAGGGAGCCCGAGCCCGGTATCCTGTGGAGCCTCCATATGGTGATTTTAAGGTAGTCGCAAGGACCCGAGGGAATTACGCTGGTAAGCAGCCCGGGATGCCCCTTAAGTCCCAAATGGGAGGATTTATAAGTGCCCCAAATTTGTGCTAGGGACCCTAGGACCGGGAGAACCCCCTTTTAAGCAAGGCACAGGGAGTCCTCCTGAAAGACACAAAGGAGTGGCCATAAGCACATGCACACACACATATATATATACATGTATATATAATATATATATCATCATAAATCAAAGAAAAAATGAAAAGGGACTAGCGCTGTCCCCAGTCAGAATGGGGCACATGGTTAAGTCAGGTACACAAAAGGGGGAGCCCGGGAGGGCACTCACGTGACTTGAACAATGGCTGCCACCGCTCAGCAGCTCAGAGAAGGAGAGTGAGAAAGGGAGAAGAAGGGGCGGGCCAGCGTGGATAGCGCGCCGCGCCTGGCCCGGCCCCCCCTATTCTCACAACCAGCAACGTAGGCTGGGCTCCGCAATTGGCTCCAAAACAGAAGGGGGACGGCCCGTGGCAGCGAGCGGCCGGCCCCGCCCCCTAAACACCGCAGCCTGAGGGGAAGAAGCTCCCCTCAGCAGAGCTAAATACGGCGTCCAGCCTGTAATGTGAAGCACCAAGCACACATACACACACACACATTCACACCTGAATGACAGGAAGGAAAAAGGAAAAGTCTGCAAACCCCCCCCCCCCCCCCACTGGAGGGTTAACAGAGGGACCCGGAAGGGGGATAATCCCGCACCAAGTATGGCGTAAGGGATATACATATATGCAATTAGGGACAGGGCAACCCTCACCCGGACCTGCAGCCAAGGCTGGGAGGCTAATATTGGGCTTAATGTATAAAGGTCCGGGCAAAAAATAGGGCACAAAATGGCCGGGCGTAAGCCCGGCTTACCTGCAAGGAAGAGAAGCAGACATCTTCTGACTTGCTCGCCGTCCTACAGAGAAGGAACTGGGAATGTGTGGGAGGTCCCGGGTATTTATGGACCGGGAGGGGCTTTTTTTTTGCTTTCATCTCTGCAGAAGTTCGCCCTCTACTGGACCATAACCCATATGTCATGAATAGTGGAAGCGGGGTGTGTGACATACTTGGAATAAAGTTAAAAAGCATTACCCACCCACAGATTTAGTCACTTGGAGTCCTGCGGGCTGAATGTCGTCTCTCAGATTTAATGAAGGCAGTGCATTTCCCAGCCAGCTTCGTTGTGGGCCATGGCTTTCCTCCAGATCAGAAGGCTTCCACATTGATTGGCTGTGAGAAAACATCAAAACATTGTGTGCCACAAATCACTTTTATAACAATAAACTACTCACAATTAAAACATAGGACTATACCCAAAGTAAATATTATTATATTCTGGGTATATTTTTATATTATATACTAATATTAAATGGCTGCAAGGGTGCACTATGTGACACTCAAGAGTGCATTGGCTCACCTCGGGAACTAAATTCAGATGGAAAAGAACCCTGTCCACTGTACCTGACTATACTATTCTAATCTAAGCAAAAATATCTCTTATATTTTTTTCTCCAATGAAAAAGCACACAATACACGCCCTGATCAAATAAAGGCTTAGAAGAATAACCCCTTTGAGGGAAACTCTTCACATGGCTTGTGGACCAATCTGTAAAGAGCAAGCTGAGGGGAAAAGAAAAAAAAAGAGTGCATTGGAGTCAGAAGCATAAGACTGATTCACCCTGTAATTACTTCGAGGGAGTGAAAAAGTAAGTAATGTAAATATAAAAATTCAGATAATTCAAGTGAGCCAGAAACACTGTTTTAGCCTTGGATCTCCTTTACTTACCCTGATGGTGGCCTCGAATCAAAGCCTAGGGCCAACTGGAAGATCCTCGGCTGTTCTGGAGAATCAGTACAACACTGGGTGCACACCTCCAAATTGGGTCAATTGAAAACCCGGTTAGACTCACTGGTAACAGTGTTTCCATTAGTCCTCAAGGATGGCTTGCCGCTTGTCTCCTCCTACCTGGAAGAGGAAACACAAACTGGAACAACTTTAAATCATTCCCCTTCTCCTTTGGCTCCTGTGCTCAGTCAGGAAAGGGATATTTCCCAGCAAGACTGAGTGGGTCAGTCTGTAAAAATCCCAAGATATGGCTCATTCAGGGACAACACCTGGATGTCACTTATTCTCCAGGCTGAAGTTATTGCCACAATAAATGCTGCCTTAATTTCAGCCTCCCTCAAAGGTTCGAACGGATGCCCTGTGAGTCCCCTGAGACCTACAAAGATATCCCATTCCAGGAAGTACTTCACGGTAACCGGCCTGTTTTTTTGTAAGGGAAGCAAAAAAATAAAATTCTGTGATTACTCACCTGTAGAATTGATATTATGAGTATACAGTATATACAGTACGTCCTGCTCCAGATAAGAATCATTACACTTGGGTATTACTCCGCCAGATGGCGCTGGACTACGGGCACCGCAAAATTGGCTCCTCCCGGCCCCTCAAACACCCGGGACCTCCCACAAATCCCCAGCATTGAAAAGCAGTTAACGAGAAGCCGGGAGAAAGAAAACAGAACCAACTAGTAACTATAACAATAATAACAATCACCATACAGGGGATCCAGGATAATGCAAAACCAAGGGTGGGGTGGAGCAGGACGTACTGTATACTCATAATAACAATTCTACAGGTGAGTAATCACAGAATTGTATTATTCTTAGTATACAGTACGTCCTGTTCCAGATAAGAATCATTACACTTGGGACATCTAATAGCAGTGTCCATAAAGTAGGGTGGGATCCCCAAAGGTAACAACAGACAGGTCATACCACTGCCGCCTGCAGAACCTTGCGGCCAAAAGCAGCATCAGCTGAGGCCCTAACATCAACCTTGTAAAACTTTGAAAAAGTATGAACAGAAGACCAAGTAGCGACCTTGCAAACTTGTTCAGCAGAAGCCTGGAAGTCTTGGGCTGAAGCCCAAGAGGCACCAATAGCACGAGTGGAATGAGCAGTAAGGCGAAAGGGAGGATTCTTCCCTTTAGCAGAGTAGGCCTGAATCATGGCCTGACGGATCCATTTGCTGATAGTAGATTTATCAGGAGCCAAACCCTTCCTGGGACCAGAAGGGACCACAAAGAGAGCATCAGTTTTTCTGAATGGTGCAGTAGCCACCAGATATTACTTCAGACACCTAACCACATCCAAGGAATGCAAGACCCTCTCCTTAGCGTTACTAGGATTAGGGCACAAGGAAGGAAGAACAATGTCCTGATTCAGATGAAAGGCAGATACGACAACTCACAACAACACCACCTTGTCCTGGTGTCTCTCAAAGTAGGGGGGCTGGATGGAAAGCGCCGTCAACTCAGACACACGCCTAACAGAGGTGATAGCCACCAAAAAGACAACCTTGAGAGTAAGAATGGTCAGGGCAGCCTCCTGCACAGGTTCAAAGGGAGCACCCTGCAAGGCAGACAAGACCAAGTTCAAATCCCAAACAGGCAACACAGGCTTACGTGGGGGAAGCACATGAGTAACCCCCTGGGAAAAAGTCCTGATCAGAGAACGCTGGGCAAAGGACCTCTGGAAGAAAACAGCCAGGGCAGAGACATGACCCTTCAGAGTACTGAGTTGGAGCCCCAGCTCAAACCCATGCTGCAGGAACTCCAGGATCCTGGGAATAGAGAACACACGACAGGGAAGAGACCTAGACTCACACCAGTCAATGTAGGCACACCAAACCCTATAGTAAATGGAAGAAGAAGACTTCTTTCTAGCCTTTATCATGGTATCAACAACAGAGGCAGACAGCCCCTTCTCCATCAAGATGGAGGTTTTAGCAGCCAGGCCGTCAAAGCCAGAGATTGTAAATTGTGATGGCATAAGTGACCCTGAGTGAGCAGGTCTGGCACCCTGGGCAGAGCGTACTGATCTACTGCGAGCTGCACCACGTCTGAGAACCACACTCTTCTTGGCCACCTGGGGGCCACCAGGATTGTTGGCACCCCCACCTGAGCTATCTTGCGCAGAACCCTGCCCAACAGGGGGAATGGAGGAAAGACATACAGGAGCTGAAAGTCCTGCCATGACATTGCTAGGGCACCATGACATTGCTAGGACATCCGTGGCCAAGGCCAGAGGATCCTGGGACAGGGAGACAAAGGCCGGGAGCTTGTGACTGTGACGGGACGCAAACAGATCCACATCTGGTTGGCCCCAACGGTGACACAGAGATTGAAACACCCTGTCGCAGAGGGACCATTCTCCCAGGCGAGAGGTCCCCCTGCTCAGAGAGTCTGCCTGCAGATTCTCCACCCCCGGAATGTACACAGCTGATATGCAGGGAACATTGTCATCCACCCAGGACAGGATCAGACACTTCCTTGAGGGCCCCCTTGCTCCGGGTCCCTCCCTGATGACTGATGTAGGCAACCGCCTTCTGGTTGTCCGAGCGTACCTGAACAGGCCGGCCCCGAAGGTGTTGGGTCAAGTGAGCCAGAACCAACCTGATCGCCCTCAGTTCCAGAATGTTTCTAAGGTGTGTGGGCCTCCTGAGGGCCCCACCGCCCTTGGAACTGCAGGGACTTCCAGAAACCCCCCCAACCTGTCAGACTGGCATCTGTGGTGACAGTCTCCCAGCAGGGGGGCAGAAAGGATCTGCCCACCAACAGGTTCCTGGAGTCCAGCCACCACGAGAGGGACCGCCTGACTAGGGGGGACAGCACAAGGACCTGGTCCAGGGACGCAGGCTCCTTGTCCCATACTGACAAGAGGTGGAGTTGCAGAGGCCTCATGTGAAACTGGGCATAAGGGACCGCCTCGAAGCACGACACCATCAGGCCCACCAGCTGCATTCCCTGCCTGATGGAGGGATGAGGGCAAGATAGCAGGAACTGAACCTGCGCTAGCAGACTGTCTACCTTCTGCTGAGGAAGAAAAATCCTTGCCTGAACTGTATCCAGATTCATTCCCAGGAAGGGTGTCACCAAGGAGGGAGACAGGGAAGATTTGGGATGGTTGATCACCCAGCCAAATGACTCCAGAGTGGACACTACTAGCTGAGTATCCAGCTCTGCCTGTTGGAGGGACTGAGAAGTGATGAGAATGTCGTCCAAATAGGGCAGCACGCGAATGCCCTGAGACCTGAGCAGAGACATCACTCCTGCCAGCACCTTGGTGAACACTCTGGGAGCTGAAGCGAGACAGAAGGGCAATGCCACAAATTGGTAGTGCTGATCCTCCTGAGCGAACCTGAGGAACCTTTGATGACCTGGAAAAACAGGAATATGAAGGTAAGCATCCTTGATGTCCACAGAGGTCATGAAGTCCCCTGGACGCAGGGAACTGATGGCAGAGTGCAAAGTTTCCATGCGAAAGCGCCTGCACCTGACAAATTTGTTGATGATCGTCAAGTCCAGGATGGGCCTGACTGACCCATCTCTTTTGGGCACGGTGAAAAGGTTGGAATAGAAACCCTTGCTCCTTTCTCGTAAGGGGACCTGACAGATGACCCCCAGCTCCAGGAGGCTTTGCACCGCCAGAACTCCATCTTCCCTTTTGGAACCTTAAAGCTCAGCCAAACCCCCGAACTTCTCGGTCATGTGAATATTCATCTTTAAATATTTCTGGGCCCATTAGTTTTGTGTTAATGTATTTTGTAAATGAAATGACACTGTAACATTTTTTTTGGGGATGCCATCATAAAATATAAAATGTATCAAAATTTTGTAAATTTTACATTTTTACAACTATAAAAAACAAACTACATAGCAATGGCAGGCCACAGAACATTATTCTTCATCTGTGGTCCCCAACGAGTTGCGCAGATCCTGCATCTCGCCCACCAACTGAAGGACCCTGACACTCAGTTGTGCCACTCTGGCACGTCTGGTCCCTGTTAAAAAAAGGTAAATTAAAATATTGGTATAACCTTGTTGGGGTCATACTGCAGTGCCCCCCCCCCCCCCCGTATGGTCCAAACACCTAAATCTGGACTTCAAAAGCCAGAGGGCCCTCGCCACCACGGCCCGGGTTTTGCATAGTGCCCGATTAGAGAACCCCTGGCCCGCATTCTGCAGGCAAAGAATGGGCATCAGGAGCAAGGGCGAGTGGCACATCTTGCAGTTCCTGCAACCAAATATAAAATAATTACACAAAGCAAAGGTAACCAACTAAAACAATAACTCCTACAACAAATTAAGATTCAAGTTCAACAATCCAAATATAATTCACAAGGACATAAGTTTAAAAAAATATAGCAATTATATGGATGTATGGAAAAATAAATGTTTACATGCTAAGGACTAATTTAGGTCAGCATTAAAATGCATCTATAAGGCATACATGAAATGTATTGATTCAGGTATGCATTGCTATACAATTTATGGCCTCGGCCATGCTGATACATGCAATGCCTTGGTGCTAAAGGCGCGCAGACTCCTCCACATAGCCGCAAAACATGTTCAACAATAGCAATCCGAGCCCTCAAAGGTCCCGTAAGTGGATCGGAAATGAAACGGATTTATAGGGTGGTGATCCGTCGGAAATCAGCTCTCTGAATCAGACAGAAACCATCCCAACAACGGAAGTTATCTGAACGAATGGAAAATTTCCGATTTTGTTTGGAAATGTTCCGATTTGCTTCCGTTCATCGAAAGAGCATATACACATTTTCCCGAACGTTCGTGCGAGTAGAAAATGGATGAAAAAAAGCATAAAAATGACAAACACCCACCAAAACTTTCACAGACAGCTACGGAAGTCCGGACGAATGTGTCTCTGAATCGAGGCTATTGTCAGCACTAGTGGGGGACACCCCACAAGCTACACACAGCCAGGCTTGTCCCGAAGGAACCCCGAGCACATTATCCTGAGACGCCTCCATATGGTGATTATAGCGGCACAATAGGCCGATAGGGATTCACGCTATAAAAGCAACCCGGGATGCCCCAATAGGCCACTAGGGAAGTGGGAGTAATTTACACACTAGGCCTCACAAGTATAATAACTAAATAGAGGGAGTAGGGCCGGGAGAAACCAATAGAGTTCGACCCGTCTGAAAGACATAAGGAAAGAGAACCCCATAAGTGACATGTATAATGACATAGGGTAAATAAAGCCTCACAAGTTTAATAACTAAATAGAGGGAGTAGGGCCGGGAGAAACCAATAGAGTTCGACCCGTCTGAAAGACATAAGGGAAGAGAACCGCATAAGTGACATGTATAATGACATAGGGTAAATAAAGTAGTCACGGACCGCGATAGGTAGATGCCAGCCACCTAGCAGCCGAATCCAGAGAAAAATGGCACCGGGCATACCTTGAGAGGCGGGCCGCGAAGACAGTGACGCGGAACGCACCATCCGTGGGCACCGCCCCCCCGAAGAGCGCGAAGCAGCACACGTGACAAGCAGCCAATTACAGCGCACCAGTACCTGAGGTAATGCCGCCTTCAACCTCGGAGCACAGTGGAAGCGTGCGAGGCGGCGGCGGCATATTCAAAAAAGCAACCAGTGCAACCAAGTCAGCGCTGAGACTGACACCAACCAGAAGCACATAATACAGTGAAGCACCAAGGCATATATACACCCCCCCTCCCCCGAGAGCTACAAGGGAGAGCGAGGGAGGGCAGCGGCCACTTAACATAGGGCCCACCGATAGACAGGGGCAAGGGGCAATAGGGCGGGAGGGGCATCCCATAGAGGCTCACCATATGCCTATACCGCCTACCCTTTGGTGGGGGCCTGCGGTGGAGCAGCGCTCCTAAGCACCTGACAGCGGTGCTGCCTACCATCACCCGGACCAGCGCAGCCAAGGCTGGGAGGCACATTAAAAATGGAACGGGTGGGAATAGTCCTACAGGGCCGCAGGCTAATAGCCCCGCTCACCTGCGAGAAGAGAGAGCCATCTTCTTGTCCTTCGCAGTCCAGACTGCAGAGAAATTCTGGGGATTTGTGGGAGGTCCCGGGTATTTGAGGGGCCGGGAGGAGCCAGTTTCGTGGTCTCTGCAGTCCAGCGCCATCTGGCGGAGTAATACCCAAGTGTAATGACTCTTATCTGGAGCAGGACCTACTGTATACTAAGAATACCAGACTCATACAATACAATACTCCTCAGCCTAGTATCCAGGAAGACTGACAAGGCATCCACCTTCACCTTAGGAGTGCTGATCGACAACCCAATCTCAGCCCCCCTCTTGTAGGAAATCTAGGATAGATGGGACAACCTCAGAGTCAAACCCCTTCTCTCTGCAGAATGAATTTTACCTTTCAACATCTTGTGGTATAATTTTCTAGTAACAACCTTCCTACTCTGTAGGAGAGTTGTAATGACCCTGCTAGATAACCGTTTCTTTTCTAGGAGGCACTGTTCAGCATCCAGCATCCAGAGCTGCCAACTTTTGATCTTGCACAAGGGAAAAAAAAACTCAACACTTCGCATTCTCCCTGGTCGCTAAGAGGTCTACCTCTGGGGTGCCCCATCTTAGCGCCACCTGTTGAAAGACCTCCTGCTTGTGCTGCCATTCTGTCTGACTTATCTTTGTCTTGTTCAGATAGTCTGCCAGGACATTGCAAACTCCTCTTATGTGGACCACTCTGACGATCTTGCCCTGTTCTCTACCAGAGTAAAAATGGCATTGGCCAGGCCCACCAGCTCCTTGCACATGTCCCCCCCTAGTGGTTTAGTTGCGCTACCATAGTAGCATTGTCCGAGAGGATCTGTATGTGCCTGTCCAGCGCCCGATCCCCTAACTCCTGAAGTGCCAACTTCACCACCAAGAGCTCTCTGAAGTTCGAGGATTTCCGGGTCACAAACGCGTACCAGGAACTTTTTGACTGAAAAAAGGGCACAGTGAGTTCTCCACCCCTGACTGCTGGCATACGTAGTTATCAGTAGGGGATCTTTTTGACGCCAGTCCCACCATGGGAGATTTGCTGCCAAGGCCCACCATGGGAGGCTGGATCTCATGGGTAGCTCGACTACTGTGTCCAGTAACTGTCTGTCCCACTGCTGCAGGGACATTTTTGCAGTGGTCTGGAAGCATGTTGGGCCCCCGGTTAGTGCGGAAATGTGATTAGCCCTATCAGAGAGGAGATCTCTCTCAGGGATAACACTGGTTCCGACAGGGTACGGGGAAACTCTCTCCTGCATTTTTACCACCTTTTTCAAATTTCTACTGATGGGTGTCAAATAAGTAACCTAAGTACTGATGGGTCATCCAGCGCTCTAGGCTGAATTTGACTAGTATTACTAGCCATCCGAGGTGCTTAAGAAGCACTACCATAGTTTCTCAAAATTGAAAACACGCAACACACACGGTTACATGTAGGACTGGCACAAATGCTAGGGCTAAATAAGCTGAAAAAACGTCATTTTATTGTTGCGCCAATCTCAGCACACACATAGGACAAATCACACCAATGTAAAATTGACAAACAGTGCTATATAAAATCACGGGGGCCCACCGTGCACACACACACACAGACCACGCACATTCAGCGTACACCCCGCATAGCGCTGCTCACTTCTGCCTCATGCAAGCAAGACACACCGCCCTATATTGTAAACTATCTAAATGGGTCAGTGGTCTGCATCCTCACAACAGGTATCATCACCATAGCCATACGTGGCTGGAATGTGGGCTGACTTGATGACCTCACCGCAAGCTGGTCCGTATTGCATGTATCTAGTAGGAAAGGAGCCCAATAGCAGCAAGCACAGTAACTAGCGGTATATAGAGTACCATGCACCTGCGCTCTATTCATAGCAATATTGCGCTGCTCATATCCACCATGGCTCTGATATAGATTGCAGTCACTGAATATCAGTATCACACGCTGGCGGATACTTAGCTGCGGTGAAAGTGTAACATCTCTCGGTCATGCCATCATCAATGTCCGTGTTGCGCAACACTTTACAAGCGGAGGAGCTGTCGGCTGGAGCAGGGCTAGGAGCGAGGTGACATGTGCGTGGATGGGCCGGCCGTCCGCCGACGTGCGTTTCGCTCCGCCCACCGGAGCTTCGTCAGGGTGCGGCCCTCCACATTCCCACTATAAGTGCGAGGTCCCTCCCTCAGTTTGAAAGCGGCCAATCATCTGTAAGCTTTCCGCAACAGCGTCTTCCGCGTCAATGCAATGTTCAGCCCACAACGGGCGTGGTTTCTTAGTGTCAGCGGCCAACCACCAATCACCTCACATAGCATAACAACGCTAGCGTTCCTCGCCGGCTTCTGCCCATAGATACAGGCCATCGCCCAAGTCTCCAGCATATCATTACGGCTCGGTCTATACTCAATAGCCGCTGTCACATACGCTCATTAGTTTAATTCCCAGAGGGGCTAAGCACCGGAACTTCTTATCCATTATCCCGCAGTACATGCTGCGATTGTCACGTGGGGATGTGGGTGTGCATGTATTGGGTAGGCCTCCTGCAGATTACTGTCAAATCACCAGCTACCACATTACACCACTGCGCCTCGATCCAGCGCACAGAATATTTCCATGCTAAAGTCCAAGTCCAGTATTTCATCTTAATCAATGTCAATATACTAACATCCAGGTCCAGTGTTTCATCTGGGTCAGTATCAATATCACTGTTACATAGCATCAAGGTAGTCACAGATATCAGATAGGAGTAATCTTCGGGTGTTATCCAAGGACTTTAAGTGATTCTCAAGTATTTTGTAGTCATGTACCCTTATCCCAACAAATAGGTATGCTTTGTAACAGTTTTCAGGGTCGCCTAATTGCATATTTACATATTTCACATATCTGCCTGCATCATGCAAAACTAACTACATACTTCTCAGTCACAACAAGATACCCTAAAACATCCACGCAGCAACCACACTCTTTACAGCTTACAGAAACGCCCCTAAACCGGGATCAGTATTTAACCCACCCGGGGACATGGTGCCCAACTCGAAAATTAGTCTTGCCTCCTGTTGCATCAGGCGTTTGTCCCAAAACCCCTACCATAGTTTCCTAACACCTTCGTGCTGGGGCAAACAGCAAACAAATAAATCGTCCAGATATGCCAACACATTTACCCACTGGAGTCTTAGAAACGTCATCACATATGCCAGGACTTTTTTAAAAATTCTCAGTGCGGAAGAGGTGCCAAAAGGGTAGAGCCCTGAATTGCCAGCGTTGCTTCTTGCCCGCTATTCTGACTGCAAATCTTAGGAATTTCCAGTAGTCTGGATAAATAGAGACGTGCAAAAAAGCCACCTGCAGGTCTATGGTTGCCAGGAAGGCATCCATCTGCAGGATGTTCCGAACTGAGAAAATCGACTCCATCATGAATCTTTTGTATCTCACCAGGAAATTCAGTTTCATCACATTTAGGATGAGTCTGAATTTCCCTGACGGCTTCAGAACTAAAAACACATGGGGATAATAATCCCGTGTTCCTTAGGAAAAAAGGTATCTCCTCTATTACTAGCTTTTCTCTCAGTTCTGCAATCACTAAGGGGAAAGGATTTTCTTTTCACTTTTTCCTGCGGAGGATTTGTTAACAGAAATAAATCTCTTGGCCTATGGAGAAAAATCTATCTTGTACCCTGCCTCTATAATCTGCAATATGTAGGGGTTCAGAGTTATCTCCTGCCATGCTGGGTAGTAGTGCAGGAGCCTCCCCCCCCCCTCCTGAGGGATCTCGTCAGGGCCACTGCTTGGAGGACTCAAAAATACAATTCTGTGATTACTCACCTGTAGAATTGGTATTATATGTATACAGCACGTCCTGTTCCAGAAGATATTCCTTACACTTGGGATATACTCCAGTAGATGACGCTGGACTGCAGACAGAAAAGTGGCTCCTCCCGGCCTCATAAATACCCGAGACCTCTCACAAAATCCCCAGTATTGAAAAGCAGTTAGCAAGAGACCGGGAGAACTATAACCATTATATGAAAATTTGAACATAAAAACAATCACCATAAAGAGGTAACTAAAGATAATGATAACAAGGGTGGGGTGGAACAGGATGTGCTGTATACATATAATACCAATTCTACAGGTTAGTAATCACAGAATTGTATTATTCTAAGTATACAGCACGACCTGTTCCAGAAGATATCAACCTTGTAAAACTTTGAAAAAGTGTGAACAGAAGACCAAGTAGCGGCCTTGCAAACTTGTTCAAACAGAAGCTTGGTGCTGAAAAGCCCAAGAGGCACCAATAGCATGAGTAGAATGAGCAGTAAGGCGGAAGGGAGGTTCCTTCCCCTTAGCAGAGTAGGCCTGAATCACAGCCTGACATATCCACTTACTGATAGTGGACTTAGCCGGAGCCAGGCCATTCTTAGGTCCAGATGGAAGCACAAAAAGAGCATCAGTCTTCCTGAAGGATTCAGTAGCCACCAAATAGAACTTCAGAGTTCTGACTACGTCCAAAGAATGCAAAACCCTTTCCTTAGGGTTACTAGGATTAGGACACAGAGAAGGCAAAACAATGTCCTGATTGAGATGAAAGGAAGAAACAACCTTAGGTAGAAAATCTGGCTTAAAACGAAACACCACCTTGTCCTGGTGTCTCTCAAAATAAGGAGGCTTGATGAAAAGCGCCGCCAACTCAGAAACACGCCTAACAGAAGTGATAGCCACCAAAAAGACCACCTTAAGCGTAAGAATGGACAAAGGAGCCCCTTGCAAGGGCTCAAAGGGGCAGACAATACCAAGTTCAAGTCCCAGACTGGTAACATAGGCTTACGTGGGGGGCGCACGTGAGTTACCCCCTGGAAAAAAGTCTTGACCAGGGGATGCTGAGCAAAGGATCTTTGGAAGAAAATAGCCAAAGCAGACACATGGCCTTTCAGAGAACTGAGCTGAAGACCCCAGATCCAAACCATGTTGGAGAAATTCCAGAATCCTAGGAATAGAAAACACACGACAGGGAAGCAAGTGGGACTCACACCAGTCAATGTAAGTACGCCAGACCCTGTAATAGATGGAAGAAGAGGACCTCCTCCTAGCCCTGATCATGGTATTCACCACCGAGGCAGGCAGCCCTTTTTCCATCTAGATGGAGGTTTCAACAGCCAGGCCGTCAAAGCCAGCGTTTGTAAATTGGGGTGGCGTAGGTGTCAGATCTGGAACCTGTGGTAGAGCGTACTGATCTACTGCCAACTGCACGATGTGTGCGATGTGTGCGAACCACACTCTTCTTGGCCAACAGGGGGCCACCGGGATGGTTGGCACCGCTTCCTGAACTATCTTGCGCAGCAGGAGCTGGAACCTAGTCCAGGACATTGCCAGGGCATCCGTGGCCAAGGCCAGAGGATCCTGGGACAGAGAGACAAAGAGTGGAAGCTTGTGATTGTGACGAGATGCAAATAGATCCACGTCTGGCTGACCCCAGCGGTAGCATGGGGAGCAAAACACCCTGCCGCTGAGGGACCACTCTCCCAGACGAGAGGTCCCCCTGCTCAGAAAGTCTGCCTCCAGATTCTCCACCCCCGGGATGTACACAGCTGAGATGCAGGGAACATTTTCCTCTGGCCAGGACAGTATCAGGGACACTTCCTTGAGGGCCCTCTTGCTCCGGGTCCCTCCCTGATGATTGATGTATGCAACCGCCATCTGGTTGTCTAAGCGGACCTGAACAGCCCGACCCCTCAGGTGAGGGGTTAAGTGGGCGAGAACCAACCTGACTGCCCTCAATTCCATTCCATGTTGATAGGGGCATGGGCCTCCTGAGGGCCCCACTGACCCTGGAATTTCAGGGACTTCCAGAATCCCCCCCAACCTGTCAGACTGGCATCCGTGGTGACAGTCTCCCAGCAGGGGGCCAGAAAGGACCTGCCCCCAGCAGGTTCCCTGAGACCAACCACCACACTAGAGACCGCCTGACCTGAGGGGGCAAGACACCTGAACCAGGGACACAGGATCCGGATCCCATACTAAAAAAGGTGAAGCTGAAGAGGCCTCATGTGGAACTGAGCATATGGAACCGCCTCGAAGCAGGACACCATCAGGCCCACCAGCTGCATTCCCTGACTGATGGATGGGGACAAGACAGCAGGAGCTGAACTTTCTCTTGAAGGACCTCCACCTTCTGCTGAGGAAGAAAGATCTTGACCTGAGCTGAATCCAGAATCATGCCCAGAAAAGACTTCACCATGGAAGGAGACGGAAGATTTGGGGTGATTGATCACCCAGCTGAATGATTCCAGTGTGGACACCACCCTCTGAGTGTCCAGCTCTGCCTGATGGAAGTACTGAGAAGCAATGAGCATGTCGTCCAGGTAGGGAAGAATGCGAATGCCCTGAGATCTCAGCAGGGCCATCACTACTGCCAGCACCTTGGTGAATACCCTGGGGGCTGAGGTGAGGCCGAAGGGCAAGGCCACAAATTGGTAGTGCTGATCCTCCAGAGAGAACCTGAGGAACCTCTGATGACCTGGAAAGATAGGGACGTGAAGGTAAGCATCCTTGATGTCTACAGAGGTCATGAAGTCCCCTGGGCCTAGGAAAGTCACAGCTGAGTGCAGAGTCTCCATGCGAAAGTGTCTGAATCTGACAAACTTGTTGAGAAGCTTTAAATCCAGGATAGGTCTGATGGACCCATCCTTTTTGGGCACAATGAAAAGATTGGAATAATAGCCTTTGCCCCTTTCCTTCAAGGGCACCCGGCAGATGACACCTAGGTCTAGAAGGCCTTGGACAGCCAGGGAGAGACACTGAGCTGACAAGCATTGTCAGCTGCCTACTGGTGCAGCCAGACCGAGCGGCATATTGCCACCAACAAGGCAGAAGCCCTGCCACACATTCTAATGGTATCATCCAGGGCAGAGAGAACGTATGCAACAAATTCCTCACAAAGCAGAAGAGCTCTATACTCTTCAATACCAGCATTATGAGGGGCCCCATCTAAGAGACCCCTGAGCAGGCTTTTAACAGCAACAGCCGTGATAGCAGAGGCACAGACCGGACGGAGCGCTGTCCCAACACAGGCAAAGGCATGGCAAGCCAGCTGATCCATGCGCCTGTCTTCCCCATCCCTCAAGGTAGTAGTGTCAGGGGAATGCATGACAGATGTGTTAGACAACCTCAGAACTGGTGCATCTACCTCTGGAGGACATGACCAATGTTTAACCATTTCAGCAGGAAAGGGATACCTCTTATCCCAACTCTTTGGTACCCCGGGAAGCCGCCTAGGCCTTTCCCACTCTTTGAGAATCAGATTATTAAAGTTATTAAAGTTAAAGGAGGAGAGATACAGAGCACTTCAAAAATGTGAGCCAAAAGTCTGTCAGTATCATCTGAAGCCCATGGGTCAGATCCAGACTCAGCATGACCCCTAGGCTGATCCTCAGATGATTCTGAATCAGAGAATAATTCCCCTTCTTCCAGGGGGGTATAACCAGTAACATCAAAAAACTCCTCAGCTTCCATAGGAAAGAGAGTAAGAGGTGCCAGATGCCACCGCTTAGCAGGAGCCTTACGCGGACCAGAACCAGCAATATGCCTTTCAATGCTGGCTACCCGGGTAGCCAAATCAGGTTGAGACTCCCCACTGGTATGCGCCTCACTGGGAGTCAGGTGTAAGCGTGGGGGGGTAGGCGAAGCCAAAGGGGGCGCAGCACTAGGCCCAGCCGCAGGTAAACCAGACTGCAGGGCAAGTACCTGCTGGGCGCAGGGTACACATACCCTGACATCATCACTTATAGGGGATACTCCACATGCCACACACAGCCGGGTTTGTCCCGAAGGAACCCCGAGCACATTATCCTGAGAAGCCTCCATATGGTGATTATCACGGCACAACAAGTCAATAGGGATTGACGCTAATAAAATCAACCCGGGTTGCCCCAATAACCCGCTAGGGAAGTGGGAGTAATGTTATGTAATAGCCCTCCAATAAAAGTTAAAACTAAATAGAGGGGATAGGACCGGGAGAAACCACAAAGTTTGACCCGCCTGCAAGACATAAGCAAAAGATCCCATAAGCGATATGCAATATAGACGATATATATATATAATAAATCAGCCCGCAGGGGCACTTACGGACCGAGATAGTGAGACGCCAGGCACACACAGCAGAGAATTAACATGGCGCCCGCATATACCTCGAGGGGCGAGCCGCGGAGACCATGATGCAAAACGCGTCATCCGCAAGGCCCGCCCCCCCGAAGAGCGCGAAAACGCGCCCACCTGACAAGACCAGCAATGAGGCAATGTCGCCGCTGACTGCAGAGCGCAGTACAAACGTGCGGCGGTGGCAAAAGAAACCAGTGCAATCAATTCACAGGGATCAGACACAACACACACACAATAAATACAAGGACATGCAACCCCCCCCCCCCGAGAACTACAAGGGAGAGCGAGGGGGAAGCAACGGCCAGCCTAAAGGAAGCCAACTGTGGGGACAGGGGGCGAGGGGCATAAAGTGCGGGAGGGGCATCCCATAAGGCTCACCATGGGCCTGCACCGCCTACCCTTTAGTGGGGGACTGCGGTTGGAGCAGCGCTCCTTAGCACCTGACAGCGGTGCTGCCTACCTTCACCCGAACCAGAGCAGCCTGAGCTGGAATGCAGTAGAAGGAAACGGGTGGGAATAGTCCTACAGGGCTGCAGGCTAATAGCCCCGCTCACCTACGAGTAGAGAGAGCCATCTTCTAGTCATCACAGCCAGGACTGCAGAGAGGAACTGGGGATTTTGTGGGAGGTCCCGGGTATTTATGGGGCCGGGAGGAGCCACTTTTCTGTCTCTGCAGTCCAGCGCCATCTACTGGAGTATATCCCAAGTGTAAGGAATATCTTCTGGAACAGGACGTGCTGTATACTTAGAATAGTAGTTTCCCTTCGAAACTTCGATACAGCCTCTTTTCCTTGGGCTTTTCTTTACCCCCTCCTGGCTCTCGGCTCCATCCATCTTGAAGCTGCGGGTGAGGCTGGTGACCAGTGCACTCCTTCCCTTGGCTGAGGTTCTGTTATAATGAACAGGGTCAGGCAAGAGGTAGAGCCTCTGTCCACCTGGGAGAGAGGTAATGGCTGTGGGGGGCACAGCTTAAGGGCGAATTAGACACATGGCCCTCCTTGGCGCCAGCTGTGTTGCGGACCTCCATCGCCCCAAGTAGAAGGGAAAAAAACAACAGATATCACGAGCTTCTGGGGGAAGGGAAAGAGGAGGGATTTAATACTTTTACAGCTCTTACAGTCTTTCCTTTTCCAGGTAGGAGGAGACAACCGGCAAGCCTCACATCTATGGTCATACTAAATTGTATGTGTAATGACATTTTATATAAATACTCTGTTTAGTATTAACCCTGGTGTAAATAAAATACCACTACAATCTCTACTTCTCCTAGACCTAGCTTTTCCATGTTCAAAACCCAATCCAAAAATTGGAACCTGACTTTGGACCCAGTGACCAACACCACAAAAGTAATTGTCCCCTCTCGCTCCAATGCCCTGTTAGTAGCTCTGGATAAAATACCATTTTGTGAATACTCACCTGTAAAATGGGTATTATAAGTATGTCACACACCCCGCTTCAGATAGTCATTACACTTGGGTTATACCGACCTGTAGAGGGCGATCTTGCAGAGATGTCATGAAAAAAAGGGAGCCCCTCACGGTCCATAAATACCTGGCACCTCCCACTCATTCCCCAGTATTAAGCAGTAAAGGGACCAGGAAGAGCCAAAATAACCAGTAACAGTAAAAAAGGTTCACCATAGAAAGGATCCAGAATACCAAAGGGCAGGGTGAAGCGGGGTGTGTGACATACTTATAATACCCATTTTACAGGTGAGTATTCACAAAATGGTATTATTCTAAGTATATCACACCCCCCGCTTCAGATACTCATTACACTTGGGACATCCAATAGCAGTGTCTATAAAGGGCGGGGATCCACAACAAGGCAACAATGCACAAACTTAAACCACTGCAGCTTGCAGAACTTTGCGGCCAAAAACAGCAACCGCTGAGGCCCGCACATCAACCTTGTAAAACTTGGAAAAAGTGTTAACGGAAGACCAAGTAGCAGCCTTACAAACTAGCTCAACAGAAGCCTGATGCTGGAAAGCCCAGGATGCCCCAACAGCACGAGTTGAATGAGCTGATCCGGCAGAAGGGGCAGATCTAACTGCCAACCTTACCACGTCTGCGAACCAAACCTGTCTTGGCCATCTTGGAGCCACCAGGATTGCTGACGTGCCCTCTAGGGCCAGCTTGCACACCACTTTGCCCACCATAGGAAACGGAGGGAACAGATACAGAAACCCCAGATCCCTCCAGGTCAAAGACATGGCATCCACTGCCAGGGCGTCGGTCTTACGAAAGAAGTAGCCACCAAATAGTACTTCACACAGCGAACCACATCCAGAGAATGCAAGACCCTCTCCTTGTCATTGCTGGGCTTAGGACACAAGGAGGGTAGAACAATGTCCTGATTAAGATGAAAGGCAGAAACCACCTTAGGAAGGAAATCCGGCTTGAAGCAGAAAACAACCTTGTCCTGATGCCTCTCAAAGTAAGGAGCCTTAATGGACAAAGCCACCAACTCCGATATACGCCGAACGGAAGTGATGGCAACCAAAAACGCAACCTTCTGAGTAATTGTAGAAAGAGCAATAACCTGCAAGGGTTCAAAAGGAGGACCCTGAAGAGCAGAAAGAACCAAATTCAAATCCCAAACTGGGAGCAACGGCTTCCTAGGAGGCTGCATATGCGTAACCCCCTGGAAAAATGTCCGAACCAGAGGATGAAGTGCAAAAGACCTTTGAAAGAACACCGCCAGAGCAGAAACGTGCCCTTTCAGCGTACTAAGCTGCAAACCCCGGTGCAGACCATGTTGCAGAAAATCCAAAACCCTAGGGATAGAAAACACCCTGCGAGGCAAGGCCCGGACCTCACACCAATCAATATAAGACCTCCAAATCCTATAGTAGATTGCAGAGGAAGACTTCTTTCTAGCCCTAACCAGAGTCTGAATGACAGCATCAGAAAGACCTTCAAGATGGAGGTTTCAGCAGCCACGCCGTCAAAGCCAGCGTTGGTAAATTGGGGTAGAGTAGTGGACCCTGAGTGAGCCTGAAGCTTGTGATTGTGACGAGAGGCAAAAAAAGTCCACCTCCGGATTCCCCCACCGGTGGCAAAGCGACCGAAACACCTTGGGGCTGAGAGACCATTCCCCCCGGCGAAATGAGCACCAGCTCAGGGAGTCCGCCTCCGTGTTCTCCACTCCCGGAATGTACACCGCCGAGATGCATGGGACATTGCTCTCTGCCCAAGCCAGGGTCAAAGACACTTCCTTGAGGGCACGCCTGCTGCGAGTCCCTCCCTGGTGATTGATGTAGGCGACGGCCATCCGATTGTCCGACCGAACTTGAACCGGTAGGCCCCGTAACTGATGAGACAAGCGAGCCAGAACCAACCTGATGGCTCTCAGCTCCAGAACATTGATGGGATTGTGAGCCTCCTGAGGTCCCCACAGTCCCTGAAACTGAAGATCCTTCCAACCCCCCCCAACCTGAAAGGATGGCATCCATGGTGACCGTCTCCCAACGAGGGGTCAGAAAGGATCTGGCCCTCAGCAGATTGCTCGGTTCCAGCCACCACCGAAGGGAACGCCGAACCCGGGGGGACATCAGAAAAGACCGATCCAAAGACAGCGGAGACCTGTCCCAGGCCGCCAAGAGATGGAGCTGGAGCGTCCTTGTGTGAAACTGGGCAAACGGAACCGCCTCGAACGAAGCCACCATCAATCCCACCAGACGCATCCCCAGCCGGATGGACGGACGAGGGATGGATAGGAGAACCTTGGGCCGGGGGAGGAGCACCCTGGACTGAGAAGTATCCAGAGACATTCCCAGGAACACCACCACCCTGGACGGAGAGAGGAAGGACTTGGGATAGTTGATCACCCAGCCGAATCTCTCCAGAGTGGCTACCACAGTCCTGGTATCTAACTCCGCCTGGCTGAGAGAGGATGCCATAATAAGCGGATCGTCCAGATAAGGCACGATGCGGATACCCTGGTCTCTGAGGAGGGCCATCACCCCCGCCAGCACCTTGGTAAAAACCCTTGGAGTCGAGGTAAGGCCAAACGGAAGAGCCACAACTGAAAATGCCTATCTTCCACCACGAACCTGAGAAATCTCTGATGTGCCGGGAAGATTGGAACGTGCAGATAAGCATCCTTGATGTCTATGGACGTCATGAAGTCCTCCTGCCGAAGTGAATTTATGGCAGAGCGCAGGGTTTCCATGCGGAACTTCCTGGGACGTATAAACCTGTTGAGAAACTTCAGATCCAGGATGGGACGAACGGAGCCATCCTTCTTGGGCACCGTGAACAGATTGGAATAGCATCCCAGGCCCCGGTCCGAGGGAGGCACCGGGCAGATGACAGCCATGTACAGGAGATCTTTTACTGCCGCCCGGTGCCCCTGCGCGGCCAGAGGATCCAAGGGCACCCGAGACCTAAAGAATCTGGGAGGAGGCCGGATCTCGAACTCCAGTTTGTAACCGGAAGACACCACTTCCCGAATCCATCTGTCCGAGACCTCCTGGTCCCAAACCGGAGAGAAGTGTCGCAGCCGCCCCCCCCCCCCACCCGCGAGGGTGAGGGCGCCCCCTCATTGCTGAGCCGGCTTAGCAGCGGCTTTGGGCTTGGAGCCCCGGCTGTGACCTGGACGGGCACGTCCTCTTCCCCTGTTCCAGGAATCACCTCTGGAAGACAGCCGATCCCCGTCCAGGTCTGGCCCCACGAAAGGACGGGGTAAAGGAAGCCACCCCCCGAAAGGAACAACGTTGCTTCTTTCGCTTAGGTAACCTCCTTTTGCGACCGAGTCCAATTTTTCTCCAAAGAGCCGCAAGCCCAGAAAGGGCAGGGCCGTAAGCGACTTTTTGGACACAAAATCAGCCACCCACTGGCGCAACCAAACCGATCGCCGAATAGCCACCAGCAAGGCCGAAGTTCTACTACACATCACCATGGTATCATCCAGGGCGGCTAGCACAAATGACAAAAACAATTCGCACTGCTTAAGGGCGGTGAACTCATCACTAGCCGGGTCAAGCCTGGAGGTAGACAACAGGTCCCTGACAACCGACCTAGAAGCCACTATTAAAAGCGCTGACAGGCCGCAAGGCCGACCCGACACTGGCAAAACCGTGACAAGCCATCTGGTCAATGCGTTTGTCCTCACCGTCCTTGAGAGTAGAACAGTCAGGAGAATGCAAGACAGAGGTGCTAGACAACCCCAAAACAGGGGCGTCCACCTCGGGAGGGGACGACCAGCGCTTCACAGCATCCACCGGAAAGGGATATTTTTTATCCCAACCCGGAGGGACACCCGGAAGCCGAGTAGGCCTCTCCCATTCCTTAAGGACAAAGTGCTTCAGATTTGGGAATACCAAGCGCGGCAACCTCAATAAATGAGCAAGACACTGGGGACATCCACAGTATCCCCCTGCCTAAAATCAGCATCATCAAACTGCTGAACGTCAGACCCGTCAGAATCCTAAAACAATTCCCCCTCTTCACGTGGGGAATAATCAGATAGTCGAGGGTATCACAGACATAAAAACCATAACCGGCGCCGCCGGAGACAAGTGTCTTCTCTTAGCCGGAGCCAATCTGGCCGCAGAGCTAGAGATCATTTTCTCAATGTCGGCCAGTCTAGCACAAACATTGGAATGCGACTCCCCACTAATGACGTCACTTGGGGTACAGATCAGGTGGGGAGAGGTAGGCGATGAGGCTGGCGGCACTGGCCCAGCCGCCTGGGACCCCGACTGCCGTGTAATAGCCTCTGTGCACATGGTATACAGATCAATACAATATCCCCCGTAAGGGATGCCCCACCGCCCGCACACTGCCGGGATTGCTCCGAGGGGAGCCCGATCCCGGAATCCAGGGAAGCCTCCAAAAGGTGATTTTGATGGTAGCCGCAATGACCAGAGGGATTTACGCTACTAAGCAACCTGGGATGCCCCTTTAAGTCCCGCGTGGGAGGATTTGAATAATACCCCATTTTTGAGCCCAGGGCACCCTAGGAGCGGGAGAACCCCCTTTTAACAAATGAAGGGGATCCTCCTGAAGACACAAACAAGGGTACAAGACACATGCATCCGGAAGCATACGTATAGGCACCATATATGAGCAGCAAAATTAATTCGTAAGCAAGCGCATAACACAGTTTGGGACAGCTGTCCCTAACACCGCAAATAATGAATCAAGAAGAAAAGGCCCACAGGGGCACTCACGTGACGGTAATGGTGTCCACCGCAGCCAGCATCACATGCAAGCAGGAGGGTCGGCATAGAGCACGGTACATGCCGGCCCCGCCCCCCCGTTACCGTAGGGACACAGTCCCCAGCCAATTACAAACCGCTCACTGGCGCCAGAACAGGGAAGGGGCCGAGCCGAGCACCCCCCTCCACTCCGGAGAAGACGCGCCTGAGGGGGAGAAGCTCCCCCGCCGCACATTAGCCTCGATTCAGAGACACATTCGTCCGGACTTCCGTAGCTGTCTGTGAAAGTTTTGGTGAGTGTTTGTCATTTTTTTGCTTTTGTTCGTCCATTTTCTACTCGCACGAAGGTTCGGGAATGCGCTTCCGATGAACGGAAGCAAATCGGAACATTTCCGTTAGTTCGGATCATTTTCCAAACAAAATCGGAAATTTTCCGTTCGTTCAGAAAACTTCCGTTGCTGGGATGGGTTTCTGTCTGATTCAGAGAGTTGATTTCTGACGGATCACCACCCTATAAATCCGTTTAATTTCCGATCCACTTACGAGACCTTTGAGGGCTCGGATTGCTATTGTTGAACATGTTTTGCGGCTATGTGGAGGAGTCTGCGCGCCTCTAGCACCAAGGCATTGCATGTATCAGCATGGCCGAGGCCATAAATTGTATAGCAATGCATACCTGAATCAATACATTTCATGTATGCCTTATAGATGTATTTTAGTTTAATCTGTTTTTATTTATTTATGGTCAAAAGAAGGTACATACAGGGAGCGGATCACAACACAGCGCTATTGTTCAAACAGATCAACACATTACATTACTTTAGATATAATGTAACACAGTGTGACAGCAACCGTAATGGAAAACAAATACAAAAAAAACAGTAGACAAACCTATAGACAAGAGAGGAGAAATGGGTAAGGGGGAGAGAGGGGACGGAAAAAAAGAGGGAAAGAAGGATGGGGGGGGGGGATCACCCCTAGCCGGACCAGAGGCACCAATCCCTCCGTCGCAAAAGCTACCGCTCATTGCAACCGGGGGATATCACGCTGAACCGTAGCGTCTACGTTGTACAGTCTAACATCGCTCTGAAACGGTCTGAGTCCCGGAAGTCGAACCAACAGGTCCAAGTTGTGATATATTTTTCTATCAGGCCTTTGTCGCCCAGTGTAAGCTCCTCCATGCGACTGATATGCTCGAGCTCCACCACCCATTCAGCCAATGAAGGGACCCCCCGTGTCTTCCAGTGCCTGGGTATAACAGCTCGCGCTGCCGAAAGAAAGTGTCGAAGTAGACCCTTTTTGTGCCGAGATATGGAGCCCTCCACAAGGGAGAGGAGGGTCAACTGAGGAGAGTTGATTACTCTCCTACCCGTCGCCTCGGCGTATATATCTAAGACCTTGTCCCAAAAAGATCTGATAGCCGGACACCCCCACCAGATGTGTGTCATATTTCCTTCCTCTGCCAGGCATCGCCAGCACTTGCTTGAGGTCTGGGGAGCAAATTTATGGATGTCCGACGGGCATCTGTACCACCTCGAGATTATTTTAAAATTCCTTTCCTGCGCCGCCCCCTCCAGGGTGGATTTGTGAGTCAGGTTGAACATCTTAGTTAGTTCTGACCTAACTCACCCTCCCATTTAGCCACGTATCCCAACGGGCCCGAGTATATGTTGGACACCAATGTCTGATACAGCACAGAGAGGGCATGGGGCACATGTGCCTCGGAGGAGAAAAGCTTCTCGAGATCTGTCAGCGGATGGCTCAACGTCTCTCCCAGGCGGTGGGAAGATATATAGTTGGCCAGTTGACGGTGGAGAAACCAGGACACATGTACTCCAGGGAATTGTGCTCTAAGTTCCCCCAGTGTAGGGAAGCCCGATCCCCCCATAACATGCCGTATGCGTGGGTCTTCTGCCGCTCGCCACCCCAGGAAGGACGGGACCCCCACCCCAGGCGCAAAGTCCGGATTCCCGAAAACGGGAGTCAAAGGTCCCGGACGCCGAGCCAACGGAAATTTTGAGGTCAGTTGGTCCCAGACTGTGAACAGATGCTGCGCCATAAAAGGTAGGGATCTGAGGGTGCACCTGGATTGAGGCCCCGCCCAGGGCAGGGAGACCAGCGGGAGGGGCGACATCCTCCTCTCAATATCGACCCACAGCTTGTTCGCACCTTGATGGGTCCAGTCTAGGGCTCTCATAAGGACCGCCGCTGTGTGATAGAGCTTGAGATCGGGTAGTCCCGCGCCCCCTCTTGCTTTACTGCGAGACAGGGTATCATAGCGGATACGAGGCTTGGACACTCCCCAGACAAATTTAAGGAATGTGGTTTTCAGGATCTTAAAAAAGCAATTGGGGGGGGCTATAGGGGCAGTTTGAAAAATGTACAGAAACCGGGGTAGCACGTCCATTTTTAACACACCAATTCTCCCGAACCATGACAGGAACCTTCTATTGTATTGCTTCAAGTCGCTAATTGTCTTATTCATCAAGGTTGCATAGTTCAGCTCGTATATTTTTGTCAAGTCGTTTGGGATCTGAACCCCTAAATACTTAATGGCGGCCGCTTGCCATCTGAAGGGAAAGTTGTTTCTCAGTCTGTCTACCTCTCCTGGCGGAAGGGTTAAATTGAGGGCTTCGGATTTCGTGTAGTTTATTTTAAAATTACTAACCGCCCCAAACTGCTCAAACTCCTTTAACACTGATGTTATAGATGTATTTTAATGCTGACCTTAATTAGCCCTTAGCATGTAAACATTTATTATTCCACACATCCATATAAATGCTATATTTTTTTAGACTTATGTCCTTTGTGTATTATATTTGGATTGTTGAACTTGAATCTTAATTTGTTGTAGGAGTTATTGTTTTAGTTGGTTACCTTTGCTTTGTGTAATTATTTTATATTTGGTTGCAGGAACTGCAAGATGTGACACTCGCCCTGGCTCCTGATGCCCGTTCTTTGCCTGCAGAATGCGGGCCAGGGGTTCTCTAATCGGGCACTATGCAAAACACGGGCCGTGGTGGCGAGGGCCCTCTGGCTTTTGAAGTCCAAATTTAGGTGTTTGGACCATATGGGGGGGGGGGGGGCACTGCAGTATGACCCCAACAAGGTTATACCAAAATTTTAATTTAAGTTTTTTAACAGGGACCAGACGTGCCAGAGTGGCACAACTGAGTGTCAGGGTCCTTCAGTTGGTGGGCGAGATGCAGGAGCTGCGCAACTCGTTGGGGACCACAGAAGAAGAATAATGTTCAGTGGCCTGCCATTGCTATGTATTTTGTTTTTTATAGTTGTAAAAATTTGAAATTTTCAAAATTTTTTAAAAATTTAAATTTTATGATGGTATAAAAAAAAATGTTACATTGTCATTTCATTTACAAAATACATTAACACAAAACTAATGGGCCCAGAAAAAGTGATTTGGGTGAGCTTTAAGGGTCCAAAAGGGAAGATGGAGGATAGTGCTAAGTGATTTAGCTAAACATTGTAGAAGAAGTGAGGGTGGCAAATATGTAGGCGAGCACTTTAATGAGTTAAGTTTGTAGTGCGCAGGCGCAAGATCGTAAGGATTTCCGTCTGGACGAATATTTATTGAAAAAGGGAAACAGAATCGAACGGGAAACGTAAAGGATTCGTTGGAGGATACGATGGGAAAAGGGCAAAAACGGAAGCCTACGTTGTAACATGTGAAAATGAAACGTAAAAGTCTGGATGGAAAATTACATCCTCGTATTCGTAATCTGCCGTACGAACAGACGGAAACTTTACAGAAGGTTTTTAATGCATGCATAGAATCGCTCGTACGCTCATACGGGAACGGAAACATTTCACAAAAAAAAACAGATCGGAACTAAAACGTTTTTTTTTGTCTCTCTGAATCGAGGCTATTATCTGAATGTTGGCCCTCTGACATCGCAACCAATTCAGAGGGAAAGTTCCTATGCCCACATCAACTAGTGCGCACCAAACATAACATACATACACATGCACAGTCACGATGTAAAAACAGCATACTGACAATAAGGGAAGGGACAGTGCCGAGCCCCCCCCCCCCCCAGAGGGAAGTCGGGGACCAGATGGGGGAATCCGCACCATGGGGTGGAGGGATAATGGTCAGGGACAGGGCATCCCAAACCGGGATCACCAACCCGGATACTGCCTACCCCGAGTGGGGCCTCACGGGGGAGCATGGCTCCCTACACACACCACGAAGGTGTATCCCACCGTTACCTGGACCAAAACAGCCTAGGCTGGGAGGCATGTAGTGATATGTAAGGAGGTCCAGGCAGAAATAGGAAAATATTCCGGGGTAACCCAGCTACCTTTCTCCAAGCAGGCTGCAAGGAGGAGACTTCCATCTTCTGACTTGCTCGCCGTCTGCAGAGATGAAAGACTGGGGAATGAGTGGGAGGTGCCAGGTATTTATGGACCGGGAGGGGCTCCCTTTTTTTCATGACATCTCTGCAAGATCGCCCTCTACAGGTCGGTATAACCCAAGTGTAATGACTATCTGAAGCGGGGTGTGTGACATACTTAGAATAGAGGACCCTCTTGTACCCCTTACTAGTTCATGTTAGAGTAAAAAAAAACACACACCACACAATATATTTATTGTCCGCAATCGACATATATAATACTTACATCTGCCATCTTCATCCAGGGCGGGGGGCGGTGTGTTCCTGCTGCTCCGGTGCCTCTGGGGTCCCTTGTCTCCACCTTTTCTGCCAGCATCTCTCATGCTGGCACTATACCACTCTGTGCTTGCCACCAATGGTCGGGGTATTTATATTCCTTGCCCTGGCTTCACAGGGAATCCCCCAGTGCCACTTGACAGATAGGGAGATTCCTTGTGAAACAATGCCCAGGAAATACCCCTCCCCTTCCTTCTAGAGTAAAGACAGACCGTTCATTGTGGCAGCTCCTGACGGAGGGAGCTGTGGCGACAAGGGACCCCAGAGGTTCCGGAGCAGCAGGAAAACACCACCCTGGCACTGGATGAAGATAGCAGAGGTAAGTATAGTGTCAAATTAGAACATTAAAAATACAACGGTGTGTTTTTTATTTGTTTTGTACTTTTACTACATTGAACTAGTAAGGCATCCAGGGCACCTTTAAACTTGTTCAAAGGGTTGGAGGTGGCAAGTTACCTGCCACCATAGTGGGTAACTTGCCCCCCATTACCTGTAGCCTAAAGGTCCAGGGGGATACTGAAGAGCCAGGTGCCCATTAACATGGCCCCGGTGTTTACCCCTGGGGGAGCACAGGACCCAAGGTGAAGGGCACAGATGCTGGTCTCCTGAAGCCCACTGAACTGGCCTCCAAATCATGCAGACCCAGACCCTTTGTTCTTTGTCTTTTGCCTATACCGGATTTTGGTCCCTGTCCAGGGCGTTTTGAGATGCCCCACTGTGTGAGAACCCCCAGAACGCCCATACAAACTCATCTTTTACAGCACATGCGCAAGCTCTCGTCCAATCAGAGCCACTTGCGTGAAAACTTGATGTTTCACCAAACAGCTGTTGTTTTTTGGAATCTGAGCAAAAGCAGCCGCATCCCCAGCAGCAGCACGCTCCTATCTCCAGCCTATCTGAATGGCTGGGAGGGGAAGCATGCACACAGCCAAATGATGCTGGGAAAGCATCATGCGGAGGCCAGTGGGTTTTATTCTGCTTTGATAAGCTTCAGTAGCAGAGGCGCCACAATAGCATATCATAACAAACACGCAGATAATTTGCAAAAGGACAGCATTAGAGACTGCCTATTATGCTCAATCCACGCCCACAGTGCCCCACCATGCTCAGTACATTGCCGTAGACAACCCATTGGGTGTTCGTCTGCTTTAAGCCCTTTATGATGGGGAACAGGAAATAGCTGCACACTTCAGTGAAGCATATCTGTGGATTTTACATTTGTGTATGGCAGGGATTTACCAACTAAATAAAAAAAAACTAAAGGGAGCTCACCTTTTGTCCCCCTACAACTGATTTGTCCTATTCTCGTGATCAGCAAATTGCGCAATTAGTGGTGGGATTTGCGCCGCGTCGTAGGACACAGGAAGAGCTGTAAGAGCAAGTTCATCATTTGCCCTTTTGATTCTATAGCCTCAGCCTTGGAGGACAAATGGGCTTAGCTGAGATGCGGTGTTCAGGTCATGGGCTGGCTAGGCCAAGTAAAATCCCGGCTTGGTTTTTGCCCCAGTCTGCCACAGGATGGAACCCTGCCCCGATTCCCCGACCAAATCAAGTACCGCATTTGGCTGCCGGCGTTCATGTGGTCTAAAGTCTGTTCCACTTTTCTAGCTGCCAATGCAAACACAGACTACGTATACAAGCAAAATTTCGCCAGGGGTCGTGCATGTGTGGGGGAGGTCCAACAATCTGGATGCCCCCCCCATTTATGTGGCTGCAAGTATGTCCCTTAAATGCCAGCCATGTAAATTTCACATGCCTGGCATTTTCCCAGGTTACAGAGGAAAAAAAAGCTCCCTGTCCAGACAGGATCCAGTGTCTTCTCTCCCAGGAGACCTGATTTTCAACGCCACAGGGATGGCCTTTCATACCGGTGACTGAGATGACACTCCACCGGTATAAAAAGACCCTCCCTTCAGCGGGTCTGAGTGCCGGAAGCTGGGACCAGGGAAACAAATCCTCTGCCCTGGTTCATGATTCAGCCGATCAATTCCAATCTATTCCGGCTGTCAGAGCAGTGATCGCGATGGAAGGAGGTAATTAGAGGGGAGAAAGAATAAGTGGCTTTTTAAAGTGCTCCAAAACCCAGTATTTTACTATCCAGGGTTTTGGTCCTTGCTGTGTAACCCCCCCCCCCCCCCCCGCCCAGGTCGCCCAGTAACCTCACCTTTCTCCGTTCCTACAGCACATGCACGGGCTCTCCTCCAATCAGTGTGCTCGACAAAATAGGCTATGGGCAGAGTTTAGCCGAGAAGAGCAGAGCTGGGCCATGGGCACCGGCCGCTGCATTCCCCCAACCCCAGTTTGGCATGTGTGTGCTTCCAGCTTAATAAATAGCTGAACACAGCCGTGGCTTGTCCATGCACCCTTTAATCAAGGAGGTGAGTTTTACAGAGGACCTGGCGGGTTTCACACAGCAGGGGATCCCGGATCTGGATGCCCCGAGGGAGAGGGAATCAGTGTTATAGTCTCCAGGGCTGCTTTTGATGTTCACTTTGATATGTGTGTGTTTTTTTCTTTACACGTAACCCCTTGTGAACTGGTAAAAGGATCATTGAGACCCCTATTGGAGTGTCTCCTGGGCAAGGAAGGGTGGGACTTACATTTTTTATTAAAATATGGAATAGATTTTTTTCCCCCACACATTTCAACCAAAAATATTGAGAACGCACTGAATAAATTACAAGACATTTCATGTTAAAGCCCAAAAGCAAAAAAAAACAATATATAATTTTCGGGGCAAATCCCTGCAAAAAAATCACACTTAAACATATATGGTGCTAAATACTTAAAGCAGACCAACACCCTCAGTGCCGTAATCCTTACCTCAATCTGGCTCCCCCACCGGAAATCCAGCGCCACGATTGGCTCCCTGGCGCTCACGTGAGCAGTGACATTCCGGCCCCCTAATGTCCTGTCCACGTGGACGTTGGGCAGCCAATAGCGGTGCTGGATTCCCGGCGGGGAAGTAAGGATAAGCTAAAGATTACGGGTGTCCTGAGGGGTTATGTGCAGGGGGGATTGCAGCATTTTTGAATGCCCCCCCCCCCCCCCCCCCCCGCCAGCCTGTCAGCAGCAGCCACTATCACTGGGTAGAAAAGGTATTGGTGCCAAAAATTCACCAGAGAAAAGACGCTGTGTTCCAACATTATTTTTAACACCCCCCCTTGGTGTCTTGCCACAGGGGGAGGATGGAGGTGCATATTATACGTGGACATCCACGTTACATTTACAACACTGCAAATTCTACAAATGCTCAGGAGGGTTGCAGCAATCTGTCACATTGGGGCTGATTCAGCACTGATATATATATATATATATATATATATATATATATATATATATATATATATATTGTGTGTGAAAAAAAGCATAATAATTTTTTCTTACTGCAATTCAGCTGCATTTTTAGCTGTGCTAAAACTTGAAAACTTTGCACAGATAATAATTATTAATTACACTAAGGAAAGAATAATTATAACGTTTCATTTCACAAAAAAAAAGTGAGAAGAAAAATTCTTACGGTGCTGAATCAGCCCCAATGTCTAAAAAATAGGTGTTGTAGCACTTTAAATGTGCAGCATAGCAAACGCTACCAAACCATCCATAACCTTTCATGACACCTGTAACAATACAGCCACTGAGGTGACAACATGCATCTAATGTCGAGTGGATTCTTTTTATTTGCCTTTAAATAAACCGAGCGGCCTATTAATTCCAATAGCGGCCTAACCTGTGCGGACCGCGTCTCACTAGCAACAGTCCTGGCGTGACGTCACCAAGCGCTATATAAGGCCTCAAAGGTGAGTTTCGTCCTGTAAAATACATCCTAATGGAAATATCTGCTTTTATTTCTATTTACCAGTAAATAGATGGAGCGGCCTATTAATTCCAATAGCGGCCAAGGCCTAGGCGTGACGTCACCAAGCGCTATATAAGGCCTCCGAGGTGACAGTTAGGTCAGTCGTCAGTTGGTGCCGTAACTGTCATTACCTGACCGTTGGTGCTCCTGCGCTTTTTGGCTTTTTTGAGATTTTTGCTCTCGGAATTGTTGGTTTATTAGATAGATTTGTGTAGTCTGACACTTCAGGGGTAACACTAGAGCATTTTTAGATCGAATATCGGGGATTTTGTCGGGCGGCGGGGGAAGGTTTAGCGGGAGGCCGGTTAGCGGCGGTTGCGGGTCAGGCTGGAAGGGGGGGGGGTCTAACCTATTTGTTTTCTATTCCAGGTATTGCAGCCGACGGCCCGGAAACCTGTTCCCTAAGATGCCCAGAAACACCAACACTAGAAGGTAAGTTGGAGAAAGTGACAAATATAGATGTGTGTAGGCGGCGGATGCGCGGGGGAGGCGGGAATGGCGGTTGCAATGCTGTGTAGCGCGTAGGAAGCGCCGGCTCTTACTATTACTGATGATGATGATGTTGGCATCATTGCGGCGTCTCTCCTCACAGCCGTTTCCCGCCCTTTGCTCTCTTCCATTTACCTTATGTCACACGGGGGCGGGGCCTAGAGCGGGAAACGACTATGAGGAGCGGCGCTGCTTTCGCCTCATCCACTAAAGTCCGAGGCGCTATATTGAAGCACATAGATGCCGCCCCGCCAGCTTTATATTCTGCCGCAGCTTCTACTATTATTGTCGGGAGCCCTGGGGGGTAATGTTGCAGTCATGAGGGGGGAGCAGGGGCGTAGCGTGGGGGTGCAGCCGACCTGGGCGATGTGTTGCTAGGGGGCGGCATTTAGATGAAGGGCAGCCAGGCTGTGTGTGTGTGTGTGTGATGACCGGAGCCGCACAGGCAGAGAAGCAGCGTGTGTCTTCCTGGTGACGAGGCTCCGCCCCCCAGACGCATCATCACACTGCTGCCTGTGAGGAGGAGGAAGTCTGCAGCACTGCTAAGCTTCGTCTAGGTAGGTAGGTGTGTGTGTGTGTGTCTCTGTCTGTCTGTGACACTGTCTATCAATCTGTGTGTCTGTCTCTGTGTCTGTCTTTATATGTATTTACCATTTAATAAAGCACTGACCTGTGTATGTGTGTCTCTCTCTCTCTGTCTGTCTTTATATGTATTTACCATTTAATAAAGCACTGACCTGTGTGTGTGTGTGTCTCTCTCTCTGTCTCTCTTTATATGTATTTACCATTTAATAAAGCACTGACCTGTGTATGTGTCTCTCTCTCTGTCTTTATATGTATTTACCATTTAATAAAGCATTGACCAATCTGGCTATGGTTTTCTTGATGGGACCCTGATTAAAGCAGAACAACACCCAACAGCGGCCGGTAAGGAATCAAAAAAATTCCAGGGCCGGCTGCTGGCTTTCCCCCAAATCTGGATGCCCCGCTTTGTGAAACCCCCCAGGATGCTAGTAACTCGCCTTTCCCCGGTCCAATGGCACATGTGCCGGCTCTCATCCAATCAGCGCCGTTTGCCTTTCGACAATTTTGTATACAATGGGGAGCATGTGCTGCCACATCCCGGTGGTTTGCATATGCTCCTGCCCCAGCCATTCAGATAGGTTGGGACAGGAACGTGTGCGTCACAGGGGATAGCGTGACAGCACGTGCTCCTCACAGAAGGCAATCCGAGCCCTTTCCCGAAAGGGCAAAGGGCTCTGATTGGATGAGAGCCCGCGCTTGTGCCATTGGACCAAGGAGAAGTGAGTTTTACTGGGGGCTTATATAGCGGGACATCCCAATTCAGGATGCCCCAGGAGGCGCAGAGAAAAACCTGAGAAATTCCGGCCGTTTGTGAATGGCGGGCGCGCGCCCTGTAAGAGTGACGCGCGGGAGGCGGCGGCGGGCACGCTCTCTTGACCATCGCTGCCTCCCGCAGGGATTGGCTGCAGCGGTTACATGGGAGCGGGGAGAGGTGAGTTTTTGGGACTTTCTGGAGGGTTTCACACAGCGGGGCACCCCCGATCGGGGTGCCCCACCGAAGTGGACCAAAACCCAGGATAGTCAAAATCCTGGGTGTTGGTCCACTTTAATATTTGCACCGGGGCCCCAATACATTTGGTTACGCCACTGCTGGTTTTGCTTTAGAGTATGTGTGGTCTAGGCCCTGTGATCATGTGAAAGGCTGAATAGAGGAGCATGATTCCAGCATGGCTGCCTTTGGGCCCAGCTCTCACATTTACTAACAGTGCAGGGCTTTTATTTACCTTTAATTTTCCAACACCGTATGTCCCCTTGTATGAAACTCCCCAGGGTTGGAAGTAATCTTAACCTTTTCCTTGCAGGTCCCGCGGTGTGACCTCCACCGGCGGACACATCTCTTGCTTCCCTGTAGCTGTGCATGCCCAGCCTATTTGAATGGCCTGGTGTGGGGGCATGTGCACACCCAAACAGTGAGCTGGGGATGCGGCCAGCCTGCTGGTGCATGTCAAGCGCCACCATTGAGATCAGCCAATTGGCAATCTTAATGGTGCTGTGGGGCATGGCTTTGGGCGGTGGAGAAACCTGTTTTTTTTTTTGAACACCGGGCCACTGCTCAGGCGGGGGGGGCCCTGAGGAATGAGCAGAGGACCCAGAACTTGGTTTACATCCACTTTAATACAATTCACAACCCCTGACTATATTGTCAGTGATTGCAGTGATGCATACCATCGTCTACATAAGTCACACAAGAGTTTAGTAGTTGCATGGCTACAGGGAAGAAACCATTTTTGTGATGTGTGGTCCTGTAGCGTATAGGTGTGGCAGTAAAGCTGTTCATACTGTTTGCTGTAATCAACTTTTATGTATACATTTATTTTTATGTATTACTATTGAATGTACAAAACCTGACCTGTTCTCTTCTGTCTATAGGAAGGGCCGTTCTGCTCGCTCCCATGCATCCAAGTTTTATGATAGAAGGACCTCACGCCATCGAGTTGGTAAGTCCTTGATCAAAGTTAAACTCTAATCACGAATGTTTTCTCTTGTGTTTTAGTATTTAATTTGGATTGACAATCTTTACAGACATGTTATGCTCACCCCACATGTTACAATTTGATTGTGCAATATCCATAATATCTATAACATTTATAGATATTTTTGGCTAGCATAGAATTGTTTGGAGATTGTAGAGATCAGATTGTAAGGTGTGCAGCGATCATAAGCCCCGACAGGCTAGATCACACCACCCAACAGTCAGCTGGCACTGTCATGCAGGTGGGCTTTTGCATCTGTTGAGGTTCCATGGCTACATCAGTGGAGAACAGTGGGGGAAGGCTGGAGATCCACTCAAGATCCTAGTTCTTTCAGCTTCTGTGCATATTGGTGTGTCGGGTGTTACAGAATAAAGTTGGGAGCAATGGCAGCCCTGGACTTGTAAGACCTGGAGCACATGTGAGTTACAAATCCTTTGCCTTGAACTTTTTATTGATTCATTATTTGATTATGGTGCAGTTGTGGTGTTACCCTGTGAGATGTATGTATGATTGGGGCAGTAGGATAGGGTACTAGTAACCAAGTGGTGAGAGAAATGTATATTGGATTATTTCTGTTTATTTTTGGGGTAGATACTCATTCATGTTCCTTATTCTAGAGCTCTCTCTCTCCCTGCTTGTATGTTTCAGCCTCATACATTTTGTATTAACAGCCTTCAGTTTCAAGTTGTCTTGTCCCGTCCCTGTGCTATAGATGAACTCCTTTTGTTGATATAAGCAAATATAATATAAAAAGATTTTTATATACATATTTGTATTCAGTCGTGTTCATTGTGGTGTAAAGGGTGTTAGCCCTGGTTGTGTGGGGTGTTACAGGATGGACTTCCTCTTGAAAACAGACCAACATCCATTTTTTTAAATCGGTGTTGGTCTGCCCCCTCATGCTTCCTTACTACCAAGCCCGAGACTGGGACAAGTGCCTGGGACTGGGACAATTTTCACAGGGTTTACAGGGACGTTGGTTTTTGTTCATTTTTTTTTTTTTTTTATGGATGTTGGTCTGTAAGTTCCCAGGACACCCGTGACTTTCTTACTGTATTATCTCTGTTTGGACAGATGTGAGGCTAAATGTCTCACAATGGCGGTCACAAATTAGAAAATAACACTGAAACAGCTCTACCCCCCCTAACTATTCAAACTTCAATCTGCTGCTGTGGAGCAGCCTATCCACTTTCAGGGCCATCGCTCATAGGCTCGGCCGCTGGCTGTGCTGATAGGCTGCTTGGAGTTACGTGCCCACGTGACCGTAACGCAGCCTATGAGCCCAGCCAGTGGCCGAGTGGTAAGTATCCGTATCCTGGCATCCAATTTCTTGTTTTATCAGCAGTGATGCACAACAGAGCAGCCTGGATCAAGCTGCCCCCCTGCTGTTTAGTACAGAGTAACTATGGTAATTTTTAACTCCTAACTTTAACTGGTGAGCAACTTAAATTTGATTCATTCATCTGGATTTAATTTATCGTGTCCTCATATAAGGGATGATTCTGCGCCGTAATTAGTTTACTCACATTTTTTGCAAGAAAAAGTTTTTTCTCTTGATTTCTTCCATAGGTGTTATTTAGCACCATATTTAGCTGTGCTGATATATTTTTTTAATTACGTGAGTAAAAAAAATACAGTGCTGAATCAAACCTATAGTGTGATGATAAATCTGGCTATAGTTCTGTAATATAAGGGCCTCTATGGCTTAGGCTCTGTTCTCATCTCTCTGTTGCGTTACTGGCAGTCGCTTTTGCAAGTATGCCAGAGGTGCATTGTATGAAAAGAATGCTGCATTTTTGATGTTTTGGCAATGCGTTTGAGTTGCATCTTTGGAAAGAAAAACATTTTTTGCACAATAAGTAAATTCTATTGCAATGCAGGTACACTGTGTTATACATGTGTTGTGCTTGGGTTGCCATAGACTTCTTTTGACCTGCTCTGTTACTCCATTGCACTGAAAAACGTGTCTGCAGTGCACGTTAGTTTTGATAACTTTAATATAAATTGAATAGATTGATTTGTTGTCTAGAATGACTGGTATTTGCCAGCCAGTTTGCTAGTGCATGCCCAGGATTATCGTTACAGTGGCTTGACGTAATATACCAAGTGACATACCGTACTAACTTTCTTTAGCATTTCTTCCAACAGGAAAGTCATTTAATATAAGATCACATGCTGGTGTCACCCCTGTCCCACCTGGCCAGTGGATTCCTGGTCTGGGACTAACCCTACAACACCGATGGTTATTACTGTCAGGTGGCCCTGTTACAGCTGAAATTATAGAAGCTGGGGTGACTCTATTAAAAAACAGGTTTGCAAGACGGCCTATGGTCCCTTATATAAGAACAGTCTGCACTAATATATTTCCAGTAACAGTCCCAACAGTGCAGATCCATTTGGACCGGTGGCGCAGACATGCCTTTGTGTCCTATTGTCTGAATGGGGTGGTCTTCGTCGCTGACAGCGGCATGTCACCTTCTCATGGAATTGGTCAATTTGCTTTAATGCAAATCCTAGACAGCTACTGGCATGCATTAACCAACCCCAGTGCCCAAATTGTCACCCTACGTGTCCAACAACAGCCCATGTATAGCATGGACTGTGGCATCTATTCTATTGCAAATGCCTATGAGATCCTGTCAGGAAGGAACCCGACATGCCGGTATGTACATAGCCAGCTTAGAGCCCATTACATAAACTGTCTCGAAAACCAATTCCTCTACGAATTCCCAAAAGTGCCCTGAGAGAAAATAATATCAATGTGACATAAGCATAAAGGCATGTAAACCTGTATGACACCCAGTTTTCCAGGTGATGGAATTCAGGCCCAGGACGAGCTGCTGCATCAAGGTAAGGTACACAGTGCTCCCCCCCCCCCCCCCCATAGAAACATGGAGGCCCATTCTCACACCTACAGGAGTCCTATCAATCATCTACCTTTGTACATGTCATCCACACCACCACCCCCCCCCCCCTCTTTTACAGAACATAGGCACAATCTTCATTCTCTAGCCACTGACTATAGATGTAGGGCAGACCGCACACGCAGGTTAGAATATGTAGAGCTAGATTAAACTGACAACACACACATCCATCGCTAGGGTAGGGCTAATGATGACTAGCATCAATTAGGTTAGGCTAGCGTAGTGTAGTGTAGGACCTGCCTGACAGAGTCTACCTTGGCGTGGTGGCAGGCTTGCAATCTGTTGGCCAAAAATGGGTGCAGGGCACCTAAAATGAGATCTTACACTGTTTCAGAACCCCAATTTTTGCTCTCCTGTTTTACCTAAAACTTTCTGTCCTTCTGTGTTCTGTCTCACTATTCCTATTGTAGCTCAATATTCTTTCCCGCTGACTTTCTATACCACCTCTCAGTCTTTCTTGTCCTACAATAGCTAATAACAAAGAAGCATAGAGCACTGCAGTCTTATTCTTGGCCAACTAGATTAAACAAAAGGACTCTGATTTAATGTAGTGTTATACACAAGCTTTTTACACAAACAGGAGCTGAAACACACGTGTGTGTTCCCTTTCTTCCCCTTTCCTCTGCCACCCTCACCATGGCAATGCATGCAGTACAGTCTGCTTGATGTCAGATAGGCGTTTAAGCAGAACAAAACCCAGGATTTTTACTTTTTCTTGCCATGTGGGCACTCTGATTTGGGATGCCCTGCTGTGTGAAACCCCACAGATTGGCTAGTAAAAGTCTAATAAGAGTCATTTGCAATGCATTCAAATGATTTTGGCAATCAGGAGCAACTGCGGGTTCATCCCCAGACACTTGGATGGTTCCGCCACCCAACCATGCCAGGTATGTGGTCTCCGGGGACCACAGAAAAGTTGAGTTCTGCAGTGACTGGAGGGGTTTCACACAGGGTAATAATCCCACAATTTAGATTCTAAGGCCGGTTGTGGTGGAATTTGTTCCGCTTTAAAGTTACATTAGATATTTCTAGATCCAGACATTTCAAACATATCAAAAGATTTTGTCTAATTTGTGCTGCGGTGTGGTGGTACATATATTCTAAGCAGACAGCACGTCCTGCTCCAGACATAGTCCTTACATGTGGGTATACCTCCGCCTTCAGCACCGTGCACTGCAGAACATGAAGAAAACAAGCTCCTCCCGGCCCTACATACACCGGAGGACCTCCCACAAATCCCCAGTTTTCTCTGCAGTGCTGGAACTGCGAAGACATGAAGTATCACGCTCTCGCAGGCGAGCGGGGCTTGACAGCCCGAGGCCCTGCGGGACTATTTCCACCCGTCCTCATCATGAATTAATGCCTCCCAGCCTGGGCTGCACGGGTCGGGTGAAGGTAAGCAGCACCTAGTGTGCTTACGGAGCTAGACTCCACCGCAATCCCCCTCCATAGGGTAGGCGGTTAAGGCGTATGGTGAGCCTTCTATTGGATGCCCCTCCCGCACTAGTGCCCCTCGCCCGGTGTAGCGGTGAACCCAGTATATTGGATCACCTTCCTCCCTAGATTTCCCCGTTAGTGGGGGGAAAAAAGAGGGGGGGGTCGTGTGTACGACGGCTAATCCTTGCCCTAATCACACTAGTCAGCCATTGTCTTATTTGGCCCTTGGAGTCAGAGCTGCGCTTCTCTCTCAGCCTTTTGCTTTCCTACTGCACCTTCATGTATTACTCGGCGCGTACTTCAGTTTTTATTCGATAGACGCTTGCGTCCTATCACTGTTTTCACCCTGTCAGATCTCTCTGAGGTGATGTCTCCCTGACAATATCTGTCGCTTCTGATAGGCTGCGCGCCTTCGAGCTTCGCGCTCTCCGGGGGGGGGGGGCATGGTGCGGTTTGGCGCGCTCTGCGTCATCGTCCGCTCTGGCCCACCCTTCGAGGTTTGCTTAGCGCCATTTCCTTCTCACATGCGTGTGGTGAAGACGGTCCTCCCCTCGCTGTTCTGTAAGTGCCCTCACGGACGATCCCTTTCCTAACTTGACTTCTTCGCGCTTGGCTCTGACGTCCCTTTTCCCCTTGTGTCTTTCAGACCGCGGACTTCGGTGGCTTCTCCCCGCCCGTTGTAGAGTCCGGCCAAGAACCTTTTAATCAAATCACTCCCACTTCCCAGCGGGTGTTTGGGGCATCCAGGGTTGCTTTACAGCGTCAATCCCTACTGGCATATTAAATATAATAATCACCATATGGAGGCATCTCAGGATATCGTGAACGGGGTTCCTTCGGGACAAGCCCGTCTGTGTGTAGCTTGTGGGGTCTTACCTAGCAGTGGTGACAATGCACGGGTCTGCGTCCCTCTTCTGAGGCTGGGCCCGCGCCTCGCCTTGTTTCTCCTACTCCCCCAAGCCTGAGTCTAACCCCCAATCCTAGCGGGGACTCCCATGCTGACTTTGCCGCTAGACTGGCTAGCGTGGAAAGTTTAGTCGCTGGCTCCTTGGCGCGCAAGGCTACCGCTAAAAAGCGCCACCTGAATCCTGAAGCCACTATTCTTCCTGTAGACTCGGATGATTTACATTTGTCCTACGCACACTCCCCCTCAGAGGAAGGGGAACTGTTTTCTGACTCGGGGTCCTACGACGATGAGTCCAGGAGTCAGGATGAATCGGGTTCTGACCTTTGGTCCCAGGATGCCGTTGATAGATTGCTGGCCCAGATCTTTGACGTGTTATCCCTCTCTCCCCCGCCTGCGGCTCCTCGGCAAAGAGGTGACCTGTTCCATACTGCTAAGGTGCGGTTGGAATTCCCTGAACAAACTCATTTTAATAATCTAGTCTTAAAGGAGTGGGAACATCCCAGCAAACTCCAGGGGGTTCCTAAGACTGTGGATAAGAAGTATCCATTCCCTGCTGCCCTGATCAAGTGTTGGACTTCGCCGCCCGAAGTCGAAGCCCCGATCCTGGGTCTGCCAATACCTCAATTATGCACTCCCCTGACACTACTACGCTGCGGGATCTGGAGGATCGACGGGTTGATCAATTGGCATGTCATGCCTTTGCATTTGGGGGAGTCTCACTCCTCCCGGTTTGCGCCTTAGCCATCACGGCGGTGGCGCTCAGGACTGTGGTTAAGACTGCTCTTGAAGGGGCGGATGACTTGCCAATGCTTTGGTTACCTGTGAGACTTTTATCAATTATATACTGTCTGCATCGGACGACGCTATCAAGCTGAGTGCTAGATCCTCTGCTCTGGTGGTAGCCATACGACGAGCGGTCTGGTTACGCCAGTGGGCAGCTGACAATGTCGCCAAGAAGGCCCTTACGGGGCTTCCTTTCAAAGGGCTGCGCCTGTTTGGAGAAAGGTTAGATATCTTTGCTAAAGGGGGCAAGCTGCCCCAGCGCAAGCGTCAGAGTCGGCCCTTTCGTGGCCCAAGCTCCCACTCGACCCCCTACCGTGGGGCTAAACAGGGAAGAGGGGTGTCCTTCGCCGGAGCTCGCACAGATTCCTGGAACAAGAACAAAGGACGCCGCCCCAGCTCTTCCTGGGGGCCAAAGCCCCTCCCAAGACCCCCCAGGCATGAAGGGGCGCCCTCACCTGTCAGGGTGGGGGGACGTCTACAGCATTTTCAGCATGTCTGGAGACGCCACGTCCCAGACCGGTGGATTCAGGAGGTAGTGTCCTCCGGTTACAAGAGAGAGTTTGCTGTACTGCCCCCTACCAGGTTCGTTGGGTCCCGAATCCCACAGGATCCTGCCTCAGCTCAAGTCTTGACGCTAGCGGTGGAGGACCTTCTAGACCTCGGGGTCACTTGCAAGGTCCCCTTAAAAGACAGGGGCGTGGGGTTTTATTCCAACCTGTTCACAGTGCCCAAAAATCTTAAACAGATTTGTCAGAAACAGGCATTTTCGTATGGAAACTCTGCGCTCGGCCATTGCCTCGCTGCGCCCAGGGGACTTCATGACATCTGTGGACATCAAGGACGCTTACCTGCACGTTCCGGTGTTCCCGGGGCATCAAAGGTTCCTCAGATTTGCGCTGCTCGATCAGCATTACCAGTTTGTGGCTCTGCCATTCGGACTTACGTCAGCCCCCAGGGTATTCACCAAGGTGCTGGCGGGAGTAATGTCTCTGTTGAGATTAAAAGGCATACGAGTGTTGCCCTACCTGGACGATATACTTATCTCATCCCAGTCTCTGCAGCAGGCAGAGCTGGACACGCGGTTGGTGGTGACCACCCTGGAGTCCTTCGGCTGGGTGATCAATTACCCAAAGTCCTCTCTGTCCCCTTCCTCAGTGACACCATTTCTGGGGATGATTCTGGATTCAGTTCAGTCAACGATATTCCTTCCTCCACAGAAGGTGGAAGCTCTGACAACGCAGGTGAGGTCCCTGCTCTCGAGCCCTCATCCCTCTATCAGGCAGGGAATGCAGTTGGTGGGCTCGATGGTGGCAAGCTTCGAGGCGGTGCCATTTGCCCAATTCCATTTGAGAACTCTGCAGCTTCACCTTCGGTCAGTTTGGAACAAGGACCCAGCGTCATTGGACGAGATATGGGTGCTTCCCCCCTCGGTCAGACAATCCCTGGCGTGGTGGCTGGACCACGGGAACTTGACAAGGGGCAGATCCTTCCTGGCTCCCTCCTGGGAGACGGTCACAACGGATGCCAGTCTCTCGGGCTGGGGGGGATTCTGGAAGTCCCTGCGTTTCCAGGGGAGGTGGGGTCCTCAGGAGGCCCTTCTACCCATCAATGTCCTGGAACTCAGGGCGGTCAGGTTGGTGCTGGAACAATTGACACAGCAGCTGAAGGGTCTGGCGATTCAGGTACGCTCAGACAACAGGACGGTGGTGGCCTACATCAATCATCAGGGAGGAACCCGGAGCAAGGGTGCTCTCCAGGAGGTGTCTCTGATTCTAACATGGGCAGAGACCAATGTTCAATGCATCTCGGCTGTTTACATTCTGGGGGCGGAAAATCTGCTAGCAGATGCCCTGAGCTGGGGGTCGTCCCGTCAGGGGGAGTGGTCCCTCTCCAACTCGGTATTTCAATCCCTGTGTCACCATTGGGGTGTGCCAGACGTGGATCTGTTTGTGTCCCTTCACAATCACAAGCTACCGAGCTTTGTATCTCTGTCTCAGGATCCCCTGGCTCTGGCCACGGATGCTCTGCCAATGTCTTAGAAGGAGTTTCGGCTCCTGTATGCGTTTCCACCACTTCCCCTCCTGGGCAAGAGCAAGATCGCTCTGGAAGGGGTACCCACTATTCTGGTGGCCCCAAGGTGGCCAAGAAGAGTGTGGTTCACAGACTTGGTTCAAATGGCAGTAGATCTATCAAGGATTCCAGACCTCCTAACTCAGGGGTGTCTACGCCATCCCAATTTACTAACTCTGGCTTTGACGGCTTGGCTATTGAGACCACCATTTAAAAGGAAAAAGGTTTGTCCGCTTCTGTAGTGGCTACCATGGTCCAAGCCAGGAAGAAGACCTCTTCTGCCATATATTATAGGGTGTGGCGTGCCTACATTGACTGGTGCGAATCCAGGTCTCTTCCCTGCCGGGAATTCTTAGTCTCCAGGGTGCTGGAGTTTTTACAACATGGTCTAGACTTAGGTCTGAAGCTTAGTACCTTGAAGGGCCAGGTTTCGGCCCTGTCTATCTTCTTCCAGAAGACCTTTGCCCAGCACTCTCTTATCAAGACTTTCTTTCAGGGGGTCACTCATGTGCGCCCACCTCGGAAACCTATGGTTCCTGTTTGGGATCTGAATTTGGTTTTGTCGGCCCTACAGGGTCCTCCTTTTGAGCCTATTCATGAAGCAGCTCTTGCTGTTCTCACGCTCAAGGTGGTCTTTCTGGTAGCCATTACCTCGGTTAGACGTGTGTCTGAGTTGGCTGCCTTGTCTATTCAGCCTCCCTACTTTGAGAGACACCAGGATAAGGTGGTGTTTCGCTTCAAGCCAGACTTCCTGCCTAAGGTTGTGTCTGCTTCTCATTTGAATCAAGATATTGCCCTAATCCTAATAACCCTAAAGAGAGGGTTTTACATTCCCTGGATGTGGTTAGGTGTGTCAAGTCTTACCTGGTTACCACTCAGGCATTTAGAAAGACGGATGCTCTCTTCATTGTGCCTCACGGGCCTAGGAAAGGTTCGGCTCCCGCCAAGTCTACCATCAGTAAATGGATTCGTCAGGCTGTGGTTCAAGCCTATACTACTAAGGGGAAGACTCCCCCCTTTCGTCTTACTGCTCATTCTACTAGAGCTGTTGGGGCTTCTTGGGCCTTTCAGCACCAGGCCTCTGTGGAGCAAGTTTGCAAGGCCGCTACTTGGTCTTCTGTTCATACCTTTACAAAGTTTTACAAGGTTGATGTTAAGGCCTCAGCTGACGCTGCGTTTGACCGCAAGGTTCTCCAGGCCATAGTTGTTTAAACGGCTTGCTGTTGCCTTATGTTGGGGATCCCACCCTGCTTTACGGACACTGCTATTGGATGTCCCACATGTAAGGACTATGTCTGGAGCAGTACGTGCTGTCTGCTTAGAATAATACAACTCTTTGAAGTACTCACCTGTAGAGTTGGTATTATATGCAGACAGCACGTCTTGCTCCACCCCACCCTGGTTTCACTTTGTTCTGGATCCCCTGTTTGGTGATTGTTATACTTGATATTTTGTTTTGCCAGTTTTGGGTGGTTGTTTGTCCTGGCCTCTCCTTCTCACTGCTTTTCAATGCTGGGGATTTGTGGGAGGTCCTCCGGTATATGTAGGGCCGGGAGGAGCTTGTTTTCTTCATGTTCTGCAGTGCACGGAGCTGAAGGCGGAGGTATACCCACATGTAAGGACTATGGAGCAGGACGTGCTGTCTGCATATAATACCAACTCTACAGGTGAGTACTTCACAGAGTTGTATTTTAAAGCGGACCAAAACCGCCGTCTGATTTCCTTTCTCTGCGCCATCTCAAATTGGGATGCTCTACTGTGTGATACCCTGCCATTCACCCATAAAACGTACCTCTGCGACAAGCCCAGGGCGCATGCGTGGCCGCAACTGAACAGGTGTGCGTGTCCGTGTACAGCCAAAGGATGTGAGTGATGCTGAGCACCGCCAATGTTTGGCTGGGATTCAACCCAGCTTCTCCTGTCGTACAATAATATGCGTGGCCGTAGAAGCTGTTTGGACGCGCACAGTGGGGTATCCCAATGAGATGGACCAAAACCCGGGATTTTGGTCCACTTTAAGGAGACGGAGTAAATTAGCCCATGCTGGCTGGGTAGTTATCAACAACTATGCCCTTCAGCATAGGTCCGGTGCTTGTCCAGGGGAAGAGCCTACACTGCTACTAGCCTGGGGTAATTTTACCTGCTCCTCATTCAATTAGTGAACATCAGCATTAGCACTTTCATGGTTTTCATTAGTAAAACCTCTTCCCCCCCCTCTACTCCAAATTTTTTTGTTTTTCTCTGTTTGTAAGTTTTTCTACCTTTTCTTTCCTTGATCCCTTCCCCCTCAGTTCCCTAAGGTCTCTTCCTCAACCCTCACCCCTCAATCTAATACTCCCCCTTTGCTCACTATCTGATTCCCCTTCTTATTTGACGCTGGGAGCGGGGGTGCGCAGGCTATGGCGGAATTAATAATAGGCTCATTTAATGTTAAGGGGCTGAATATCCCAGAAAAACGATCACAGGTATTGTATGATATGCACAAGCAGAGGGTAGCTATTCTGCTCCTCCAAGAGACACATTTTAAAGAAGGACATATCCCTGTTAACAAGAATCGTTACTACCCCTCTTGGCATCACGCCCCCAACCCCAATATCAAGGCAACTGGGGTCTCAATCGCCATTCATAAGTCCCTCCCCCATAAAGTGCTTGATGTTAAGGTTGATCCGAACGGACGGTTTGTGTTCCTTAAGGTCGAATTGTTCGCTAGAACATATACTATAGGCAACATTTATGCCCCTAATACCGACCAGGTTAGCTTCTGTATCTCAGTGCTTAAGAGGTTAGCGGAATTTTCGGAGGGCACACTCGTGGTGGGAGGTGATTTTAACATCCCCATGCAGCCTGAGCTGGACACTTCCTCTGGCGGGTCGGCAAAAGAAATAGGTTGAAAAAACTGCTCTCGGATATGCAGTTGGTAGATTCTTGGCGGGTGTTACATGGGCGAGATAAAGATTTTACGTTCTTTTCAGCTGCTAAGAGTTCATACAGTAGAATTGATTATCTTTTTCTTAAAGTGGACCAACACCCAGGATTTTGACTATCCTGGGTTTTGGTCCACTTCGGTGGGGCACCCCAATCTGGAGTGCCCCGCTATGTGAAACCCCCCAGAAAGCCCCAAAAACTCACCTGTCCCCGCTCCCACGTGACCGCTGCAGCCAATCCCCACCGCCGGACAAGCGAGGTCCGCCGCCGGACAAGCGAGCGCGCCGGCCATTCATAAACGGGCGGCGTGGGTGCGCGCCCTGCTAGAGGGATGCGCGAGCGGCGCCGCCGGCTCGCGTGTGCGCTGCTGGATCGAGGGGCAGGTAGGGATTTCGGGGCTTTCTGGGGGGTTTCACACATTCCCGGGCCGATCAGCATCGGTTGTTGGTCCACTTTTATCACCATGCAATGGAGTGGGCCCCACGTGCGTGGATAGGCCAGATATTGTGGTCAGACCACGCCCCAATCTTTTTCTCAGTGGCCTTGTTGGGTCTCTACTCCAAAAACTGGAGTTGGAAGCTTAACAATAATTTGCTCGGGTATGCTGTGTGCCTGTCAGGGGTAAGGGAAGTCTTGAAGGAGTTTCTCAGGAATCACGAGCAAGATCCTACACCCCTTCCATACTAGTGGGAGGCGCTAAAATGTGTGATCAGGGGTGAACTCATTAAACATGGAACCAGGCTTTAAAAAGAAAGAGCCTCCATGATAGCCCAGACTTTGCAGCGGATCCAAGCACTGGAACATGATCATAAAAAGAGCCCGGCTAGCACTACACTATTGGACCTGATGAAAGCCAGGGACACGCTGCAGGGCCTGTATAACCAGGCGTATCTGAGATTCAGGGAGAGGCAGAGGGTGCTCTATTATAAATCTGCGGATATATGCGGGCAGTTACTTGCCAGGGCGTTGCATCCAAGGCTGGCAGCCACGTACATCCCCAACATCAGAGGGGCCCAGGGTCAGCCAGTGGTAATACCCTCTCAAATTGTAGATAACTTCAAGGATTATTACCAATCTCTGTACAACCTGCAACAGGATAATAACACATTGATTGGTGCAGAACCACCGGAGGCGGTTGTGACTTATGTGCACAATACACCACTTCCCTTGATACCTAGTGAGGGGGCGGAGGGCATGGAGGAGCCCTTTTCTGAGCAGGAGGTTGCTAGGGCGATCAAAGAAACACCGCAGGGTAAGAGCCCGGGGGCTGATGGCTTTACACCTAAATTTTATAAGCAATTTGGAGGTGGACTAATACCCTTCCTGACCAAGGTTTTTAATTCCATTGGGCCGGAGTGTGGGTTCCCAAGGCAGTCCTTGGAGGCAATAATCACGGTTCTCCCTAAACCAGGGAAAGACCCATCTCTGTGTAGCAGCTACAGGCCGATATCTCTGATAAACGTTGATATTAAGCTATATGCTAAGATTTTGTCTTCTAGGCTCAGGCCACTTCTCCCGGGCCTGATTTATCTAGACCAGGTCGGATTTGTGCCTGGGCGGGAGGCGCGGGACAACACCAATAAGCTTTTTGATTTAATAGCACATGCTAAAGCTGAGAAAGCCCGGGTGTGCCTTCTCTCGTGTGACACGAGAGAAGGCATTTGACAGGGTGGATTGGATGTTCCTTAAGGCATCCTTACGGCAGGTTGGTGTTGGTCCGCGACTCCTGTCTAGGATCCTGGCATTGTACTCCGAGCCCACAGCGCGGGTGAGGGTGAATGGCCTCCTTTCCTCTTCTTTTGGGATTAGTAATGGCACGCGACAGGGCTGGCCGTTGTCCCCGCTGCTCTACGTTATCACAATGGAGCACCTTGCGGTGGCTATTAGACAAAATTCGGACATAAGGGGCATAGTGGCAGGGGACCGGGAATATAAGGCCTCTCTGTACGCAGACGATTTGCTTCTGCACTTGACTGCCCCGATTACCTCCTTCCCAGCGGCCCTGAAGGAGTTTGAGGCGTTTGGCCGCGTAAGTAATTTCAAAATTAACTATGCTAAGTCAGAGGCCCTTAATATTCTTTGTGTGTCACACACACCCCGCTTCCTGTAATAATAACGTTCGGGTAAACCATCGCCAGATGCCATTGCAGAGAGAGAGATCTTGAAAACTGGCCCCTCCCAGTCTATATATACCTGGGACCTCCCACTTAATCCCCAGTGTTCTCTCTCTGCAAGTTGCGTCAAGACAGAAGAAAGAGGTCTCCTGCTTGCAGGTAGCCGGGGTAACACCCCGCCCCCCCCCCCATGGTCTATTTCTACCCAGTTCATTTTTTATTATTATCATGTGACTATTGGAAGCCTCCCAGCCTTGGCTGCTGACTGGGTAATGGTAGCCGGCACCTGGCGGTGCCTAGGAGCTTATCTCCTCCACTAGTCCCCATTATTGGGGCAGAGTGGCTATCCGGTTGGTGAGCCGGATTTGGGATGCCCCGTCCCGTTGCCCCCATACCTCTTCCCACTCCTTCTTATGGCCTCTCCCTTTATTGTGGGGAGGTGCGTTAGGGGGGATGGGGGGGAGGCGAGGGGCTTTAGCAAACGTTGGCAATTTTTATTTCATGTGGTAATTTGAGTGCGCGCCGCTATGTGTGTGTGTGTGTGCGTGCGCATGTGTGTTAATTAGCCTGCGCTTTTATTACTTAGTTGTATGTGCGTGTGTGAGGTGATTCATTTACTCAGATCGGGTCTGGAGGTTTTTTGTTGGTGGCGCTGCCGCCATTTGCTTCCCTGAGGTGATCCATTTTGGGGGCGGGGCCGCGCTCGGTCGCGGCCCGCGCTGTGAGGTGATTGGGGAGGGGGCGGGGTCAGAGCGCTTCGCGCGCGTTCTCTGGCCCGCCCTTCTTCTCCGTGCTGGCTGCGCTGTGAGGTACTGCCTGTGAGGTAAAATCTTTTCATTAGGTCCCGCTGTATCGGTTCTTTTGCGGGCTGTTGGCAGTTGTTAAAGGACGTTGTCTCTCTTATTGAATGATATGGGTGTTTATCCTGGGTTCATTTATCCATAAGGGGACTCATGCTTATGAATATATATATATATATATATATATATATATATATATATATATATATATAGGCATTGTGGGTTATACCCCTGCCCATAGTGGTTTTCATATGTATTGTACATTATGCATTATCCATTAGTTAGGCATTGGCATGTTTTAAGTGTATGTGTCTATATATATTCATATTCATGTGAACTTTTTGATATGCCTAAGCCGCGTTTAGCGTTCCCTGGTCAGCTACATTTTGAAAGGGTTGTACTTAAGGAATGGGAACAGCCGACCCGCCTGGTTGGTTCCCCTGCTAATTGGGACAGGCGGTATCCCTTTTCGGAGGAATTGGTCAAACTTTGGACGGTTCCCCCGCATGTGGATGCTCCGGTTTTGGGGCTCTCTAACACTTCAGTGCTGCATTCACCAGACACTACCACAATTAAGGATGTCGAGGATCGATCAACTGGCTCGTCATGGTTTCATTAGTGCTGGTTCGACCTTGCGTCCGGTCTGTGCTTCGTCCATTGTTCTTTTGGCTCTTAAGGCCATGATTAAAAATTTGTACGCGGATCTTGATCCGGAATGTGAGGAGTTTGCCTCTCTTCAACTGTGTGAGTCTTTTGCTTCTTTCGTTCTGGCCGCCCAAGATGATGCTATGGCTATGTGTGGCAGGACATCAGCTCTTTTGGTGGCTATTCGGCGGTCAGTGTGGCTCCGCCAATGGACGGCGGATGTTGGTGCTAAAAGATCTCTTACAGCCCTACCTTTTCCGGGTTTGCGCCTGTTTGGTGACAAGTTGGATTCAGTCACTAAGGGAGGTAAGCTGCCTCAGCGCAAGAAGCCGCGACGTCTTTTTCGAGGAACCTCTTCTTTCAATCCTTCCTTTCGGGGAGCCAGGGCGGGCAGAGGGGCCTCCCTTCCCGCTACCAGGGGCACGAGCTGGAACCGGAGGCGAGGTTGCGGCCGTTCAGGTCATTCGTGGGGCTCTAAGCCTAAGTCCACGCCCAAGCCTGCTCAACAATGAGGGGGCGCCCTCACCCGTGCGGGTGGGGGGACGGTTGCGACACTTCTCCCAAGTTTGGGCGGTCCCGGACAGATGGATTCGGGAGGTGGTGTCGTCCGGTTACAAGCTGGAGTTCCAGTCCCGTCCTCCCTCAAGGTTTTTCAGGTCCCCAATACCTACCGATCCTTTGGTCGCCCAAGAGCTCCGAGTGTCGGTAAGGAATCTTCTGGAATTGGCGGTCATCCATCCGGTGCCATCTTCGGAATTGGGTTTCGGCTTCTATTCCAATCTCTTCACGGTACCCAAAAGGGACGGATCAGTGCGTCCTATCCTGGATCTGTAGTTCCTCAACAGGTTCATTCGTCCACGGAAGTTTCGCATGGAAACTCTGCGCTCGGCCATCACTTCTCTTCGGCAGGGGGACTTCATGATGTCCATAGACATAAAGGATGCTTATCTGCATGTTCCCATCTGCCCGGTCCATCAGCGCTTTCTGCGGTTCGTGGTGGAGGATCGGCATTTTCAATTCGTGGCTCTTCCGTTTGGTCTTACCTCGGCGCCAAGGGTATTCACCAAGGTACTAGCAGGGGTGATGGCCATTCTCAGAACTCAAGGCATTCGAATTTTGCCTTACCTGGGCGACCTTCTCATCATGGCTCCTTCCTTCAATCAAGCGGAGAAGGACACCAGCACAGTGGTTTCTACGCTGGAAAGCTTCGGTTGGGTGATCAACTATTCCAAGTCCACCCTGGCTCCGGCCAGGGTGGTGTCCTTCCTGGGGATGACACTAGACTCTTGTCAGCACAGTGTTTTTCTACCTCAGTCAAAGATACTTTTGATTCAGAATTTGGCTCGGCTTCTTCTCTCCGATCCTCGACCGTCCATCCGTCTGGGGATGAGGCTGGTGGGATTGATGGTAGCCTCCTTCGAGGCAGTTCCCTTTGCTCAGTTTCACACTCGGACGCTTCAGCTTCACCTGTTGGCGTCTTGGGACTGTTGTCCACGTTCATTGGACCGACCTTTCCAGTTGTCCTCCCGGGTCCGGCAGTCCCTTCAATGGTGGCTGGTTTCAAACAATCTCTTGAAGGGCAGGTCCTTCCTGACTCCTCTCTGGGAGACTGTCACCACGGACGCCAGCCTTTCGGGTTGGGGGGGTTTCTGGAAGGATCTTCAGTTCCAGGGGCAGTGGGGCCCTCGAGAGGCTCACTTGCCCATCAATGTTCTGGAGCTGAGAGCTATCCGTCTGGTTCTTTCTCTTCTGACTCAGCAGGTCCGGGGCCTTTCGATTCAGGTTCGTTCGGACAACCGGACGGCGGTTGCCTACATCAATCATCAGGGAGGGACTCGCAGTCTGGGGGCTCTCAGAGAGGTTTCTCTGATTCTGACCTGGGCGGAGGCCCATGTTCCTTGCCTGTCGGCAGTTTACATTCCGGGGGTGGAAAACACGGAATGTTCCTTGCCTGTCGGCAGTTTACATTCCGGGGGTGGAAAACAGGGAAGCGGACCTTCTAAGCAGATGCTCCTCCCGTCTGGGGGAATGGTCTCTCCACCTTCAGGTTTTTCAGGCTCTGTGTCTGCGGTGGGGAACACCGGAGGTGGACCTGTTTGCCTCTCGTCACAATTACAAACTTCCGACCTTTGTGTCAATGTCTCAGGACCCTCTGGCTCTGGCGGTGGACGCCATGTCTCTGAGCTGGGGGGATCCGGGGTTACTGTATCTGTTCCCTCCGATTCCCTTGCTAGGAAGAGTGTTAAGAAAGTTGATTCTGGAAGGGGTCTCCGCTATTCTCGTGGCTCCAAGGTGGCCAAGAAGGATGTGGTTCGCGGACATCGTGCGGATGGCGGTAGACCAGTTCGAACTTCCTCTGTGGCCGAATCTTCTCACTCAGGGTCGGCTGCGTTACCCCAATTTACCAACGCTGGCTTTGACGGCTTGGCTGCTGAAACCTCCATCTTGAAGGAGGAAGGTCTTTCTGATTCGGTTATTAAGACTCTTATTTGTGCTCGAAAGAGTTCTTCTTCTGCTATCTATTATAGAACCTGGCGTTCTTACATCGATTGGTGCGAGGCTAGGACTTTGCCCTGCAGAGTCTTTTCTGTTTCCAGAGTTTTGGATTTTCTTCAATCTGGACTGGATGCTGGTCTGCAGCTTAGTACCCTGAAGGGGCAGGTTTCTGCCTTGTCTATTTTCTTTCAGAAGGCTTTTGCGCTTCATCCTTTGGTCAAGACTTTTTTCCAGGGGGTTACGCATGTGCGGCCTCCCAGGAAGGCTTTGCTCCCTGTTTGGGACCTGAATCTGGTTTTGTCTGCTCTTCAGGCTCCTCCTTTTGAGCCTTTGTCGGATATTGCTCTTTCTACTTTGACTCAGAAGGTTGTCTTTCTAGTGGCTATCACTTCTGTTCGGCGTGTCTCTGAGTTGGCGGCCTTGTCTATTCAGGGACCCTACCTTGAGAGACATCAAGATAAGGTGGTATTTCAGTTCAAATAGGACTTTCTCCCTAAGGTTGTTTCTGCATTTCATCTGAATCAGGACATTGTTCTTCCCTCCTTGTGTCCTAACCCCAAGAATGACAAGGAGAGGGTTTTGCACTGTTTGGACGTTGTTCGCTGTGTTGATTTTTATTTGTGGGCTATGTCTTCTTTCCGTAAGACTGATGCTTTTTTTCGTTGTACCTTGTGAGCCTAGGAAGGGTTTGGCCCCGGCTAAATCTTCCAATAGTAAATGGATTCGTCAAGCCATTATCAGCGCCTATTCGGCTAAGGGGAAAGTTCCTCCTTTTCGTATCACTGCTCATTCTACTCGCGCTATTGGTGCGTCCTGGGCTTTTCAGCACCAGGCTTCTGTTGAACAAGTTTGTAAGGCGGCTACTTGGTCTTCGGTTCATACCTTTTCGAAGTTTTATAAGGTTGATGTGCGAGCCTCAGTGGACGCTGTGTTTGGCCGCAAAGTTCTGCAAACTGTAGTGGTTTGAGTTATGCTTCATCTTCCTGCTGGATACCCACCCTTTAGGGACACTGCTTTTGGATGTCCCGAACATTATTACTACAGGAAGCGGGGTGTGTGTGTGACACACAAAGAATAATACCATTTTGTGAATACTCACCAGTAAAATGGATATTATTGGTGTGTCACACACACCCCGCTTCACCCGCCCTTTTTAGTATCCTGGTTTTCTCTATTTGGTGAAGCTATAATTTTGTTGAGGGTTAATTTCCTGGTACCTTGTCTTACTGCTTTTCTATTACACTGGGGATTAAGTGGGAGGTCCCAGGTATATATAGACTGGGAGGGGCCAGTTTTCAAGATCTCTCTCTCTCTCTGCAATGGCATCTGGCGATGGTTTACCCGAACGTTATTACTACAGGAAGCGGGGTGTGTGTGACACACCAATAATATCCATTTTACTGGTGAGTATTCACAAAATGGTATTATTTATCTCCCCAAGCAGATGGTAGAACAACTTAGAGTGAACTTCACATTTAGATGGCAACCCCACTCGATAAAATACCTTGGGGTTCAGATCCCCTTTGATCTCTCGCACTTGTATGAACTCAACTATTCCCCTTTACTTCTGAGGACTATAACTGAACTTACTACTTATGACAAACGGCAATTCACATGGTTTGGAAGGATAAATGTGTTAAAAAGGACATCCTCCCCAAATTCCTATATACCTTCCAAACAATACCTATTCATCTGCCCAACAGCTTCTTTAGGAAATTAAAGACGGCTTTCTTGAGATTTGTGTGGAGTACAGGGAAACCTCGGATTAGATTTAGTACCTTAACTAGGCTTAAATTGGACGGGGGGGTTGGCCTTCCTGACCTGAGAACCTACCATGCAGCGGTCATAACACTGCGCATATTAGACTGGACACAGAGGGAGGATGGGAAGCTGTGGGTCAGGTTGGAGAAGGCAATTTCTCCAGTGAATCTTATATCACTGCCATGGGGGGGGGGGGGTACTCCCAAGGCAGGTGAGGGAAACACTCCCATATTTAGTGGGGCAATTCCTACTTAGTTGGAATAAGCTGTCCAGGAACCACGTTCTAATTAGCAGGCTAGGCCCCTTAATGCCTCTTACGACTATTCCTTTATGGCAGGAGTGCGGGTTAGGGGCTTCTTAGTGTGGGAGGCCTCATACAACATTACGATAGGCAGTATCTTGACGTCGGATGGGCTCCCCACACTGGACGAACTGAGGGAAAAGGTTCCGGGTCAGCACATCTCATGGTTTCTCCACAGGCAATTGAGTGCATTTGTAGTGAGTCAAAATCTGGAGGAACGGGGAATAGTACCTTTAACGCAATTGGAGTACGTCCTCACGCAAGCGCCCCCCCCGGCTCGCATACAGTCGCTGTTCTGTATCGAACCTTGCTGGGAGCATTGCATGATTCCCCACCGGGATTCGTAAGGAAATGGGAGGAGGAGCTGGGGATATCTCTTTCTGGAGATGAACCAAAATATATCTGTTCACTCACAAAATAGCAGTCCCAAGTGTAGCTCAAGAGAGGAATTTTAAGGTTTTATCACGTTGGTACAGATGCCCGGTTGACCTACATAAGTTCGATGCCTCTTGCTCCGATAGGTGCTGGAGATGCCTAGAAGGGCATGGGAATATGGTTCATATTTGGTGGAGCTGCCCATCGATTAAGGCTTTGTGGGGGAAAATCTTATCGATCTATAACAACATCACAGGGGAGTCGGTACAGAACTCTCCGCAGCTGGCTCTGTTGTCACTGCTCTCGGGGCCTCTCTCCCATGGTAAGAATGGGGTTCTGAGACACCTTCTGACAGCGTTGAGAACTGTCATTCCAATGCGATGGAGATCCGCAACCCCACCTTCGCTTGTCGAATGGGCGCAAGAAGTGGAGGCCATCCGCCGTGTGGAGGAGCTGATCTCGGACTCATATGGCACACAGGAGAGGTACATTATGACATGGGCTGGCTGGCTGGGATAGGGATAGCCGTTTGCAGGCAGAGATACAATAGTGGGCTCCGGGCTCGCGCACCTTCGCTCCAGCACCCGCTCTATCTTTACCCCACTCCCAACCCTATTCCACCCTTGTTCCTTCCCACTACCCCTATCCCTGTATGTTTTAATTGTTTTCTACGTGTCTCTGATGTCCCAGGCTTTTTCGGCTTCCCTGCCCCCCCCCTGCCTCTGGCTGCCGCCTCCCCCATTGCGGGTGTATTTTCGGGGTGGCTCTGTCGCCCCCGGATGTTCCGCTTCCCCTGGGCTTCTGGGTCTCTGTCTATAGGCTGGCCTGGCTTTTGGACTCGGTCCTTGGGAGTTTGGGGCTGGGGGATGCCGGCCGCATGATGAGAGATAATTCACATCCCAATTCCTGATATGTTCTGGTGCTCCTGTGGGGTTTGGAGCGGGGGGGGGGTGTCGGGGTCGATCTGGACTATGTATACATCTGGACGTGGATCGAGACATGTTCTGTTATATTCTAAGTGTGCCATACACTCCACTTCGATCTTCATGACATATGGGTAATCTCCAGTAGAGGGCGAACTTCTGCAGAGATGAATATGCAAAAAAAGAAAGTCCCTCTCGGTCCATATATACCTGGGACCCACCAATTTCCCAGTTCCTTCTCTGCAGGGAAGGCGACAAGACAGAAGATGAAGACTTCTTTACTTACAGGTAAGCCGGGCTCGCGCCTGGCCGTCTATTGTCCCTATTACTGCCAAGACCCTTTCTAAATTGTCCCTATATTGAGCCTCCCAGCTTAGGTTGCGGGTCCTGGTGAAGGTAGGAGCACTGCTCCACCGTGAGACCTCACTATGGGGTAGGCGGTTATCCAGGTTTTTTGGTGATCCTGGTGTGGGATGCCCCGTCTCTCTATGATTATGGCCGGATTCTGGCAGGGTTCCCCCCCTTCTGGGTCCCTTATTCCCCTCCGGGGGGGGGGGGGTTGCCTGGCCTGGCCGTTATTTCATTTTTCCACATATGCCCCTGTGTGTGTTGGTGTGTGATTCACTGTGCGTGTGGCAGACAGGGAGTGTTTTACTTGGGCCATGTCAGGGGCTGTGATTATATATTATTCCAAAAACACAGAGCAATCAATGATAAAACAACACACTTTAGGTCAGCTTTAACTCTTAAAACATTATATAAAAAAGTCCAAGCTTCTGGGGTGGTTCCCCAATCTGAGAGTATCCTCTAAGGCCAAGGATTTTAGTGACCTTCTATCACAGGGATGTTCAAAACACTGTAGCAAATTCCACCACGTGTATATAACAGCAAATTGCTGATGAGAATCTGGTGCCCACCACCTCCTTCAACATACTCTTACCAGATAATAATAAGCTTTAGTGCCTTATTAAAAATCCTCCATGTTTTATTCCTCTCTTATTGGATAGGAGAGCCGGTTAAATAGTCTGGTCCCCGCTTTAACAGGTGGAGGTGTGCTTGATCCTCAATATTCCATTCCTCTCTTGTTATTAACAGAGCCGATTTGGTATTCTTATCCCACTTTGGCTTTTAAAATTGTCCCAAATTGGACAAACCACATAGAAAGGAAAAACCAAATAGAAAAATCTAGCGTAATATCGTTTTAATCATGTGCACTGGTTAAGTTAAAAATGCACTTACATAAAAACAATGTATATCAAGTATTTAGGAGATGCCAGGCAAGATTCTCACCAAACCCTCAATGTGTCTAGGCCGATTGATGTCTCAAAGGGAGGGAGGGGAAGTGAAGTATCCCTGGAGTGTAGCTTGCCCGCGTACTGATAAGATCCGTCCGCCGCCGTCAGGGGCTGTGATTAGCCTGGGGGAGCTCCTCCCCCTCAGGCTGTGTTCGGGAAGGGCCGCGGTAGCCACGCCCCCTTCTTTGGCGCGATTCTGTGGCTCGTTTCTAGGGGATCCGCGTTGCTGGGAGGGGGGCGTGGCCTCGGGGAGCGCGCGTTCTGCGCTGGCCCGCCCTCCCCCTGCTCTCCCTCTTCATGCATGAGGCACTTCTCGGGGGCCATTTTCAAGCAGGGTTCTGAGCTGCGTTCTGTGTGGTAAGGGCCGGCTGGCCACTTCCTTAGCTTGTATGGGGGCTCCTCTCTAGCGGGGGGCCCCCACTGATCGCGGGCATGTGTGTGTTGGTTTCGCATGTCTGGCTGGGATACAGTTATATATATATATATATATATATATATATATATATATATAGGATTGCACTTATGTTGCCTGTTTTGTGTGTTACAGATTGCCTTGTATATGTGCATATTAAGGGGTTCCTCCTGGTCCTGGGGTCCCTAGTGTAAAATTGTTCACCTCAAATCCTCCCACCGGGACTTTTAAGGGGCATCCCGGGTTGCTTAGGCGTAAATTCCCTGCGGTCCTGCGACTGACCACAAAAATTCACCATATGGAGGCTCCGCAGGATACTGGGCTCGGGCTCCCTCTGGGACAATCCGGGCCATGTGTGGGGTGTGGGGTATCCCTTACGTGGGAGAATGTGCTGATCTGTATACCATGCGCACAAAAGGCCATAACGCGGCAGTCTGGTACCCAGCCTTCTGGGTCGGCTCCTCCCGCTTCATCGCCTTCCCCTCCCCACCTTATCCGTACCCCAAGTGACATTGGTACCAGTGGGGAGTCGCTTTCTGATGTTTGGGCTAGGTTGGCCAGCATCGAGAAAATTATTGCTAGCACGGTGGGCAAGAAGGCCCAGGCTAAAAAGAGACATTTGTCGTTGGCCCAGCCCTTGTGGGATGTTGACGACGATTCCGCTAATTTGTCATATTATTCCCCTTTAGAGGAGGGGGAATTGTATCAGGAAACAGAGGCTGACTATGTTCAGTCTGGGAATGCAGATGTCGGGCAGACACTGGGGGATGCCGTAGATACGGCCACTGATTTGTCACATTTATTGGAGAATGGGCGAGGCCCAGTCGGCTTCCTGGTGTTCCTCAGGGATGGGATAAGAAGTATCCTTTTCCAGTGGAGGCGGTTAAGCGCTGGTCTTCTCCTCCCGAGGTCAATGCGCCAGTTTTAAGTTTGACCAACTCTTCTGTGCTGAACACCCCTGACGCCACTTCCCTTAAGGATGGCGAGGATAAGCGCCTTGATCAGATGGCGTGCCAAGCATTTGCCAACGTGGGCTCGGCCCTGCGGCCTGTTAGTGCATCTGCCCTGGTGTCGCTTGCTACCAGGTCTCTTATCAGGGACTGGCTGAATAACGCTCAGTTTGATCCAGCTGGCGCTGAGTTCGCTATCCTTAAGAAATGCGAATTGTTCATGGATTTTGTCATGGCTGCGATGGAAGATTCTATTGCCGTGTGTAGTAGGACTTCAGCCTGGTGGCTATGCGCAGATTGGTCTGGCTCCACCAGTGGACAGCGGACGTTGGGGGCCAAGAAGTCGCTCACAGCTCTTCCCTTCTTGGGTTCGCGGCTGTTTGGAGATAAATTGGATGCTGTTGCTAAAGGAGGTAAGTTACCTCAGCGGAGGAAACAGCGCCGCCCCTTTCGGGGGGCGGGCTCATTCACTCCTTCCTTTCTAGGGGCCAGAGCGGCTAGGGGTTTGGCCTTCTCGGGTGTCAGGGGCTCGTCCTGGAACAGAGGCAGAGGTCGGGCACGTCCTGCGCCTGCCTGGGGTTCCAAGCCCAAGCCTACCGTTAAACCGGCTCAGCAATTAAGGGGCGCCCTCACCCGCAAGGGTGGGGGGACGGCTGCGGTTCTTCTTCCAGGTCTGGGCCCGGGAGGTCACAGAAAATTGGATCTTGGAAGTGGTCTCCTCCGGGTACAAACTGGAGTTCGAGTACTGGCCGCCCCCAAGATTCTTAAGGTCTCGGGTGCCCTCGGACCCTCAGGCTGCACAGGGGCTCCTGTTAGCAGTAAAAAACCTTCTGGACATGGGGGTTATATGGTCGGTGACTCCGTCGGAGAGAGGCAGGGGTTACTACTCCAATCTTTTCACGGTTCCCAAATAGGAGGGTTCGGTGAGACCCATTCTAGATCTCAAGGTTCTCAACAGGTTTATCAGAGCCAAAAGGTTCCGCATGGAGACTCTGCACTCGGCTATCAATTCCCTTTGCCAAGGGGATTTTATGACATCCATAGACATCAAGGATGCGTATCTGCATGTTCCGTTTTTTCAGGCACAGCAGAGATTCCTCCGGTTTGCGGTGGAGGATCAACATTATCAGTTTGTAGCTCTTCCCTTCGGTCTGACCTCGGCAAATTCTACAGGTGTTTCACAGAATTGTATTTTTCCCTATATCCATTCCAGGTCGTCCCAAGTGATGACATGTGAGACATCCAAAAGCAGTGTCCATTTGGGCAGGATCCCCAGTGCGGAACAGCATGTAATTAATTTCACTACCGCCTGAAGCATCTTTCAGCCAAAAACAGCGTCAGCTGAGGCCCTAACATCCACCTTGTAAAACTTAAAAGTGTGAATGGAAGACCAAGTGGCGGCCTTACAAACTTGCTCAATCGATGCCTGGTGCTGAAAAGCCCAAGAGGCACAATAGCTCTGGTAGAATGAGCTGTGATCCGAAAAGGGGGTTCCTTTCCCTTGGCAGAGTATGCTTGCACCACTGTCTGTCTGATCCACTTACTTAGAGTGGACTTGGCTGGTGGCAAACCCTTCCTAGAGCCCTCTGTTAGGACGAAGAGCAAATCCGATTTCCTGAAGGATTCAGTTGCAGCCAGGTAATACTTTATGGCTCTGACCACGTCCAAGGCATGGAGGGTCCTTTCTCTGGAATTAGTCGGTGCTGGACACAAGGAAGGTAAGACAAGTTCCTCATTAAGGTGAAAGGGAGAAACGACCTTAGGCAAAAAATCAGGTTTAAAACGAAAAACCACCTTATCCCTATGCCGCTCAAAATAGGGAGGCTTCATACAAAGCGCAGCCAGCTCTGACACGCGACGCACCATGGTGATCGCTGCCAAGAAGACCACTTTGAGAGTCAAAATAGACAATGCAGCATCGCACAATGGTTCAAAGGGAGGACCCTGAAGAGCAGAAAGTTCTAAATTCAAGTCCCACACCAGTAATACTGACTTACGCGGTGGCCGGACATGGGTGACTCCCTGGAAAAAGGTCAAATTGATCAACCTATGGTTGGCAATGGATCTCTGGATAAAGATGGTTAAAGCCGAGACCTGACCCTTGAGGGTGCTCAGCTGGAGACCCGAGTCTAAGCCGTGTTGCAAAAACTCCAGAATCCTAGAAATAGAAAATGTGCGGCAAGGGAGACTCTTGGTCTCGCACCAAGCAATCTAAGCGTGCCAAACTCTGTAGTATATCATGGAAGAAGACTTCTTCCGTGCCTGAATCATGGTATGCTCAACCGTGGCCGACAGCCCCTTTTCCGTCAGGATTGAGGTTTCAATAGCCAGACCATCAAAGCCAGCGTCCATAAATTGGGATGCCGCAGCGACCCCTGAGTGAGAAGCCCTGGGTCGTCGGGCATGATGTAGCTATCTACTGACATCTGAACTATGCCTGCAAACCAACTCCTTCTCGGCCAGCGAGGAGCCACCAGGATAGTTGGTACCCCTTCCTGGGCTATCTTGCGCAGCACTCTGCCCAGGAGTGGAAACGGAGGGAATGCATAATGAAACTTGAACTCCATCCGGGGAATCGCCAGAGCGTCTGTGGCAATGGCCAGAGGATCTCTTGAGAGGGAGACGAACCTTGGGAGCTTGTGATTATGTCTGGATGCAAACAGATCTATGTCCGGCTGACCCCAGCGGAGGCACAGAGCGTAAAAGGTCTTGTTGCTGAGAGACCATTCCCCCAGGCGCGAGGCGCTCCTGCTCAGGGAGTCTGCCTCCAGGTTTTCTACCCCGGGAATGTAGACCGCCGAAATACAGGGAACATTCTCCTCTGCCCAAGACAGAATCTGGGTCACCTCCTTGAGAGCTCTCTTGCTCTGAGTCCCGCCCTGGTGATTGATGTAGGCGACAGCCGTCTGATTGTCCGAGCGAACCTGGATCACACGACCCCTAAAATGGGAAGTCAAGCGAAGAAGCCCCAACCGGATCGCTCTCAGCTCCAGGAGATTTATGGGTAAGCGGTTCTCCTGCGGACCCCACTGACCCTGGATCTTCTGCGTCTGCCAAACGCCTCCCCAGCCTCTCAGACTGGCATCCGTGGTAACTATCTCCCAATGGAAAGTCAGAAAGGACTTGCCCACCAGCAGGTTCCAGGAGTCCAACCACCACAAGAGGGACTGCCTGGCCAGGGGGGACAGCGAAAATTCTTGTTCCAGAGATTCCTGCATCCGATTCCAGCCGGTCAGCAGGTTCAATTGAAGAGGTCTCATGTAAAATTGGGCGAAGGGCACTGCCTCGAAGCATGACACCATTAGGTCCACCAATCTCATCCCCAGACGAATTGATGGCTGCTGACAAGACAGCAAGGCCTGCACCTGCGTCTGGATACCCAAAACCTGCTGTGGCAGAAAAACCTTGACCTGAGCGTTGTCTATCGTCATTCCCAAGAAGGATCTTACTGTTGAGGGAGTGACAAATGACTTTGGGTAATTGATGACCCAGCCGAAGGCCTCCAGGGTTGACAACATCGTCCGAGTATCGCTCTCGGCCTGCTGCAGGGACTGGGTCGCAATCAGCAAGTCGTCCAGATAGGGCAGCACACGAATGCCCTGGTTCCTCAGGATAGCCATGATGCCCGCCAGCACCTTGGTGAAGACGTGGGGGGCTGAGGATATCCCGAATGGAAGTGCATAAACTGGTAATGCTGATCCTCCAGAGCAAACCTTAGGAACCTCTGATGCCCCTGTAAAATCGGGATGTGCAGAAAAGCATCCCTGATGTCCACCGTGGTCATGAAGTTGCCAGGCCAAAGCGATCTCACCGCCGACCATAAGGTTTCCATGCGGAAATGTCTGACTCTTACAAACCTGTTGAGACCCTTCAGGTCCAGGATTGGTCTTAACGTTCCGTCCTTCTTCGGCACCATGAACAGGTTGGAGTAAAAACCTTGACCCCGTTCCTGCTGAGGTACAGGGCGAATCACACCTAACCGCAGAAGGTGTTGCACGGCCATTCTCAAACCCTGTGCCTTTAGTGGGTTTTGGGATATCTGTGAACAGAGGAATTTTGTGGGTGGCCTGACTGACAGCTCTATCTTGTAACCGGAGGACACTACCTCCTGAATCCACCGATCCGAGACCGAGGCACACACAGGACGAAAAAAGGGCACCAGCAAAGGTGAAGGCATGGCAGACCAGCTGATCCATGCGCTTGTCACGTAAGGAAGCAGTATCAGGTGACAGCATAACAGTAGTGTTGGACAGCCCCGACACAGGGGTATCCACTTTGGGAGCATAGCCGAACCAGCTCATTAGGGAAGGGGTACCACCTGTCCAGACCTTTAGGAACCGACGGTAACCTGTTAGGCCTCTCCCATTCCTTGAAAATCATGTGAGAAAAATGGGCCTGATCCAGAAAGGCCCCCCTTTGTCTTCCGGGCCTAAACAAATCTCCCTGCTTCCTCTTAGCCACTCTGGGAGGGACAATGTGTAGTGTCTCAAACACTGAGGTAAGCAATTTCTCAGTATCATCCGGGAGCCACGCATCCTCGTCCGAGGAAGAACCAGACAAACTGTCATCGCCAGCCGAATAATCCACAGTGGAGCGTGAATCATCAGGCAACTCACCTTCCTCCACAGAGCCCAGATCATCAAAGAGATTGTCATTATCCGAGTAAAGGGGCTCGAGGTGCCGTTTCTTACTCGTGGCTTTCTTAGGAGCCGTCCGCGATATCTGTCTCTCGAGATTGTCCAGCCTATGTGCCAAGTGAGCCTGAGACCCCCTGCTGGCTCCCCCTCACTGGGGGCTGAGTGCAGCAGTGGAGGGTCCGGAGAGGCCGCAGGCAGCTAGGGTCAAGGACGCCCGCCCGGTCATGGTCCAAAATAATGCCTCTGGCGCAAGTGATACAAACAGTGCTGAATCCGCCCAGAGGATTCCTACTGCACAAGGGGCAGAACCTTTCCTGCCCAAATGGGGTCCCCAGCTCACTATCCCATGATGCCTCCATTATGGTGATTAAAAATGGTCAAAATCAGTAAGGTTACAGACACTAATGGCCCAAACCTATAAGATGATCCCTCTTAATAAAAAGGGGGACCGGGAGGAACCACAACCCTCAAGCCCACGACCTATACAAGAGAGGGGGAGAAATGCCCATGATCAGAATAATCAAGATGCAATTGGTCATAATATAAAGCCAGAAAAAAAAAGGTACTCACGACACCGACAGAGGGACAGCGCAGCCTCCGATGATGAGCGTGATCCCCCAACAGCAGCAGAGACAGAGAATAGCCGCAGAGACACACGCGGCCCACCGCGCCCAGCATCACAGCGCCGCACAGAGAGAATCTCCCCCCCATCACAGACAACCCGAGCGGCAATGCGGAGGCCCCGCGGGCTGCGGCGACCCCGCAGCCAGCGCCGACGAGGGCGCGAGGGAGGTGAGTTTGCAGAGCGCTCCACATATGGCCCAGCTGAGCCAGCGAGGAGCCGATTGAACAAAACTACCAACACCAGTGAAAACACGCATGCAACACCAATAAAGCTTGTGGGCAGGGAGGGTACAATCAAAACAGAAAATAGTGGTTCCCCCCCAGGCTCACCATAAACCTGTGACCGGCTACCCTTTAGTATAGGGTCTGCAGCCCAGAGCCAAGCTCTGCCGAACGCCAACAGACCCCGGCGTTCACCCTACCGTCATGAGCTGGTGTCCAGGGGACATGGGGTCCTCGGGAGGCCCATTTACCCATCAACATTCTGGAACTGCGGGCAGTCCGGTTGGTACTGGAGCGGTTGACCCAACACCTGAGGGGGCTGTCGGTCCAGATACGCTCAGACAACAAGACGGCGGTTGCCTACATCAACTATCAGGGAGGGACTCGGAGCAAGGGTGCCCTCCGGGAGGTGTCTCAGATTCTGACATGGGCGGAGGCCAATGTACAATGCATTTCGGCTGTTTACATTCCGGGGGCGGAGAATCTGCTTGCAGATGCTCTGAGCAGGGGGACGTCCCATCAGGGAGAGTGGTCCCTCTGCAACAGGGTATTCCAGTCCCTGTGTCACCGTTGGGGTGTACCGGATGTGGACCTGTTTGCGTCCCGCCACAACCACAAGCTCACGGCCTTCGTGTCCCTGTCTCAGGACCACGGATGCCCTGTCCATGTCATGGAAGGAGTTTTGGCTCCTGTATGTATTTCCACCATTCCCCCTGCTGAGCAGGGTTCTGCGCAAGATTGCTCTGTAAGGGGTGCCTGTGATTCTAGTGCCCCCCCCCCCCCCCGGTGGCCAAGAAGAGTGTGGTTCGCAGACGTGGTTCAAATGGCAGTAGACCAGTATGATCTGCCAGGGGTGCCAGATCTGCTAACTCAGGGCTCCCTACGCCATCCCAATTTACAAACGCTGGCTTTGACGGCCTGGCTGCTGAGACCTCCATCTTGATGGAGAAGGGTTTGTCTGCCTCTGTGGTGGGCACTATGGTGCAGGCTAGGAAGAAGACTTCTGCTGCTATCTATTATAGAGTATGGCGTACCTACATTGACTGGTGTGAGTCTAGGTCTCTTCCCTGTAGGGAGTTATCTGTCCCCAGGGTTCTGGAGTTCTTACAGCATGGTTTGGAGTTAGGTCTAAAACTCAGTACTCTGAAGGGTCAGGTTTCTGCCCTGTCCGTCTTCTTTCAGAGGACTTTTGCTCATCATCATTTGGTTAAGACCTTCTTTCAGGGGGTCACTCATGCGCGTCCCCCTCGTAAACCTGTGGTCCCTGTTTGGGATTTAAACTTGGTTTTATCTGCCTTGCAGGGTGCTCCCTTTGAGCCTATTCAATATGCTGCTCTGGCTGTTCTTACTCTCAAGGTTGTCTTTTTGGTGGCCATAACTTCGGTTAGGCGTGTGTCTGAGCTGGCTGCTCTATCCATTCAGTCTCCGTACTATGAGAGACACCAGGACAAGGTGGTGTTCCGCTTCAAGCCGGATTTCCTGCCTAAGGTTGTGTCTGCTTTTCATTTGAATCAGGACATTGTTCTTCCTTCCTTGTGTCCCAATCCTAGTAATGACAAGGAAAGGGTTCTGCATTCCTTGGATGTGGTCAGGTGTTTGAAATATTACCTGGTTGTCACTGCGGCTTTCAGGAAGACTGATGCTCTCTTCGTTGTGCCTTCTGGACCTAGGAAGGGTTTGGCTCCTGCCAAGTCTACTATCAGCAAGTGGACCCGTCAGGCTGTGGTTCAGCCTATTCTGCTAAGGGAAAGAGTCCTCCCTTCCGTCTTACTGCTCATTCTACTCGTGCTATTGGGGCCTCCTGGGCCTTCCAGCACCAGGCTTCTGTTGAGCAAATTTGCAAGGCCGTTACTTGGTCTTCTGTTCACACTTTTTCAAAGTTTTACAAGGTTGATGTTCGGGCCTCAGCTGATGCTGCGTTTGGCCGCAAGGTTTTGCAGGCGGTTGTAGTTTAAACTACGCGCCGTTGCCTTTTTTGTTGGGGATCCCACCCTACTGTTATGGACACTGCTATTGGATGTCCCAAGTGTAAGTATTATATCTGGAGCAGGACGTACTGTATACTTAGAATAATACAATTCTGTGAAATACTCACCTGTAGAATTGGTATTATACGTATACAGTACGTCCTGCTCCACCCCACCCTGGTTTTTGCATTGTTCTGGATTTCCTGTATGGGGATTGTTGTTATTATTATCATTACCAGTTGTTTTGGTGGTTGGATTCTCCCGGCTTCTGGTTCACTGCTTTTCAATACTGAGGATTTGTGGGAGGTCCCTGGGTATATGAAGGGCCGGGAGGAGCCTGTTTTTGCATGTCTGCAGTGCACAGCGCCCTCTGGCGGAGGATAACCCAAGTGTAAATATTATATCTGGAGCAGGACGTACTGTATACATATAATACCAATTCTACAGGTGAGTATTTCACAGAATTGTATTTTTGCCCAGTACAGTTTTTCCATCCTGGTCCGTTTGGATAAAACTTACTGCAATTGCATCCCTGCTTACCGGCAAGCACCATGATGAATTCCCATCTTTGCTCTGTAAGTCATAGTAACTGGCCACGCCCACTCTATTCACTGCAGTAGACCTTGACATGCCCCTTCCATTGCAGTGAATAGAGTACATGTGCTGGAATCACTGTTGCTAACACAGGGAGAGACCGTACAACACACTAGTCACCGCTGAAATGTATAACAGTCCTCCATGCTGCCAGACTTGATCTCGGGACATGGTAAGTTTTCCAGCCTGGGCACCCCGGGTGGAATATGTGGTAGGCACTGGGCTTATCCACACTCCCAGTGCCCTCCAGAGGTTGCAGGCAATCTGGTGGGGGAGTATCGGTGAACCCCCTGGCTTTCCACCCTACCAGATACTAGTGCCCATTATCGCTTGGCCTTTGCCGATAAAATCGCTTGGCCTTTGCCGATAGGGGCCAATAGACGTACAGCTATGGAGGATGGCTGCTCTACCAGCCCTTATGGTGCTTTGAGATTATAGCCCAATGGGAGGACACACACACTCTCACATTTAATTTTTTTTTTATAAAAAGAAATGTAAAAAGTTGGGTAATTTGACCCGGTCAAATTTAGCTTTGGCCCAGATACAGATGGTCTATCAGCAATTGACACAAATGCCCACTGGGACCGAGTTTCTGCACTGAAAGCGCTCATCTGTTATAGCATAGAATTGGTCTATCACTGGTTATTTCTAATTTCCTACTAGATTTATGTTGCTGTAAATTGCTGTTTACATCTACCTACATTTTTAGTAATAACATCCATCAATATCTGCCCAACAGCACCAGTTTCTTTGTGCAATCATTTAGTGTTTTACATTTGGTGATGTTCTGAGAGGATCTTTCATTGGAACACAGAGCTCTCCAGCTTCAAACCTTCAATCAGTTATGGGTGATATAAAATGTATTTTGCAATATCAAACTTTTGATGTTGGCGTAGCCTGAAGGGCTTACCTCATTGGAAAAAGATGATTTGTTGAAGGTGATTTGTTTTCAGGTAAAATTAGAACATCTTTTGCACTTTTTTCTGTGTTAAAATTATAAAGCTCACTGAGATGTAGGTGTCAATTCACACCTCAAATGTGCACCCAGAGTTAAAATTTTATCCCTCTTCTCCATGGGACTCCTTACCAGTTCATTTAACTAGTACTTACCTTTCCCCATCCATTTTCCTCCGCTGCATGAGTTAAATTTATGGCAATGTGACGTCTATTTACACCCATTGGCATTTGGTAAGAAGGGGAACACAGATTCCCCTCCTATCATCCTGGCTCCTAGCCAGGGAATCCATAACGAGCCGTGGGGAGTGAACTTTTATAGTGAGAGGCAGGGCCTCTTAGGAATCTCCCCATGTGACTTACATGTCACAGAAGGGGAGAGCCCCTTCTGTGACATGTAATTCACATGGGGGAAATCGCAGAGAGGCTCTGTATAAAAGGGGGCTTGGCCCCACCCAAAGCTCATTCCCTCGCTGGATAGTGAAAATAGAGGAAGGGGGGACCTTCATCCCTCCATTCTTCAGTGAGCCGAGGTGCCGTCAGTATCGAGGGGCGTCGCCACCTAAAAAAGACAGGGGAGGGGCACCAAAGGGCCCTGAAGATGCAGCAGAGACCAGCCCTGGTCACCCGGCGAACTCGATAAGGATCTCACAGGATAGTAGAAAGAAAATAAGAAATGGTAAATTGTGAAATTTAGATTAAAATTTTTTTTTGCTGTGGTGTGTGTTTTTATTTTACTTTGGGTGAACCAGTAATGGGTTCAGGGCACCCCTAGACCAGTTTACCGGGTAGGGGGCCAGCATGTTACCTGCTGGCATTGGTGGGTTACATGTCAGTAACTCGCACCCCCATTTGGGACATGGGGTGGGGGGGCAGAAGAGCCCAGTGCCCATCGGTATGGGCACAGGGTTTTTCCAGGGGTATCATGAGCTCCGAAACCCATACCAAGGGCTGTCAGTTGGCAGGGCCAGGGGCCGCATGGCCTATGAGCCCTGAGTAACCAGCCCTGGTGCCTGGGCTAGTTGGCTTTCGGGAGGGCACGCTTTTTCTTGCGGCATAGCTTTTATCAATAAAAATAAACATGTTGCTAGTGAAGCTTTTAGTTGGCGAGAGCTGCCAGCTGTGAAAAATCTGGTCTCCCCAAAAAGTCCCGCAAAAACACTCTCCCTGAATCACACTGTTTTTTACTTTTGGAGTATATTTTTGTGCGAGTTCTCGCAAAAAATGCAGAACTCTCAAAAAATGGTCTGCTGAATCATGAGAGCAAAGAGCAAGTCCAGACATACTGTACTTTTGAAATCACCCCCCACCCTGCCTCCCTTACCTGTGCTTAAAGAGGACCAAAACCCACCATGGAGTCTATGAGACTCCAGGACAGGCATACTCGCTCCCCCCGGGGCACCCCGATCGAAGGTACCCCGCTGTGTGATACTCCCCCAGGTCGCCCAATCAGTTCACGCAGTCGAAGGCTTCTTGGCGTCGGTGGACAGAAAGCCCGCCGACCTACCCATCACCTTTGTTTTGTGGATCAGTTTGAGGACTCTAACCGTGTTATCCCTTGCTTCCCGGGCACGGATAACATCTGACTGATCACTATCCACCAACCCCAGGAGGGAGCCTGACAGCTTGTCTGCCAGAATCTTGGAGAACAATTTCAAATCCACATTCAACAAAGAAATGGGCCTATAGCTCCCACAGGTGAGCAGATCCTTTCCTGGCTTATGGATGACTGCAACAAAAGCTGCCAATGCCTCGCTTGGTATGGTAGCAGGGGCTTTCTCTGATATTAAGGAGTTAAAGGCCAAGAGGAGATGAGGGGTGAAGAGAGGAGTACCTTTTGTAATGCCCTATGGAAAATCCATCAGGCCCTGGGGACTTTCCAGACAGATTCTTCTTTATTCTTCTCTAGTTCCTCCAGAGAAATCACTACCTCCAAAGCCTCTCTCTGCTCCATCCTCATTGTAGGCATGCCCGAGTCCCTTATATACTGCCTGATCTTACCCAGCTGCTCCCCCCCTCTCCCTGGGCGTATATTATAAAGTTTCTGGTAGTAGAAGTGAAAAGTATCAGCTGTTTCTGCCGGAGGGAAGTGTCTCTTTTGCTTGGTGTCCACAATTGTTTCCACAAAGTTCAGTGACTCCTGTTTTTTAAGGGTCTTAGCTAAGAGCGAGCTGTTCTTGTTACCCCATTCAAGTATGGTCTCTCACACCGCTTGGTGATGTACGCCGTCCTGCTTGACAACAGAGAGTTCAAAGCAGCCCTAGCCTTAGTTAATTCTAGGAGAGTGTCTTTGGCCAAAGATGCTTTATGTGCCTTCTCTAAAGCCACGACCGATTCCAAGCGTTTGAATACCTCCAGCTCACAGTCTTTTTTAATCTTAGTGGCGTGCTTAATGATTAGCCCCCTAAGGACCACCTTGTGTGCCTGTCAATTATTAAAGGGAGAGGTGTCTTCAGCATTATTAAGGTCAAAATATTCCTGAATCTTTTTTTTTTTGTATGTCTTGCACCACCATTTCATTTTGAAGCAAAGACTCATTTAACCGCCACGTCTACTCTTTCTGGCCTACCTCACCCCACTGGAACGACAAAGTAATGGGGCGTGGTCCAATATAGGGATCGGGTCAATTTTTGTACCACTTGTGTGGGGTAGCAGATCATGACAGACCAGGATATAATCAATTCTGGAATAGGATATGTGTACCGGGGAGTAAAAGGAGTAATCTCTAGTGGTAGGGTGGTGAGTCCACCATGGATCACACAGCTGTGCTTTTTGAAGTAACTTCTTATTTCTCCTCACTGCAGCTTATGCCATTGCCAACCTCCCTGTGGAAAAGTCTAAAAGTGGATCAAGAGTCAGGTTCAGGTCCCCTCCTAATACGACTGGCCCCTCCTGCACCGCTATGAGCTTGTTTATGAATTTTCCAATGAAGACCAGTTGACCAGAGTTTGGGGCGTATACTGAAGCTAACGTGCAGGGTCTACCATATAGAGTGCCTTTTAAAATCAAATATCTGCCTCATCCGCTATCCTTTCAAAGTTTGAAAGGTGTGTTCTTAGCAGTCATGATTGCCACCCCCTGGCCTTGGTATCCAGAGCATTACTCGTAGGCTTGGGAGAAGGACCTAGATACCATGGAGCTTGGAGCTTGACCATTTTTGAAATGCGTTTCCATGAACGCGATGTTTGTCTTTAGCCTGGATAGTCCCTGGTAAAGTTTGGATCTCTTCAATGGAGAGTTCAACCCTCTAAAAGCTATTTTATTATTTTTTTTACTAGTGGATAAGGGGTCCAAGGGAGAGGCCTGAGATCCCATTGTTGCCCAGAGAGGCAGAAGGGGAGATCTCGGATGCCCACCTGGAACTCAACCCCGGAAACAACAAGCGACAAGTTCAATGAGAAAAGGGAAACAGAAAAATCTCACGTCCACCACCTTCCCTGATATAACCACAATCCGGGGGGGGGGGGGGGATTCAAGAAATTCAGAAGTGGTGGAGACAATGTCCCAAACCGGAATTAAAACACCGGAACAATAAGACCAGTGCTCTACTCAATGAGCAGGGGTACCCAGACAACCGATCCATCCCAGTTTCAAGTGGGGACCGAGAGGCCAGCAGCCCAGTGTCACCAGAGGTGCACAATCCAAAGATAGAATGGCTTTCCGCTCCCGGCCTCCACCAGTCAATCAACATATGATTACGTAACATAAGTTACCAACCAGAACCACAAAATTAGTACGAATACGATCAGAAGGGGGGCTTGCAGCCCGCGCCAAGGTGACGAGGGGACAAGCCGAATTCGCCCCCCGGAAGGCAGCTCCCGCTCAACTCGGCCAGGAGACCACCCCCGGGCACCCCCCTCCAGGCGCTGGAGCACCCGGCAGCCCACCCCCGAGAGCGAAATAGCTCTGTGAGACAGAGACAACTGTTCTATCTTATTTTGACGGGAGCAAAAATGGTCATTGCTAGAGCCTGGAAATCACAAGATTTAAGTTTTGGTGAGAGGGGGAGAAGGGAGAGGGGGGACATGATTGAGACCTTTAAATATGTGAAAGGATTGAATAAGGTTCAGGAGGGAAGTGTTTTTAAGAAGAAGCTTAATGATAGAACAAGGGGGCACAACCTGAAGCTAGTCGGGGGGAAGATCAGGAGCAATGTTAGAAAATATTATTTTACAGAAAGAGTAGTAGATGCTTGGAACAAACTTCCAGCAGAGGTAGTTGAAAAATCAACAGTCACTGAATTTAAACATGTCTGGGATAAGCACACATCTATCCTAAGATAAAGAGTACATACAGTATACACATAAGGGCAAACTAGATGGACCGTATGGTCTCCTTCTGCCGTCAACCTTCTATGTTATCAACAGAGTTAATAATATTATGGTCTTGGAAAAACTGTCAGCAATTAATATTGGGAACCTTGAGGGATTTCGAGAGGATTGGGCTTCATGGATAGAAAATGTCTTACCTTCTGATTTTGATTCTAAACTTTTATTATTATAAGGTTGTGTTATTTTTTGATTTCTGCTTGGGGTTTTTTTTAACTTTATTTAATGTGTGAGAAGGGGTTAGATTTAAAGTGGACCAACACCCAGGGGGGATCGGGCCGGGAATCTATAAGATTCCCGGGCCGATCAGATCCCTCCCCGCGGGGAATCCGAAATCGGGATGTCCCGCGGGGTGAAACCCCCCAGGAAGCCCACAATCCTACCTTTTCCACGTTCCAGCAGCGCATGCGCGTCCGCCGCCTCCCGCGCGTCCCTCTAGCAGGGCACGCTCCCACACCGGTCGCTTGAGAATGGCCAGCGCGGGTGCGCTGTCCGGCGCTGCCTCTCGCTTGTCCGCCGGTGGGGATTGGCTGCAGCGGTCACGTGGGAGCGGGGAGAGGTGAGTTTTCGGGGCTTTCTGGGGGGTTTCACACAGCGGGGCACCCGCGATCGGGGTGCCCCACCGAAGTGGACCAAAACCCAGGATAGTCAAAATCCTGGGTGTTGGTCCACTTTAATGAAATTGTTAAGATGTATTATGTCTAGGTTTTATGACATAAGCCTTTATACTTTATAATTAGAATATAGAATTTAAATTATGTTTTTATGTGCACAAATAGGTTTATATAAGGATGTCTATGATCTGTTATATCAGACCAAAAGTGTTTATATATATCTTCAATAAAAATTATTGGAAAAGAAACTCTTCCAGACAAAAGTGAGAGCCTTTGGGATCTCATAACTTCGGTGGATTAATGGGTTGCCTTGAATTGTTGATCGCCCAAATTGGTACTTCTGCTCCAGCATTAATATGTGTTAGGGGGGCTATTTGGCCAACAATGTAGTAAGATTTTAACTTAAGGACTCCTATACCGTTCCAGTTTTCTTGTAAAGTTCTTAAATGTCAGGTGGGATATTTATAGTAAGTGTTGTAAACAGGTAAAGTAGATTTGATAGACATTTTAATTGCATTTATTTTAAGTTTTTAAATATGGTAGGGTAGTTTGCAACATATAATTGTTCATAGGTTCCCTAATAATGCAGAAGGTTTACCCACTGTAATGTAAAATTAAGTGTTTTCAAGTGTATTTGTGCATAGTGAGACATTTGAATTGTAACATAAACATTTCTTTGGAGCTGCAGAATAGATGTGTAAGATTGATAGCCTTTCAGAGACCAATAATAAAGCTGTCCCTGCACCACTCTTCAAATAAAGGTACAGCAAGATTAGTGTGCAAAAGAATGGTGTCACAAGGAGGCAATTTGAATTTGCAGACAAGAATAGTGTGGGGCCCAGTACCCCACAAGAACGGACACCAAAAATTTGCACCACCAATCTATATGTTCAATATATGTTCAAAATTCAATCAAGGCATGTAACAATAATATATATTTCAAATTATAAATTTATTTATTTACATCATGTTTAAAATAGAGCTCATCCAACAATTACTAAAAACCATAATTACTCAACGGGAAAAATCTCAAGCCAGAAAAAAGTGCCATTGTGCATAAATAATACAAATACAAGAATATATATGTGAGCCAGTGATATAATCAATACAAAAAATCAAACAACCTATATTCAAAAAATATAACTGTAAAAAACTACACAGTGTTAATTGGAACAATATATGAATACCACAAACTCACATGTGAAAAAAATGTGCATCTAAACTGATCCAAAAACTAAACCCAAGAAAGGCCTAAAGTGAAAAAAGGTATATATAAAAAAATCCTATCACCAAATAATCTGGCTGGAGATCCCGCTGTATCCTGGTGCCCCTTTACCATTGATAGCCTTTCTGACGTTGTGGAATGAAACACAAATGGTCTTTATGTATTAGTCCTTATCTTGTGACCAGGACGTTTTCCAGAATCTTAATGTCTTTGTTTAGCAATGAAATAGCCCTGTAGTTGGTCCATATTTGTATATATAATATATGTGCATCAAGCCCAGTCTTCAGGAGCATGACTATAACTTCCAATAGCATTTCTGAACTAAAACTACTTCTATTAGTGGTGCGAGGGGGAGGTGAGATGAAGGGCCAGGAGATCTGTATATTTCTTCTAAAATTCTAAAATTGCATTGTAAAGCCATCTGGGCCTGGCCTTTTATTTTTTTCATTCCTCTCAATTGCTGCCATAACCCCTTTACAGGAGATGCTCTTTTCCATTGTGGAGTAAAAGACATCTGGCAAGGAAGGGAGATCTACTGATTTAAACATATCAACAGCTTTTTCCAGTAAGGACCCAGCAGCAGATGAATTGAGTTCGAGATCAACCTAGGTGGAAGCAGAAACCCTTTATTTTTTGGGGGTCACTGGTTAAAAGGTTAGACCAAGTTTTCAGTGCAATAGGGCGTGGAGTAATGTTGAATTATTTTCTGTTCCTCTATTTCTGTCTAGCTCAGTCCTAAGTTTGGCTACATTTATGATGTGCACCATATAGCATCTATAGCGGCCATAGTGCCAGTTTCGGAGCGCCAGCACTTTTACTTTATCTGGCACTGTGCTGTGGACTACGTTGGCACTAGCAGTCGCTGCACAGAACACTAATTAGCTTTGATTGTTGCACTAGATATTGGCCGGCCTTTTGGACCGGGCAGCCGATTATCCCAGCGCCAGTGAGCACCACCTTGGACTGCGATTTTTCCTGGCACTCAACAGCATATTTATGATTTTTTTCCACAGTAAGTTAGGCTAGGCAATTTTAATAATTCCCCAATACATTTTGTGAGATTTGAGTCTTTTGAAATATGCATCTCCTGGAGACTCACTATATGTGAAGTCTTCAAGTATGGGAACACCTTGGCCTGCTTAAATTAAAAAAAAAAAATACTTTATTTTAGGCTATTTTTCAGGCCAGCCATACTCAGGCAGTCCTAGGTTCCCCTATGGAGACAAGTTGGGATTTCAGCGCTCTAGTCCCTGCTTAGCTGTCCCCTGCACCTACAGACATCTAGTAAAACATAGGCAGAGAGTGTAGGTAATAACCATAAAAAGGTGTGCACCATAATTGAAGATATCATTTATTTTACCTGTCTCCTATATATATATTTTTAACAGGTGATAATTAGCTCAACAATCAGACCTTATAGTTGTTACCCAGTTTTCACTCATCCTGTCACATGGGTTTATGTACACATTTGAATAATCAAAATAAACACATTCCTCGGTCTCCATGAAAATGGCGACCACTAATAGGGACTTGCCGCCAAAGATCAGCTCCAGGGTCCTGAATCCAATGCCGAACCCTATAACAGTTAATAGGGACCCAAACTGGCTGTAAAATGGGAGATAGCAAAGGCCAGAGGGCTGAAAATTAAGGGTAACACTTGGGTGATTGCCCTGCACAAAATGGGCTAGGAAAAGTACTCCAAACAATCACAGAAAGCAAGAAAATTAATTAAATGCATAAATGAAAAATAAAGCGTTTTTCCATGTTTAATTACCCAATGCAGGTAAATGCCTGTGGGTTTTTTTAAAAATATTTTTGGTATTTTTTTTTTACAGTTGTTATCTAATGAACAATAGCATATTTTTTCAGGTTTTAACCCTTCTAGTGCCAGCTACGTGACTCTCACGTAGCTGCCTCTCCTACCGTTAAGTGCCGAGAGAGTCACGTAGCTGACATTTTCTTACCTTAAACTTGATTGGAAGCTCGCAGCACCTCAGTTCTGGATTCTTCTTGAAGACGAGGCTTGGGGGGTCATCCAGGGGTGAGTTGATGGCTGTAGCTGTGACCCGATCGCTGCAGGAGCCAATCAAAGTGCGGCTTCTGCTGGTGTCATCATCCGGCGCCGCACATCTATAAGAAGGCCAGATCACATGGTATCCGGCCTTTTGCTGCCTGGATCTGAGGTGAGTGGTTGTCTGTGTCCCTTGTGTTGTCTGTGTCCCTTGTGTTGTCCGTGTCCCTTGTGTTGTCCCCCCTCCCATCACGCTGCCGACATGCACGGACAGATCGGGGGAGCACGATCGCTGCTTTGCGCCGATCTGTCATTGATCATCATAAATCTCTCTCCCCTCCGCCGATGGGCGGAGGGGAGAGAGATTTATGATGATCAATGACAGATCGGCGTAGCGATCTCGCTCCCCCGATCTGTCTTTGTCACTGACCACATGTGTTGTCCCCCCTCCCATCACACTGCCGACCTGTCATTGATCATCATAAATCTCTCTCCCCTCCGCCGATGGGCGGAGGGGAGAGAGATTCATGATGATCAATGACAGATCGGCGCAAAGCAGCGATCGTGCTCCCCCGATCTGTCACTGGCCACATGTGTTGTGTTGGGGGGGGGGGTCAATGGCACGTGGGGGGGGATGCCACACTGCCCATGGAATTGGGATGGGGTATGCCACACTGTCTATGGGGTGGGGGGATGCCACATTGCATATGGGATGGGAGGGAATGCCACACTGCATATGGAAATGGGGGGGGGGTCAATGGCACGTGGGGGGGGATGCCACACTGCCCATGGAATTGGGATGGGGTATGCCACACTGTCTATGGCAGACCTAGGCAATGTACGGCCCGCGGGCCGTATACGGCCCTTTGCTAGGCTCTTACCGGCCCGGGCTGAGCTGGCCAGTAAGAGACGCAGAGGAAGGGAAAACATGCCAGACTCGACGAGCCGAGTGGCCGATCGGCTGCTGCTTAACTTAGGTGATCGCCTGTGTACAGTGTGAGAGGCTTAGGTTAAGCAGCAGCTGATCGGCCGCTCGGCTCGTCGGGTCTGGCACATTCTCCCTTCCTCTGAGGAAGCCAGACCCGATGAGCAGGTGATAGAGACCTGGGGACTTTGGAAGGACAGAGTAGGGGCTCCAGAGCATCAGTAAGTCTGCTCAGAAAGATTATGTAGTTTGCTTGTGTTTTCCCTTCCTGCCTGCTGTCTCTTTTTCACCATGTACCTGCCCACCATGCTCTCACCATGTCCCCTTCCTGCTGTCCACCATGCTCTCACCATGCCCCCTTCCTGCTGTCCACATGCTCTCACCATGCCCCCTTCCTGCTGTCCACCATGCTCTCACCATGTCCCCTTCCTGCTGTCCACATGCTCTCACCATGCCCCCTTCCTGCTGTCCACCATGCTCTCACCATGCCCCCTTCCTGCTGTCCACCATGCTCTCACCATGCCCCCTTCCTGCTGTCCACATGCTCTCACCATGCTCCCTTCCTGCTGTCCACCATGCTCTCACCATGCCCCCTTCCTGCTGTCCACATGCTCTCACCATGCCCCCTTCCTGCTGTCCACCATGCTCTCACCATGTCCCCTTCCTGCTGTCCACCATGCTCTCACCATGCCCCCTTCCTGCTGTCCACATGCTCTCACCATGCCCCCTTCCTGCTGTCCACCATGCTCTCACCATGCCCCCTTCCTGCTGTCCACCATGCTCTCACCATGCCCCCTTCCTGCTGTCCACATGCTCTCACCATGCCCCCTTCCTGCTGTCCACCATGCTCTCACCATGTCCCCTTCCTGCTGCCCACCATGATCTCACCATGACCCCTTCCTGCTGTCCACATGCTCTCACCATGCCCCCTTCCTGCTGTCCACCATGCTCTCACCATGCCCCCTTCCTGCTGTCCACATGCTCTCACCATGCCCCCTTCCTGCTGTCCACCATGCTCTCACCCTGTCCCCTTCCTGCTGTCCACCATGCTCTCACCATGCCCCCTTCCTGCTGTCCACCATGCTCTCACCATGTCCCCTTCCTGCTGTCCACCATGCTCTCACCATGTCCCCTTCCTGCTGTCCACCATGCTCTCACCATGCCCCCTTCCTGCTGTCCACATGCTCCCACCATGCCCCCTTCCTGCTGTCCACATGCTCTCACCATGCCCCCTTCCTGCTGTCCACATGCTCTCACCATGCCCACTTCCTGCTGTCCACATGCTCTCACCATGCCCCCTTCCTGCTGTCCACCATGCTCTCACCATGTCCCCTTCCTGCTGTCCACATGCTCTCACCATGCCCCCTTCCTGCTGTCCACCATGCTCTCACCATGTCCCCTTCCTGCTGCCCCCCATGCTCTCACCATGCCCCCTTCCTGCTGTCCACCATGCTCTCACCATGCCCCCTTCCTGCTGTCCACCATGCTCTCACCATGTCCCCTTCCTGCTGTCCACATGCTCTCACCATGCCCCCTTCCTGCTGTCCACCATGCTCTCACCATGTCCCCTTCCTGCTGTCCACATGCTCTCACCATGCCCCCTTCCTGCTGTCCACATGCTCTCACCATGTCCCCTTCCTGCTGCCCACATGCTCTCCCCATGCCCCCTTCCTGCTGTCCACATGCTCTCACCATGCCCCCTTCCATGCTCTCACCATGCCCCCTTCCTGCTGTCCACCATGCTCTCACCATGCCCCCTTCCTGCTGTCCACCATGCTCTCACCATGTCCCCTTCCTGCTGTCCACATGCTCTCACCATGCCCCCTTCCTGCTGTCCACATGCTCTCACCATGCCCCCTTCCTGCTGTCCACATGCTCTCACCATGCCCCCTTCCATGCTCTCACCATGTCCCCTTCCTGCTGTCCACATGCTCTCACCATGCCCCCTTCCTGCTGTCCACCATGCTCTCACCATGTCCCCTTCCTGCTGTCCACATGCTCTCACCATGCCCCCTTCCTGCTGTCCACATGCTCTCACCATGCCCCCTTCCTGCTGTCCACATGCTCTCACCATGCCCCCTTCCATGCTCTCACCATGTCCCCTTCCTGCTGTCCACATGCTCTCACCGTGCCCCCTTCCTGCTGTCCACCATGCTCTCACCATGTCCCCTTCCTGCTGTCCACATGCTCTCACCATGCCCCCTTCCTGCTGTCCACCATGCTCTCACCATGTCCCCTTCCTGCTGTCCACATGCTCTCACCATGCCCCCTTCCTGCTGTCCACATGCTCTCACCATGTCCCCTTCCTGCTGCCCACATGCTCTCCCCATGCCCCCTTCCTGCTGTCCACATGCTCTCGCCATGCCCCCTTCCATGCTCTCACCATGCTCTCACCATGCCCCCTTCCTGCTGTCCACCATGCTCTCACCATGCCCCCTTCCTGCTGTCCACCATGCTCTCACCATGTCCCCTTCCTGCTGTCCACATGCTCTCACCATGCCCCCTTCCTGCTGTCCACATGCTCTCACCATGCCCCCTTCCTGCTGTCCACATGATCTCGCCATGCCCCCTTCCATGCTCTCACCATGTCCCCTTCCTGCTGTCCACATGCTCTCACCATGCCCCCTTCCTGCTGTCCACCATGCTCTCACCATGCCCCCTTCCTGCTGTCCACATGCTCTCACCATGCCCCCTTCCTGCTGTCCACCATGCTCTCACCATGCCCCCTTCCTGCTGTCCACCATGCTCTCACCATGCCCCCTTCCTGCTGTCCACATGCTCTCACCATGCCCCCTTCCTGCTGTCCACCATGCTCTCACCATGTCCCCTTCCTGCTGCCCACCATGATCTCACCATGCCCCCTTCCTGCTGTCCACATGCTCTCACCATGCCCCCTTCCTGCTGTCCACCATGCTCTCACCATGTCCCCTTCCTGCTGTCCACATGCTCTCACCATGCCCCCTTCCTGCTGTCCACCATGCTCTCACCATGTCCCCTTCCTGCTGCCCCCCATGCTCTCACCATGCCCCCTTCCTGCTGCTCACCATGCCCCCTTCCTGCTGTCCACCATGCTCTCACCATGTCCCCTTCCTGCTGTCCACATGCTCTCACCATGCCCCCTTCCTGCTGTCCACCATGCTCTCAACATGTCCCCTTCCTGCTGTCCACATGCTCTCACCATGCCCCCTTCCTGCTGTCCACATGCTCTCACCATGTCCCCTTCCTGCTGCCCACATGCTCTCCCCATGCCCCCTTCCTGCTGTCCACATGCTCTCGCCATGCCCCCTTCCATGCTCTCACCATGCTCTCACCATGCCCCCTTCCTGCTGTCCACCATGCTCTCACCCTGTCCCCTTCCTGCTGTCCACCATGCTCTCACCATGCCCCCTTCCTGCTGTCCACCATGCTCTCACCATGTCCCCTTCCTGCTGTCCACATGCTCTCACCATGCCCCCTTCCTGCTGTCCACATGCTTTCACCATGCCCCCTTCCTGCTGTCCACATGCTCTCACCATGCCCCCTTCCATGCTCTCACCATGTCCCCTTCCTGCTGTCTACATGCTCTCACCATGCCCCCTTCCTGCTGTCCACCATGCTCTCACCATGTCCCCTTCCTGCTGTCCACATGCTCTCACCATGCCCCCTTCCTGCTGTCCACATGCTCTCACCATGTCCCCTTCCTGCTGCCCACATGCTCTCCCCATGCCCCCTTCCTGCTGTCCACATGCTCTCACCATGCCCCCTTCCATGCTCTCACCATGCCCCCTTCCTGCTGTCCACCATGCTCTCACCATGTCCCCTTCCTGCTGTCCACATGCTCTCACCATGTCCCCTTCCTGCTGTCCACCATGCTCTCACCATGCCCCCTTCCTGCTGTCCACATGCTCTCACCATGCCCCCTTCCATGCTCTCACCATGTCCCCTTCCTGCTGTCCACATGCTCTCACCATGCCCCCTTCCATGCTCTCACCATGTCCCCTTCCTGCTGTCCACCATGCTCTTACCATGCCCCCTTCCTGCTGTCCACCATGCTCTCACCATGCCCCCTTCCTGCTGTCCACCATGCTCTCACCATGTCCCCTTCCTGCTGTCCACCATGCTCTCAGCATGCCCCCTTCCTGCTGTCCACCATGCTCTCACCATGCCCCCTTCCTGCTGTCCACCATGCTCTCACCATGCCCCCTTCCTGCTGTCCATCATGCTCTCACCATGCCTCCTTCCTGCTGCCCACCATTCTTACACTTTGCCCCAGCTGATATGAGCTCTCCTTCCAGACTGCCAGAAGCCAAGGGCTTCTCTGATTGGCTGGGAAATTATCACATCAGAACGTTTGAAGTGGACCAAAACCCTGCTTTATCAGCCTGGGAATCTTATAGATCCCCTCCCCGCGGGGCATCCAAAATCGGGATGCCCCGCTGTGTGAAACCCCCAGGTCGCCCATAAACTCACCTTCTTTCCCAGTTCAACGGCGCATGCACGAGCTGCGGCCGCATGCCCGCTATCCCTCTAGCAGGGCGCGTGCCTGTGTCAGCCATTTGAGAATGGCCAGCGCGGGCGCGCTCCCTGTTAGAGGGAAGCTCGAGATGCAGCCGCCAGCGCACTCAGAGCCGCTGAGCTTAGACGTCGCTTAGACGCCCATAGCTCAGCGGCCCTCCACAATATTTTTAGTTTCTCATGTGGCCCCATGGAAAAAATAATTGCCCACCCCTGGTCTATGGGGTGGGGGGATGCCACATTGCATATGGGATGGGAGGGAATGCCACACTGCATATGGGGTGGGGGGATGGGGGGGTCAATAGCACGTGGGGGGGATGCCACACTGCCCATGGAATTGGGATGGGGTATGCCACACTGTCTATGGGGTAGGGGGATGCCACATTGCATATGGGATGAGAGGGAATGCCACACTGCATATGGGGATGGGGGGGTCAATGGCACGTGGGGGGGATGCCACACTGCCCATGGAATTGGGATGGGGTATGCCACACTGTCTATGGGGAGGGGGAATGCCACATTGCATATGGGATGGGAGGGAATGCCACACTGCATATGGGAATGGGGTGGGGGGAATGCCACACTGCATATGAGAATGGGGTGGGGGGGATGCCACACTGCATATGGGAATGGGGTGGGGGGGATGCCACGCTGCATATGGGAATGGGGTAGGGGGGATGCCACGCTGCATATGGGAATGGGGTGGGGGGAATGCCACGCTGCATATGGGAATGAGGTGGGGGGAATGCCACGCTGCATATGGGAATGAGGTGGGGGGAATGCCACGCTGCATATGGGAATGAGGTGGGGGGAATGCCACGCTGCATATGGGAATGAGGTGGTGGGAATGCCACGCTGCATATGGGAATGGGGTGGGGGGAATGCCACGCTGCATATGGGGTGGGGGGAATGCCACGCTGCATATGGGAATGGGGTGGGGGGAATGCCACGCTGCATATGGCAATGGGGTGGGGGGAATGCCATGCTGCATATGGGAATGAGGTGGGGGGGAATGCCACGCTGCATATGGGAATGGGGTGGGGGGAATGCCACGCTGCATATGAGAATGAGGTGGGGGAATGCCACACTGCATATGGGAATGGGGTGGGGGGAATGCCACGCTGCATATGGGAATGAGGTGGGGGGAATGCCACGCTGCATATGGGAATGAGGTGGGGGGAATGCCACGCTGCATATGGGGTGGGGGGAATGCCACGCTGCATATGAGAATGGGGTGGGGGGGATGCCACACTGCATATGGGAATGGGGTGGGGGGGATGCCACGCTGCATATGGGAATGGGGTAGGGGGGATGCCACGCTGCATATGGGAATGGGGTGGGGGGAATGCCACGCTGCATATGGGAATGAGGTGGGGGGAATGCCACGCTGCATATGGGAATGAGGTGGGGGGAATGCCACACTGCATATGGGAATGGGGTGGGGGGAATGCCACGCTGCATATGGGAATGAGGTGGGGGGAATGCCACGCTGCATATGGGAATGAGGTGGGGGGAATGCCACGCTGCATATGGGAATGAGGTGGGGGGAATGCCACGCTGCATATGGGAATGAGGTGGTGGGAATGCCACGCTGCATATGGGAATGGGGTGGGGGGAATGCCATGCTGCATATGGGGTGGGGGGAATGCCACGCTGCATATGGGAATGGGGTGGGGGGAATGCCACGCTGCATATGGCAATGGGGTGGGGGAATGCCATGCTGCATATGGGAATGAGGTGGGGGGGAATGCCACGCTGCATATGGGAATGGGGTGGGGGGAATGCCACGCTGCATATGAGAATGAGGTGGGGGGAATGCCACGCTGCATATGAGAATGAGGTGGGGGGAATGCCACACTGCATATGGGAATGGGGTGGGGGGAATGCCACGCTGCATATGGGAATGAGGTGGGGGGAATGCCACGCTGCATATGGGAATGAGGTGGGGGGAATGCCACGCTGCATATGGGAATGGGGTGGGGGGAATGCCACACTGCATATGGGAATGAGGTGGGGGGAATGCCACACTGCATATGGGAATGAGGTGGGGGGATGCCACGCTGCATATGGGAATGAGGTGGGGGGAATGCCACACTGCATATGGGAATGAGGTGGGGGGAATGCCACACTGCATATAAGAATGGGGTGGGGGGAATGCCACACTGCATATGGGAATGAAATGGGAGGGAATGCCACACTGCATATGGGAATGGGGTGGGGGGAATGCCACACTGCATATGGGAATGAGGTGGGGGGAATGCCACACTGCATATGGGAATGAGGTGGTGGGAATGCCACACTGCATATGGGAATGGAGTGGGGGGAATGCCACACTGCAAATGGGAATGAAATGGGAGGGAATGCCACACTGCATATGGGATGGGATGAGGGGGAATGGAAAGAGCGAGTGTTGGAGAGACACTCCTAACCCTAGCCCGAACCCTAGGTTAGGTCTTGGGCTAGGGGCGATCACGCTGCCCCAACCTGTCACTGATCAGCATGAACATCTCTCCCCTCTGACGGGCGGAGGAGGGAGAGATTCACGCTGATCAGTGACAGGTCGGGGCAGCGTGATCGCCATTGCCCCTTGGCAGAGGGGGTGGATATTCATGTTGATCAGTGACAGGTCGGGGTAGCATTGATGTTACATGTTGATGATACACCTCGGAGGGGCACAGACGTGGATACAGTAGAGCAGTGGTTCTCAACCTTTCTAATGCCATGACCCCGCAATACAGTTCCTCATGTTACAGTGTACTGTTATTACACCAGCAGGTGTCGCGCAGGCTCTTGGCTTCTGTCCTCCGGTGCTTGCTGCGTCCGCCTCGGTTCCCCCGCCCCTTAGGCCCCAGACGGATGATGCAATCACGTCTGCGCATGCACGCAGGCATTCGGTTTGGAACGTGCATCCATAACGGCGTGTCGGGGCAGCGGCAATCACATGCAGGGAGTGATGCCACTGCCCAGACCTGTCACTCACCTGGGCACACTAAGCTTTGAACTGCTAGGCTGTTTTGTTCCCCAACTTTAGTTCTAGGCTTTAGTGTAGCTTTTAGTTACTGTAAACTTCCCCCTAGTTCCTCCCCTTTAGTGTAGTATTTTTATTGTTTTCATTTGGTTTTAGCCTTTGTTTAGCAGATTTCAGGATGGCTGGGAAAAGGTACTCTGCCCAGGAAGCAGCGGCATACATGATGGAGTCAGACTCGGAAGAGTATAGTGTTTCAGGGTCAGATTATTTGCCCTCAGATAGTGAGTCTGACAGTGTCTCCTCTACTGAAGAGACACAACCGTGCAGTAGTACCAGTGGTAGTGCTAGGCATCCTAGAAGGGATGGTAGCGCACAAGGAGAAGCCACGCTGGAGGAGAGTGTAGATCAGATGGAGAGTGCTGCAGCTGGTGATGGAGTGCCTACGTGGAGGCCTCCCAATAATTATTCCCCCGAAATTCCCCCTTTCGATTCGGTCCCCGGAGTCAACGTGGACACAACAAACTTCCGTCCTGTTGACTTTTTCAAATTGTTCATCACGGAGGCCATGCTACAGGACATGGTCTACCATACAAACTGCTATGCTGAGTGGGTCCTAGCACAAAATCCCCCACAAAGGCACGCCCGCGCTCATGCATGGCAGCCCACAAACATAAGTGAGTTAAAAAAATTTGGGGGGCTCACTTTAGCCATGGGTATCTGCAAAAAATTTTGTATCGCCTCCTACTGGGATAGCCGAACCCTTTTGGCAACACCATTATTTCCGGCCATAATGACCAGAAACCGCTACCAAATTTTACTGCGGTTTCTACATTTTAATGACAATGCCACTGCAATTCCCCGTGGTGAGCCCGGTCACGACAGACTTCACAAAGTACGTCCCCTGATCGATAGTCTGTCTGAGCGCTTTGCAGAAGTGTACACCCCCTCCCAAAATTTAAGTATTGACGAATCGCTTCTGCTTCATAAAGGGCGCATTGTATTTCGTCAGTATATCCCTAGTAAGCGTGCCTGCGGCACCATCAACCGTAATCGAAAAGGCTTGCCCAGGTCATTGCTGACACAAAAAATAAATCGTGGAGAGTCGTATGCTGTAAGAAGCGATGAGCTCCTGGCCGTGAAATACATGGACAGAAAAAATGTTTTCATGCTGACTACAATCCACGATGAGTCAGTCGTGAGATTACGGCAATGTGGTCCCCGAGCCCCTTCCCAAAAGCCACGTTGTATCAAAGATTATAATAAATTCATGGGTGGCGTTGATAAAACAGACCAAATTTTAACATATTACAACGCCACCAGAAAATCCAGAGCCTGGTACAAAAAAGTTGCTATCCATTTGGTCCAATTAGCAACTTATAACTCCTTTGTTGTCTTCAAGGCAGCAGTACCAGGCTCCAATTTGTCGTTTGTAAAATATCAGCTGCAGATACTTCCTGCTCTGTTATTTGGGGATACCGAGCAGGCACCAGAGATGGCTGGTAATGATGACGAGGCTAGATTAGTGGGGAAGCATTTCATAAAGTGCATCCCCTCCATCAATAGGAAGAGGTATCCCCAGAAGCCTTGTAGGGTTTGTAGTAGGCGTGGCTTTAGGAGAGATGTGCGCTACTACTGCCCGACATGTCCCAGCCAACCTGGTTTGTGTTTGGAAGGTTGCTTTGAAGCATACCATACTAAATTCGATTTTCAGTTGTTTTATTCTGGTTAATAGTTTTTTTATGGATTTTTAGACTGTATGCAGGTTAGGTTAGGTTTTGTTCCGTGCCCTAGGGTCATCCTGGTTTGGAATACCCTGCTCTGCAACACCCCCCAGATCTATAGTAACAGAATACATCTCCACATCTGGGTGAAAGTAAGTGGCCAGACCTGGAATCTTTTAGGCTATTTGCATATACTTTCTCTAGTTAAAAATTCAGTTAGATAATTGCATTTTGTTGTCCCTGTGTTTTTTTTATTTTTGGTACTTGCGAAGCCAAAAGATGATGGAGGAAATGGTGAAGGAGGAGCCGCTGGATACTTGTGATAGATGATGAAAACATGGGGCCCTTCATTACGATTTCAGTGTTTACTGACGTTCACAATCTATCAGCACAAGGCTAATCCTCCCATGACTAATCCTAGCAGAACCTATTAGTACCATTATTGAGATTATTTTGCATTGCTTTTTCAGATGTTTATTCTGTGCTATTTGTCTAGTGGTCTGTGTCCACATATGCATGTTATGTATTGTTCTGTTCCAGGGACCCTGCGGTTTCAGATTTATTGAGTTTTTTCTTGTTTGCATATTGATATATTAGGAAAACTTTCTTGTATGCTGCATATTTATTAATATTTTTAGGGAAATCCGTTGCAAACTATGAACACCTCAAGGTTTTTCATCCATAAAAAGGTTCCCACAACAAAAAACCCAGCACGCCTAGAAACCTTGAGGTATGTACTTTCCAAAAATATATAGTTTGTGGGGGATATTTCAAATGTAAAGGGTTGTAAATTTGGAAAAACTGCAAGGTGCGCACTTTGTGTGCGCAGCTGATTTTTGCCAGTAAAATGACCCTCAAGTGCACACTTGACTTTGGGGTGTTTGGCAACTCTACCCTTCAAAGTACCTATGCATGTGGGGTATTATTTTGTTCAGCAGATGTTGTGCTTTCAGATTTACTGTGTTACTTCTTGCTTGCTTATTGTTTTTATCGGAAAATATGGTTTTGAATCTGCTTTTTGTTTGTTTTTTTAGGGAAATCCTTTGAAACCAGAGGTTCTGCCAATGAATAGAGTCCAAATGAATGTACCCACGCCAACAAGCCCAGTAGGCTTAGAAACCTTGAGGTATGTGCTTTCCAAAAATATATAGTTTGTGGGGGGGTATTTCAAATGTAAAGGGTTGTAAATTTGGAAAAACTGCAAGGTGCGCACTTTGTGTGCGCAGCTGATTTTTGCCAGTAAAATGACCCTCAAGTGCACACTTGACTTTGGGGTGTTTGGCAACTCTACCCTTCAAAGTACCTATGCATGTGGGGTATTATTTTGTTCAGCAGATGTTGTGCTTTCAGATTTACTGTGTTACTTCTTGCTTGCTTATTGTTTTTATCGGAAAATATGGTTTTGAATCTGCTTTTTGTTTGTTTTTTTAGGGAAATCCTTTGAAACCAGAGGTTCTGCCAATGAATAGAGTCCAAATGAATGTACCCACGCCAACAAGCCCAGTAGGCTTAGAAACCTTGAGGTATGTACTTTCCAAAAATATATAGTTTGTGGGGGGTATTTCAAATGTAAAGGGTTGTAAATTTGGAAAAACTGCAAGGTGCGCACTTTGTGTGCGCAGCTGATTTTTGCCAGTAAAATGACCCTCAAGTGCACACTTGACTTTGGGGTGTTTGGCAACTCTACCCTTCAAAGTACCTATGCATGTGGGGTATTATTTTGTTCAGCAGATGTTGTGCTTTCGGATTTACTGTGTTACTTCTTGCTTGCTTATTGTTTTTATCGGAAAATATGGTTTTGAATCTGCTTTTTGTTTGTTTTTTTAGGGAAATCCTTTGAAACCAGAGGTTCTGCCAATGAATAGAGTCCAAATGAATGTACCCACGCCAACAAGCCCAGTAGGCTTAGAAACCTTGAGGTATGTGCTTTCCAAAAATATATAGTTTGTGGGGGGTATTTCAAATGTAAAGGGTTGTAAATTTGGAAAAACTGCAAGGTGCGCACTTTGTGTGCGCAGCTGATTTTTGCCAGTAAAATGACCCTCAAGTGCACACTTGACTTTGGGGTGTTTGGCAACTCTACCCTTCAAAGTACCTATGCATGTGGGGTATTATTTTGTTCAGCAGATGTTGTGCTTTCAGATTTACTGTGTTACTTCTTGCTTGCTTATTGTTTTTATCGGAAAATATGGTTTTGAATCTGCTTTTTGTTTGTTTTTTTAGGGAAATCCTTTGAAACCAGAGGTTCTGCCAATGAATAGAGTCCAAATGAATGTACCCACGCCAACAAGCCCAGTAGGCTTAGAAACCTTGAGGTATGTACTTTCCAAAAATATATAGTTTGTGGGGGGTATTTCAAATGTAAAGGGTTGTAAATTTGGAAAAACTGCAAGGTGCGCACTTTGTGTGCGCAGCTGATTTTTGCCAGTAAAATGACCCTCAAGTGCACACTTGACTTTGGGGTGTTTGGCAACTCTACCCTTCAAAGTACCTATGCATGTGGGGTATTATTTTGTTCAGCAGATGTTGTGCTTTCAGATTTACTGTGTTACTTCTTGCTTGCTTATTGTTTTTATAGGAAAATATGGTTTTGAATCTGCTTTTTGCTTTTTTTTAGGGAAATCCTTTGGAACCAGAGATTCTGCCAATGAATAGAGTCCAAACCAATGCACCCACGCCAACAAGCCTAGTATGCTTAGAAACCTTGAATTGTGCACTTTCCAAAAATATATAGTTTGTGGGGGGTATTTCAAATGTAAAGGGTTGTATTTTTTGAAAAACTGCGAGGAGCGCATAGTATTTGTATGTTATCTGAAAATCTCCTCTAGCGCTCTTTGCAGTTTCTGGGGTCTCCTGGGCAGGAAAGGGTGTCTACTAATACATGTGTGGTACCGTTGTAACCGGGAGAAATGGGGCTTTTACCCTCAATATGTTTTTATTGTAAAACCTTTATTTTTGATTAAAGAAAAACACTGCAAAATGTAAAAACGTGTGTATTTTTAATTTTCTTTCACATATTTTGCCCAAAATAATTAGGATAAGACAACAAAATTGATAAACAAGACATATGCTGTTAAAGCCCAGGTTCTGCTGAAAAAAACAATATGTAATTTTTATGGGAAGTCCCAGAAAATCCCTTCAAAAATTACAGTTGAACATGGGGAGCGCAAAATAGTGAAAAATGCTCTGGCAACAGAGCGTGACAAAATCTCCAGGTGGGCTGGCACTTAAAGGGTTAACTTAGTTACTAAATATGTCTGGGGATTTATTGTTTTTTTTGGGGGGGGGGCATTTTGGGTTAGATACAATTTTGATCTAATGAACAATAGCCTGACCTTTTATTTTTTAATTGTATTATTCTAAGTATGCAGCATGTCCTGCTCCAGATAATGATTCATAACAGATGGGATTACCTCTGCCAGAGGGCGCTTGACTGCAGAAATGGCAAAAAGAGGCCCCTCCCGGTCCATATATTCCTGGGACCTCCCACAAATTCCCCAGTTCCTTCTCTGCAGTCGGCTGCGAAGGTCAGAAGATGGCTTCTCTTCTCGCAGGTGAGCCGGGCTTAGCATTCCTTGGCCCTGTAGGACTATTTCCACACGTTCCACCTTTTGCTTATGCCTCCCATCTTTGGCTGCACTGGTCGGGTGATGGTAGGCAGCACCTACCACTGGTGCTCTGTTACGGAACTTGGCTCCGGCCGCAATCCCCCACCAAAGGGTAGGCGGTGCAGGTTATGGTGACCCTGAGTTGGGATGCCCGTCCGCTCTTTGCCCTCCCATGCCCTGGTCTTAGGTGGGACCTCTTAAGGGTCATCCACTCTCTCCCCTCTCTCTCCTTGTTCCGTCGGGGGGGGGGGGGGGGTGTGCATGTGAGTTTATCTACTTTTTGTGGTGTTTCACGTCTTCCTTTCAGGGCTCCGCGCCCTGTCTTCATTTTGAATTTGCCTCCGCTGACACGCGCGCCCTGTGGCGTCCGCGGTCAGCGGCGGCATCATTATCAATTTTCCCTGCTTTTCTATTGGCTGCTCCTGTAGACCAATTGCGCGCTCTGCGGAGGGGGTGTGGTCTATCGGGGGAGCGTTCCGCGTCGTCCCCACAGGTGGCCTGCCCCTCGAGGTCCCTCCAGTGCCTATTTTGCCTTCCTCCTGGAGTGTCTGCTGGCCCCCTAACGTGGTCTGTGAGTGCCCTTGCGGGCTTTATTTTTTGTTATTCCTTCATCACTGTTGTGTGCTTATGGGTGCTCCCTTATTATGTCTTTCAGACGGGAAAACACTGTATTAAAGAGGTTTCTCTCGGTTCTGGCCCCTCTATTAGCTTTCTATAACTTTATAGAGGCCTAAATTGTTATATCCTCCCACTTCCCTGCGGACATTTGCTTGTACGGCGTAATTCCTATTGGCCAGTTGTGCCACCTTAATCACCACATGGAGGCTTCACAGGATATTGTGCTCGGGGTCCCCTCGGGACAAGCCCGGTTGTGTGTAGTGTGTGGGGCATCCCCTGTGAGTGATGATGTGTGGGTCTGTGTACCCTGCGCCCAGCAGGCGCTTGCGTTGCATTCTGGGCTATCTGTGACTGGGCCTGCGCCCACTATGCCCTAACCCACTCCCCCTCGCCTGATTATGACTCCCAGTGAGCTAAATACTAGTGGGGAGTCTCAACCTGATGTGTCTTTCAGGTTGGCTAACATTGAGAGGCTGATTGCTAGCTCTGCGGCCCGTAAGGCCCCGGCTAAAAGGCGGCATGTGGCGCCGGGTGCGTCTGCCTTTCCTATGGAGATGGAGAACTTTCTTGATTTGTCTGACTATACCCCACTTGAGGAGGGGGAATTGTTCTCTGACTCAGAGTTATCTGATGATCAGCATTTCAGTGGTGCTGAATGTGGCACTGACCATTGGGATGCTGATGATACCAATAGAATGTTAACTCAGATTTTTGATGTGCTTTCTATCTCCCTTCCTGCTGCGGTTATAGGGGGATCTTTTCAGTACTGCTAAACCACGCCTGGAATTTCCAGAACAGGCCCATTTCAATAATCTTGTCCTCAAAGAATGGGAGCGTCCCAGCCGGCTCCCAGGAATCCCCAAGGGCTGGGATAAAAGGTACCCCTCCAGAAGTGGATGCACCAGTATTGGGGTTGTCCGACCCTTCTGTGGTCCATTCCCCTGATTTCAGTACTCTTAAGGATAGTGAGGGCCGGCGCATTGATCAGCTGGCTTCCCAGGTCTTTGCCTGTGTGGGATCAGGTCACTCCTCAAGGGTCTGTTGGAAGGTGCTCCTGATGATACTGCTAGTGCCGAGCTCAGGGCCTTGTCACAGTGTGAAATGTTCATTGCATATGTCCTCTCTGCTTTAGATGACACCATTAGGATGTGTAGTAGAACCTCTGCATTGGTGGTTGCTATACGCCGCTCTGTTTGGCTGCGCCAGTGGGCAGCTGTTAACGCTGCTAAGAAGGCCCTCACGGGACTCCCCTTTAAGGGGCTGTGCTTATTTGGTGATCGCTTGGACCTGTTTGTCAAGGGGGGTAAGTTGCCTCAACGTAAGAAGCAGTTGCGGCCCTTTCGGGGTTTGGGGGCCTTTGTTCCCTCCTACCGAGGGTCCAGGCCCAGGAGAGGGGTCTCCTTTGCTGATCTTCTTGGGGGTCCAAGCCCAAATCTGTTGCCAAGCCTCCTCAGCCATGAAGGGGCGCCCTCAACCATCTGGGTGGGGGGGGGCGGCTGCGGCTCTTCGCTCGTGTCTGGAGACAACAGGTCTCAGAGAGGTGGATTCTGGAGGTTGTGTCCTCCGGCTACAAGCTAGAGTTCGCTGCATCGCCGCCTCCAAGATTTTTCTATTCTCGGATTCCTCTAGACTCCTTGGCAGCTCATGGACTTTTTCTGGCGGTGAAAAATCTACTGGGCTTGGGGGTCATCTGTCAGGTCCCTCCTGTGGAAAGAGGTCGGGGTTTTTATTCCAGTCTGTTCACAGTTCCCAAAAGAGATGGGTCAGTCAGACCCATTCTGGACTTAAAGCTGCTCAACAAGTTCATCAGGACCAGGCACTTTCGCATGGAGACACTGCGCTCCGCGATCAGTTCTTCCCAGGGCATCAGAGATTCCTCAGGTTCACCCTGGCGGACCAGCACTACCAATTTGTGGCACTGCCCTTCGGTCTCACTTCAGCCCCCAGGATCTTCACCAAGGTGCTGGCGGGTGTCATGGCTCTCCTCAGGGCTCAGGGCATTCTTTCCTATCTGGACGACCTTCTCATCACTTCTCAGTTCTTCCAGCAGGCGGTATTGGATACCAAGCAGGTGGTGACGGTTCTGGAGTCATTCGGCTGGGTGATCAATCACCCCAAATCTTTCCTATCCCCATCTCGGGTGACTTCCTTCCTGGGCATGAATCTGGATACTGTTCAGGCAGGATCTTTCTTCCTCAACAGAAGGTGGACTGTCTGCAGGCTCTGTTTCACTCCCTGCTGTCATGCCCTCATCCCTCCATCCGGCAGGGGATGCAGCTAGTGGGGCAGATGGTGTCCTGCTTCGAGGCAGTTCCATATGCACAGTTTCACATGAGACCTCTTCAACTCCATCTCCTCTCAGTTTTGGACAAGAGTCCCCTGTCTCTGGATCAGGCTTTCGTTCTGTCCGCTCTGGTCCGGCGGTCCCTCTTGTGGTGGCTGGACTCGAGGAACCTGTTGGGAGGCAGATCCCCTCTGGCCCCCTGTTGGGAGACGGTCACCACGGATGCCAGTCTGTCAGGTTGGGGGGGCTTCTGGAGACCCCTACAATTCCAGGGGCTGTGGGGCCCTCAGGAGGCCCATGCCCCCATCAACGTCCTGGATCTGAGGGCGGTTCGGTTGGCACTGGCCCAGTTGGCTCCTCACCTTCAGGGCCGGCCGGTCCAAGTTCGCTCAGACAACCAGACGGCGGTTGCCTACATCAATCATCAGGGAGGGACTTGGAGCAAGAGTGCCCTGAAGGAGGTGCCCATGATTCTGTGGTGGGTGGAGGACAATGTTCCTTGCATCTCAGCAGTGTACATTCCGGGGGTGGAGAATTTGGAGGCGGACTCCCTGAGCAGGGGGACCTCTCGCCTGGGGGAATGGTCTCTCAGCAGCGAGGTCTTCCTGTCCTTATGTCACCGTTGGGGGGTACCGGTTGTGGATTTGTTTGCGTCCCGCCACAATCACAAGCTTCCAGTCTTTGTCTCTCGGTCCCAGGATCCCCTGGCCCTTGCAGTGGATGCTCTGACTCTATCCTGGCAGGGGTTCCAGCTCCTGAATCTTTTTCCTCCATTTCCCTTGCTGGGCAGGGTTCTGTGCAAGCTGAATGTGGCCCCCCGGTGGCCAAGACAGGTGTGGTTCGCAGATATCGTTCAACTGGCAGTAGATCAGTGCGCTCTGCCCCTGGTCCCGGACCTCCTCACTCAAGGGCAGCTTTGCCATCCCAATTTACAAACGCTGGCTTTGACGGCCTGGCTGCTGAAACCTCCATCTTAAGGGATGAGGGGCTGAGTCTGTGGTTAACACTAATCAGGGCTAGGAAGAAATCCTCCTCTACCGTCTACTATAGGATCTGGCGGGCCTACATTGACTGGTGTGAGTCTAGGGTCCTTCCTTGTCGGGTGTTTTCCATTCCTAGGATTCTGGAGTTCCTCCAGCATGGTTTGGATCTGGGACTTCAGCTCAGCACGCTCAAGGATCTTTCGCTCAACATCCTCTGGTCAAGACTTTCTTCCAGGAGGTTGCTCATGTGCGTCCCCCTCGCAAACCTCTGTTGCCAGTTTGGGACTTGAATCTGGTTTTGTCTGCCCTTCAGGGCCCTCCTTTTGAGCCTGTGCATGAGGCTGCTCTGTCTATTCTTACTCTTAAAGTTGCCTTTCTGGTGGCCATCACCTCGGTCAGGCGTGTTTCGGGGTTGGCGGCCCTTTCTATTCAGGCCCCCTACTTTGAGAGACACCAGGACAAGGTGGTTTTCAGATTTAAACCTGATTTCTTGCCTAAGGTTGTCTCTGCCTTCCATCTCAATCAGGACATTAGGCTTGATTCAGAGAGACAAAAAAAGACAGTCGTTTTAGTGCCGATCTGTTTTTTTTTTTTAATTTTCCCGCTCTTGTATGAGTGTGCAAGCGATTCTATGCATGCATTGCTAACCTTCTGTAAAGTTTCCGTCCGTTCGTATGCCAGAGTACGAGTACGGGGATGTCATTTTCCAGCGTGACTTTTCTGTTTCATTTTCTCATGTTACAACGTCGGCTTTCGATTTTGCCCTTTTTCCATCGTCTCCTTCTACGAATCCTTTACGTTTCCCGATAGATTCAAATTTCCATATTCAATAAATAATGGTCCGGACGTAAATCCTTACGATCTTGCGCCTGCGCACTACAAACTTAACTCATTACAGTGCTTGCCTACATATTTGCCACCCTCACTTCTACTACAATGTTTAGCTAAATCACTTAGCGCTATCCTCCATCTTCCCTTTTGGATCCTTAAAGCTCACCCCAACCACTTAGCACTTTCTTCCATCTTCCCTTTTGGACCTTTAAAGCTCACCCCAACCACTTAGCACTATCCTCCATCTTCCCTTTTGGACCCTTAAAGCTCACCCCAACCACTTAGCACTATCCTCCATCTTCCCTTTTGGACCTTTAAAGCTCACCCCAACCACTTAGCACTATCCTCCATCTTCCCTTTTGGACCCTTAAAGCTCACCCCAACCACTTAGCACTATCCTCCATCTTCCCTTTTGGACCCTTAAAGCTCACCCCAACCACTTAGCACTATCCTCCATCTTCCCTTTTGGACCCTTAAAGCTCACCCCAACCACTTAGCACTATCCTCCATCTTCCCTTTTGGACCCTTAAACCTCACCCCAACCACTTAGCACTATCCTCCATCTTCCCTTTTGGACCCTTAAAACTTGAGGTATCTGGGTGATCATGTCAATTACCACATACTGCAAAGAATGACATTACAACTTACTTGGTTGGTGGCCGACGGATGCCTCGTTGGGGACAACCCTACGTCCTGGGCCCTGCCACTGGTGTGAAGTAGAGGCTGTAAAGACATGGCAAATAGGGTCACTTATAATGTCTTAGTCAACAGTAATCAAATGTCAATTTCAATGCGTGTGTCACATAACTCACCTTCTCCCTGTGCCTCCTGGGTGAGATCTGCTGCATCCTCCACATCTTCACCCGCTCCAGAAGCATCTAGAAAAACAGATTAAGGGACTTAGCTTAGTAGGAAATAGCATGTATATGTGTGTGCGGTTACATGAAGAGTCACATACCAGAGGCTCCCGCCTGCGTCGCTGGGTACGACTCCCTGCCCATGCCCTGCCGCCCCTCCTCTGTGGAAAGGTCCAGGGGCTGGTCGGAGGACCCAACAGAGGAGGGGTAGGACCTTCGCCCTGGAGATCCACCACCTTCACTTCCAGCTGCAGATTCATGCAGCACTGGTCGGCCTGTGCGCCTCCGGGTGCGGCGGATTCGGTACTCCATTTCCAACACTAGAAAAGAAAAGCAATTATAAATAAATGCCTACCTTCTGCATGAGTTACATCTGGCATGCAATCGCTATGTACTTACTAGGGAAATGGAGTCCGAAAAACCGCCGCACCCGGGGCATGTGCAGCCGTTTCAGGTCCAACCAATGCTGCATGATCTGAGTGTGGGTGAAGGTGGTGTCCGTTTGATGGTGTATTCTGGAAACTATCTCCAGGGAGACGGTGCGCTTCTCAAAAGAGTTGGGCAGGTAGTGGTAACTGCGCTCCAGCATGGTCTACAAAACACAAAATAAACATAGGATTTAGTTCAAACTGCATACAAATATCTGTCAACAATCGATCATTTGATTAAATGACATTAACAGACACATTTCTAGCCTAATCCAATCCTTGTAGCTGGCCTCAGTGTTGGTTGGCACGTGTGGGCCCTCACGTCGGTTTTGCACAGAGTTTTAGACACTTTGTAAACAAACCGTTTCTGCCGGCGCATCCTTAAGGGCTAGGCATACATTTAGATGGCAAATCAAATTCCTTAAAAGACACTTACAAGCATGATGATCTCTTCTTGTTGGCAGGTGAAGATTGTGGGTGCCATCTTGCCTCTTGTCTGCAGCAGATAAGTAATGCCCCTGCGGTTTCCGGGTTCCGCACGGCCGGACCAACGGCCGGACCAACGTCCGTACGCACGTCCGTACGCACGCGTACGTGTAAGCGTCATACCCCGCCATTCTTATTTAAAGGGTCCTGGACACACAGCTCATTCTCTCACAGAGTCTGAACATTATGGCACCAAAAAAAACAATTGCAAAAAGCATCAAAGGACGCGAGCAGCAGCAGCAGCAAACTGCCATCCAAGCATCAGGAGCAATGTGCAGGGCCCACAACTCGCTCAAAGATGTCAAAAAGCAAGCTGCAGCAAACCCGCAGTGCACAGCCGAAGCCTCCAAAATCCAGGCCAAAAAAGGATCCAGCGGCCAAGAGTCCGTAATTTCACACCCACACAGCCAGCCCAGAATGTCCCCGGATTTTCCGCCATACACTGAGGAGCCAGAACCACAACCAACAGGGCGCACATTGCGCAGAGGCCAGTTGAGTGGCAGGTTTGGTGCGTCCCAAACTCTGGCATTGGCTAGTGGCCTCACCTTGTATTATGATGAGCTATATGAGCGCAGATCCAAAGCTACAAGCAAGCAGCGCAAAGCCGAAATTTTTGAGGAGCTCACCAGACAGGTCAATGCAGCGGGGGAAGAGCTCAAAGATGTGGAGCAGATTCAAAGGAAAATATCGGACCTCAAGTATGCAGCACGGAAGAAAGAAAATTAACAGCGTCATTACAGGTACATATATACTTTGTGGATTTGTCTTCATCTTGTATTGGCACCATTTAGCTAAATGTGTCCAACTATCTTTTTCAGCTTACAAACTGGCGGAGGATTCCCCACTAAACTGCAATTTACCCGAGCTGAGGAGATGGTGCTGGGCCTGCTACATCCTGTGGCCTTAGAGGGACACTCGGCACGACAGGACACGGTCATTCCGACTATTCCTGCCAGTTAGTAATGTTAGTGTGTATGTGAAATGTGAGCTACATGTAAAATGATGCTCCAAGCCATATATTAACACATGCCCCTAGGGTGTGCCTTGTAGTGGAGGTAACAATTTAAACAGGGTGTGTTATGTGTGTGGACTCATCATTTGCTAATTTCCTTGCCCATACATGAGTTTGGAGAGTCTTGAGGAACACTATTGAGATTAGCAAAGGACTGCCTGTTATGTATTTAGAGTCAATTACATCCAACACTTCCATCTTTATCTGTAGGCCACTTGGGTTGGTGCTGTGCTTTGCTCAGAAAGACTTGATCTGGGGTGGTTGAAAGTTTCACCTAGAAAGAATGGCAGCCAGCATCATCTGATGGCAAATGCTATTTGCAAGCTGAGTGTGGTCCCCTAATGGGCTTTTAGGGATGTGTGAAGCCTCAGAACAGCCAGTGCATGCATGTTTATTTTGGTTAAGGAGACCAATGTGTATGTACTTGTTGACTAATACATCTAACAGATAATGGCATTCATAGTCAAGGTCAACTTGGTCCGTTGGGGGAGTTGCCACTCATGCGTCGCCCCGTGTTTTAGTGAACCATATGTGTTATTACACATCAGCAATGCCTAGTTGTTTGTTAACATGCCTTCTTTTCCACAATGCAGCCCAGCATCATCCCTCAGCTAGTGGGGAATCCTCAGCCAGTTTGACCATGCCGTCAACTTCCATGCTGCCTCGGACCCAGGATCCGATATATACGGTAAGTGTCTTTTTCTGATGTTGCTTATGCATGTGACTTGCCATGTTTCTTTTTGCGGCATTACATATGTATTCCCCAAACTGAACCTTTTTTATTTACATGTCCCAACAGACCCACACACTGATGGAGGAAATCCAGGAGCTGGAGGAGGATGGACCCTTCATTGGACCTTCTGAACAGCTCCCCCTTGGACAGAATCTGCAACTGTCCCAAAATGTTTCTACACCAAATCCTCAGCAGCAGAGTGAAGCTGGCTGCATGCTGCCAGCCCATCGTGGGCAGCATGCACAGACTGAGCCGACAGTCCCCAGTGTTAGCTCTGCTGCTGAGGATTTGCCAAGCAGACCTGTGGCTGTTGGTGGACCTAGAGGCACATCATCTGCACGCCCCACAACCCGGGGAATTGGGAGGCGTAGTCAACTACGTTGCCCAGTTTTCCAGGGGAGGGGCGCGCCGATGATGGAGTCAGCATGGCACCATGAGAGGCGGCTATTTCGCCTCCAAAATCAACGAAACCAGGAGCATCTTCATGGGCAATTAGAGACATTAAATAACACCTCAAACTCCATGAATTTAGGTCCAACAACAGCCACATGGCCACCTTATCAAATTATTACAGTGCCATGCTTGAGGAAGTTCGAAATAGCAACAGCCACATGGCCACCTTAATGAACAATCTCAGTGCCATGATGGCTGAATTTCGAACTACCAATAGAAACATGTTGGAACAGTTGCAGATTCTGAATGCCACACAGGCCCAGGTGAGGGCCCACCTCCAAGGCCCCAACCTGGGTTTTATGGGCATCCCCCATTTTAAGGTCTATTTGACCTGTATATGCTCCACATCTTTGCTCTACATCCCCACTGTATTGACCTGTCTGGTGAGCCCTACCAATATACCCTTTTGGTATGGCTTTGCTTGTATGCTTTGGATTTGTGCCCATATAGCTCATTAGAGTGCTGAGGTAGCCCACTAGCCAATGCCGGAGGTGAAGCCTCAATGAACCTGCCACTCAAGCTGTTGCGCTGCAGGCTTGTGCCTAATTACATTGGTTCTGGCTCCTCCTGTTTGTAGGCATGATTGGGGGACATTCTGGCCTGGCAAACTACCACCTTGACCCCTGCCTGAGATTGAACTGGACTTGGATTGGGACTGGGGGTTCTTGTTTGGGTGGGCCACTGAGTAACAGGTGTAGATGTGGCATAGGTTTGGCTGCTTTCCACCTGTGCCTGTGGCAAATGTGGCCAAGCAGGAGAGGGTGTGTCTGTGGGCCTATTTGTTTTCATAAAAATCTGGACATGGCAATGCTTGTCACATATGTTTTTGTATTGTAAATTTGTATTAAACCTTTGCCAGGAGTGCCTTACTTTGAAACTCCTGCCTGTGGCCAATTGCTATGTGGCATGATTTGCCAAAAATGACATTTGTTGTTTGACCATGTATTTTCATGAACTATGGGAGTGACCATCAACTCCAATGTTTGCTTTTCAAATAAACCTCATAAATTTTTACTTAACCTGTTGTTGACTAAGTTTATGCCTTTAGGTTTTTGGGGAATAAAGATGAGTTAAAGTTTGCAGTAACAAATTGGGAACCCCTGCCTGAGATTGAACTGGACTTGGATTGGGACTGGGGGTTCTTGTTTGGGTGGGCCACTGAGTAACAGGTGTAGATGTGGTGTAGATGTGGCATAGGTTTGGCTGCTTTCCACCTGTACCTGTGGCAAATGTGGCCAAGCAGGAGAGGGTGTGTCTGTGGGCCTATTTGTTTTCATAAAAATCTGGACATGGCAATGCTTGTCACATATGTTTTTGTATTGTAAATTTGTATTAAACTTTTGCCAGGAGTGCCTTACTTTGAAACTCCTGCCTGTGGCCAATTGCTATGTGGCATGATTTGCCAAAAATGACATGTGTTGTTTGACCATGTATTTTCATGAACTATGGGAGTGACCATCAACTCCAATGTTTGCTTTTCAAATAAACCCCATACATTTTTACTTAACCTGTTGTTGACTAAGTTTATGCCTTTAGGTTTTTGGGGAATAAAGATGAGTTGAAGTTTGCAGTAACAAATTGGGAACCCCTGCCTGAGATTGAACTGGACTTGGATTGGGACTGGGGGTTCTTGTTTGGGTGGGCCACTGAGTAACAGGTGTAGATGTGGTGTAGATGTGGCATAGGTTTGGCTGCTTTCCACCTGTGCCTGTGGCAAATGTGGCCAAGCAGGAGAGGGTGTGTCTGTGGGCCTATTTGTTTTCATAAAAATCTGGACATGGCAATGCTTGTCACATATGTTTTTGTATTGTAAATTTGTATTAAACTTTTGCCAGGAGTGCCTTACTTTGAAACTCCCGCCTGTGGCCAATTGCTATGTGGCATGATTTGCCAAAAATGACATTTGTTGTTTGACCATGTATTTTCATGAACTATGGGAGTGACCATCAACTCCAATGTTTGCTTTTCAAATAAACCCCATAAATTTTTACTTAACCTGTTGTTGACTAAGTCGGGGGACACGCTGCAATATGGCAAAATTATGCAACACTGCACACGCCATGATAATATCTATGACCTTTTTGGGGTCATACTGAAGGGCTCCCCCGGTATGGTCCAAGCATCTGAAGCTACAAGGAGGGACTTTTTACAAGGAGGGACTTTTTACAAGTTGGCCTTCTCAAAAATTTTGAAAACAATAAGGTCAAGTAATTGTAAAAATGACAGATTGTACTTGCTTGTAGATATACTCGTCGGCTGCCGGAGACACCAGGGTAACGTGGGTGCAGGCAATGGCACCCATGACGTTGGGCATGTCGGCGATGTTATAAAATGCCAGCTTAATCGCGTTCCTGGCTACCATGTCGTCAGGAAAACAAATATATTTCAGAGTAATGGTAGCCATGCCTTCCAAAAACTTGGATAGCGCGCGGCTCAGCGTAGGCTGGGAAATCCCCATGGAGAGGGCACCCAGCCTCTGGAACGAGCCGTTTGCCAAAAATTGCAGGCAGACAAGCATCTTGGTCATACCTGAAATTGCTTGCCCCTTCCTTGTGGTGCGGGCTAACCATGGCCGCAGCTCACTATACAATTTATGGAGGGAAGCGTGATTAAGTCTGGTGAGCTCGAACAGCTCAACGTCATGCATCCCATCGATGTGCATGCATCGCCGCCGGTGCAATCTAGTCTCAGCCCTCCGTACAATGTCAATGCCCATGAGCTGCAGATGCTCATGCTCCTCAAATACACTAGAGTCATCCATAGCTGCTAGTCTCGAGGTCAAAATGGTCCCGTAAGGGGATCGCAAAGTTAACGGGTTTATAGGGTGGTGGTCCGTCGGCAATCAGCTCTCTGAATGAGACGCAAGCCCATAGCAATAACGTAAGTTATCTGAACAAACAAAAAATATCAGATTTTGTTGGGAAAATGATCCGAACTAATGCAAATGATCGGTCATCGAAAGCACATATACGCATTTGTCCAAACGTTCCTCCGAATGAAAAATGGACGAAAAACACCCCAAAAATGACAAACACACACAAAAACTTTCACAGACAGCTACGGAAGTGCAGACGAATGTGCCTCTGAATCGAGCCTATTGTGCTTCCTTCGTTGTGCCCTAATCCTGGTAATTCCAAGGAGAGGGCCTTGCATTTCCTGGATGTGGTCAGGAATTTGTTCTACTTGGTGGCTACTGCGCCTTTTAGAAAGACTGATGCATTGTTTGTGGTCCCTTCGGGTCCCAAGAAGGGTCTGGCCCCTGCTAAGTCTACTATTAGCAAATGGATTCATCAGGCTATTTTTAGGGCCTATTCTGCTAGGGGAAAGGATCCTCCTTTCCGTGTTACTGCTCATTCTACACATGCTGTTGGGGCCTCCTGGGCACCAGGATTCTTTTGAACAAGTTTGTAAGGCTACTACTTGGTCTTCTGTTCATACTTTTTCTAAGTTTTTACAAGGTTGATGTTCGGGTCTCAGCGGATGCTGTTTTTGGCCGCAAGGTTCTGCAGGCGGCAGTGGTGTGAACTGCGTGTTGTTGCTTTTGGGATCCCACCCTGTTTAAGGACACTGCTATTGGATGTCCCATCTGTTATGAATCATTTTCTGGAGCAGGACGTGCTGCATACTTAGAATAATACAATTCTTTGATTACTCACCTTGTAGAATTGGTATCATAAGTATGCAGCACGTCCTGCTCCACCCCACCCTGTTGCATTATCTTGGATCCTCTGTATGGTGATTGTTATCCTTGTTAACGTTGTTTATTATCTTTGGCTTCTCCTGGTTCTCCTTACTGCTTTTCTATACTGGGGAATTTGCGGGAGGTCCCGGGTATATATGGACCGGGAGGGGCCTCTTTTTGCCATCTCTGCAGTCAAGCGCCCTCTGGCGGAGGTAATCCCATCTGTTTTGAATCATTATCTGGAGCAGGACGTGCTGCATACTTATAATACCAATTCTACAAGGTGAGTAATCACAGAATTGTATTTTTTCAGGTTTTAACTGTTTTAATTAAAGGCATCCCATTTAACATTAAAACCCTCCAGAACGGGGGAGTTGCTTGGCCATGAGGGAGTGAGGGAGCACGTTTGTGAGCTCCGCTACACCCCCTGACTATTAAGTTGATCTTTTCTGCATTTACCCCTTCTATACCCACAATATGGGGAGCAATAGGAAGAGAAGAACCGGGGGCTTTGTTAAGAAGCTCCCTAAGAAGGCAGCTTTTTTAGCCCTAGAGGCCCGGCTGGGCAAACAGGCTCGACTGGCAAGATGGCTTCTGAGGAGGACCGAGGAGGAGAGGAGCGGTGTGAGGGGCTGAAGTCTGGAGCCGGCTTGAAGCCCCGGGGTGGGGGCGAGTGTGTCCCCTACGCCCTCAGCTGAGTCCGGGAGACGCGTCCATGTCGGGTGCCGCAGCGGCATCCGGGTCGGGTGTGGCGGTGGCGGCATCGAGACCGGGGTCCGCGGAGGAGATCCGTCGCAGGCCGGAGTGGAGGCCCGACTGCATGGAGGAGGCGGTGAGGAGCCGCCGGGAGCCGCAGCGGGGACCTGAGTCTGCGGCTGAAGCAGATAAGAGTCAGCGGGAGACGCGTCGGAGGTCCGCGTCAGCAGCGGCGAGCCGCCCCGAGCCTGCCTCGGCCCCGCTGGTAGAATCAGCTGTCGGCGGAGGCCGGGGGCGGGTGCCGGGGGAGCGGTGCGGCACTCAGGGGCAATCTTATGAGCTGCAGAGGTCAGGTGCTACAGAGGGCTCAAACATGCTCCCACTGCCCAGCCAAAGAAAACCCTCTGCACAGTATAAAGAGGGCAGCCTGGGTGAAACATCCAACACAGGGGAGAGGGAAATAAATGGCAGCTCTGCTCCAGTGGCACCCCCAGCACATAGTCCCTTGTCCTCTGAGAGGGTCTCCCCGGCCCAATCTATCATAGTGACCCCCACCTGGAGAGACAGCCCTGACCCCAAAAACCTAGTGCTGGCAGACATCCACCTAATCCCTGAGGGACTTGACCTCCCATGCACGCCTGCTCAAGCACCCCAGGCTGCCATGTTCTTAGAGTGGTCGTCTGGCTCTAGCGTTGATGCTCCTAGCGGCTCGTCCCCAGGCCCAGGTCCACAATCTACACGACGGGCCCGGGGCATTCCATATCCGACCGGGCTGATGGAGATCCCTCCATCTCCCCTCCCGGGATGCCCCTGATCCAGGCACCGGTCAGACAACTGTTCCCGCAGCAAGCTATTGACCCTGGCATCCGAGCCATCCTGCAATGCCTCCCGACCAAAGCTGAGCTTAAAGCGGACCTGGAGGCGGTAGCGACCAGAATTGAGCGGGCCTTGCGCAGGGAAATTGAGGACCTGCAACAAAAATCCTCTGCCTTGGATACTAAAGTCGCGTCGCTTGAGGACTCCCGCACAGACCACGAAACGCGCCTATCGACCCTGGAAAGAACTCAAGAGCTGCACCGTCAACAGTTGATCGACCTCCGCCTCCAAACACCACGACCACGAGAACAGGAATAGGCGCAATAACTTGAAGATCCGAGGTATCCCTGAGTCTGTCAGATCGTAAGCATTGCGCCCATTGGCAACAGAGTTATTTAATCACATGCTGGGAAAGTCGCCCAACGCTGAATTGATCATCAATAGAATTCATAGAGTGGCGGGCCGTCCGGCCGGAGACCCCCAGGGACGTTCTCTGTAGAATCCACTTTTTTACCATCAAAAAGGACATTCTACGTCTGGCGTGGCTTGAGTGGCAGGGCCCACAAATCACGATTCTACCGGACGTGTCATGCCACACCCTGCAGATGAGACGCATGCTCCGACCTCTCCTAGACAGGATACGGGAGGTTGGGGCCTCCTACAAGTGGGGCCATCCATTCCACCTTATAGCATGCAAGGACAACTCCACGTTTGCCCTCAGAAGTACAGCGGACCTTCCAGGGCTGTTCATCTTCCTGGGCGTGGATCCTTTCCAGGTCCCGGATTGGTTGGCGGTAGACCTGCCGCCCCCTCTCCCGCAGCGGGCTCCCCAGAGGCCCCGGCTGGTGGGGGAGCGGTGCGGCACTAAAGGAGTGTCCATTGCTTTCCATAAAGCTATCCCCTTGGAGCCTTTGGATTCGAAAGCAGACCCGAATGGTAGATATTTATTTATTACATTTACTCTATATGAGGCCAGGTATACTCTGGCTTGCTTGTATCTACCCAACCACGACCAGGTAGAGGTAGGCCTAGGGATCTTGCACATGTTGGAGGAGTTTGCAGAGGGCACTATAGTGCTAGGGGGAAACTTCAACTTGGTATTAGACCCGAGGCTGGATTCCTCCCAGGGTAAGTCGGCAATAAAGCATTCTAAGTTAAACAAGCTCCGTGGGGCCTTCCGCGCCCTCCAGGTCCTGGACACCTGGAGGGTTCAACACGGTGGGGCAAGGGATTGCACGTTTTTCTCCCACCCCATAATACCTATAGTAGGCTAGACTACATTTTCCTTAGCCACCATGCACTCGCGCGTGACCCTGATACCTCTATTGGGCAGATACTCTGGTCGGACCATGCCCCCATCTTCTTGAGCCTCCTGATCCCGGAAGTGAACCCTAGGCACTATAATTGGCGTCTCAATGACAATTTGTTGAAGGATGCCTTGTGTCTAGCCGAAATCAGGTCCACTATAGCTAACTTTCAGTCTGATCATATTAATGACCCAACCCCATTACCAATGCAGTGGGAAGCGCTCAAATGTGTATTGGTGGGTGTCTTCATCAAGCACGGGTCCAGGCTCAAGAGGGAGCGGGCGCAAAAGATCGGAGTTGCACTGGAATGTATTAAGGAATTGGAGGAGGCACACAAAACCTCTTCCACTGGAACTTGAGAGAGCTTCTGGACGCTAGGCAGTGTTTGAAGGGCTTGTACGACCAGTGTTTCCTTAAATTCAGGGATAGATGTAGGGCCCATGTATATGAGCACTCGGATAAATGTAGTAGGATGCTGGCCCACCACCCGAGGCAGAGTTGTGCGTTCATACCCACCATTAGGGGGGTCGGGGGATTGGATGTTCACAAGACATCCCAGATAGCGTTTCAGGCCTTCTATTCCAAACTCTATAACATCGAGAGCACTCCGGCTCAGGGGCTGTGGCAGGGAGAGAGCGCCCCAATAGTAGATTATATAGAGGAAATGGCCCTTCCAACCTTACAACCAGAAAACAGTGATTTGCTGGAGGATACATTTAAAATAGCCCTTTCGCTGCCAGCCTACCTGGAGTTTTTGTCACCCTTGGTGCCAAACCATTTTGCACTATTTTGCGCTCCCCATGTTCCAATGTGATTTTTGAAGGGATTTCCAGGGATTTCCCAGGAAAATGATATATTGTTTTTTTCAGCAGAGTCTGGGCTTTAACATGAAATGTCTTGTTTGTAATTTTTTAGGTGTATTCTCAAATTTTTGGGTGAAATATGTGAAAAAAAAAATACATTTTTACAATTTGTAGTTTTTTTTGTAATAAAAAATGTAATTTTTGCAATAAAATCTTATTGCGTGTGAAATCCCAATTTCTCCCAGTTACAGAGATACCACATATGTATAGGTAGACACCCTTTCCTGCCCAGGAGACTCCCCCAAACTGAAATAGCGCTTTAGGGAATTTTCAGATAAAATACAACTGTGATATGCGCTATGCCCACCTTGCAGTTTTACCAGAAAAACAACCCTTTACATTTGAAATACCCCCAACAAACTATATATTCTCTGGAAGTACACACCTCAAGCTTTCTAGGCGTACCAGGCTTGTTGATGTGCCCATAGTTTTCTGGAAGTAATCCCTCAATGTATTCTTTGGTTGCAAAGAGTTTCCCTAAAAAAAGGATAAAAAAGCAGAATCAAAGCCACATTTTCCTAAAAAAACTATGTGCAAACAAGAAAAAACAAGTTTAATCTGAAAAAGCAACATCCCCCGAACAGAATGATACCCAACATGCATAGCTATTGTCAAAGGAAGAGTTGCCAAAAACCCCAAAGTAAAGCATGTGCGTAATGGTAATTTTACTTGAAAATTTCAGCTCTGCAGACAAAGTGCGCACCTTGCGATTTTTCAACCAAAACAACCCTTTACATTTGGAATATCCCCCATAAACCATATATTACCTGAAAGTACACATGTTAAGCTTTCTAAGCGTACCCAACTTGTTGTAGTGGGCTCATCTTTCTGGAATTAATCCCTCAAAGAATTCTTTGGTTGCGCAGGGTTTCCCTAAAAAATGTATAAACCAGAAAAAAACAAGCTAAATCTGAAAGCGCAAGGTCCCCCGAACAGAACAATACCCAACATGCATAGCTACCTTTAACCATTTTAATTGCCAGCCTACTTGAGATTTTGTCACCCTCTGTTGACAGGTCATTTTTCCCCATTTTGCGCCATGTTTTGCGCCATTTTTGCTGGAATTTTCAGGAAAATTATATATATATTTTCTGCAGCAGAGTTTAGGCTTTAACAAGAAATGTCTTGTTTGTAAATTTTATTTTGTTTTTTACAATATTATTAAGTAAAAAATTAATAAATAAATAAATAAAAATTTTTTTAGAAAATTGACTCCTTTATTTTAAATAAAAAATTTATTTTATTAAGGAAAACCGTATTGCATGTGAAAGCCCCATTTCTACCGATTAGAACGGTACCACATATTTATCGGTATCCCCCCGTTCCTGCCCAGGAGACCCCCCTAACTGAAACAAGTACTTTATAACATTTACAAATAAAATACAACTACCATCCACACTACAATGGGTTAAATTGAGAAAAAAAATGACATAGGGTCCCCCTTCCCGGGGGGACCCCGTTTTTGGGGGAGATTTTTAAGGGTTAAAAACCCTTAAAAATCCCCCAAAAAATTAACATGGGGTCCCCCTTACCCAAAGTAACCAGCCCGGGAGCAGCTATGCAGGGCTTGTAGAAACAGGGCACAGGGGCCAGCTTTTGTGGCCCCTGGCCCTGCAGGCTACAAGCCCGCATAGCCCGTGGGCCCGGGCTCTTCTGCCCCCCCTGGGCTTTGGGGAGGCAGGTAATGGGGGTGCCAGGGGTTAATGGCAAGTCACCCGCTAGTCACAGGTGACTTGCCACCTCCCCCAGCCTTGTGAACTGGTATAGGGGTCATGGACCCCTTACCAGTTCACAAGGGGTTAAATGTAAAAAAAACACAGACACACAAAAGAGTATTTTATTTATTTTTTTTTTTTATACTTACCTCCCATCCATCCTGGAGCACTGTGTCCCTCGGCGATCACTGGCTTCTGCTCACCTGCTGGAAGCCTTTTATAGCTGCTGGATGACAGAACACAAAGGGTTAATAAAAAAAAAAATTACGTAGGGTCCCCCCTCCCAGGGGGGCGGACCCCACTTTTTTTTGGAATTTTAAGGGTTAAAAACCCTTAAAAATCCAAAAAAAAAATGAAATGGGGTCCCCCTTACCCATCATTACCAGCCCGGGACCAGCTATGGGGGCTTGTAGGCACAGAGTGGGGGGGCCAGCTTTTGTGGCCCCTGCAGCCTACGAGCCCACATAGCCTGTGTGGGCCCGGGCTCTTCTGCCCCCCCCCCCTGGGCTTTGGGGAGGCAGGTAATGGGGGTGCCGGGGGTTAATGGCAAGTCACCCGCTGCGGCAAGCGGGTGACATGCCATCCCCCAGCCTTGTGAACTGGTATAAGGGGTCTCATGGACCCCTTACCAGTTCACAAGGGGTTAAATGTTAAATAAGACACAGACACATAAGAAATAAAAGATCTTTATTTCTTTTTTTTTTACTTTACTCACCTCCGATCCTGTGTCCCCCGGCGATCTCCGCTGACAGCCTGCTCGTGTGTTTGAAGGAGAGAGCCTGGGGAGGAGGGGGGGCGATCTCAGCCCTCTCCTCCTCCCCATCTGCCCTCCTCCAGGCACACGAGCAGGGGGCGGGGCTAGCAGACCCGTTCCAGGAAGTGGGGGGGGAGGGCAATTTCTGCCCTCTCCTCACCACCGAAGAGACTGGGGGGCGATCGGAGGCCGGAGCATGTAGAATCTACGTGCTTGGCACTGAAAGGGATAGAGGAGGTGGTTAACGCCATAGGGAAATCCCCGGCAGATGGATTCACCCCCAGGTTTTACAAAACATTTGGGACTCTGATTACCCCCTTTCTTGTTAAGGTGTTTAATTCGGTCTCAAGCCGCTGTCCCTTCCCGAGGCAGGCCCTAGAGGCGCACATTGCGGTCATCCCAAAGCCCGACAGAGATAGCACCTTGCCGGGAAGTTACAGGCCAATTTCACTGATTAATGTAGATATGAAAATATATGCTAAGATCATTGCTCTTAGACTTCAGCCACTGCTTCCCTCACTGGTCAACCTAGATCAGGTGGGGTTTGTCTCGGGAAGGGAGGCGAGAGATAACACCATCAAGATGATTTCCCTGATGCATTACGCGCAGTCACGGGCCATTTCGGCCTGCGTGCTGGCGGTGGATGCGGAAAAAGCCTTCGACAGGGTGCATTGGGGGTTTCTGAGAGCTACACTGGCTCAAGTTGGAATAGGTCCGGTCATGTTGGGCAGAATCATGGCCTTGTATCATGACCCCACCGCAAAGATAAAGGTCAATGGATCCCCGTCGGGCCCCTTTAGCATCCGAAATGGAACTCGACAGGGGTGCCCCCTATCTCCACTGCTCTATGTGTTGGTGATGGAACACCTGGCCAATGCCCTGAGGGCTAACCCTTCTATTGGGGGGATCTCCTGTGAGGGAAAGGAGCACAAGCTTTCTCTCTTTGCTGATGATCTGCTCATGTATGTAACCTCACCACATATATCTATGCCCTCTATTTTATCGAAGTTCAAGCGTTTTAGCGAACTCAGCAACTTTAAAGTGAATCTATCCAAAACGGAGATCTTAAATATCTCCTTGGATTCGCGGACTCAGCAACTCCTACAGGCGAACTTCCCCTTCAGGTGGCAGGGAGAGGCCATAAAATACCTGGGGGTCCAGCTGCCCTCAGATCTAGGGAAGCTGTACAAACTCAACTACGCTCCGCTCCTCAAGTCACGAACCTAAGCCTCTATAGCAAAAAACAATATTCATGGCTGGGGCGCATGAATATTCTGAAAATGGATATCCTGCCCCGATTCCTCTATCTTTTCCAGGCAATCCCTCTGGCCCTTGAGCGTGGCTTCTTCAAGCTTTTTCAAGAAGCCTTTTTCAAATTCATTTGGGATAATAAGAAGCCAAGAGTGCGGAGGGTGACGCTCTGCAGGCCCAAAAACGAGGGAGGACTTGGGGTTCCAGATCTAAAAGTCTACCACGCTGCATCAGTGCTGGTACACCTCTCGGATTGGTTTCACCAAAAGGAGAATAAGTGTTGGGTCAGCATCGAAGGGGACACCTCCCCACTCAGACTCACTGCCCTGCCTTGGGTGGACCCTCCACGCCGCCCCAAAAAGCAGGACCTACCCTACCTAGTGGGTCCCTTGCTGAAGTTATGGGATAGGTTTTTGAGACGGGGGAACTGTCATTCAGACCTGGACCCCTCACCCCACTGACAATCCAGGTATGAATTCTAAGGTGTTCCTCCTTTGGGAGGATTCTCGGGATACCGGATTGGGAGACATAGTGACGAGTGCAGGCCCGCCTTCTCTCTCTGACTTACGGGCTCGGGGTGCAAGTAGGAATATCTCCTGGCTCATGCACGCCCAACTGGTCGCCTTTGTTAAATCCCTTGCCCCAGCCTCGAATCTCTCTCGCCCGCTAACGCCCTTTGAAGGCCTCAGCACCCCCTAAACATGTGATTTCTACCCTATGCAAGATCCTTCAGGGGGAAGGGGAGAGCCGGGAGCTACCCCAGTTCTGTAGGAACTCACAAACTATCTATGGCATGCAGGGCGCAGGAGAGAAATTACAAAATCCTAGCAAGATGGTATAGATGCCCATAGGACCTGGAAAATTTTGGGGGAGTGGAATCCGGAGATTGCTGGAGATGCGGGAGGGCCCCGGGGACTATGGTCCACATCTGGTGGGAATGCCCAGTAGTGAAGATCTTCTGGGAAGGGGTACTTGGAATCTATAAGCACTTGTCGCTGGAAAGCGTCCCGAACACACCGCAGGTAACCCTCTTATCGATGCTCCTGGGGTTGGTGGCGGCAAATAAAAAAGGGCTGTTGAGGCATTTACTCACAGCTGCCAGATCAGTAATCCTAGTACTACTGTTGCTCCTTTCCTGCTGGAGTGGTACGGGGAGAGCATTAAGAGGATGGAGGAGCTGACATTGGAGAAGTTCCGGGCGCTTCTGGAGCATGTGTAGTGTGGGGGGGGGCGATAGTGTGGGGGATGGGATTTATAGTCGGAGTGTGGTGTGGTGGGTTGGAGGGGCGGGGTCCGGGCGTGGGACATCGGGCCTCGGGGTTCTCTATTCCTTCTTATCCGCTCTTCTTGTTTCCCTTTTTTTCCCCTTCTTTCTCTTTCTTCCTTTCCCCTCTATCTTTCTCCTACGCTTCACCTCTTCTGATCTCGGGGTGGAGTGGACATGGCGGTTCACGCGCTGGAAGGGCCGTCCAGGGATGGGACTATATAAAGGGAGATGGCCACCACACAACATGAGGGAGCAGGAGCGACACAAGTGGTGCTCGCAGATGCTAGAATACAGATCCCCTACGCACGGAATAGGTTATACTTTGTGATGAGGAATGGATGGGGATCAGATCCCTGCAGGCCGAACAAATATGCAGTGTTGTATTTGGTTGCTGTGTGACCTTCTCCCTGTGGTTCTCTATTCTCTTGTTTCTAAATACTGTTCTGTATAAATGAAAAATTCAATAAAGATATATTGAAGTAACATTAAAACCTTTGGGGCTTATTTTTTTATATTTCTTGGTAATTTTGGGGGCATTTTTGGTCAGGTACAATTTTTTTCTAACGAACAATAGCCTGACTTTTTATATTTTAATTTTATTTTTTCAGGTTTTAACTGTTTTACAAAATGCAGTTTCAAAGGTATCCATTTAACATTAAAACTGCTTGGGGGCTTATTGTTTTATATTTATGGGTAATTTTCAGGGCATTTTACAATTTGTATCTAACGAAGAAATATTTGCCCACATTTTTTTGTGACTTTTCCTTGTTTTATTGAATACCACTTAACCAGCATTCATTAAAGCTAGGAAAGTGACAGCGGGGAATCATAATTTATTTTTTTTCATTATTGTTCACTAAAAGAAAATGTGAGGTCCCCCCAAAAGGCTACCAGCCCGGGTACCAACCAACCAAGCATAAGGGCTTGTAACCCAGGACTCAGAGGCAGTGTTATCGGCACGACTGTCCCTGCAAGTTACAAGCCCTTATGCCCTTTGGTATGGGCTTGGGGCTCTTCCAGGAGTGCCTTGGCCACTATGCTTGGTTTTCCGGATTGGCAAAGCTTAGATGGTAGGACCCCAAGCATTTAAAAAAAATGTATAGGGGGGCGTGGCTTGACATGGCCATGTGAGGTCACACTGAGACGGAGCTCCGCACCAGACATTTGCTGAGCAGAGGCAGGAGAGCAGTGACCCACTTTCCACCCACATGCCCAAGAGGGGGAAGCAGCGGGGACCGAGTAGAAAGGGCGGATCGGGCACCATTCCTGCCCTGTTTCGCTCCGGCGGCACTGAGGTCCGGGGGACGGCCGCAGGGAAGATGGCGGCAATGGCTGAGGAGGAGCGCCCACGTTGGCGCGAGATCGCGGCGGGACAGGGGACTGCCGTCTTTAGTGTTCAGCCCCCGGCGGGGGACTCCCCTGTGCTGCAGGATGACCAGGCAGGGGCACAGCGCCCACACCACGTCCCAGAACGGGAGCACCACGGGACCGGAGGTCGGTTGCTGACAGTGTCAGCTGAAGTGCACAGCGAGGCGGACTGGCGTGACGGAACACCCGGCGGGCCCCGGCCCTCCCCCCCCCGCCTCACCCCAGGGGCCAATCCTCTCAGCAAGATGTCACCCTTCATGGTGGGGGGCACTCACCTGGGGGGAGGGGGAGAGGAGCCTCGATCCACACTAATATGGCTCCTGCCCAAAGAGACACTGGGCCCAGCGCTACGGCTGCATCATTGGGGCAGCTCAGCCCCGATTCCCCACCGAGAAGCCTGCTGAGGAGCATCCCGACCCCACGGGGACGGGGCCCTACTTCCCCGCAAGCTGAGGAGCTGCAGTCCTTCGCCAGCTCTATGTCGGGCACCCCATCCCCCCCTTTGAGCCCACAGCTGTCGTGGCAGGTGCACACGGGATCTCCACGAGATGACCGCGCAGGATCTCCACAGCCCCTGGAGAATGACCCCACCGCAAGCACCCTATGGAATGAGGGGTTGTCCCTGTCGCCGGGGAGACCTCCCACGGGAAATGGGAGGATGGATGCCCTGCTGCCAGTGGGGCCAGCCACCCAGGAGGAGAGAATATATGATACTGCATCATTCAGCCCACCGCGGCATGCGTCATACAAAACAGAGGCGCTCCCTTCACAAGGCTCCCTACCTGCACTGCCGTTTGCCCAGTTCTCTCAATCCATTGCAGAGGCGGTAAAGGTCACGTGGGGATTTTGACGGATACGTGTCCAGGATGGAGGGCACCATCAAGAGAGAGCTGGCGGCGCTCCAGGGTTCAGTCGCTGAAGTCACGGAAAGGATGGACGGGATGGAAGCCTCGCACAGAGCCCTCGAGATGCGTATAGCAGACCTAGAACAGCAGCAGGACCGCAGCAAACGCCTCCTGTCAGATATCTTCCTGGCACATGATGACGCGGAGAATAGGAGCCGCAGAAATAATTTGCGCCTCCGGGGTGTCCCCGAGTCGGTGGAGCCCCGAGACCTACTGGAGGCAGTTACTTCTATCTTCAATGAGATCTTGAATCTCCCCGATACCAATCGCATAGAGATGGACCGGGTACACAGGGCACTGGGCCCTCGACCGCAAGATCCGAATCGGCCCCGGGACATTATCTGCCGCATTCATTTCTTCAAGATTAAAGAGGAGATTCTTCGCCGCGCATGGGACAAGGGTCCGTTCGCTTGCAAAGGCGCATAGGTGATCATTCTGCAAGACCTCTCGCGGAGAACGCTCCAGATGAGAAAGCTTTTGAGACCTCTACTGGAGGCTGTCCTACAGATGGGGCCACCCCTTCCAGCTGATGGTGCGTAGGGGAGGAGACTTGTTCGTCCTCAAGGGGCCTGGTCAGCTGCCGGATCTGTTCCACTTTTTGGAGGTGGAGAGCGTAGACGTCCCGGACTGGACGGTTCCCGACCTGGCCGGCTACCGCAGCGCCCAGGAGGCGGTCCCGGAGGAGACAGAAGAGGCGCGAGAGGCCGCAGAAGATGAGGTTGTGATGTGCCGGGCCCGGGCGGTGCCCCCTCCCGTCATCGGCCCAACCTCATATACCTTCCGGTGCCACTTTCGGCGGCGGGGTGGGGCCGGTGGCGGCGGGGGCTCCGCCGGGGTGGGGGGTGGGCGGTTGGCTCTGTGCTTGCGGCCCCGCCCCCGCCCCGGGCATCGCCCCAGGGGTGGCCCCGGGTTCGGGCCCCCCTCCTCCCCGATAAGTTGCGTTGACATGTTAAGAGTTTTACTGTTATTCTCTTGTTGATTGTTGCTCTCACTGCTTCCTGGTGGGCTGGATGGATCTGATTAGGTCCTAGTCTCGCCCCCCCTCGGAAGCCCCTGCTTGGATATCTGCTATGTTGTGCTGCTGAGCGTGGTGTCATCCTGACTCGGACTGTCGGCATTTTGCTAGACGGGATTGGAGCGCCCTCTGGCTGCGACATGCCTCGCTGAGTAGCCACAATACTGGTGTGACTCCTTACTCGGTGGTTTCTTGGCTTGGTCTTCTACTTCCCCCCTCAGTTGGTGCACCCCTCGGGAGAAGTCCCTCGGCCTCCTCCTGACGGGAATAGACCTAGCACAGGGCTCGTTAGCCCGTGGTTTGGAGCTTCTCCCCACTTCGTGCGTTCTAAAAGTTCTTGTGGACTACTGGCTAGTCCTTTCCTCTCCCCCTGTTCCTGTCTATATACCTCTTAGGCTCCCTACTTCCTTCCCTACCCCTGGTACCCATCACCTTCCCTTTTGCTGTTGTTCCTCCTGGGGTTCCCCCCCTAATTACTACCCTTTCTGCCCTTGGCGTGCGGGACCGGGTGGGCGGCGGTTGGCATCGCCGCCTGACGGCCTCCGACTATTCTCCCCTTCCCTTCTCCTATTGCAAACATGGCCCCCATAAAGGTAGTTACCTTGAACGTGAAGGGGCTTAATACCCCGGAGAAGAGAACTATTCTGGGACAGGAGTTAAAGAGATGTAAAGCACAACTTATATTCCTGCAGGAGACACATTTCAAACGAGATTCCGCACCTAGACTCTGTAGTAAACTGTTCCCCCAGGCGTTCACCAGCTGCGCTGCAGATGCCAAGAAAAAGGGGGTTCCGATCCTAATAGCCAGAGACGTCCCCTTCCTGATGAGGGAGGTCTGGAGGGATGAATCGGGGAGGGTGGTATTGGCCAAGGGGCTGATTAATCAGAAAATGTATACGTTGGCCTCCATATACGCTCCCAACCAGGGGCAAGTACCATTCCTGAAGCATACCCTGGACAAAATTGAGAGGTTCAGGGAGGGGGAGGTCATCCTGGGTGGTGACTTCAATCTGACTATAGAGCCGCTACTTGACTCTTCAGCGGGGAGGTCAGCGATCTCACATTTGGCCTTGAGATCTCTGAAGAAGACACTGCACGGGATGCAGCTGGTGGACGCATGGCGAGTTAGGAACCCCGGGGCGAAAGACTATTCCTTTTACTCTAGTGTACATGGGATGTACTCCAGGCTGGACTACATTTGGGTATCACATAGCTTACTGGGCCTAGCCACTGGAGACGGGATATACCCAACCTCCTTCTCGGACCATGCCCCGGTGTTTCTTGACCTCGAGCTCGTGGCCCGACCCCCCCCCTCCTCCACGTGGAGATTGAATGAGTCTCTCCTTAAGGATGCGGTGGTGGCCCAGGCCGTGAAGGAGGGCCTAGAATCCTACTTTAGAGCTAATGATAATGGGGAGGTCTCACTGCTCACATTGTGGGAAGCGCACAAGAGCATGATTAGGGGCCTCCTGATTAGTCATGGGGCGAGGCTTAAAAGAGAGAGGCAGACCCAAATAACGAAGCTTACTGATAAAGTCCGCAGCCTGGAACTGTCCCATAAGCAGACTGAGGCTGCGAAGGTACTTGGGGAATTGACCCAGACAAGAGAGGCACTCAATGCCCTTTTGCGACAGAAAGCTAAACACGTTATCAGGAGGTGCAAGCGCACTTATTATGAATATGGCAACAAGAGTAGCGCGCTGTTAGCTAGAGCCCTCAGACAACAACAATCCCAGAACTTCATCCCTGAGATCCTGGATAGTAAACAGCAAACGCAGCATACCACGGAGGGAATAGCAGACACATTCAGGGCATATTATTCGAGCTTGTACAACCTCGGTGGAGGGGCAATGGCGCAGACGCACTTGAATAAGATCGAAGAATATATAAAGGGATCGGGCATGCCTTCGGTGTCGGAGGAGGTATCGGCTTCCTTGGAGGCCCCGATTGAGGTTGGGGAGTTGGTGGAGGCACTCAAGCAGACCCCATCGGGAAAGGCCCCGGGACCTGATGGTTACTCGGTCCAATACTATAAGACTTTCACCCCTATTCTTGGCCCCCATATGGTTAGGGCATGGAACACCATTGCAGACCCAGAGGCGCCAGGAGCCTTCTCGGGCAGGGCCCTCGAGGCTCACATCTCTGTCTTGCATAAAGCGGGGAAGGACCCTCTGTCATGTAAGAGCTATCGCCCTATCTCTCTCCTCAACACTGACCTGAAGCTGTACGCCAAGATCCTGGCCAACAGATTGGCCCCGGTGGTGGCCCAAGTGGTCCACTTGGACCAAACGGGTTTTGTGCTGGGAAGAGAGGCAAGGGATAACGTGGTCCGTGCGCTCAGTGTAATATATTCCGCACGGACCTCAGGGGTGCCAATGATGGTTTTGTCCACGGATGTGGAGAAGGCCTTTGATAGGGTGGGGTGGCCTTTTCTGTGCGAAACCCTTAGACATATGGGCCTGGGGGATAACATCAGGAAATATATTGAAGCCTTATACACAGTCCCCTGCGCGAGAGTTAAAGTAAATGGCCATCTCTCAGCCCCTTTGCCAATCAATAATGGAACCCGCCAGGGCTGCCCTCTGTCACCCCTACTGTTCGTCCTGACTCTGGAGCCTTTTCTGTGTAAAATCAGGGAGAATGTGGATGTAGGGGGATTGAGTATCGGCGGAGGTATCCATAAGGTAGCCGCCTATGCGGACGACCTTTTGTTTTTTATCACAAACCCCGCGGTCTCGGTACCTGTGTTGATGAAGGAGTTTGAAGCCTTCGGGAGACTATCCTTCTTTAAAATAAACTTTGAAAAATCGGAAGCGTTAAACATTTCTCTCCCGGGGGACGTGGCCAGGAATGTTCAACAGGCGTTTTCTTTCAAATGGGCCAAGAGCTCGATAGCGTATCTTGGAACACAATTACCAAACCGCCTGACGAACATTTTCGCATTGAACTTCCTGCCCCTGTCTCAGAGAATTAAAGCTGACCTAGATAGTTGGGACACCCCTACATTTTCTTGGATGGGCAGGGTGAACATAATTAAAATGTCGATCCTGCCGAAATTACTGTTCCTGTACCAAGCACTCCCGATTAAGATACCTACCTGCTTCTTCAGGGAGTTGGAGAAAATCCTAATGGGATTCGTATGGCAGAAGAAGAGGGCTAGGCTCCGCCGGCAGGTATTGTTTAGGCCCAAGCGTTCGGGGGGTATGGCACTGCCAGATGTCCAGTCGTATTGGGTGGCCTCCCATCTACAAAGAGTCTGCGAGTGGCACACGTGTAAGGAGACAAAGAGATGGGTCCAGCTCGAGCATGCCTTGGCCTCCGCCCCCCTGGACGCTTCGGCTTGGAACAGAGAGACTCGGGTACCGGCGCTGAGACACCACCCCACAGTAGCGGCCACTCTAGATGTCCTACGGAGCTTTAGGGAACGCTCAGATATCTCCCCCTGGCCCTCCCCCATGGTGGCATTATTGGATAACCCGCAGCTTATGCCAAACTGTGCTAGAAGGGATCTCAGGGAGTCGGGGAAAGTTGACCAGCTAAGAGGGTGTGACCTGTTATTGGAGGGGGGATTGGTCACGCTGGGGGAGCTGAGGGCTCAATTTGAGAACGGAAACCTAGATCCCTGGACCCTCTTGCGGTTTCAGTCGGTCCTATCCAGAATAGGCTTCCGAAAAGAGAATTCCAGAAGCCATACAGACTTTGAGAAGCTCTGTTTGACGGGGCTACCGCAGCCTCACCTGATTTCTTATCTGTACTCGCTCCTCATCCGAGAGGAGGCGAACCCGCCTACTTTTTGGGGAGAGTGGGAATTGGACTTGGGTAGACCCTTAGGCGAGAAGGAGAGAACCAAGATAGCAACCTTGACGCATAAGTCCTCGGTGGCCACAAGAATCCAGGAAGTTAACTATAAGTTGTTGACACGCTGGTATTATACCCCTGATAGACTGGGCAAGATGTTTGACGCGGCGGACACGAGCTGTTGGAGGGGAGCGGGGGACCTTATTTCATCTATTCTGGCAGTGTTCCAGAATTCAGGAGTACTGGGGGGCGGTGCTGCGCATTGTGGCCCAGCTGACAGGGGCACAATTGCAGGACGATCCGGCGCAGGTTCTGCTCCATTCCACAAAGACCCCGGCGGGGAAATATAAAAAAACCTTACTAGTTCACTTGCTGAATGCTGCCAAACAGGTAATACCGAGATTCTGGAAACAGAAGAAAGCCCCCTCCGTCAGGGATTGGGTGAGGGAAGTTATGCATGTTAGGGAGATGGAGGATCTAACACTGGCTCTACATGACAGGGACGAGCAATACAGAGCTACTTGGCTACCTTGGCTGACTTACGAGGAGTCGGCGGAGTTTCGTAATTTGTTTGAGTAATCGGCTTGATGCAGAGTCCGGGGCGGCGCCTCTCACGGCCTTGCCCCACTCGGGTGGGAGGCGCCTTGCCCCTTCCTGTGGAGGATCTGACCTGGGCGGGCGGTGGGGGTTGCTCGGTCTGGCGCCCTGTCCCGCACGCCACACCTACCTCATCCCTATTCCCCGCTCCCCCTTCCCACCTCCCCCTCTTCCCTTCCCCCATTATCCTGCTGTCCTTCTGCCCTAACCCTGCCCCCTTGTGCGTTTAGTTACCTCTCCTCGGGGAGGGCTTGTGGCCGAGCCCGACAAGAGGAAATTGGCCCTTTTCCCAGTTGGAAGTCCTGTGGTTAAGTGTGTCTACTGGTGTGGAGATATGACAGATTGGCTCGCCCGGGTGGGCGTCAGGCAGCTTTTGCCGCGTGGGGCCCCCCCGCCCTGCGATTAGACACCGACGAGAAGCCACACCGCCCTGTATTATGCAATATTGTAAGATGTTATTATCCAGCTGTGACTTGGTATTTCTATTATGATATGGATCTTCATGAGCCCCCCCACTCCTTTTGTGCTCTGTAATGTTGACCCCAATGTTCATTTGTATGTTATAATACTGCAAAATCTCTAAATAAAGAATGTTAAAAAAAAAAATGTATATATAACAAATTGGGAGCGGGGTTAAATTTCAAATAATTTTCTGCAAAAAATGTAAAGCAAATAGTGTGGTGTCCCCCATATAAGCATTACCAACCCGGCAAACCAAGCATAAGGGCTTGTAATTCCAGGGCTCAAGGCCTGCCCATCTGGCCCATGGCCCTGATCATTATAAGCCCTTATGCCCTATAGCACAGGTCCAGTGCCCAGCATCGGGCCATGCTGTGGGCCGCAAGGCTCATTCACACCACCATGCCCATTGGTGGTGCGGGTAATGTAGTATGAACCGGTATAGGGTTCCATGGGACTCCTTACCAGTTCAAAGTGAAAGTGGAAAAAAAACACACAAGTTTGATTAAAAGAAAAACTTACTTAACTTATACTTACCTTCCCCCCTCCGAACTCCTACGCAGGCTCCTAAATGTATACTGCCAGGGCATCTAAGGGTGCTTTCCTCTGTTTCCACAGGTTCCCCTCTGTTCGTCCCGGCTCCTAGCCAGAGAGCTCCATGATAAGTGGGGCGGCTTTTATATTAAGAGGCGGGGCCTCTCTGGAATATTCCAGACGTCACTTATGATATCAGAAAAGGTTAATGCATCTGACTCCGTCACAGATTAGATGCAATTATTTTCCCTCTTGCCCTTCCTCCTTGGACCTCAGAATACCTACCTTTTATACGGATAATCATAGGCGATAGCAGACGAGGATGAGTGTGAGTGACTGAAGTATGTGTGTGATTTTGTTTTGGTTTGTATTGTTGGTTTGCTTCTTGCCTTTGTGTAAGCTAATATTAATGTCTATGTATATGTTTATGATCCCTTTCTTGAAGGGAATGGCTGTAATGGTAAGTTGTAACCTAAATCGAAAGCATAAATAAAAATTTATAAAAAATGATATCAGAAAAGGGGACGGTCCTATAGGGGTGGCACGGGAAAATCCCATCTAGGCCCCTCCTCTTCTGTGACATGAGCATTGATGTCAGGGAGATTCCATGGAGATCACGCCTCCAAGTATGAAAGCAAGCTCCCCCGGCCCTCACTTCAGTCCTTCACTGGGTAGCGATGATGAAAAAGGGGGAAACCTATGTTTCCCCCTAATCCAAATAGCAGCGCAGCCATCAGCTTCTGATGGCCCACATTACCACATATACACCCTGGAGGGGGACAAGAAGACCCGCTGAACCGAGGAGAAGACAGCACCCGGTGGGAGATGGAAGACTGGGATTAGTGAGTATAAGTTAATTTAAGTTTTGTGGTGTCTTATTTCTTTTTCACTTGGGGTGAACTGGTAAGGGGTCCAGGGGACCATGGTTCACATTACTCGCACCCCAATTTGGGGCATCAGGGATGCAGAAGAGCCCGGTGACCATTGGTGCTTTCTTTCTCTGAATAAGATATTGGTAGATCTTTTTGTACTGTTGTATTTTACCTGATAGATAAACTTAATAAAAATAATTAAAACACACACAAAGAAGTGAGAAAAAAGGACCCATATTTATTGGAAACATACTGTAACTTTAGCAGGGTTGTAGCCCTGTCCTTTAAACTACTGGACTGTTAAAATTTCCAGATCCAATCTTTGATACCTACATTGACTATACAAAATCAGCTATTTGAGGTTCAACTGTAAACTTTTCTATTTTGTAGCCATTATTTCAGAGTTTTATGTAGGACCTACGCCCTGATCTATTAGGAAAACATTCTTACCTGGTGAGATCCTCAACGATAGCCACCTAACTCAATATTCAGTACCCAACTGGATGACCTAAACATTCTGTTCTTCTTTGTGTTTGTCTGTCTTTCATAATTAACTAGAATTACATGAAGAGCAAGACAATGTATGGCAAAATATCAGCCTGCCCCCAGCACCCACCCAGGGGAGATGGCATCTGTCTTCCAGCCCCTTGGAATCTAGGATAAATCCAGGGGGAGAATCTGTTTTCAGGGTCACATACAGAGGGTCCGATCCGTGATCGTGGTGTGTCTGACCCACTGCTCCTCCAACCCTCGGAGGCTGAAGACTTTGTATCCCTTTATGAGGAATAGGATTTTCAGTGTTTTCTCCCCTTTTATTTTCTAATTGTTTTTTCTGCACATGTTTGTATATTGTCTTTTTTTTGTTTATTATTTGTATTTTTGGCTTTTTATTTTTTATTAAAATTTTTAAATTTCCATTTTGCGCGGGCCTACCTTTTTGGCAATTAGAAATCCTCTAACCTGGTTTACTTGGAGCTCTAAAAACTACCCTGGTTTCTGAAGATTGTATGACTGCTTGTGAATGTGTATTAACCCATAGACTGTAAGATCGATTGTACCTAATCCATTATATGATTGGGAAAGTGAAACTAATCATATAGTGTTACAAGGTTTAATGACTCACAATTAACTTGGAGTGCTGCATGGTGACTGTGTGAACCAGCAGACTGCAAGCTGATCGTTCGACAGCAGAACTGATCAGACTCTCCACAGGGTAAGTGTGGGACAGAATTAGTGTGGATTGCCTGTGCCCTGCTTGTATGTGGAGAGGGGTGTGTAGGTGTGGTGACTGTCTCGATTACTCGCCAGCAGAGATTGATTGGATGGTGATTGAGGGGGGTTCCACCGGCACGATTTAATCGTTTAAAGTATAGTTACGGTGGTGGTGGCATATTGTTGTAATTGGTGTGTGGGTGTTTCTGGTGTGATTGCTCTCTGCAGCCCACACCCACGTCGCAGATCACTCGATCAAACAAATGCTGAACGATCAATTTTGTGACATGCACACCAATGTCCACAGCCAAGCAACACTCCCCCCACAGTGTCACAAGAGTGTCACTGTCACTGATTACTGCCAGATGAGGCAAAAAAAAGAACATATGGGGTTTGAAAAAGCTGGGCTCGGACATCCTACTGACCCTAAGTGGGCATTAGCAAAATATCTTTTATTAGCCTGGGAGCAAATTATTTGTAGTCACCCTTGGGAATCATGACATAAATTAGAACACTGGATGTCACAGTGCCTACAAGACTGTGGACATTGATGGGCCTCTGGTGACCCTTTCCAGTGTCATACATTTAGGTGTAAAGGCATTGGAGCTGTAAAACAAGAGATCATGAGCCAATACTGACAGTATTTTGAGGAGATGTGGAACATCTTTAAAGGAAAGTCTTTCATTCCCATGCTATTGAGATGCTGGTGGGGTAAGAAGACTACATTGGTACTGGGAATGGTATTGATTAGAGGAGACAATGGTGCAATTTCAAACCGCACTGTTCACAAAACCTCGCTAGCTGCAAATCATCACACTTAACAGTGGGTCTGATTCTGAGCAAAAAATTGCTTATCATTAAAAAGAAATAAATAAACATTACTTCAGTTGTGAGAATGGCTTGTTTAGCATTAGTCACAGGTCGCTATTACATTTTTTACATTATTTTCTATATTACTGTACATCTAATCTATTAGTATTTGTATAGCTACATTCACAAACAAGAAGTCAGAATTCAGTTTGTATCATAAAAAGTTCACATGCCTTGTTAAATATGGTGACTGGTGGATTTAAAGCAAAGTATGTCAGCAATGTAATGAATCTACAGTGGAGATTCTCCACAGTTACTGTAGGAAGTCATGCTGCAGCTGTTGGGGAAAATGTATAATTAGATCAGGCTTTCATTCTGCACTGGTTTTTATCTACTCTCTACTTACTTTCCGTCTTAAGCTTGATTGGCACCTCTCACCATCTGGGTTTGGCCAAGGCTAGATTTAATTACATGGAATTGCAATCGCTGATGGTATAATTGTGCAACGTTAAAAGATTTTGTAAGCTGTCTTTTTTCAAGGGCCCTCTGCAGAAAGGTTCTATTTTAGTTAAGAAGGAAATGGTTTCATTTTGGCTTGGCTCAATACAAAAAAATGTCATTGATTACAGATTAACTTCGACGTTCATTGGAAAAATAATCCAAAGCAGCTTCTCAAACTTAAATCCACATGGAAAAAATCTTGATACATACAGATCTGATTAATAACTTTGATCTCCAAAATTTAGTGCCAAAATATTTAGAAGTGCACAGAAGGTAGTCCTATAAACTCCATGGTCTCTGTGGACTGTTTTGAGCCAAAATCAATAATAAGCCAATGGAACTTTTAGACATGGCTTGCCCAATCACATGAACTCACAGTGTCAATCATGTTGAAGCATGGTCAAACACACAAAACTTAAGGCACCAGGTTTTGGGTTGCATGTCCATTAAAAAATGCGAGATGCTGATTTTTTAAAATAATATGTGGCTGCATATGCCGCACAGCCCTCTACCTAAGAACTGCATTTTAATTATTTGCGCTACTGTCTTGAAGATTAAATGCATATCAGCCACAGTTCTTCTGTAAGGTGGCCTAATCACCACAGACAGAGCTGCAATTAAGTCCCATTTCCCATTAGAAGCAGGAAAAAACTGGGATTTCACTATCCTTGCCCCTGAAGCATCCCAATTTGGGATGCCCCACTAAGTGGAACTTCCCAGATCACCTATAAAACATACCTTTCCCTGGTCCATGTGCGGACTCTCATCCAATCAGTGCTACATTATATGCATATTAAAGATTGGCCAGATGATCGAGGTTAGGCTGCCAGCTTTGTCACAGTGAAGTGGCCAGTTGGGCCGGGTCATCACGGGTAAGGTATTTGATTTTTTAAGGGTGTGTAATGTTAATATCCCAATCTTATACACCATACCCAAAATCGATAAGAGGGTCCAACTGAAGGCATTTCTAGATTTGTGGATGAACACCTTAAACCTCTGGTGAGACTGCTCCCCTCTTTGGTCCTAGACAGTAGGGATGCGTTGAAAATACTTCAAAATCTTCAAGTGGAACCTAATTGGGAATTGGTGAGTATTGATGTAGAAAGTCTCTACACCTCCGCTCATTTTCTTGAAACATTGGGCATGGCTGATGGTGCTTATAATGAGTTTGTGATAGACCTGTTGTGGTTTGTGCTTTCTAACAATTATTTCCGGTTTGGTGGTCAGTCTTTCCATTTCGTGGCACAGCTATGTGGATGGCGTGTGTGACTCCCTATGCCTGCCTTCACCTTGGTTTGTGGGAGAAGCTTGAGGCATTTGGGCAGGCATGGTTTGGCAAGCATATCGCTCTCTGGATCAGGTATATAGATGATGTTCTGGTCTTTTGGAAGGGGACTGTGGGAATCAGAATCATCGCAATATCCATCTTACGTTTCAGGCCATAGGTAATTGGTCAGAGGTCTTGGGTGGGGGCGGCTACCCACTAGGCAATAATAAACAGCAAGAGCAGAAAGGAGGGGAATTTGGCAGGCTGATTACTCAGTTCATTGATCCATTGGTCACTAAAACAGTGGGCCCTTACCCAATGTTAGTAGCCCGGAGAGCAAGAATTTTCAGGGACCATGTAGTAAGACAAAAGCTAGAGGGGAATCAAACTGGTTACAGCAAAACAAAGTTGAATGTTCCTTTAAACATTCAACATTGCAAATATTGTAAATACCGTGAACAGAGTAAAGTATTTGTGGGTTTGAAATCAATGGTAGAGTATCGTGTTAAGGGATTAATTAACTGTAACACAAAGGGATTAGTGTATCTCCTTACTTGTCCCTGTAATAAAAAATATGTAGGAAAACCTGAATGGGCATTTAAGGTCTGCTGGGGGGGGGGGGGGCATGTCCTGACATTTTGTGACATAATGAAAAAAGTCCTGTGGCAACGCATTTCTTTTTAGTATGTGGGAGATCCCCAGTGGGATTGAAAGCTTGTGGAATTCAAATAGTTGGAGCGAATGGTCGCTTCAGCAGTTTGATCCAGCTTTATTGCGCTCAGAGGCACTCTGATCTATGAGCTAGGTACATTGGTTCCTAGGGACCTGAATGTGAATACATGCCTGCATGCCTTTCTTTAATGTGGGCTCTGGGATGCCACCTGGGATTACTGTACGTGTGTCATGCGGTTTTATCAGCTGAGGATTGGTTGTATGGAGTGATTGAAGTCTTATGTCTCTGTTCCTGATTGGATATCGCTGCTATGGAGGAGGTGCCTCAGGTGAATAAGAACAACAGACCCGGCATGACTGGCCACTTCACCTTAACAAAGCTCCGCTGGACAGAGTAAAATGAGTCCCAATATGAATGAATGGAGTGTGTGAGTGGGCATTTTTATATTTTGTTTTATCTTATGCAACATTGTAGGCATTTTACTTCTGAGTGGGTTGGAAGTTAGTTAATGTGTAGTAGGATGTCTTTGTGTAATCAATAAAGTTTTTGTACATTTCAAGCCTTGGTCATAATAACCTACGTCCTTTTGTGTATACTTTAAACCACAACAAGGTAGGCAGGCTTCCTCTCTGTGGCCTGAATTAAAAATAAGCAGACTACTATACTTATTTCTAGGGATGAGCGAATCGATCTGGACGAACCCGGATTCGTTCCGAATTTCAAGGAAAATTCGATTCTGAATGAATCCGAAATTCCCCGCGATTCGATCGATCGAAGTTTTCCTTTAAACTCCATTTATTTCAATTACAGGCATTCTAAAATGGTGGATGAACATGTCCAGACATACCCCCTGGGGCAAGGTATCATGGGTAAGTCACATGCAGCCTATCAGCAGCCAGGAAGCCCGGTGACGTCACCGTGCTATATATAGAGAGGCGGCCATCTTGTGCGCATTTCAGCCTTGCATTGCGGCCAGAGCACAGCTAGTTAGAGACAGGGACAGAGAGTTAGAGATAGGTAGGGAGAGTCAGAGAGGTAGACAGAGCCAGGGAAAGATAGGGAAAAACCAGAACCATCCAGCCAGGGACAGCTTAGAAGTGACAGTGAATTTTTTTTTTTTTCATTAGCCAGATCAGTTTTCAATTCGATTTCAGTTCTTTGTGCTGTAAATCTGCCTTGCCACTGTGCATGCCATCTATGCAGTGGCTTATTTAACACTATCTGTTACACACAAGCATTTATCATAATATATAACTTGATTAGTTTAACCCTTTCAGTGCCAAGCACGTAGTTTCTACGTGCTCGCTTCAACTCCACTTAAGTGCCAAGCATGTAGAATCTACGTGCTTGACTTTCCCCCCTGCTAGTAAAAAAAATTAAAATAAAAAATACTCACCTGACCCCTCGTTGGATCCGGCCGGGTCTCCTCTTTAATTTGATTGATGCCATCCGATCCCCCGTGGGGGGTCGGATGGCTCCAGGAGAGCCCCCGGAATAGGCCTCCTCCCGCTTCTGCAGCAGTAGCTGCTAACTGTAAAAAAAAAAAAAAAAAAAATGACATTCACTTACCTGTGTGTGCGCTGGCTCTCACTGTCCCTCCTCTTCACCTGGGGGGGCTCCGATCCCCCCCCCCAGGACTTACCGATCTTCAAGAGAGAGCCCGGAAGGCTCTCTCCTTCTCGATGGCGGCCGCCCTTGGGGGCGGGGCTAATGACGTCATCCCAGCCCCGATCTCCGGCTTCAGCTGTCTCAGCTGTCAGGTGATCGGTGCCGGTGAAGGAGGTGGCAGGAGATCCTCTGATCTCCTGCCTCCCCCTTCTCTGGATGCCGATCACCGACATCTGTCAGCAGAGTGGCGAGGGACAAAGGAGCTTACAATCAAAGGTAAGTACAGTAAAAAATAATTGTTTTTTTAAATAAAATACTTTTATTAATTGTGTTGTGTCTTTTTTTTCACAGTTAACCCTTTGTGAGCTGGTAAGGGGTCCATGAGACCCCTTATACCAGCTCACAAGGCTCTGGGTCTGGCAAGTCACCTGCGGCTAGCGGGTGACTTGCCATTAACCCCCAGCCCCCCATTACCTGCCTCCCCAACGGCCAGGGGGGGGCAGAAGGGCCCGGGCCACTTAGTGGCTATGTGGGCTAGTAGCCTGCAGGGCCAGGGGCCACCAACGCTGGCCCCTGCGCCCTGTTCTACAAGCCCCCATAGCTGGCCCGGGTCGGTAATGCTGGGTAGGGGGGACCCTACGTCATTTTTTGGGGGGGATTTTTAAGCCTTAAAATTCCAAAAAAAATGGGGTCCCCCTCCCTGGGAGGGGGGACCCTATGTCATTTTTTTTTTTATTAACCCTTTTGTGTTCTGTCATCCAGCAGCTATAAAAGGCTTCTAGCAAGTGAGCAGAAGCCAGTGATCGCCGAGGGACAAAGTGCTCCAGGATGGATGGGAGGTAAGTATTAAAAAAAAAAAAAAATAATGAAATATTTTTTTCTCTTGTTTTTACATTTAACCCCTTGTGAACTGGTAAGGGGTCCATGACCCCTATACCCGTTCACAAGGCTGGGGGGGGTGGCAAGTCACCTGCGACTAGCGGGTGACTTGCCATTAACCCCCGGAACCCCCATTACCTGCCTCCCCAAAGCCCAGGGGGGGGCAGAAGAGCCCGGGCCCACGGGCTATGCGGGCATGTAGCCTGCAGGGCCAGGGGCCACAAAAGCTGGCCCCTGCGCCCTGTTCCTACAAGCCCTGCATAGCTGGTCCCGGGCTGGTTACTTTGGGTAAGGGGGGCCCCATGTCATTTTCTTTGGGATTTTTAAGGGTTTTTAACACTTAAAAATCCCCCCCCCCCTCATGGGAGGGGGGGCCCTATGTCATTTTTTTTCCTCGATTTAACCCTATGTAGTGTGGATGCTAGTTGTATTTTATTTGTAAATGTTATGTTTATATTTTAGGAAAAGGTGTTTTTTATTCAGCTTTTTTATACATTTTTTAGGGAAACCCTGCGCAACCAAAGAATTCTTTGAGGGATCAACTCCAGAAAGATGAGCCTACTACAACAAGCTGGGTACGCTTAGTAAGCTTAACATGTGTACTTTCAGGGAATATATGGTTTATGGGGGATATTCCAAATGTAAAGGGTTGTTTTGGTTGAAAAATCGCAAGGTGTGCACTTTGTCTGCAGAACTGAAATTTTCAAGTAAAATTACCGTTACGCACATGCTTTACTTTGGGGTGTTTGGCAACTCTTCCCTTGACATTACCTATGCATGTTGGGTATCGTTCTGTTCGGGAGAGGTTGCTTTTTCAGATAATACTTGTTTTTTCTTGTTTGTATATAGTTTTTTTTAGGAAAATGTGGCATTGATTCTACTTTTTTATCCTTTTTTTAGGGAAACTCTTTGCAACCAAAGAATACATTGAGGGATTACTTCCAGAAAACTGTGGCCACATCAACAAGCCTGGTACAAACAGAAAGCCTGAGGTGTGTACTTCCAGAGAATATATAGTTTGTTGGGGGTATTTCAAATGTAAAGGGTTGTTTTTCTTGAAAAATTGCAAGGTGCGCATAGCGCATATTTTTTTCTGAAAATCCCCTAAAGCTCTGTTTCAGTTTGGGGGAGTCTCCTGGGCAGGAAAAGGTGTCTACCTATACATATGTGGTATCGCTGTGATCGGGAGAAATTGGGATTTCACACGCAATAAGATTTTATTGACAAACTTACATTTTATTACAAAAAAAACACTACAAATTGTAAAAAATAGATTTTTTTTTATTTTTCTGCACATATTTCGCCAAAAAATATTGAGAATACACCTAAAAATTACAAACAAGACATTTCATGTTAAAGCTCAGACTCTGCTGAAAAAACAATATATAATTTTCCTGGGAAATCCCTTCAAAAATCACATTTGAACATGGGGAGCGCAAAATAGTGCAAAATGGTCTGGCACCAAGGGTGACCAAAACTCCTGGTAGGCTGGCAGCGAAAGGGTTAAATATTTTTTGGTCTGCCTTTAACAAAAAAACACCAGCCCATCTGGGTATCCCAAACCTGCACTACGCAGCCTATCTGTTATACTAAATACGCTTGTTGATCCTTCCTCAGCTTAATCAAAGTATTGCATTTTGAATTGGTTTTTGGTCTGCCTTTAACAAAAAAAAACACCAGGCCGCAGGGCATCCCAAACCTGCATTAGGCAGCCTATCTGTTATACTAAATACGCTTGTTGATCCTTCCTCAGCTTAATCAAAATATTGCATTTTGAATTGGTTTTTGGTCTGCCTTTAACTAAAAAATCACCAGCCCACTTGGGTATCCCAAACCTGCACTTAGCAGCCTATCTGTTATACTAAATACGCTTGTTGATCCTTCCTCAGCTTAATCAAAGTATTTCATTTTGAATTGGTTTTTCGTCTGCCTTTAACAAAAAAAAACACCAGGCCACAGGGCATGCCAAACCTGCACTTGGCAGCCTATCTGTTATACTAAATACGCTTGTTGATCCTTCCTCAGCTTAATCAAAGTATTGCATTTTGAATTGGTTTTTGGTCTGCCTTTAACAAAAAAACACCAGGCCGCAGGGCATCCCAAACCTGCATTAGGCGGCCTATCTGTTATACTAAATACGCTTGTTGATCCTTCCTCAGCTGAATCAAAGTATTGCATTTTGAATTGGTTTTTGGTCTGCCTTTAACAAAAAAAACACCAGGCCTCAGGGCATCCCAAACCTGCATTAGGCAGCCTATCTGTTATACTAAATACGCTTGTTGATCCTTCCTCAGCTTAATCAAAGTATTGCATTTTGAATTGTTTTTTGGTCTGCCTTTAACAAAAAAAAAAACACCAGGCCGCAGGGCATCCCAAACCTGCAAAAGGCAGCCTATCTGTTATACTAAATACGCCTGTTGATCCTTCCTCAGCTTAATCAAAGTATTGCATTTTAAATTGGTTTTTGGTCTGCCTTTAACAAAAATCACCAGGCCGCAGGGCATCCCAAACCTGCACTTGGCAGCCTATCTGTTATACTAAATATGCTTGTTGATCCTTCCTCAGCTTAATCAAAGTATTGCATTTTGAATTGGTTTTTGGTCTGCCTTTAACAAAAAAAACACCAGGCCGCAGGGCATCCCAAACCTGCATTAGGCAGCCTATCTGTTATACTAAATACGCTTGTTGATCCTTCCTCAGCTTAATCAAAATATTGCATTTTGAATTGGTTTTTGGTCTGCCTTTAACTAAAAAATCACCAGCCCACTTGGGTATCCCAAACCTGCACTTAGCAGCCTATCTGTTATACTAAATACGCTTGTTGATCCTTCCTCAGCTTAATCAAAGTATTTCATTTTGAATTGGTTTTTGGTCTGCCTTTAACAAAAAAAACACCAGGCCGCAGGGCATGCCAAACCTGCACTTGGCAGCCTATCTGTTATACTAAATACGCTTGTTGATCCTTCCTCAGCTTAATCAAAGTATTGCATTTTGAATTGGTTTTTGGTCTGCCTTTAACAAAAAAACACCAGGTCGCAGGGCATCCCAAACCTGTATTAGGCAGCCGATCTGTTATACTAAATACGCTTGTTGATCCTTCCTCAGCTTAATCAAAGTATTGCATTTTGAATTGGTTTTTGGTCTGCCTTTAACAAAAAAAAAACACCAGTGCGCAGGGCATCCCAAACCTGCAAAAGGCAGCTTATCTGTTATACTAAATACGCCTGTTGATCCTTCCTCAGCTTAATCAAAGTATTGCATTTTGAATTGGTTTTTGGTCTGCCTTTAACAAAAAAAAACACCAGGCCGCAGGGCATCCCAAACCTGCATTAGGCAGCCTATCTGTCATACTAAATACGCTTGTTGATCCTTCCTCAGCTTAATCAAAGTATTGCATTTTGAATTGGTTTTTGGTCCGCCTTTAACAAAAAAAACACCAGGCCGCAGGGCATCCCAAACCTGCACTTGGCAGCCTATCTGTTATACTAAATACGCTTGTTGATCCTTCCTCAGCTTAATCAAAGTATTTCATTTTGAATTGGTTTTTGGTCTGCCTTTAACAAAAAAAACACCAGGCCGCAGGGCATCCCAAACCTGCACTTGGCAGCCTATCTGTTATACTAAATACGCTTGTTGATCCTTCCTCAGCTTAATCAAAATTATTGCATTTTGAATTGGTTTTTGGTTCTGCCTTTAACAAAAAAAACACCAGGCCGCAGGGCATCCCAAACCGGCATTAGGTAGCCTATCTGTTATACTAAATACGCTTGTTGATCCTTCCTCAGCTTAATCAAAATATTGCATTTTGAATTGGTTTTTGGTCTGCCTTTACCTAAAAAATCACCAGCCCACCTGGGTATCCCAAACCTGCACTTAGCAGCCTATCTGCTATACTAAATACGCTTGTTCATCCTTCCTCAGCTTAATCAAAGTATTTCATTTTGAATTGGTTTTTGGTCTGCCTTTAACAAAAAAAAACACCAGGCCGCAGGGCATCCCAAACCTGCACTTGGCAGCCTATCTGTTATACTAAATACGCTTGTTGATCCTTCCTCAGCTTAATCAAGGTATTGCATTTTGAATTGGTTTTTGGTCTGCCTTTAACAAAAAAAACACCAGGCCGCAGGGCATCCCAAACCTGCATTAGACGGCCTATCTGTTTTACTAAATACGCTTGTTGATCCTTCCTCAGCTGAATCAAAGTATTGCATTTTGAATTGGTTTTTGGTCTGCCTTTAACAAAAAAAACACCAGGCCTCAGGGCATCCCAAACCTGCATTAGGCAGCCTATCTGTTATACTAAATACGCTTGTTGATCCTTCCTCAGCTTAATCAAAGTATTGCATTTTGAATTGTTTTTTGGTCTGCCTTTAACAAAAAAAACACAAGGACGCAGGGCATCCCAAACCTGCACTTGGCAGCCTATCTGTTATACTAAATACGCTTGTTGATCCTTCCTCAGCTTAATCAAAGTATTGCATTTTGAATTGGTTTTTGGTCTGCCTTTAACAAAAAAAACACCAGGCCGCAGGGCATCCCAAACCTGCTTTAGGCAGCCTATCTGTCATACTAAATACGCTTGTTGATCCTTCCTCAGCTTAATCAAAGTATTGCATTTTGAATTGGTTTTTGGTCTGCCTTTAACAAAAAAACACCAGGCCGCAGGGCATCCCAAACCTGCACTTGGCAGCCTATCTGTTATACTAAATACGCTTGTTGATCCTTCCTCAGCTTAATCAAAGTATTTCATTTTGAATTGGTTTTTGGTCTGCCTTTAACAAAAAAAACACCAGGCCGCAGGGCATCCCAAACCTGCACTTGGCAGCCTGTTATACTAAATACGCTTGTTGATCCTTCCTCAGCTTAATCAAAGTATTGCATTTTGAATTGGTTTTTGGTCTGCCTTTAACAAAAAAAACACCAGGCCTCAGGGCATCCCAAACCTGCATTAGGCAGCCTATCTGTTATACTAAATATGCTTGTTGATCCTTCCTCAGCTTAATCAAAGTATTGCATTTTGAATTGGTTTTTGGTCTGCCTTTAACTAAAAAAACACCAGCCCACCTGGGTATCCCAAACCTGCACTTAGCAGCCTATCTGTTATACTTAATATGCTTGTTCATCCTTCCTCAGCTTAATCAAAGTATTGCATTTTGAATTGGTTTTTGGTCTGCCTTTAACAAAAAAAACACCAGGCCGCAGGTCATCCCAAACCTGCATTAGGCAGCCTATCTGCTATACTAAATATGCTTGTTGATCCTTCCTCAGCTTAATCAAAGTATTGCATTTTGAATTGGTTTTTGGTCTGCCTTTAACAAAAAAAACACCAGGCTGCAGGGCATCCCAAACCTGCACTTGGCAGCCTGTTATACTAAATACGCTTGTTGATCCTTCCTCAGCTTAAGCAAAGTATTGCATTTTGAATTGCTTTTTGGTCTGCCTTTAACAAAAAAAAAACACCAGGCCGCAGGGCATCCCAAACCTGCACTTAGCAGCCTATCTGTTATACTAAATACGCTTGTTGATCCTTCCTCAGCTTAATCAAAGTATTGCATTTTGAATTGGTTTTTGGTCTGCCATTAACAAAAAAAACACCAGGCCGCAGGGCATCCCAAACCTGCATTAGGCAGCCTGTTATACTAAATACGCTTGTTGATCCTTCCTCAGCTTAATCAAAGTATTGCATTTTGAATTGGTTTTTGTCCTGCAGTCAAAACACCAGCCCACATGGGCATCCCAAACCAGCACGTCACCCTATCTTTTATATTAAATAAGCTTGTTCAGCCTCAGTTTTATTAAGCTATTGCATTTTGAATTGGTTTTTGTCCTACTGTCAAAACACTAGCCCACATGGGCATCCCAAACCAGCACATGTCACCCTGTCTGTTATACTAAATAAGCGTCTACAGGCCCTTTTTTTGTTTATTTTTTTATTTGGAGCTGTAATAGATTATATAGTGAGGTAAATTCACCATTTTGCACCATTATATAGAGAAGCCCACTGTGTAAATCTGAGGAGCAATAGTTTATACAGTATTGTGAGGTAAATTTGCTGTTTTGCACTATTATATATATCAACCTAAATCCCTGTGTAAATCTGAGGAGCAATAGTTTATATTGTGAGGTAAAATTGCCATTTTATAGAGCAGGCCCTGTCTGAAAATCTCATTTTGCAATCTATGTTATATTGTGAGCTAAATTCGCCATGTTGCACCATTCTTTAGAGTGGCCCTCCTGTGTAAATCAGAGCAGCAATAGAAATAGGTTATATTGTGTGAGTTAAATCCGCTCTTAGTTTTGTAGCATTATATAGAGCAGCTGCTGTGTCAATTTGAGGGGCAATAGCTTATACTGTGAGGAAAATTTGCCAGTTTGCTGCATAATATAGAGCAGCCCCTGTGTAAATCTGAGGGGCAATAGCTTGTACTGTGAGGTAAATTTGCCCTTTTGCAGCATAATATAGAGCAGGCCCTGTGTTAATCTGAGGGGCAATAGCTTATACTGTGAGGAAAATTTGCCATTTTGGAGCATTATATAGAGCAGCCCCTGTGTAAATCTGAGGGGCAATAGCTTATATTGTGAGGTAAATTTGCCATTTTGCAGCATAATATAGAGCAGCCCCTGTGTAAATCTGATGGGCATTAGCTTATATAGTGAGGTAAATTTGCCATTTTGCAGCATTATATAGAGCAGGCCCTGTGTAAATCTGAGGGGCAATAGCTTATACTGTGAGGTAAATTTGCCATTTTACAGCATAATATAGAGCAGGCCCTGTGTAAATCTGAGGGGCAATAGCTTATATTGTGAGGTAAATTTGCCATTTTGCAGCATAATATAGAGCAGCCCAGTTGCCATCTAAATCAACTACTTGCCGGGCAGGACAGCTTTACCAGGGCAAACTCTGCTAGCTGCGGCCACAAGTCAAGTTTGGCTTCCCAGAAGTCCAGCGGATCCTCAAGGTGTGTTGGCATGGTCATGTCAAGGTATGACATGACCTGCTGGTTCAGGTCCTGCTCCAGGTCTTCCTGCTGCTCATGAGTAGACTCACTATGCGGGAGTATGGACCATGGCGCAGATAGGCATCGCCCAACTGACTACGTAGGATATCTCTGTAGTAGGTCAGTTTGTCCTCCCTCTCAGTGCATGTAAAAAATGCCCCCATTTTGTGCCGGAAGCGAGGGTCCAATAAGGTGGCGAGCCAGAAGTCATCCTGCTGACAAATGGAGACAATTCTGTGGTCACTACGCAAGCACGTGAGCATGCAACGTGCCATTTGTGCAAGTGACTCGGAGGGACTACATGTCTCCATCTCCACTGCAAACTGCCACGGTGTGTCTGGGTCGTCTGTCTCGCCTTCCTCACAACCCTCTAGCTCCTCTGGCTGCTCCTGCTCCTCCTCTCCTGTCAGATTACTAGATAAAATGGTCATTTTGTCAAACCTAAACTGTGCTTCGCTGTGCCCCATCCCCTCCTCCTCCTCCACTTCAGCCCCCACAGGCTTCATGTGGCTGTGAAATGTATGTGCCATGTCTCTAGTGCCCTGACCAGCCATGGTTTCCAACATGTGTTGTAGTACATGAAGCAGTGGAATCTCATCGTTCATCTCATAGTCCTTGCACTGACTAATAAAGTAGCTTCCTCAAAGGGCCTGAGCAAACGGCAGGTGTCACGTATGAGCTGCCACTGGTTTACATTGAAGTTACACAGGGGAGTCCCCCTATCCGTTTGGATCATCAAGAAATCTGTGATGGCTTTTCTCTGTTCCTATAGTCGATCCTGCATATGGAGGGTGGAATTCCAACGGGTGGAAACATCGCAAATCAGACTATGTTGGGGGATACCGTTCTGACGCTGAAGCTCAAGAAGGGTGTGCTTGGCGGTGTAGGAGTGCCTGAAGTGCATGCAAAGTATCCTTCCCATTGTTAGGATGTCTTTCAGATGGGGGAAAGACTTCAGAAAACGCTTAACTAGATTGAACACGTGTGCCATGGCAGGACGCATGGCTCAGGCTTCCTTGTCGCAGCACAGACAAGATGTTCTTCCCAGTGTCAGTCACCATGGGTCCCATTTGCAGTTTTCGTGGAGTAAGCCATGATTTCATGTATTGAGTTCTCATTTTTAGCAGTTCCTCCCATGTGTGACTCTGTTGCTCAAGGCAAACCATGTGAAGAACAGCGTGAAACCGCCGTGTCCTGCACACATGGTAGGCTGGAAGGGCACTTGGAAAAAAATAAAAAAATAAAAAAAAAGAGAAAAAATAAATATTTACAAAAAAAAAACTAAAAAAAATAATTAAAAAATTAATTTGTACAAAAATTAACAAAATATTAAAAGGAAATGGAAAATAAATATAAAAAAATTTAATATATATATATATATATATATATATATATATATATATATATATATATATATATTTCTAAAAAATACAAAATATTCCAAAAAAATACAAAATTAAAAAAAAAAAAACAATACAAAATTTACCAAAAAAAAAAATGTTGATATATTTTATATGTTACTGTTATTATGTTATATGTTATTGTTGCTATGTTATATGTTATTATTATACATATGTTCAAATAAGATTAATGTTAACTATTAATAATATGTAATTGACAATTTGCCACTTTTCTCTGTGACACCATTGCTAAGTGCAAGTGCACTGTCACGGGCACAAAGGCCTAGGAGCGTGGAGGCCACAGCGGAGGGACCTGTCCAAGTTGCTTTTGTGGTTGTGCAGGAACCACAATCACCCAGTGGTCCTAAAAGGATATTTATTGTCCCTGACCATAGTTACAGCTCCAGATGTAGGCACTGCTGTGCACTTTGGTACACACTGACAGGCTAAAGGACTGCCCCACCTTCTGTTCAACAAAATTGTACAGGGCTGGTACTGCCTTCTTCGCAAAGAAATGACAGCATGGGACTCTCCACCTCGGCTCGGCACAAGCCACCAGTTCTCTGAAAGGTCCACCAACCCAAAAGGGAGGGACTGCAGCACCAGAAACTTATACAGGAGCACATTTAGCTTCTGCACGTTGGATGAGTGGGCACATACTGTTGTCTCTTGGACATAGCTTGGCAATGGATTGCTGGCGGAATGACTGACTCGGATTAAGAGGAGGAGGAGCATCTGGAGCCACAGAGGATGGGTATGACACACAGGAGGTGGTGGAGCCTTGGCTGGCTGGAACAGAGAGCGGTGTGCCACTGGGTAATGCAGCAGGCTGGACCACCACTTTGGAGCCAACTCTCCCAGGCCGCTTTATGGTGACGCTGCAAATGTTGACGCAGGGCTGTGGGTCCAACATTGGGACCCTGGCCACACTTCACCTTCTGCCTACACATCTTTCACATAGCCATGTTAACCTCCTGCGGATGCTTGATGAAAAACTGCAACATGGGCTTGTAGCTGATTTCTCCTACCAACAGTCCGCACTAATTCACTGATGCTGCTGCCGCCGCCGCCAGCTCCAGGGACCCTCTTCAACTACCTCCTGGGAAGATAGCCTGCCGCGCGAGTGGTCTACCCCGAGCACATTTGCCTCCATACTTTCCCATTCTGCCACCATGCTGGCCGCTAAATCTGTCACTCTCCATCACTCCAAGCCTTTTAAAGTGCCCTCAAATCTCACTGATGCCCTCCTCAGGTTCCTCAACAGTGTCTGCTTAAGGAGCCAAAACGCTTGCAAAACCTCCTCCCACGACACTCTCCTTATCACTACTTGCCCGCCTAGTGGAAGAAGCGGCAAGTGTCTCCTCCACTTCTTGGCTGGCCAGTAGCTGCTGATTTTTCTGATTATCAGATTGTCCTCACTGAATAGTGGAGCTGAACCCAAAGCATAACATATAACAGACAGTTGACTGGGGGTGTCAGATGTAACTTGTGATGCAGTGGATGATCGTGTTAACCAATGGATGAAGGCAGATGGGTTGCTGTTCAAGACACGACCGCTAGCTGTTCCCGGTAGATCAGGCCTCTCACTGAGACTTCTGCTGCCACTCACCCCTATTCTGCAGAGACCTCTGCTTGATGAAATGAGGCCTTATATGTTACTATGTTACTAATATGTTACTAATCTGTCACTCTCCATGTTTTTTTTTGAGAGCCTGGCCTGCATGGAAATGAATCGGACATGAATCAGCCAAGATTTCCACCCACCAATGCCTGTTGCATTAGAGTAGATTGATGATGGGGCCAGACCAACACTAAAGAAATATGGATCATGCAAAACAGATTTAAGGCGCTGCTCTCCAGTTACATACATTCCTCCGCATCAGACCACAAGTAATTATTGAGAAAATGCTTTACGTTACTCTTACTTTTTACTAATATTCTTCGGATAAGATATATGTGCCGAAAATCTGTATATGTTCTCTTCATGCTGCTGCCAACTCCAGTGTGTGTCTTTCTGGCAATTTGGCACTCCTGCTGCTTGCAACTCCAGGGTGTGATTCATCCAATTTTTGGGCACCTGCTGCCAACTCCAGTATCTCTTTCAAGCTATGTTTGGGCTCCTGCTGCTGCTTGCAACTCCAGGGTGTGATTCATACAATTTTGGGCTCCTGCAGCCAACTCCAGTGTCTCTTTCAAGCTATGTTTGGGCTCCTGCTGCTGCTGCTGCTTGCAACTCCAGGGTGTGATTCATCCAATTTTTGGGCTCCTGCAGCCAACTCCAGTGTCTCTTTCAAGCTATGTTTGGGCTCCTGCTGCTGCTGCTGCTTGCAACTCCAGGGTGTGATTCATCCAATTTTTGGGCTCCTGCTGCCAACTCCAGTGTCTCTTTCAAGCTATGTTTGGGCTCCTGCTGCTGCTGCTTGCAACTCCAGGGTGTGATTCATCCAATTTTTGGACTCCTGCAGCCAAATCCAGTGTCTCTTTAAAGCTATGTGTGGGCTCCTGCTGCTGCTGCTGCTTGCAACTCCAGGGTGTGATTCATTCAATTTTTGGGCTCCTGCAGCCAACTCCAGTGTCTCTTTAAAGCTATGCTTTGGCTCCTGCTGCTGCTGCTGCTGCTTGCAACTCCAGGGTATGATTCATCCAATTTTCGGGCTCCTGCTGCCAACTCCAGTGTGTCTTTAAACCCATGTATGGGCTCCTGCTGCTGCTGCTTGCAACTCCAGGGTGTGTTTCATCCAATTTTTGGGCTCCTGCTGCCAACTCCAGTGTCTCTTTCAAGGTATGTTTGGGCTGCTGCTGCTGCTGCTTGTAACTTCAGGGTGTGATTCATCCAATTTTTGGGCTCCTGCTGCCAACTCCAGTGTCTCTTTCAATCTATGTTTGGGCTGCTGCTACTGTTGCTTGCAACTCCAGGGTGTGATTCATCCAATTTTTGGGCTCCTGCTGCCAAATCCAGTATCTCTTTCAAGCTATGTTTGGGCTCCTGCTGCTGCTTGCAACTCCAGGGTGTGATTCATACAATTTTGGCTCCTGCAGCCAACTCCAGTATCTCTTTCAAGCTATGTTTGGGCTCCTGCTGCTGCTTGCAACTCCAGGGTGTGATTCATACAATTTTGGGCTCCTGCAGCCAACTCCAGTGTCTCTTTCAAGCTATGTTTGGGCTCCTGCTGCTGCTGCTGCTTGCAACTCCAGGGTGTGATTCATCCAATTTTTGGGCTCCTGCAGCCAACTCCAGTGTCTCTTTCAAGCTATGCTTGGGCTCCTGCTGCTGCTGCTTGCAACTCCAGGGTGTGATTCATCCAATTTTTGGGCTCCTGTTGCCAACTCCAGTGTCTCTTTCAAGCTATGTTTGGGCTCCTGCTGCTGCTGCTTGCAACTCCGGGGTGTGAGTCATCCAATTTTTGGGCTCCTGCAGCCAAATCCAGTGTCTCTTTCAAGCTATGTTTGGGCTCCTGCTGCTGCTGCTTGCAACTCCAGAGTGTGATTCATCCAATTTTTGGGCTCCTGCTGACAACTCCAGTGTCTCTTTCAAGCTATGTTTGGGCTCCTGCTGCTGCTTGCAACTCCAGGGTGTGATTCATCCAATGTTTGGGCTCCTGCTGCCAACTCCAGTGTGTCTTTCAAGCTATGTTTGGGCTCATGCTGCTGCTTGCAACTCCAGGGTGTGATTCATCCAATTTTTGGGCTCCTGCTGCCAACTCCAGTGTCTCTTTCAAGCTATGTTTGGGCTCCTGCTGCTGCTGCTTGCAACTCCAGGGTGTAATTCATCTAATTTTTGGGCTCCTGCAGCCAACTCCAGTGTCTCTTTAAAGCTATGTTTGGGCTCCTGCTGCTTGCAACTCCAGGGTGTGATTCATTCAATTTTTGGGCTCCTGCAGCCAACTCCAGTGTCTCTTTAAAGCTATGTTTTGGCTCCTGCTGCTGCTGCTTGCAACTCCAGGGTGTGATTCATCCAATTTTTGGGCTCCTGCTGCCAACTCCAGTGTGTCTTTCAAGCTATGTTTGGGCTCCTGCTGCTGCTGCTTGCAACTCCAGGGTGTGATTCATTCAATTTTTGGGCTCCTGCAGCCAACTCCAGTGTCTCTTTAAAGCTATGTTTTGGCTCCTGCTGCTTGCAACTCCAGGGTGTGATTCATCCAATTTTCGGGCTCCTGCTGCCAACTCCAGTGTGTCTTTCAAGCTATGTTTGGGCTCCTGCTGCTGCTGCTTGCAACTCCAGGGTGTGTTTCATCCAATTTTTGGGCTCCTGCTGCCAACTCCAGTGTCTCTTTCAAGGTATGTTTGGGCTGCTGCTGCTGCTGCTGCTGCTTGTAACTCCAGGGTGTGAGTCATCCAATTTTTGGGCTCCTGCAGCCAACTCCAGTGTCTCTTTAAAGCAATGTTTGTGCTCCTGCTGCTGCTGCTTGCAACTCCGGGGTGTGTTTCATCCAATTTTTGGGCTCCTGCTGCCAACTCCAGTGTCTCTTTCAATCTATGTTTGGGCTGCTGCTGCTGGTGCTTGCAACTCCAGGGTGTGATTCATCCAATTTTTGGGCTCCTGCAGCCAAATCCAGTGTCTCTTTAAAGCTATGTTTGGGCTCCTGCTGCTTGCAACTCCAGGGTGTGATTCATTAAATTTTTGGGCTCCTGCAGCCAACTCCAGTGTCTCTTTAAAGCAATGTTTGTGCTCCTGCTGCTGCTGCTTGCAACTCTAAGGTGTGATTCATCCAATTTTTGGGCTCCTGTTGCCAACTCCAGTGTGTCTTTCAAGCTATGTTTGGGCTCCTGCTGCTGCTGCTGCTTGCAACTCCAGGGTGTGATTCATCCAATCTTTGGGCTCCTGTTGCCAACTCCAGTGTCTCTTTCAAGCTATGTTTGGGCTGCTGCTGCTGCTTGCAGCTCCAGGGTGTGATTCATTCAATTTTTGGGCTCCTGCAGCCAACTCCAGCGTCTCTTTAAAGCAATGTTTGGGCTCCTGCAGCTGCTGCTGCTGCTGCTGCTTGTGTGATTCAGCAAATTTTTGGGCTCCTGCTGCTGCCAGCTCCAGGGTGTGTTTTTCAGGCACTATAGGGGCCCCTCATAGTGATGCCACCTCAACTCTCTGCAATTGTGCCGCTTTGCGATTCTATTAGCGATGCCTCCGATCTGCATGTGATAATTATTTACAGTATTATTTCACTAACCCAGCACGCGTCCTATGCGTGTTACAGCAAGGCAGAATGGTTTACAACCCTATTGAGGCTCTAGGAGGCTCAGAAATAGCCGTTTTTAATAGCGATTCCTCACGAATAAATTCGGGTCGAAACGATTTTTGTCAGAAAACTCGGTGAATCAGTCGAATCGAATTTTTCAAAAGTTCGCTCATCTCTACTTATTTGTAAAGGAAGGGGCTGCCAGCTCAGACCCAAAAGTCCACCCGTTCAGCCGCTCAACAGAACTACCAAATTAATTAATGATTACATATATCAAAAATCTTTATTTAATACTAGCCAGAACATACCTTAAAAGCAATTAAAAACATGTTTGCTGGGGCTGGAATGTTACGGACTACTCTAATAAACACTAATAATGTGGAAACAATTAGGTGCTAGCTATATTATAACATGTGAAGTACATATATATGTCTATTTATGCCCAAGAGTTTCGCCTAAGAGTTGTGCCCGTGATGTGTGTACGGTGCACAAAGATATTGTCACGCTTGGGGGGTAACTCCAGACCTCTTGATGAGCTCGCAACCCCCAATCTCCACAGCCAGCTTCACCTGTAGGAGCCCCCGCTTGCCGGGACGCAAGTTACACCTACCCGGGATCGGTTGCCCCCAGGACTTATTGGCCCAAAGGATGCTAGCTTAAATGGAGAGATCTGGAGAACCAATAACTGGAGCGTGAGTGACGGAAGTCCAGAGACAGGCAATAGGTTGATAACGGGAAGGCAGAGATCGTAGCAGCACCAGGGGTCAGGCAAGACGTAGTCGGGGTACAGGCAGAGGTCAGCAACTGGGGTTCAGGATCTAGAAGCGGCAGTTCAGGCAAGGGTCGGCAACAAGGGTTCAGGATCAAGAAGCGTCAATACAGGCAGAGGTCGGCAACAAGGATTCAGGATCGAGAATGGTCGGACAATCAAATCGGCAACGGGCTAGACTTCACAGGAAAAGGTAACACAGGGTTCTGAGCGCTATCACAGGCAATGGGCAACTGAGGGAGGAAACCCTTTATAGGGGCAGACAGAGAGGGAAAGTGTGAATGATTGGTGCACTTAGGATCCAAGCCAGGATTAGCCTGACCTGTCCCTAGCTGGGCTCATTGGCCCACAACAGAAGAGAGGGAGGAGTTCCTCCCATGGCTGAGCCCGCAGGCTGTAACACAGCTGCCTCCGGCGGACGCGCTGAGAGCAGCGCCGCCGGAGGGCATATGAAAAACGTGCTTGGGAGTACGAGGCAGAGAGAGGCGGGGATGAGGAAGCGGGAACTGCTGCTGCGGCCAGCCCCCCGGGGACAACGCTGGAACGGGGTCCAGGTAAGTGCCGATTCCTGACAGATATAAAGGAAAGTGCTTGCTACAAAATTAGATACAACAAGGAGACCAAATGATAGTCAGTGTGAGGCAATGGCCCATAAGAATTAAAGTGCTGAGTGCAAGGAAGTGCAAGTGCTAAAAAGTGCAAGTGCTAAAGAAGAGAGTAACTCCAGGGCATATACAGTATAACCCTGCCACAATGGCAGCAAATCACAATAAGATATCAAGATTAAATATCAACAATATCCAAGAACAATCTACATTACCACATGCTCACATAATCAGGTCCTATTCCACCGCCCAGCGTGCCAACACCACTGACGCATTGTGTGGCCACTGCCCATATTGAATATGGGCGGAAGTGAGGCAGGTACACCTCCCAGACCCTCCCCACACCCCAGGGAGGTGTACCTGTCATTGTTTTGCCTCATTGTTTTGCCTCACTTCCGCCCATATTCAATATGGACTGACTGGCATTTGGGCCTATATTCCCACACTTCCGCCCGTTCTCTTTTCATGCGTTCGGGCAGGAAATTCCCTGGGTTTCGAGGAGGAGACTTTATATGGGGCTACTTAAACAGGACAGATGGGAGCCAGCCGCACTCTGAGGAAGTGGCAGAAGTCAGTGGCCACGCAACGCGTCAGTGGTGTTGGCACGCTGGGCGGTGGAATAGGACCTGATTATGTGAACATGTGGTAATGTAGATTGTTCTTGGATATTGTTGATATTTAATCTTGATATCTTATTGTGATTTGCTGCCATTGTGGCAGAGTTATACTGTATATGCCCTGGAGTTTCTCTCTTCTTTAGCAGTTACACTTTTTAGCACTTGCACTTCCTTGCACTCAACACTTTAATTCTTATGGGCCATTGCCTCACACTGACTTTCATTTGGTCTCCTTGTTGTATCTAATTTTGTAGCATGCACTTTCCTTTATATCTTTGTGCACCGTACACACATCACGGGCACAACTCTTAGGCGAAACTCCTGGGCATGAATAGACATATATATGTACTTCACGTGTTATAATATAGCTTTAATCTAGCACCTAATTGTTTCCACATTATTAGTGTTTTTTGGAGTAGTCCGTAACATTCCAGCCCCAGCAAACATGTTTTTAATTGTTTTTAAGGTATGTTCTGGCTAGTATTAAATAAAGATTTTTGATATATGTAATCATTAATAGTTTGGTAGTTCTGTTGAGCGACTGAACGGGTGGACTTTTGGGTCTGAGCTGGCAGCCCCTTCCTTTACATATTTACTTTCGCCCGGTTGCCGGGTGTTTGGGTCCACTACAGCCAGCATCCAGCTTTTGACACATACCCCTCGATTCAAAGAGCAAAAGTTAATTGATTTCGTATCGAGAATCGTAAGTTTGGGTGGGTGTTAGTCATTTTTTCCTGTTTTTTTGGCCATTTACGACTCGCACGAGCCTACGTACGAATGCGTATATGCTCTTACGATCAGCGGAAGTTCGTTCCTAAATTTTAGGATCAAAACGTAAAACTTAGGATCAAATCCTAAAACTTACGATCAAAACGTAAAACTTAGGTTAATTGGATGTGTTTAGGTGTGATTCAGAGAAACCTCTAAACGCGTTTTAAAAGAAAGCCACAGCCAACACCTTTTAGCAGCCGGATTGCTGTTCGTGAACAGGTTTTTTGGCTAAGTGGAGGAGTCTGCGCGTCTTGTGCTCCAATGAACTGCATGTATCAGCATGGCCGAGGCCATAAATTGTATGGCAATGCATACCTGATTCATGTATGCCTTATAAAAGCATTGTAATGTGGACCTTAATTAGTCCTTTGCATGTAAACCTTTATTTGGCAATATATTTGCGTTAATTAAAGAAACTTATGTCCTTTGTTATTTATTTTAAAATTGAGGTACTAGAATAATATTTTTAGATTGCATTTATTGGTGTAGTTGTTTACCTTTGCTTTGTTTAATTATTTAAGCACATCTTTGGTCAGATGCATCACACTTACTGAGGAGAGGAGAGCGGGATAAAGTGCAGGATGTGGGTTACTGCTGTATTTTGCACAGACACAGCAGAGCTGGGGGCATGGAAAGGTCAGAAATCAAAGAATCCAGAGCAACACAGTCACAAGGCCCTTTCTGTTTGCAGGCTGCCCGATAATACCTGAGCCGCCATCTTGGCTGTTTCTAGGCTCATAACATGCAGAAGTTGCTGGGTGTTTTTTAATATTTGTGAGCAATCTGTATGTAGAGGGTGTGGGTAACCACACTAAAAATTTAAAGTTGTACCATTTGAAGCCTAAATATTAAAATTAAATCCACAAGTAAAAAATGCAAGTTAAGTAAAAATTAAACAAAGTAAGATTTACTTATGCAAATGCATTCATTAATGGTTGGTTACTACAAAATGAATGAAATAAAGAAAAATAAAAGACCAAATATTTAGAATGCACTTTAATGAGGTAAGTTTGTAGTGCGGAGCCGCAAGATCAGAAGGATTTACGTCCAGACAAAAAAGGAAAAAGGGCAAAACCAATGTTGCAACCTGAGAAATGAAACGGAAAATTCAGGATGGAAACTGACATAGGTCTGATTCCCGAACTGCCATACGAACGGACGTATATTTTAGGATAGAAACGTATTTGCTTATTGAATCACTCGCAAGTTCATACGAACGCACGAGCGTTCGGGAAAAATAGGATGATCGTGACCCAAATCCAAGCTGTTACATGTTTCTTTGAATCAACCCTATAGAGTTACTTTCACGCTGTGCAGGTTTATATTCATCTCTACTTATTTCTCTAGTTAACCTGTGCGCAATCTATCCTTGGCAAGCCACAGAACTAGAGTGATAATTACTTATAGATGCTTCAAGCTACACTACTGCACACTCAGTCCCGAAGAACGTAGGGGCTGTACCAGCAATCACTGGAGCCAGACAACCTGGACTGCACAGCATACAGTTAGTCCCCGACTGCCACTCAGTACACTTACACAGCACTGTTTTAGCCTGCAAGGCTACCCCTGAATGTTATGGCTCCCTGGATTTTATGTCTGCTTTATATGGGTATCCCTGGTTAACCTGGTAACTCACCTCAATTATTGCTCTGCATGTGCAGGCTCACCTCCAATCTGCATTTATTGGCCTGCATATTACTGCTCAGCAATGAATGGGGACTGCAATTAATGGATTGCTAGTGCTTCTGGAGACGATAGCAGTGGGATCGCGATTGCCCCGCAATCAGCGTTCAAGCACTGCTCATAGCAGTCTATGGACACTTGCACATATACGTTTGTGAGTGTGGCACTCGAGTACACACGAGTATGCCACAACTGCCTCACCTGCAGCAACTTTGCCAGCTCTGCATTTGCGATCCAACTTTTTTTTGTGGAAATTGCAGAGTGGAAATCTGCAAACATGATCACCTCTGTGTGAACCAAGCAGAAGATGTGATCAGGATGCGCTACAGTGTGTGTGTGGGGGGGTGCCTTTCTAAAGTTAACCTCAGGCAGCAGAGAGGCTGGGTTCACCCCTGTTTGTAATGAACTAAGGGGTTTATTTATCAAGTTTATTTATCACGCTAAATGCAGCTAGCGCCGGCGAGAGCGTCAGCTAGCGCGGGATTCATCATGTAGCCGACTGCAACGAACAGCGCCGCTGCTAATCCCATCACAGCGCCAGGTATGACCTGTCGCTACCTGGCGCTCTCCCATACATTTCAATGGCAGACACTGCAATGATTGTTTTAAGTGGTTTTTGTGTTCTTGTCTTTTGCACAAAATTCAACACATGTTTTTTGGGATATGTTTTATTAATCTGTCTTGTTTTTATTGTTTTTTAGATGAAAGTTGTAATTTTTACACTGTAATGTTGTGAGTGACATCTAAAATGCATCTCCTCCCACAAAACACATTAGGCTCAAAATAGCTTGCTTTCACAACACACATGGCTTGTAAAGCTACTTTTTAGTCAGTCATGTTTGGCGCTCACGTTCGCTCAATGAAATTGTCAGCGCCCAAGCTATTCGGCAGCCCTGTCCTTGATTGATCTGTGGTGGTCAGAGTTTGTGCAGTCGCTGTTTTGATTCGCTATGTGGCGGCGCGAGCGGCGCTGTGCTGCGCTGTGCTGTTCATACATGTGCCCTTCTGCCATTTTCCCTGAATTCACTTGCCGCGACCCCAGTCGTTCTTAATGAATACACTGTAGTTGTGAGCGTGCATGTCCACATTCTGCAGGATTTCTTCAGGCGTACAAGCTCATAACAACCCGTTATGCATTCTCCTGTGTGCAACATCATCATCATTTTTTTTTTCTCGGACCTATGCATTACAGGATATTGAACACCCAGCTAAATCAAGCTAATAATTAATGGCGTCTTGGCCAATAGCTTGTTGTAATGCGTAAATTTACTATTACCGCCACTTAGCTTGCACATAGCTGATATTAGCTTGTTCCTGGTGCGCGGAGCGTTTGTTTTTTTTTTTTTCCCCAGTTGCTTTGGTCATATCCGGTTCTGGTTTCCTCCTTTGCGTTTCAAAGCCACATAAAGCTAAAAATTTCTAGCGCTTTGTCCAATAGCTTGTTGTAATGCGTAAATTTACTATTACCGCCACTTAGCTTGCACATAGCTGATATTAGCTTGTTCCTGGTGCGCAGAGCGTTTTATTTTTTTTCCCTGTCGCTTTGGTCATATCCGGTTCCTGTTTCCTCCTTTGCGTTTCCACCATGCTGCCCAGGAGACGGAGTATGCGCCTCCCCAGCTCCTCCTCTGAATCTGGCCCCACCACCCCTCCCCCACCTACCTCACCTCCCCCACCTAACCCCCCTCCAACCCCTTCCCCTCCTGGGCCAGCTAAAGCTAAAAGAAAAAGGGTGGATAGCCGCGTAAACGGCCAGGTGGTCAAAGTGAGTATGTTTATCTTGGATTATATGTTTAAAGTGGACCAACACCCAGGGGGGATTGGCCCTGAAATCTCTAAGATTTCCGGACCGATCAGATCCCTCCCTGCGGGGCATCCCAAATCGGGATGTCCCGCGGGGATGAACCCCCCAGGAGGCCAACAAACCTTACCTCAGCCCCGTTCCATCGGTGCATGCGCGAGCCGCGGATGCGTCTTGCGCTTCCCTCTAGCAGGGTGCGCACCCGCGCCGGACATTTGGTAATGGCCGGCACAGGCACCCTCCCTGTTAGAGGGAAGCGCAAGACGCGGCCTACAGCGCTCAGAGGCAGCTGAGCTGGTATGCGCGTCCAAGCGGCCTTGGACGCGCATACCACAGTGGCTCAGAGCGCTGTGATAGCCTGGCGCGGTCACGTGGGAGCGTGGTCAGTTGAGTATTTCTGGCCTTCCCGGGGGGTTACAGACAGCGGGGCACCCCCGATTGGTGTGCCCCACCAAAGTGGACCCAAACCCAGGATAGTCAAAATCCTGGGTGTTGGTCCACTTTATTCTGTTCTCAGTATAAATGCCATTGGTCTGATGTCATGTATTGATTTTTGTTTGTTTTTCATTGCTCATAGGATTTCTGCATCCACCAATACGACTATGCCCGTGGGGGCAAGAAGCGCATTGCCCTGGAGGTGAAGGCCACAGTGTCCCGGCGCTTCGACACCCACCTCACTGTCCGATCCATCATGCAAAAATGGTCGGACTTCAAGCGCCGGGACCCTGAAGGCGTGTACCACCTATATGATGCCTACGCTTCAGGTAAGTTGAAGCTTATGCTATGTTTATACTTTTTTAAAAATATAAGCTGTGTCCATTTTGGGTATTAATATTAATTCTTTTCATTCACCCCCTCAACACAGATAAGCGTCCTCCCCTGGGGAAACGTGGGAAGGGAGTCCTCCCCCGAACCAGACAGGCGGACTCGGGGGAGTCATCGGGGGAGGGTCCCTCTCGCGGGTGCTATTTAGAGGACCCAGGGGAGGAAGGGGATGACGCCCCAGAGGAGTTTGCTGCTGGGGGGCTGGCAGGATCGAGCCTCAGCTCCTCACACTCTGACTCTGAGGATTCTCAACAGCCAAGGGGCCACTCTCAAGTGGGGAGTCCAAGTGGGGTGTAAGAAATGGACTCTCCCACACTCCCTGAAGGAGCAGGGAGTGAGAGGGAGGAGGGTGGCCCTTTGGCTGGGGGATCTTCGGAGCAGAGTGTGAAGAGCCGAGGCTCCCCGCCTCCTCCTCAGAGCCCTCCCTGGGCTTCAAGTGGCGGATCATCCCCTGGTGAGTGCACATTTTGTCATTGTTAGTCTGTGACAGGTTTCATCTGGCCATTTGTACTTAGCCCTTGCCATTCCTCTCTAATTTGCAGGGCATCATATAGGCGGCACCTCCATGGGCTTTTGGCAACGCCTTCTCCACGGGCATAGTCATGGTAAGTGTTAGTTGTTATCCCTCACATTCCATATGTTATGACATTCCTTAAAGTGGACCAACACCCATTGTTGATTGTGCTTGGAATCTCTAAGCTTCCATGCCCAATCAACTCCCTCACCCAGGGCCCCCCCCAAAAGCCCACAAACTCCTTACCTCATTGGGGGTGGCAGAAGCCACCACCGCAGCCTCCTGCGTGCCCCTCTAGATGTGTGTGCGCCTGCGCTCTCTGTTTCATAATGGCCTGCGCGTGCGCACACACTGGAGGAGTGATGCGCGGAAGGCAGCGGCGGCGGACGGTGTCTCACTCAAATTGTTGTGCTCTGCCAAAGTGGACCAAAACACAGAATAGTATCAATCCTGGGTCTTGGCCCACTTTTAACAGACACATGTTTCCTGGTCCATAGTACAAGCTGGTTTGATAATGTACATTAACATCACAAACCCCACTACAGTGCAATCCAACTGGCAACCACCCCTATGTTTCTGCCCACACCATGATGGGGGCTAGCAAATGTGTTATTTTGTTAAGTTGTTCCGGCTAACACATGTTGCACACTAGTAACATTCTACAATCAACTGCAAATTAGTCCTTACCATTGCACTGTCAAGGTTATTGGCACATTATCTTTATGTGTCCATGTTGCAACCCAAAATAATTTACATGAACTCATGGACCATGAAATATGCTAATGTCGGACAATATGTGTGTAACCATGCAAGCATTTGATTTTGCAGACTCCATAACCAGATGGATGACAAATAGTCATGTGTCATTGGCCCACTAATTTTGCTTTTCTCTTTTGCTTTCTCGTGACAGATGTGGCCACGCAGACGGAGCCGGTGTACATCACCACCACACCTCCCGGGACGGCCAGCAGCATGGGCCCCCGCCACAGCTGCGATGGTGAGTACATCCCACTTCATATGCCTAAAGACTTGTGAACCCTATGTCTTATAGTCAATTCTGCAGACATTTACAATGTACCTATGTGTTTAATCAACACACATCTAGGTTACATGTGTTTGGCCAACAATCCTACATGCATGTCTGCATGCTTGATTGTTGCCTCACATTCTTGAGTTTGCCACATAGAGACAAATTGTGGTTTCTACCCAACCAAATGGGCCTGCTTAGGTCGTGACCTCTAAGATTCTTGGCCAAACTAGTTTACTCGTTAGGACTTAGGCCCTGATGTTTGGCTGTGACTAAACACATAAATGTCCACACTGGGACTTATACCTTCTTTGATTCCCAAGAGTTAAGAGTAAATGTATGCTTGGGATGTTGTGGCCACATTTAAGCCAGCCACTAGTACTCATATAATGGTAACACCTAAGGGCACAGTGGCCAACAATGTGAATGTGAGCGTCAGCTAATTGGACCCACTGACATTACATTGCTACATCTGTGTCTGTTGAGGTCACATTCAATTTTTTAAATATGTTTTTTTTCTACTCTCTACAGCTTGTGAAAACCAGCATCGCAGACTGTGGCGGTCGATCCGGCCTCTTCGCCTTATGCTGCTGGCCAAGAAGAGGCGTCGTTAGGGTGGGGTGATGACTGGCCACTGTTTTTAGGCACTTTGCGGCCAAATGTTGGGCCTGTTGCCCGCCTTTATGAATAAAAATTTTGTATTTTGTTAATTACAGTGTGTTGTGCCTTGTCAAGCATAGTTTAAGTGTCTACAAACCCATTCTTGGTTAAATTTTGGCCTACCTTTGTAGCCATTTAATGTGTAAACCATAGTAAGATATGGTCACCAATGTGTGGCATAAATTTTTCCCTACATTTACATATGTAGATCAAGATACTCATCCCTGACTGTGTTCTTAGCTATGTCTTAGGCAAAACACAATTTAGAGGTGGGGTAATAAAATATATTTGCAAAAAAAAATAACAAAAAAAACCCAATTAATATTCTTGGCTTGGGGGCCGGGGAGGTTGGGAGTCATGGCTAGGGGCGGTGTTGGGGGCCAACAGTGCAGAAAAAAAAAAAGACTGCTGTTGTATGAGCTGTTGTGTCAACAACAAACTTTGTTCCTGGCGCTGGAGAGATTGCTCCATCAGATTTGACAGGCGAGCAAGTTCCTGGTTAGTTTGTTGCTGTTGTCCTTGTCGCAACTCGTCTATCTGGCGCTGCTGGGCCTCATTTTGTTGCTGACACATCAGCACCTGATGTTCCAACGCCGCAATGCGCTCATTAGTTCCATCACGCGGCTGTTGGCGACTGTAGTCCTCCAGCATCCGGACCCCTAGCTGATAAAACTCTGCACTGGTCGGTGCCACACCTCCTCTTGCTCTGGTTTCATGCTAAAAAAAAAGTTTTTAGTGAAACTGAAACAATGCAGCTATGCCCCTCCCAATCATTTCCCCAAAGTGTAACAATACAACTTACCCTTTCTTGAGCCTCTGTAGCTTGGCCACATGGCACTTGGGAAGAGGTCCCAGCTTGGGGTTCTGGTCCAGCCTCCTGCCAAAACAACAAAGAAATAAAATGGGACATGTTGGTTCATGGACTACCCATGAACATGGCAATGTGGTTATTGTTCCTCTAAAACAGCCATGCTACCTCCGTGTCGCCCGGCAGATGTAGGTCCGGGGTCTGGCTGCCAGAGAGGGGCAAATCCACATCTGAGAGATTGGGCAAGTTGGCATATGCTAAACAGGAAAGTCATGTTAGTAGGTCAGTGGACCAAAATGAAATTTAATATGGATAGACTATCGAGGCCATACCTCCACAAAGTGCCAGATTACACACTAGCCAAAAGGTATCTGGTAAACTCAGATTGCTAACATGTAGGTAAGAGGAAGATGAGGCAATAATTGGGCCAAAAAATAACAGACACATTGCTAAAATTACACATACCCGCAATCTCCCAGATGTCTGGAGTGGGGCCCTCACTCGAGCTTTGCCCTTGAAAATACATGTTTAAACAAAAATCCATACTAGATAATCAAGCAAAAACAACTTACCCTCATCTCTGGCAGCCTCAACGTGAAGGGCCCTTTCCGGACAGCCACTTCCGATATTCTGGCCAACTAAAATACACAATTAATGTCTCTAAATATTCCTCCAACTACTTGGGTGAATGTTTGTCTTTAAATATACCCAAAAAATGCATTGCAATCACTCCAAAAACTATTATAATGACCCTGGGGATGGCAAAACCACTCCAAATAGGCATCTTCAAGTTGACATAGCAAACATGTAGATTATTAGACTAACCAAATTGAACCAGTGTAACATAAACAGCATAAAGGATACATTATTTTTTGCAATACACACCAACAGGGTCCTGTTGACCTGCAACATTGGAAGTGGGGTCCAAAGATGAACCAGTCACTTGGCCTACAAATCAAAAAGAGGTATGAAAGACATGCACTTGTTTTAAAGCGGCTAAAGCAAGGTTGACACATGCACTTACCAGCATCCAAAGAGTAGCTTGGCTCCTGAGGAGATGCTGGTGCCAATGGCGGGGCAGCTAGGCAAAAGCAAAGCAAACATTTAGCCATTGGTAATGTGCGGCACAAAATAAACCATGAATTAAGGTGTGTGTGAGCAGCTCAATCACTAATATTCACTAATCAAGGCCAGTGTGGCTTACACATGTATATGCAGCTATATGGCCACACATCTCTGGCTTCCAACATAGCTACACATGTTAGGGCCTTGTTAGTTATTTGCTGTGAGGGTTAAAGTGGGAGTGAAATTAGTCCGCAGGTCCATATTAGTAATCCTCAACAGTGGTACAAGCTATTGTTTAAGGTGCTCCCACACCCATTTTGGCCAAAAACAACCAGCCCCTAAATTAGTGTTAAATACCTTCAATGGCAGACTGGGTTAGGCTGGAGGTTGGTTGAAGGGCAGGACTTTGGGTGTCCTCCTCCTCCCCCCGACTCATGGACAGCACCATGTGCACCTATGCAGAAAGCAACACACAGGAAAGTAAAACATTTATGAGGTATAATGTACTACTTCACAGGTCCTACTGTTAGTTGGCCAGAAAGAGACAAAGCAAATCACATACATTAACATTACCATCACAAAATAGACAGAAAATATGTACCTTCAGTCCAACCTGTGGTGTCATCCCCAGCATCCACACCCTGCAGCCGAGCAAGTGGAATTTTGCCCTTCAGCATCTCCTCATACGGCCTGTAGGTACTCTTTGGACCCTGGATGGTCCCACTCTCGACATCAAGATCGTGATTCATCTTTTTTATAAGGGCCCCTCTCAAAGTGTAGAAGCGTTTCCTGCAGGATGGGCCACTACGTGGGTGTGGAGCACTGCTAGTAAGCTCCTCACCAATGGCATCCCACAGTTTGCTTCTTTCTTGTTTGCCTATTGACTTGCTTTGGGAGCCAAAGATCAGCTCCCATTTAGCAAGGGTAAGGCGCACAAGAGTATTATTCTCCGCCAAATTAAATTCTGGCTCCCTCTTGGCACCTCGGCGCTTAGCCTGGGGTGCTGCACCACCTTCAGGCTGGGCCCTTTTCCTTAAGGGAGGTCTGCGCACAGCACCCACCACACTCCTACTTGGGCCAGCTGTGGCCGGCAGATGTCCAGAATTTGGCTCCATCCTGTAGCTGCACACACACACCAATACACAACCAACAAGCACGCATGCAGACTACAGAATGGCATCGCCCTGTATTTGGGTTGGGCAGGTTTTATGTGCTCTAACAGCCAATCACAAACAGGTCCACTTAATAGATTCACACATACTGGCCAGGTGCTTGTAGCAACACCTCCACTGCACTGACTGAACCATGTGTGGTAGCCAATTAACTAATTACAGACCTCATTAACCAAACAACACACAACCAAAGACAACAATGTACTCATGTATATTAAACACTTGTGAGATGTGGCTATACAAACGGCTATTTAAATAAACAGCAGCTTACCTTTCATTGGTCCACCACAGAATTTTCTGCCATGTCCGTTAATGCACGCAAGTTTAGGCTCACGTACGCTAGTAGCGCTACTAGCGTGCGCGTGCGCACTCCGTTTCACGCACACCTGGGTCAGCTAATTGGAGACCGGAAATAGCAGAGCAACCCAAAAGGCGGCAAAGCGGACCTGTCCTTTTTCAAAGTGAAGTATAAATGGCTGGATTTGGCAACCTTCTGGTATTGTTACACTGTGGCAAAGGCTGTGGTGTGGTGCTTGGTTCCCTTAGCTCATTTGAGTGTCTGGCTGGGTTTGGTCCTCACTCTCTGTGGCTTGTTGGGTGATTTCTGACATCAGTGCTGTTTCTTTAGGAGATTGATTTTGTTGGCATATGCAAATATTGTGGAGCATACAGCAAGTGAGGCTTGATTTTCGGGCCTTTTGTGGGCTGTGCAGCAACTCCCCTCTTGGTTGTGCCTAACTTAGAAAGCTGTTTTTCAGCAGTCTGGTGGTTCTGACCACTATACTTCTGGTTTTGTGGTGAGCTGCATTGTAGTGAGTAGAGATGAGCGAACTTTTGAAAAATTCGATTCGACTGATTCGCCGAATTTTCCGACAAAAATCGTTTCGACCCGAATAAATTCGCGACGAATCGCTATTAAAAACGGCTATTTCTGAGCCTCCTACAGCCTCAATAGGGTTGGAAACCATTCAGCCTTGCTGTAACACGCACAGGATGCGTGCTGGGTTAGTTAAATAATACTTTTAAGAAATATCACATGCAGATCAGAGGCATCGCTAATAGAATCGCAGAGCGGCACAATTGCAGAGAGTTGAAGTGGCATCACTATGAGGGGCAGAAGGAGCCCAAATATACACTGGAGTTGGCCTCAGGAGCCCAAAAATTGGATGAATCACACCCTGGAGTTGGCAGAAGTTGGCAGCAGCAGCAGCAGGAGCCCAAATATACACTGGAGTTGGCTTCAGGAGCCCAAAAATTGGATGAATCACACCCTGGAGTTGGCAGGAGTTGACAGCAGCAGCAGCAGGAGCCCAAATATACACTGGAGTTGGCCTCAGGAGCCCAAAAATTGGATGAATCACACCCTGGAGTTGGCAGGAGTTGGCAGCAGCAGCAGCAGGAGCCCAAATATACACTGGAGTTGGCTTCAGGAGCCCAAAAATTGGATGAATCACACCCTGGAGTTGGCAGGAGTTGACAGCAGCAGCAGCAGGAGCCCAAATATACACTGGAGTTGGCTTCAGGAGCCCAAAAATTGGATGAATCACACCCTGGAGTTGGCAGAAGTTGGCAGCAGCAGCAGCAGGAGCCCAAATATACACTGGAGTTGGCTTCAGGAGCCCAAAAATTGGATGAATCACACCCTGGAGTTGGCAGGAGTTGACAGCAGCAGCAGCAGGAGCCCAAATATACACTGGAGTTGGCTTCAGGAGCCCAAAAATTGGATGAATCACACCCTGGAGTTGGCAGGAGTTGACAGCAGCAGCAGCAGGAGCCCAAATATACACTGGAGTTGGCTTCAGGAGCCCAAAAATTGGATGAATCACACCCTGGAGTTGGCAGAAGTTGGCAGCAGCAGCAGCAGCAGGAGCCCAAATATACACTGGAGTTGGCCTCAGGAGCCCAAAAATTGGATGAATCACACCCTGGAGTTGGCAGGAGTTGGCAGCAGCAGCAGCAGGAGCCCAAATATACACTGGAGTTGGCTTCAGGAGCCCAAAAATTGGATGAATCACACCCTGGAGTTGGCAGAAGTTGGCAGCAGCAGCAGCAGGAGCCCAAATATACACTGGAGTTGGCTTCAGGAGCCCAAAAATTGGATGAATCACACCCTGGAGTTGGCAGGAGTTGACAGCAGCAGCAGCAGGAGCCCAAATATACACTGGAGTTGGCTTCAGGAGCCCAAAAATTGGATGAATCACACCCTGGAGTTGGCAGGAGTTGACAGCAGCAGCAGCAGGAGCCCAAATATACACTGGAGTTGGCTTCAGGAGCCCAAAAATTGGATGAATCACACCCTGGAGTTGGCAGAAGTTGGCAGCAGCAGCAGCAGGAGCCCAAATATACACTGGAGTTGGCTTCAGGAGCCCAAAAATTGGATGAATCACACCCTGGAGTTGGCAGAAGTTGGCAGCAGCAGCAGCAGGAGCCCAAATATACACTGGAGTTGGCTTCAGGAGCCCAAAAATTGGATGAATCACACCCTGGAGTTGGCAGAAGTTGGCAGCAGCAGCAGCAGGAGCCCAAATATACACTGGAGTTGGCTTCAGGAGCCCAAAAATTGGATGAATCACACCCTGGAGTTGGCAGGAGTTGACAGTAGCAGCAGCAGGAGCCCAAATATACACTGGAGTTGGCTTCAGGAGCCCAAAAATTGGATGAATCACACCCTGGAGTTGGCAGAAGTTGGCAGCAGCAGCAGCAGGAGCCCAAATATACACTGGAGTTGGCTTCAGGAGCCCAAAAATTGGATGAATCACACCCTGGAGTTGGCAGAAGTTGGCAGCAGCAGCAGCAGGAGCCCAAATATACACTGGAGTTGGCTTCAGGAGCCCAAAAATTGGATGAATCACACCCTGGAGTTGGCAGGAGTTGACAGTAGCAGCAGCAGGAGCCCAAATATACACTGGAGTTGGCTTCAGGAGCCCAAAAATTGGATGAATCACAGCCTGGAGTTGGCAGGAGTTGACAGTAGCAGCAGCAGGAGCCCAAATATACACTGGAGTTGGCTTCAGGAGCCCAAAAATTGGATGAATCACACCCTGGAGTTGGCAGGAGTTGACAGTAGCAGCAGCAGGAGCCCAAAAAATGGCCTAAAGACATAAATATGTTTTGCACCATTTGGAAAGTGTAAAACGTGGCACCATGCTGAATCTAGTCGCATGCATCAGGCATTGGTGGGTGGAAATCCTGGCTGATCCATCCCTGATTCATTTTGACAAAGGTGAGTCTCTCCACATTTTTAGTTGACAGACGAGTTCTCCTCGCCGTAACTATGGCCCCCGCCGCACTAAACACCCGCTCAGATGGCACGCTACTTGCCGGGCAGGACAGCTTTTCCAGGGCAAACTCTGCTAGTTGCGGCCACAAATCAAGTTTGGCTGCCCAGAAGTCCAGCGGATCCTCAAGGTGTGTTGGCATGGTCATGTCAAAGTATGACATGACCTGCTGGTTCAGGTCCTGCTCCAGGTCTTCCTGCTGCTCATGAGTAGCCTCACTATGCGGGTGTAGAAAGCTACTCATTAGCGACTGAAGACTGAGGCTGCTGCTGCTGATGGAGCTTCTGCTGCTGCTGCTGCCAACCCCCCCAGCGGCCATGGCAGTGGAAGGTGAGCGCAGAGGTCCCCTCGAGTCAGACCTGCGAGAGTATGGACCATGGCGCAGATAGGCATCGGCCAACTGCCTACGTAGAATGTCTTTGTAGTAGTTGAGTTTGTCCTCCCTCTCGGTGGGTTTAAAAAATGCCCCCATTTTGTGCCGGAAGCGAGGGTCCAATAAGGTGGACAGCCAGAAGTCATCCCGCCGACAGATGGAAACAATTCTGGGGTCACTACGCAAGCACGTGAGCATGCTTCGTGCCATTTGCGCAAGTGACTCGGATGGACTACCTGTCTCCATCTCCACTGCATACTGCCACGGTGTGCCCGGGTCCTCTGTCTCTCCTTCCTCAAAAACCTCTAGCTCCTCTGGCTGCTCCTGCTCCTCCTCTCCTGTCCGCTGACTAGATAAACCAGCCATTTCGCCAAGCCTAAACTGTGTTTCGCTGGGCAACTCCTCCTCCTCCTCTTCCTCCTCCTCCTCCTCCAGTTCAGCTCCAAGGGGGTTCATGTGGCCGTAAGATGTAAACGCCATGTCTCCAGTGCCCTGACCAGCCATGGTTTCCAACATGTGCTGTAGTACATGAAGCAGTGGAATCACGTCGTTCATCCCGTAATCCTGCCGACTGACAAATAAAGTGGCTTCCTCAAAGGGCCTGAGCAAACGGCAGGTGTCACGTATGAGCTGCCACTGGTTGACATTGAAGTTACACAGGGGAGTCCCCCTATCTGCTTGGATCATCAGGAAATCCGTGATGGCTTTTCTCTGTTCATATAATCGGTCCAACATGTGAAGGGTGGAATTCCAACGGGTGGAAACATCGCAAATCAGACTATGTTGGGGGATACCATTCTGACGCTGTAGCTCAAGAAGGGTGTGTTTGGCAGTGTAGGAGTGGCTGAAGTGCATGCAAAGTTTCCGTGAAGTTGTTAGGATGTCCTGCAGATGGGGGGAACACTTCAGAAACCGCTTGACAACCAGATTGAAGACGTGAGCCATGCAGGGGGCATGGGTCAGGCTTCCTTGGCGCAGCGCAGACAAAATGTTCTTCCCATTGTCGGTAACCATGATTCCCATTTTAAGTTTTCTCGGAGTAAGCCATGTTTGGATTTCCTGATGAATACATTTAAGCAGTTCCTCCCCTGTGTGACTCCGTTCGCCAAGACAAACCATGTGAAGCACTGCGTGACACCTCCGTGCCCTGCACACATGGTAGACTGGAGGGGCACTGAGACTTGAGCCTACAGTGGAGGGTGAGGAGATGGCGGAGGATGAGGAGGCCGAGTCGCACGGTGTCACAGGCCCAATGGGCAGAGAGCGCGGAGGCCGAAGCGGCGTGACCTGTCCAAGTTGCTGCTGCAAAGGGACCACATTCACCCAGTGGGCCGTAAACGACATGTACTGCCCCTGACCGTAGTTACAGCTCCAGATGTCGGCGCTGCCATGTATTTTGCTACACACCGACAGGCTCAAGGACTGGCCCACCTTCTGTTCAACAAAAGTGTGCAGCGCTGGTACTGCCTTCTTGGCAAAGAAATGACGGCTTGGGACTCTCCACCTCGGCTCGGCACAAGCCATCAGTTCTCTGAAAGGTGCAGATTCCACCACCTGAAAAGGGAGCGACTGCAGCACCAGCAACTTGGACAGGAGCACATTCAGCTTCTGCGCCGTAGGATGAGTGGGCGCATACTGCTGTCTCTTGGACATGGCTTCGCTGATGGATTGCTGGCGGGATGCATGACTTGGAGGAGGAGGAGCAGGAGCGACAGAGGATGGGTATGACGCACAGCTGCCTTCGGCTGAGGTGCTGGAGCCTTGGCTGGCAGAAATTGGGAGCTCACTTGGTGAGGAAGCAGACTGGACCACCCCTTGGGAGCCTCGGTTCTCCCAGGTCGTTTTATGGTGACGCATCATATGTTGACGCAGGGCCGTGGTGCCAACATTTGGACCCTGGCCACGCTTCACCTTTTGCCTACATATCTTGCATGTGGCCATGTTACCCTCCTGCGGATGCCTCAGGAAAAACTGCCACACTGCCGAGTAGCTACTTTTCCCACCCCCTGGCCTCACTGATTCACTGCTGCTGTTGCCAACTCCAGGAACCCCTGCTCCACTACCTCCCGATAAGGTAGACTGCCGCACAGCAGGTGCTCTACCCCGGCCCCGGCCCCGGCCGGCTCCAGCCTTTGGAATTGTGCCCCCATGCTGACTGCTACCACCTTGCTGCCTCAGCTGCTGACTCCGGGGCAACCTGCACCCCTCTTCTCCTGATGATGACGATGAAGCCCCTTCATCACCCGGCTCCCAAGTGCGATCGGCTTCATCGTCATCATCATCATCATCACCGGGTTGTGGCTGTACGTCACTGATGTTCGTGGATTCGTCAACAGTGTCTGGCGCAGGAGCTGGAACGCTCGCAGCACCCACGACACTGTCCACATCACTATTTGTCTGCCTAGCTAAAGAAGCCACCTCCATTTCTTGGCTGGGCAGTAGCTGCTGACTGTCCTCTATCTGATGGTCCTCCTCACTAAAGAGTGGAGCTGAACCCAAAGCATAGGATACGTCGCTGGGGGAGGGAACGGCGTAGGCCAGAGGCAATGGGAGGACAGGGACTGCTCTCGGGGCATGCCAACTCAGGGTTGTGTCAGAGGAACCTACCGACCCTAGACTGGGGGTCTCAGACGTAAGTTGTGATGATGTTGTTGATGAGCGCGTCAACCAATCTACCACGGCAGATGCGTTACTGGTGGAGACCCGACCGCTAGCAGATACTGGCAGATTAGGTCTCTCAGCGTGACTCCTGCTGCTACTGGCCCCCAGTCTGATGCGAGCTCTGCCTGCGGAATCTTGGCCTCTGCCACTCCTCTTTTCACTTCCAGGCACTTGTCTGCCCGACATAGTCTAACTGGCGTGGTAGTAGGTGATATTTAAAAAAACCCCGGGCAGCGGTGGGTCTATATGAAACAGAATATAATGCACACCAAAAGTGAGCAGTAACACTCAGCCTCCAACAGGCCTGCTTAGTGTAAATAAGAGAGCTGCTTAGTGTAAATAAAGAGGGGTATGCTATGTTACAGAATGGGATGCCTCAACAGAAGTGCACCTGGCAGGCAGCAGTAAGCCTATGCCCAGCAAAAGTGTCTTATAATATAAATATAATAAGAGCAAATGCTTATATGGTCTTAAACAGAGGCTGCTTTAGTCACAGAATGGGATGCCCCGGGCAGGAATCGAGCTGGCAGGGTCCAGTAGTGCTTTGGCCAGCAAAAGTGTCTTTATCAGGCCTAATTTCAAATATGATAAGAGCAAATGCTTATATGGTCTTAAACAGAGGCTGCTTTAGTCACAGAATGGGATGCCCCGGGCAGGAATCGAGCTGGCAGGGTACAGTAGTGCTTTGGCCAGCAAAAGTGTCTTTATCAGGCCTAATTTCAAATATGATAAGAGCAAATGCTTATATGGTCTTAAACAGAGGCTGCTTTAGTCACAGAATGGGATGCCCCGGGCAGGAATCGAGCTGGCAGGGTACAGTAGTGCTTTGGCCAGCAAAAGTGTCTTTATCAGGCCTAATTTCAAATATGATAAGAGCAAATGCTTATATGGTCTTAAACAGAGGCTGCTTTAGTCACAGAATGGGATGACCCGGGCAGGAATCGAGCTGGCAGGGTACAGTAGTGCTTTGGCCAGCAAAAGTGTCTTTATCAGGCTAATTTCAAATATGATAAGAGCAAATGCTTATATGGTCTTAAACAGAGGCTGCTTTAGTCACAGAATGGGATGCCCCGGGCAGGAATCGAGCTGGCAGGGTACAGTAGTGCTTTGGCCAGCAAAAGTGTCTTTATCAGGCCTAATTTCAAATATGATAAGAGCAAATGCTTATATGGTCTTAAACAGAGGCTGCTTTAGTCACAGAATGGGATGCCCCGGGCAGGAATCGAGCTGGCAGGGTACAGTAGTGCTTTGGCCAGCAAAAGTGTCTTTATCAGGCTAATTTCAAATATGATAAGAGCAAATGCTTATATGGTCTTAAACAGAGGCTGCTTTAGTCACAGAATGGGATGCCCCGGGCAGGAATCGAGCTGGCAGGGTACAGTAGTGCTTTGGCCAGCAAAAGTGTCTTTATCAGGCTAATTTCAAATATGATAAGAGCAAATGCTTATATGGTCTTAAACAGAGGCTGCTTTAGTCACAGAATGGGATGCCCCGGGCAGGAATCGAGCTGGCAGGGTACAGTAGTGCTTTGGCCAGCAAAAGTGTCTTTATCAGGCCTAATTTCAAATATGATAAGAGCAAATGCTTATATGGTCTTAAACAGAGGCTGCTTTAGTCACAGAATGGGATGCCCCGGGCAGGAATCGAGCTGGCAGGGTACAGTAGTGCTTTGGCCAGCAAAAGTGTCTTTATCAGGCTAATTTCAAATATGATAAGAGCAAATGCTTATATGGTCTTAAACAGAGGCTGCTTTAGTCACAGAATGGGATGCCCCGGGCAGGAATCGAGCTGGCAGGGTACAGTAGTGCTTTGGCCAGCAAAAGTGTCTTTATCAGGCTAATTTCAAATATGATAAGAGCAAATGCTTATATGGTCTTAAACAGAGGCTGCTTTAGTCACAGAATGGGATGCCCCGGGCAGGAATCGAGCTGGCAGGGTACAGTAGGGCTTTGGCCAGCAAAAGTGTCTTTATCAGGCCTAATTTCAAATATGATAAGAGCAAATGCTTATATTGTCTTAAACAGAGGCTGCTTTAGTCACAGAATGGGATGCCCCGGGCAGGAATCGAGCTGGCAGGGTACAGTAGTGCTTTGGCCAGCAAAAGTGTCTTTATCAGGCTAATTTCAAATATGATAAGAGCAAATGCTTATATGGTCTTAAACAGAGGCTGCTTTAGTCACAGAATGGGATGCCCCGGGCAGGAATCGAGCTGGCAGGGTACAGTAGTGCTTTGGCCAGCAAAAGTGTCTTTATCAGGCCTAATTTCAAATATGATAAGAGCAAATGCTTATATGGTCTTAAACAGAGGCTGCTTTAGTCACAGAATGGGATGCCCCGGGCAGGAATCGAGCTGGCAGGGTACAGTAGTGCTTTGGCCAGCAAAAGTGTCTTTATCAGGCTAATTTCAAATATGATAAGAGCAAATGCTTATATGGTCTTAAACAGAGGCTGCTTTAGTCACAGAATGGGATGCCCCGGGCAGGAATCGAGCTGGCAGGGTACAGTAGTGCTTTGGCCAGCAAAAGTGTCTTTATCAGGCTAATTTCAAATATGATAAGAGCAAATGCTTATATGGTCTTAAACAGAGGCTGCTTTAGTCACAGAATGGGATGCCACGGGCAGGAATCGAGCTGGCAGGGTACAGTAGTGCTTTGGCCAGCAAAAGTGTCTTTATCAGGCCTAATTTCAAATATGATAAGAGCAAATGCTTATATGGTCTTAAACAGAGGCTGCTTTAGTCACAGAATGGGATGCCCCGGGCAGGAATCGAGCTGGCAGGGTACAGTAGTGCTTTGGCCAGCAAAAGTGTCTTTATCAGGCTAATTTCAAATATGATAAGAGCAAATGCTTATATGGTCTTAAACAGAGGCTGCTTTAGTCACAGAATGGGATGCCCCGGGCAGGAATCGAGCTGGCAGGGTACAGTAGTGCTTTGGCCAGCAAAAGTGTCTTTATCAGGCTAATTTCAAATATGATAAGAGCAAATGCTTATATGGTCTTAAACAGAGGCTGCTTTAGTCACAGAATGGGATGCCCCGGGCAGGAATCGAGCTGGCAGGGTACAGTAGTGCTTTGGCCAGCAAAAGTGTCTTTATCAGGCCTAATTTCAAATATGATAAGAGCAAATGCTTATATGGTCTTAAACAGAGGCTGCTTTAGTCACAGAATGGGATGCCCCGGGCAGGAATCGAGCTGGCAGGGTACAGTAGTGCTTTGGCCAGCAAAAGTGTCTTTATCAGGCTAATTTCAAATATGATAAGAGCAAATGCTTATATGGTCTTAAACAGAGGCTGCTTTAGTCACAGAATGGGATGCCCCGGGCAGGAATCGAGCTGGCAGGGTACAGTAGTGCTTTGGCCAGCAAAAGTGTCTTTATCAGGCTAATTTCAAATATGATAAGAGCAAATGCTTATATGGTCTTAAACAGAGGCTGCTTTAGTCACAGAATGGGATGCCCCGGGCAGGAATCGAGCTGGCAGGGTACAGTAGGGCTTTGGCCAGCAAAAGTGTCTTTATCAGGCCTAATTTCAAATATGATAAGAGCAAATGCTTATATGGTCTTAAACAGAGGCTGCTTTAGTCACAGAATGGGATGCCCCGGGCAGGAATCGAGCTGGCAGGGTACAGTAGTGCTTTGGCCAGCAAAAGTGTCTTTATCAGGCTAATTTCAAATATGATAAGAGCAAATGCTTATATGGTCTTAAACAGAGGCTGCTTTAGTCACAGAATGGGATGCCCCGGGCAGGAATCGAGCTGGCAGGGTACAGTAGTGCTTTGGCCAGCAAAAGTGTCTTTATCAGGCCTAATTTCAAATATGATAAGAGCAAATGCTTATATGGTCTTAAACAGAGGCTGCTTTAGTCACAGAATGGGATGCCCCGGGCAGGAATCGAGCTGGCAGGGTACAGTAGTGCTTTGGCCAGCAAAAGTGTCTTTATCAGGCTAATTTCAAATATGATAAGAGCAAATGCTTATATGGTCTTAAACAGAGGCTGCTTTAGTCACAGAATGGGATGCCCCGGGCAGGAATCGAGCTGGCAGGGTACAGTAGTGCTTTGGCCAGCAAAAGTGTCTTTATCAGGCTAATTTCAAATATGATAAGAGCAAATGCTTATATGGTCTTAAACAGAGGCTGCTTTAGTCACAGAATGGGATGCCCCGGGCAGGAATCGAGCTGGCAGGGTACAGTAGGGCTTTGGCCAGCAAAAGTGTCTTTATCAGGCCTAATTTCAAATATGATAAGAGCAAATGCTTATATGGTCTTAAACAGAGGCTGCTTTAGTCACAGAATGGGATGCCCCGGGCAGGAATCGAGCTGGCAGGGTACAGTAGTGCTTTGGCCAGCAAAAGTGTCTTTATCAGGCTAATTTCAAATATGATAAGAGCAAATGCTTATATGGTCTTAAACAGAGGCTGCTTTAGTCACAGAATGGGATGCCCCGGGCAGGAATCGAGCTGGCAGGGTACAGTAGTGCTTTGGCCAGCAAAAGTGTCTTTATCAGGCCTAATTTCAAATATGATAAGAGCAAATGCTTATATGGTCTTAAACAGAGGCTGCTTTAGTCACAGAATGGGATGCCCCGGGCAGGAATCGAGCTGGCAGGGTACAGTAGTGCTTTGGCCAGCAAAAGTGTCTTTATCAGGCTAATTTCAAATATGATAAGAGCAAATGCTTATATGGTCTTAAACAGAGGCTGCTTTAGTCACAGAATGGGATGCCCCGGGCAGGAATCGAGCTGGCAGGGTACAGTAGTGCTTTGGCCAGCAAAAGTGTCTTTATCAGGCTAATTTCAAATATGATAAGAGCAAATGCTTATATGGTCTTAAACAGAGGCTGCTTTAGTCACAGAATGGGATGCCCCGGGCAGGAATCGAGCTGGCAGGGTACAGTAGTGCTTTGGCCAGCAAAAGTGTCTTTATCAGGCCTAATTTCAAATATGATAAGAGCAAATGCTTATATGGTCTTAAACAGAGGCTGCTTTAGTCACAGAATGGGATGCCCCGGGCAGGAATCGAGCTGGCAGGGTACAGTAGTGCTTTGGCCAGCAAAAGTGTCTTTATCAGGCTAATTTCAAATATGATAAGAGCAAATGCTTATATGGTCTTAAACAGAGGCTGCTTTAGTCACAGAATGGGATGCCCCGGGCAGGAATCGAGCTGGCAGGGTACAGTAGTGCTTTGGCCAGCAAAAGTGTCTTTATCAGGCTAATTTCAAATATGATAAGAGCAAATGCTTATATGGTCTTAAACAGAGGCTGCTTTAGTCACAGAATGGGATGCCCCGGGCAGGAATCGAGCTGGCAGGGTACAGTAGTGCTTTGGCCAGCAAAAGTGTCTTTATCAGGCCTAATTTCAAATATGATAAGAGCAAATGCTTATATGGTCTTAAACAGAGGCTGCTTTAGTCACAGAATGGGATGCCCCGGGCAGGAATCGAGCTGGCAGGGTACAGTAGTGCTTTGGCCAGCAAAAGTGTCTTTATCAGGCCTAATTTCAAATATGATAAGAGCAAATGCTTATATGGTCTTAAACAGAGGCTGCTTTAGTCACAGAATGGGATGCCCCGGGCAGGAATCGAGCTGGCAGGGTACAGTAGTGCTTTGGCCAGCAAAAGTGTCTTTATCAGGCTAATTTCAAATATGATAAGAGCAAATGCTTATATGGTCTTAAACAGAGGCTGCTTTAGTCACAGAATGGGATGCCCCGGGCAGGAATCGAGCTGGCAGGGTACAGTAGTGCTTTGGCCAGCAAAAGTGTCTTTATCAGGCCTAATTTCAAATATGATAAGAGCAAATGCTTATGTGGTCTTAAACAGAGGCTGCTTTAGTCACAGAATGGGATGACCCGGGCAGGAATCGAGCTGGCAGGGTACAGTAGTGCTTTGGCCAGCAAAAGTGTCTTTATCAGGCTAATTTCAAATATGATAAGAGCAAATGCTTATATGGTCTTAAACAGAGGCTGCTTTAGTCACAGAATGGGATGCCCCGGGCAGGAATCGAGCTGGCAGGGTACAGTAGTGCTTTGGCCAGCAAAAGTGTCTTTATCAGGCTAATTTCAAATATGATAAGAGCAAATGCTTATATGGTCTTAAACAGAGGCTGCTTTAGTCACAGAATGGGATGCCCCGGGCAGGAATCGAGCTGGCAGGGTACAGTAGGGCTTTGGCCAGCAAAAGTGTCTTTATCAGGCCTAATTTCAAATATGATAAGAGCAAATGCTTATATGGTCTTAAACAGAGGCTGCTTTAGTCACAGAATGGGATGCCTCACAGCAGACTTAAGATCAGTTCAGTATATATGCACAGTTAGTTACTATAAGCAGCCTGAAAACGCTAACAAAGGCTGGATGAAAAAAAAAAAATCTCCCTGTCAGCCAGCTCCGTTTTTCCTACCTTTCCCTGGCTTTCTGTCTGTCTCCTGTCTGTCTCCTGCCTGTCTCCTGCCTGTCTCCAGCCTGTCCCTGTCTGTCCCTGTCTCCAGCCTGTCTAACTGCCTCAGCTACACAGCGTTCTGTCTGTCTGTCACGAATGCAATAGAGAAATGAGGAAAAGCAAGATGGCCGCCGTTAAATACCGCTGTGTGACGTCACCGGGCTTGCTGGCTGCTGATAGGCTGCATGTGACTGCCCCAGCTTGCACTGGCGCGGGATACATGTCCAGACATGTCCCGCCCGCCATCTTAGAATGCCTGTAATGTAAATGAATGGATGTTAAAGGAAAACTTCGAGTGATCGAATCGCGGGGAAATTCGGATTCGATCCGAATCGAATTTTTCCTGAAATTCGGATCGAATCCGGGTTCGTCCGGATCGATTCGCTCATCCCTAGTAGTGAGTGTATGAGGAGTGTGATTGTTTGTGTGTGTGGTGTGTTTGTGGTTTTTGGTTTTGTTTGGCTTCTTTTGTATATCTGTTGAGTGTGAGATGGATAAGAGGGTGATGTATGGGGTATGGGTGGAGGGATGTGTGAGAATGCTGGAAGAGCAGGAGGCCAGGGAGGGGGGTGCTGTGAGGCTTAGGGCACCCCGCTCCTTTGGAATCCGCCTTTCAGTGTGGGACTTAAGTGACGAGCAGATCAGGAGCCGCTTCCGTCTGAATCGTGCTGCACTATAGTCCCTATATGATCAGATTAAGCACAAAATCGAGCCATCCACCAAACGCACTCATTCCATTCCAGGCATAGTACGCCTGTGTGCCACTCTGAATATTTTGGCACGAGGGACCTTCCAGGCAACCTCTGCCCTCCTCAGCGGGATCAGCCAGGCTACAATGAGCCGCATATTAATCCAAGTAGTACTGGCGATTTGGGATTTGATCCCTATTTACATCAAGTTTCCTGAGGATGAGGTTGCCAAAATAAAACATGCATTCTATCTCATGGGAGGGATCCCGAATGTGCTAGGGTGCGTTGATGGTACACATATCCCTTTCCGCCCTCCCCGTGCACAGGAGCTGTATTTTAGGAACAGAAAGCAATACCATTCGCTCAACGTCATGGTCGTCTGTGACCATGAAATGAAGCTGCGGGCCGTGAGATCGGGCTTCCCCCGCTCATGCCACGATTCTTACGTCCTGCAGCGGACAGTCCTGTGCCGGAAGTTCGAGAACAACGAAATGCCAGCTGGCTGGCTACTGGGTAAATAATTAACCATGTCAAAGTATTTGGCATCAAATATGTGGCCTAGTAAGCTAAATTTTTGAAAATGAAACCAAAAACATGTACTAGTACTAATTGCTGTCTCTCTCCTTGTGTTTTTCCCACAGCGGACAAGGGATACGGGCAGAGAATGTGGGTGATGACTCCGGTCAGAAGCCCACAGACCTCTGCCCAAGAACGCTACAATGCAGCACATCGCAAAACCCGAAGCATTGTGGAACGAACCATCGGCCTGCTGAAAGCACGCTTTCTCTGTTTGGCACGCCCAGGAGGAGAGATGCTGTACAGTCCACAAAAGGTCTCCAAGATAATCCTCGCCTGCTGTGTGCTCCACAATCTCTGTATATGCCACAGAATCCAATCACCTGAAGAAACAGCACTGGTGCCCGAAATCCCCAACTTGGCCGCAGAAACGAGTGAGGACACCCAGAGTGGCTTTGAGCTAAGGGAAAGCATGATCTCTTCGTTTTTTGCAGTAAGCTAACTACCCTTCACTCTAATCCAAGTACTGCACTACAGGGGAACTATTTGTTGGCTCCAATCATAATTTGTCGGAAACCACTATAAGGGGGGGGTGGAAGTTGACCAAAACCACTATAAGGGGGGTGTAAGATGACCTAAACCACTATAAGGGGAGGTGGAAGTTGACCAAAACCACTATAAGGGGGGGTGTAAGATGACCAAAACCACTATAAGGGGGGTGTAAGATGACCTAAACCACTATAAGGGGGGGTGGAAGTTGACCAAAACCACTATAAGGGGGGTGTAAGATGACCTAAACCACTATAAGGGGGGTGGAAGTTGACCAAAACCACTGTAAGGGGGGGTGTAAGATGACCAAAACCACTATAAGGGGGGTGTAAGATGACCAAAACCACTATAAGGGGGGTGTAAGATGACCTAAACCACTATAAGGGGGGGTGTAAGATGACCAAAACCACTATAAGGGGGGTGTAAGATGACCAAAACCACTATAAGGGGGGTGTAAGATGACCTAAACCACTATAAGGGGGGGTGTAAGATGACCAAAACCACTATAAGGGGGGTGTAAGATGACCAAAACCACTATAAGGGGGTGTAAGATGACCTAAACCACTATAAGGGGGGGGTGGAAGTGGACCAAAACCACTATAAGGGGGGTGTAAGATGACCAAAACCACTATTAGGGGGGTGTAAGATGACCTAAACCACTATAAGGGGGGGTGGAAGTTGACAAAAACCACTATAAGGGGGGTGTAAGATGACCAAAACCACTATAAGGGGGGTGTAAGATGACCTAAACCACTATAAGGGGGGGGTGGAAGTTGACCTAAACCACTATAAGGGGGGGGGGGGTGGAAGTTGACCAAAACCACTATAAGGGGGGTGTAAGATGACCTAAACCACTATAAGGGGGGTGGAAGTTGACCAAAACCACTATAAGGGGGGGTGTAAGATGACCAAAACCACTATAAGGGGGGTGTAAGATGACCAAAACCACTATAAGGGGGGTGTAAGATGACCTAAACCACTATAAGGGGGGTGGAAGTTGACCAAAACCACTATAAGGGGGGGGTGTAAGATGACCAAAACCACTATAAGGGGGGTGTAAGATGACCTAAACCACTATAAGGGGGGGGGTGGAAGTTGACCAAAACCACTATAAGGGGGGTGTAAGATGACCTAAACCACTATAAGGGGGGTGTAAGATGACCTAAACCACTATAAGGGGGGTGTAAGATGACCTAAACCACTATAAGGGGGGGGTGGAAGTTGACCAAAACCACTATAAGGGGGGTGTAAGATGACCTAAACCACTATAAGGGGGGTGTAAGATGACCTAAACCACTATAAGGGGGGGGGGAGTTGACCAACATAACAATTAGGGTTGTTGTGCAAGTTGGACCAAAATGTTCTTTAAATTTTATTGTTTTAGTTTTTTACTGCGAAAAAGCCACATTAAATATAAATACTAACTGCACTTTTTAATCTTTTTCAGGCACCCCGATAAAAACCCTGAGGACTCAGGAAGAATTTTACTTTACAAATTTTACTTTATTCAAAAAAACATTTAAAACATAAATAAAAAAACTAAAAAGAAACATGTTGCAATGTGTTTACTTCTGAAGGTACTAACATTGATTTCAAGCCCACAGCAAAGCAAAGCGCAGGCGCTGTGTTGAATAGCGTGTCAAAATGACAGCGCCTACAAAGCTGATCTGAAACATCATATGCAGCAATGTAGGCGTTGTTCCCAACAACGCCAGGTAGCGACTGAGGAGGCCTGCTATAGCGAATCGCTACCGCCCGCGGCGTACGCTAGCGGCGCTCATCTGTCGCTACCTGGCGCTATTAATGAATCGCCCTCTAAATTGAATCAGTAAAATACAGCTCCACAACACAACTTTACAACTGCAGAGGCCTTATTGCCTTATTGATTATGAGAAGTGAATACTTTACATAATGGTGACATACTAGAATCAATTTTTCTTAGCCAATTTCCAGACTACTGTATATTGTTTTTGCAAGTTGACTTTTAAATGTAACAAGAATGTGTCAGTACTGGTGCTATTAGGTAGTATTAAGCGGCATGTTCAAAAGCAGCCTGTGCTTGTATCAAACAAATTATGTTGCACAACACCGCCTCTATTCATAATTAGTTTGACCTGTCCAGATCAAATCATTGAAAGAAATATACTAAGCTCTCATCCCCCACTCGAGCAGTGACTCCATTCACAGTCAAGTTCAAGATGAATGCCTGCCTACTCCCCACATCATTTACTCGAGTAGGCAGGCATTTATCTTGAACTTGACTGTGAATGGAGGCCGGGCCTGCATGTTGCAGGACTTGCTCTCAGGACACGGTAACTGAAGCAGATTAAAACTGTGGGGGATGTTCAGTATATTTTTTTCAATGTTTTGATCTGGACTAGAGCTAGCCCACAACATTCATTTCAATAGTGAATAGAGTGGCCATGCCTTTAATCACTGTGACTGATGCGGAGAGTGAGTGCTCATCCTTGAAGGGTGGCCATGAATGGAGATATGTCCCCTGTATAGAACAGAAATGGAAACAAGAGGTGGGTAAAGCTTTTTTATGTTTTTGCCCGGACAGATTAAACATTAATAGCTAATTAACACCATATTTAAACTTATCAATTTCTCAGTCCAAATTGTGTACCAGGCTGTCTTCAAGATTATGTTTTTATAAAGGTCCCATTTATCCTATTGTTTGCTGGGATCAGGGAAATTGAGTGTTTGTGTGCAGGGTCACTGGGAGCTGCCGTCAGAACAAGTAATACTGTAGCTCATTCCCCCTTCTGTGTACACTCTGTATAGAGGGAGCGCGGCAGAAACAACTACCACTTCCTTCCAGACACTGCAGATACTACCAGGGCCATGGAGTGACTGGCCAGGCCCGCTGACAGTCGGTACAGACTAGGATCACTAGTCTCAACCCTGCAGATGACTGTTGGATCACTTTAAATCAGAAATATGATCCACTTTCATCCACACTCTTTTTTAAGGGGACCCTTTGCTTAAAGTTTGCTGTAACTAATACAACTGGAGGAGTATTTGTATGCAGGCCGCGGGCGGTTGCATTTTGCAGCACTGGGTAGCGAGTATCTCTTTACTAAGACAATTTCCAGACTACTGTATATTGTTTTTGCAAGCTGACTATGAAATGTAACAAGAATGTGTCAGTGCTGTGTAAGTGAATGAATGTGCAAGATATTCAGTGAGTCAGGAAGAATATGTAATATTGTAAGATTAAATGCCTTGTGGTTAACATGCCTTTCAGACTAAACAATTATGCCTTAGGCTTTCTTTGCTCAGAGGGTGGGTGAGATCTCAGCTATGACATATATAAAACAATCCCATCACTAAATAACCGGGGCAGACATCTCGCAATGGTGATCATGAACCAGCTAGCCCATATGGTATTAATGGTTTATATACAACCAAAGAAAAAGAAAGAGATCCTGTTGTTGGATAAAGACTAGCACAGCTGGAATGAACACAACTTTCTTCCAGGGAGGAAACATGACCATTTGCAAAATCCACCTTTGCGAAAAGAACAAATTACATAGTTTTGACGTAAATAAATGCATGTGAGATCAGGGCCTGCCATCAGCGCAGGACAACCAAGACTCCAGTATGGGGTCTGAGGGGCCCAGTTATGATAAGGAAGGCCCAGCTGGGTGGCTCTGGTGGTTGCTGATAATGGCACCATTGCACAGCTATGAATGAGCCTCTACAGCCCCTCTCTGTGCAGATTATGGCTGCCCGGAATGTCTCAGTGCTGTTGCTGCCTTTCATGTGGCAGTACAGGAAAGTTTTCCCCCCTTACACTGCAGCTGAAAGATGCTGGAGGAGGATAAGTTTCACACCCCCCTCACTCTCCCCCAATCCTCCTTATCCCTGGGCAGCAGGAAGGTCTGTATGTGACTCCAGGACTCTGTAGTGCTGAGAAGAAACACTTGGGATGGGCCCCCTGTAACCCTTTCAGAGCTAAGAGGATGTTGAACCAGTTACTGTTAATGCTCCCTATCTCTCTCAAAAGGACCAAAACCCTTTATGGCCACCCTAAAGTCTTAAAGACTCCAGGGCCATTGGTCTCCCAATTTGGGATACCCTGATATGTTAAATCCCCCAAAATGGCTGTAAAACATACCTTTCTGGAAATCCTAAGGCATATGCATGGGTCACAGAGACTTGCTCGGGATTCCCATTGGCTGTTGCGCACACCTGCACCAGGCATATCTAAATGGACGACACAGTCATGCATAGCAGAGGAGAACAGCTGCAGGATGCCGGCTGCTCTCATTGCTGTACCAGGTTCTTTGTACAGCATCTTAGGCTGTTTATTCAAACATTGTAGAATGCTGAGTGGAAGAGAGCCTGTGCATGTACCAGGGGATTTCCAGTGAGGTACATTAATAAGGAGAGGGTTTTCACATAGCATAATCACAGAACAGGATTCTCTGGGTGCACAGACCAATACCCAGATCATTAAAATACTAGGTTTGGGTCCACTCTTTTCTCTTAACTGACATGACTGATGCTATAAGGTAGTATTTAGCAGCAGAAAGGCATGTTCAAAAGCAGCCTGTGCTTGTGTCAAACAAATTATGTTGCACAACACCGCCTCTATTCATAATTAGTTTGACCTGTCCAAATCATTGAAAAAAATATACTGAGCTCTCATCCCACACAGTTTTACCCTGCTTCAGTTACCGTGTCCTGAGAGCAAGTCCTGCAGAATGCGGGCCTGGCCTACATTCACAGTCAAGTTCAAGATGAATGCCTGCCTACTCCCCACATCATTAATAGTGACTCGAGCAAGCCCACAACATTAATTTCAATAGTGAATAGAGTGGCCATGCCTTTAATCACTGTGACTGATGCGGAGAGTGAGTGCTCATCCTTGAAGGGTGGCCATAAACAGATACTTCCCTGTACAGAACAGCGACAGGAATCAGGTGGTGGGTAGTTTTTTTATGTTTGTGCCTGGACAGATTAAACATTAATAGCTTATTAACACCATATTCAAATCTGTCAATTTCTCAGTCCAAATTGTGTACCAGGCTGTCTTCAAGATTATGTTTTTATAATGGTCCCATTTGTCCTATTGTTTGCTGGGATCAGGGAAATAGAGCTGCCGTCAGAACAAATAATACTGTAGCTCATCCACCCTTCTGAATACACTCCGTAGAGAGGGAGCACGGCAGAAACAACTACCACTCCCTTCCAGACACTGCAGATACTACCATGGGCCTGGAGTGGCTGGCCAGGCTCGCTGACAGTTGGTACAGCGTAGGACCACTGGTCTCAACTTTGCAGATGACTGTTGGATCACTTTAAATCAGAACTATGGTCCACTTTTACCCACACTCTGCTTTTTAAAGGGGGCCCTTTGCTTAAAGTCCAGTCATTATAACAGCCCCAGGCCCCCTTCTATTTTAGGAATGGAGCCGCTGCTTATGACTTAGGTCGGAATCATGATTGTTGATGCCCCCACACATGCACTCCCCAGTGCCCAAATTCTCACATCCTCTGAGATACCACTCATCAGTGGCCAGTTGTAGAACATACATGACTGCTGAAGACCAATCACAATGCTGGGATAGCACTTGGCTGGCCATCACTGGTGGGAAAAAGAGCAAGAATCTGGTGAGTTTTGGTGGTCTGGGGACAATGCTTGAGGGTCTTCCTGCACTGCATATGATGAACTGCACTGCATATATCTGGATCCAGGGTAGGGTCCATCTGCACTCTGCATATTAATATGTGGGTCTGGGGTGGGGTCTGTCTGCACGCTGCATATTACTATATGGGTCTGAGGTGGGGTCCTCCTGCACTCTGCATATTAATATATGGGTCTGGGGTTGGGTCCTCCTGCACTCTGCATATTAATATCTGTGTAGTTTTTCTGCAAAGGGGGAAAATGATCTTGAAGTTGTTTCGCTAGTCATCTGCTTGGCTTTTCACAATTCACTAGATGGACGACTAGCTAAACATCTTCAAGAAGTCAAATCAGTAAGTTCAGTTACCTTGATTTATTCCTTCCGATAAGTGTCTTGTGACAAGATTCATACACCTAGGAGGGGCTGTGGTTGGTGAGAGAGGGGTTGTGTGGTTATTTTAGAGTCGATTCTGCATGGGTCGGGATTTTCTGCTCTCCATGTGAAACCCATCTTGCATGCGAGAATTCTCACTTTCTCACATGATTCAGGGACACATGCAAGACATTAGGGTTGATTCAGAGCCTTCTATAATAACTTTCGTTTTTGTGTGCGTAAAAGCGTTCACTACACATATTTCGGGTTGATTGTAGGTGCGTTCACATGATTCAGAGCCTCCATCAGGAGCCCTTCATACTGTCCCCATTGTTGCGTAAGCTATTAAAAGCGCTGTGTGTACAGCTATTACAGCTTAGGCGATGAATTAGTTTTGTTTATGTTGAAGCTAACGACCCGCCCTCCAGCATTTTTGGGGCATACCTTGCTATGTAATGTTTCAGTGTCCAGTGAGGTCCTACTCGTTCCCTTTGGAAAAGACCGTTTTTTTCTCTTAATTTAGCCCGTAAATGTCGTTTTTAGTGCATTTATACTGCTGGTCATGGGTGAAGAGTGAGGGTGACAAATGGGGAATAGTTTATTCGTCATCTGACACGCCCCAGTGGATCCCGGAAGTTGGCATACGTCGGAACATAGGTACACTCAGTTACATGTTAGAGAAGTATATATTGTTACATGTTGAGAAGGCAACACTCCACTTCTGCATTTTCCATTGTAAGATAGGTCAGGATGGCAGGAAAAAATGCACACTCAAAAGCCGGACAGCTGAACCAATCCATACCCTGTTGGATGATCGCCAAGGATCACGGCACCACAGCCCACCTGCAAGTCTATGCCAGCACACACTCAGGCAAAGTCAGAGCAGTGGCAGGCAATGTGATAGGGCAAGCCAAAGCAGTCCCAACCATAGTGCTTGGCTAAGCAAGAACTATTTCAGCAAAAGTAGCAGAGCAGTCGCAGGCAAAATACTAGGGCAAGACATAGCAGCCCCCCAACAACCCCCTCTCCCAATGGAGCTTGCACTGCTACCTTCTACCATGTCAGACACAGCAGGGATCTAGGGCAGCAACAGGGCAGCTCCAATCTGGATACCCCCCTCTCCCCATCAGTATCCACTCCAGCCTCATCATGGCCCACCCTGGGCCAGACACCCAGCCCCCAGCCTGCCTTGTGACCAATCCACCCCCTCAGGATCTTCCTCAACACCCATGGTGCAAATGTCCCCTATTCCACCAAGTACACAGGGAGATGATGGCCAATCATATTTTGGCCAACACCTGCGGCAGGGCACCCTGAATGGCAGGTTTAATGATGCCCAATGTATGGCTTTAGCAACTGCTGTGTCTGACCATTTTGATCAACTGTATGGATGCAGTTCTAGGGCTACACCAAAACCTGTCAAGTACCACCTGTGGGAGGCCATCACTAGGCAGGTTAATAGTGGTGGACCAGCGCAAAAGGATGCAAAGTGCAAATAAAGTTTGCAGACATGAAATATGCTGTTAGGCAAAAAAAAATGAACAAGCGCAAGCAACAAGGGTAATGATGCTTTGTGTTGTTCTGGATGTTGATGTTGCCCGTGACCTCTGCACGACAACATCCTTGCTGTATGCCAAAGTTGGAATACCACAAAAACTGCAATTTAATGCAGCCAAAAAAATGGTGTATGGCCTATTGAACCCAGCTACAATCCAGGGCTTACCAAGGACCTTCGACTCAAACATGCATGCTGCTCCTGCTGTAGTAGGTAAATAGTTGGTTTGTCTCAAAAGAAGTATGACTCATTTCAATTGTCTAGTTCATGATGCCATCAGGGCCTAAATGTTTTTGCTAGACCATGAAAGGGCAAGATGTGAAAAATTACATATGTCAACTCACAGCTATTTAATGATATATTTCTGCATGTACCTTTATACACCTTCATGAAAACATGGAAGCAGATGGGTTAGCCATTGTTTAGGCACACAAGGTATGTGACTTGAATAACCTGTCCTATTCACATTGCAGCAAAAAACAGCAAATACAGATGGCCACCCAAGAACACCAACAAACAGGTACTGGTGCTACTTCATCAAGGAATGCATATTCAAGGAGTGGTCCAAATGATGATTTGGATCTGGTGTAATGCAACATTACAAAGTGGTGATCCATCCATCCATCCATCCATCCATCCATCCATCCATCCAACAACAAGCTAAATGATTGGTCTGGCCCTACATACACCCCTGCTACTGCCTGCCATACATGATCTGGAGGAGGATGAGCCACTGCATCAGCCTTGACCACAACAGTAGCATCAACCCCCTCTGCAGCACCAGTTGCCTCCCCAGCACCCTCAGACACAACATCAGCCTCAGCAGCTGCCACTGCACCAGCTGCCACTGCAGCAGCTGCCTCAAATGATGCCACTGCAGCAGCTGCCTCAACAGATGCCGCTGCAGCAGCAGTTGACTCAACAGATGCTGCTGCAGTAGCAGCTGACTCAACAGATGCCACTGCAGCAGCAGCCTCCCCCACCCCCTCTGCAGCAGGAGCCTCCCCCACTCCCTCTGAAGCAGCAGCCTTCCCCACTTCCTCTGCAGCATCAGCTGGATCCACAGCTCTAGCATGACCAGCAGGTGGAGTGTGAGGAGCAGCTGCATCCATCACCTCCATGGCCCAGCTCTGTTTCAGAGGCTTTGCCTTCACCTACATCTAGCACAACACATGTGGAAAGGCCAAGTTCAACTCCAGCTGCAAGTGTCCCTACCCGGGGAAGGGAACGGCTCAAGCCCGCAGCTTGTTAAATAAGGGCCATAGACTAATGTGCACTATTGTGCTTTGTAGATTCTGATGTCGCAGGCCCATCCCAAGGGATAGTCGAGGGAGGTGCAGAACAAGAAGAGGTGGCTGGGGAAGGTGAGTGATTTGATGCATAGAAGCATAACCTAATCTCACATACAGGAGGCACAAAGAGTAACTAATATACTTGTGTTTTGGATCCAAACAGATTTAGAGCCGGACATATTGCTGGACCCAGGGAGGAGGCTGCGTCCCAGACGCACTGTTGCCCAAAAGCAATGTAAGTTATAGTTATTTATTTGAAAAATAGTTTAAACTCATGTCCACCAAAAAAAAAAAAAAAAACAATGATGATGTTTTTCTTTCACTGGTCAAAGAAAACGGCAACTACTTTAAAGGAGCCACCCATTTTGCACAAAAATTTAATATTGTTGTTTTTAACATTTTTAAACAATTTTAAACAGTTCTTAAAAAATAAGGTTGACAGTAAAAAAAAAAACAACAAAAAAAAAAGTGTGGTGTGTTTTATTTCCTGCCAATGTATGTTATCACAACATAATCATACTGTTACATGTCCCAAAAGGTAAGTATATGGGACAAGGAATAGAAAGAAGAAGGAGAAGAATACAAAGAATAAGAAAAGAGATTAAGGTAAGCATTAAAGCCAAGGAAGAAGAAGAAACAGAGATTAAGGTAAGCATTAAAGCCAAGGAAGAAGAAGAAACAGAGATTAAGGTAAGCATTAAAGCCAAGGAAGAAGAAGAAACAGAGATTAAGGTAAGCATTAAAGACAAGGAAGAAGAAGAAACAGAGATTAAGGTAAGCATTAAAGACAAGGAAGAAGAAGAAACAGAGATTAAGGTAAGCATTAAAGACAAGGAAGAAGAAGAAACAGAGATTAAGGTAAGCATTAAAGACAAGGAAGAAGAAGAAACAGAGATTAAGGTAAGCATTAAAGACAAGGAAGAAGAAGAAAAATGTAAGTATACTTGTCCCAAACATCAAAATAGGGGTGAAAACGGAAACGGATGGCAAGAAGGTACGTTTGGAAACCCATTAAAAAGGAGGCAAAAACGGATCGTCCGTGTGAACGGGAACGGAAGCCACAACGAAATAGCATGCCCCCGAGAGGGGGAAAAAACCCTTCCCGATTGAAAACACAGAAGCGGAGCATTAACGGAGTTCCCCCGACGGCGGCTCTGCATCACATTTTAACCCCGGGACAAATGTAAGCAAAACTGGCCATAGGAAAAACTGAACAAAATAAGCTCAGATCGGGGGAGGCTCTGCATCAGGCCATTAGTACCTCTTTAATGATATGCTTGAGGAATATGTTTTTTAAATGTTATACTAGTTTACTGCAGAATTGTACTTGTATATACTGTGATCCCTCCATTGTTCTTTTGTTGGGCACAAAAGAACTTCCATATCCCACCTGCAAAGTACTGTAGACCCAACATGCAGAATTTAAAACAGTAAAATAAAAGCAAGAGTTAATAAAAATGATTGGGATTAGATCTGTGAATATTTGTTATTTACACCATGTTGCCCTCGAGCGAGTTTCAAATTTAAATATCTGTAATCTTATTTTATAGTCTGCAAAATCTTGGCACTGTCAGTTAGAGTTATTTTCATTTTTTTTTTTAAGATAAAATCTTTTCCATCTCAAGTGTTGTTATCTTTAAATGAAGGAATGCTAAATCATTTTTCAGAAGCAGTTTTTTTTGCTTCTCTTGTCATCATTGTCTTGTGTATTTTCCAAAATTACTTTAGATAATCTTGTATGAAAGTTGCTTTTTGGCACAAGTGACAAAAGTTTGCTTGGTTATTTAGGTTTATTTACCACTCAAGGAACCGCCAATGGTGGTTTCAGTGAGACTGACCATTAACAATAACCTACAGTATTACTAACAGACTGATTCATTACTAGCGCCAGGTACCGGCAGATGAGCGTCTGTAGCAAGGCATTGAGAGCGACCACTAGTAGTCACTGTGCTCGGCCATAGTTCGCTGTTTCAGAGCGTCTCAGTCGCTGGCCGGCATTGATGAATATATTGTGTGAGTCACTCTAACACCAGTACAGCGCTGTATGGGAGCGAACGGTAGCGCCAGCTCAGTGCGACCGACTCACATCATATTCATAAAAAAAAAAACAGCCTCACACAGTGCCCGCGCTCAAAATCGGGTTGTTGTAACCCAGAGCGCCAGAGGCTGTGTGATTAAAGTCTGTTTTTGAACATGTATCCACTAGTAACAAAGCAAACACATATGGTATTACATTGGTATTACATTGTAGCATGAACACTTTAATACCAGACATGTAAGGACAATTCAGCATAAAAATATTATAAATCAAAAAAAAGTTTCAAAAAAGACTTTTTCTAGGCCAGGAGAGGTGACACAATTATTTGCTAATTACAAAAAAAAAAAAAAAAATTAAACTCTGTTTAAATAGAAGAGAAGGATCATCTATGGAAATGTATGGGAGAGCGACAGGTAATACCTCTGGAAGCCAGAGCACCAGCGGTATACGGTGAGCCGTCTGTGATGATGAATCGGTCGCTATGTGTCGCTGTTAGAGTCGCTCACCAGATTCACTTTGATAAATGTGGTATTGCGTACTGCGCCCAGCGTTCACCATTTGCTACCTGTTGTTACCTGGCGCTATGGCTTGATGAATAAAGCCCCTTTGTAGCAAAGGATAACTGACTGAATAACCTAAACAAACTATACCCAGAGCTTTCATGCTGCAACTATTTATTAAAGTGGACAAAAACTCGGCCCGGGAATCTTATAGATCGATCTCCAAAATCAGGGTGCCCCTGTGTGTGAAACCGTCCCAGGTCGAATTATACATTTACCTTGTTTCCCGGTCCAATGGCACATGCGCGAGGCATGGCCCCACTTTCCCTCTAGCAGGGCGCGTGCCCGCATCAGGCATTTGAGAATGGCCGGAGTGGGCACGCTCCCTGTTAGAGGGTAGCAACGGATGCAGCCGTCAGCGCGCTCGGAGCCCCTGGCCTTAGATGAAGCCTTAGAGGATGTGACTTTAGTGGCTCCGAGCGCACTGATTGGACGAGCGTCCGCACATGCGCCATAGTGCCAGGAAGGGGTGAGTTGGTTCCGGCAATCTGGGGGGGTTTCACGCAGCAAGGCACCCCCAATCGGGGTGACCCAGGGGAAAGGACCAAAACCCAGGAAAGTCAAAGAAAGTCAAAATCCTGGGTTTTGGTCCACTTTAAGGCTGCATGAGTGAAAAACAGATCCTAACCATTTTCTTTGTGACAATTAGGAGGTTTGCTAACTACAGTAAAAAAAAAAAAAAAAAATTGTTACACTATACAAAACCCTGTTGGGTGAGCTGGGGTTCCCTAGGGAAGGGATTGAGATGAAATGGAGGGCTGTAGACCAGAGCCTGGACCAGGATGATTGGGAGGAGGTGCTGGACAATTTGCATTCCTCGGTGGTTGAGGCGAGAGATAGAATGATTCAGACCAAATGGATCCACCAGGCGTATATTACCCCGGTCCGTCTGCACAGGATGGGACTCCTGGATAGGGACACGTGTCCTAGATGTGAGGATGGTAGCGGCACATGGATGCATATGATTTGGTCATGTGGAATACTCGCTGGCTATTGGGAGGATGTAATGAACCTGATCGACAAAATAGTGGGATTTCGCATCGGGGGTTCGGTTTCGGTGTGCCTTCTGGGGGTGGTGGAGCCGCTGTCGGAGCTCCATACATTGAAGGCGTTGCTTCGGCTGCTGCTCTTTTATGCCCGGAAGTGCATACTGATAAACTGGAAGCACCCGGCTAGACTGTCCTTGCAGGCATGGTAAAGGCTGGTTAATCAGAAGCTTGCCATGTATAAATTGACATATCAGGCGAGAGGTGTGCCAGACAAATTTTCCAAGGTCTGGGATCCTTGGCTACAGTGCCGGGACACGGCCTCTGATTATGGCTGAGATGAGAGTGTGTCGCATCACGGGGATTATGGCTCTTATGGCGATACGTGGAGCAGAGGGATATGATGGTGGATCGGTATCCAATCCTGGGGGGAAGCGGAGGGAGGTGGGAAGTTAGTTCTATGTGGAAGACTGAATACCCGGTGGTACTTCTAACCATCCTCTGCTCTTTGGGTCCCCCAGCAGAGTTGTTACCTGATAGGGCTTGAGTCCGGTGTGAATGTCTTGTGTTGTGTGAGTGGACGTCTTGCGTGCAAGTAGGCCAGACTGTTTTAGGCGCCTGCGGCGTCCTGTTTGCTGTACTGCATATTTTATTGTATGTCATGTTTTTTATATTTCATGCAAATAAATAAAATAAAAACTTAAAAAAAAAAAAAAAAACTTGTTATTTTATTAATGTTTTCAAAGTGGAAAAAAAACCTAGGTTTTGGTCCATGCCCAGCTGATTGCCCATACAAACTTTCCCTGGTTCTACTGAGCAGGCGTGGGCTCTCATCCAATAAGTGACGTATGTCATGCATATTAACGTTTTGACTGTTTAGACTAGAGCTCGGCAATCAGGAGTGAGAGTGGCCACATCCCCTGTACCCTTTAGATTTGGGCATGCTCCCATCCCCAAATCTATCTGAATGGCCTCAGCCCAGAGATGCTGGGGATGCGTCCTATGCTGGGAGCCACTGAAAAAAAGTACGTTTAGAGGGCAACCCCTGGGGTTTCACACAGTGGGGCATCCTAAATTGGGGGAAAGTGAGCAGATCTAAAAGACTCCAGGGCCAGCTGCTTAGGGTTTGTTACGCTTTCAGTTTCACATTTGTAAGCTGCCGCAGAATAAAATAAGCCTGCAGTGTGCATCAATTTCACATAATGAAGGTGAAGGTCAATAATTAATAAAATAGCAGAAATCTCACTTAAAATAAAAGATAAACTGTTGCAGTGGAGCTTGACATTACTTAAGGTTTAACTTTTGCCTGAAGCATTCTCCTCTCCATTCAATTCATAATGTCAGAGTCCCAGGCTGTCACTTTAATGACTTCTTCCTGTAGATTATGTTTTTTTTAAATATTACATTTTAAAGAAGAACAAACATCCGGCCTAAAATAAAAAGGGACAGATTTCTCCCCTTCCCATCGGCCCCTGCTTACCTTTTGGATGTCGCCACTGCCTGCTGCAGCGACATCCGGTTGCTTCACGTCCCGATCCTCACCCGCCACCTACTCAGACGGCTTTAGCCATGCTTTTCAATGTCCCACGCAAATCGTTCAGCTTCACAAAGTCTCGCGAGATTTTGAGCAGCTCCATTGCATCCCAATCCCATTCATGGGCACTGTGCAGGTGCGAGACGGGGGGGGGGTAGTAAGTAGTGCCTGATGGGATGCAAGATGGTGCCGCCCATTGGGAGATCACCTGGAATCCGAGAAGATGAATCCCCACGCGAGGTGAGTAAACACTCCCCAATTGTGGTTTGGGGGAGGTTTTAACCTCTAACAAACTAAACATGGTCTAATGGATCACCTGTTAATCAGAGGCGCAGCCAGACTTTGCTGCACCTGGGGCAAAGATTCAGAATGGCTCCCCCACCAAATATAGCTTAAAGCAGACCAACTTTTACAGTAATAAATATCTGAACCCTCCCAGGCTATATTCTAAATATGAGCTGACATAAAAAAACACCCATACATACCTTTTACATTTTCCAAGCTGTGGTCCCAGGTCGCCCAAGATCTCCACTGCTGCTTTCTGCCATGTTGTAAGCCAGGAGGTGTTGTTCTTCTGTTATCCTCTGGGGGTCCTGTTGCAAACTCTCGCACCTGTGCTGTATGATAAGATAGATTAGCACAGCAGATGAGCCTTCTTGCCAGCCACTGTTGCGTATACTGTGCAACAAATACGGGGGACAAAAGAAAGGAATATGAGAGGAAGACAGACAAAGTGAGTCTATTAATCACCATTACATAGGGGGCTTTTTAAATAGCACCCTATATGTTAAATGACTGGTGTTCCTCTTCAAGCTGAATTGCCATGCCCCTTAGCAGATTGAACTTCCAGTTTAATCAAAGTAGTAAAACATAATAAATAGTACACAATGTGTATAAATAACCAATTTAAAATTCATGTCCAGGCACAAAAATATGGATATCTTTATCATTTCTTCAGCTGACCCATCCTAGTTCAGTTAAATAAAACTTACCAGAACCACTCAAATCTATAAGATTCCAGGGCCTCTTGATTCCCCCCCCCCCAGGGGCGTCCAGATCCAGGATGCTCCGCTGTGTGAAACCCCCCAGGTCACCCTGCAAACTCAGCTTCTCCCCTGAGACAACAGCGCAAGAACGTGCAGAGGCCACCCTCTGATATACCATTAGCAGGGTGCGGGACCGCGCCAGGCATTTGTCAATGGCTGGTGCGGTCGCAATCCCTATAAGAGGGAAGCGAAGATGCGGTTGCCAACACGCACGGCTAGACTCGGCTGGAGCCGAGACTTAGGCAAGTCTAGACGGGGTTATGTGAGCAGATCCGAGCACACTGATTGGATGAGAGGCTGCGTATGCGCCGTAGAACCGGAGAAAGGTGAGTTCGACTGGCCAACCTGGGAGGTTCACACAGTGAGGCATCCCGGATCGGGATGAAAATGGAGTTTTGCCTGAGAGCTGGTGGCATAGCTCTGCTTTAAAATGTGGGATGGAGGTCATGCTAATTACTTGATAAAGTAAGTGTAACTCAGGGTCCACATTTGGGTGTGAATTACAACCTACATCTTGGTGAGTTTTTTAGCTTTAACACACAAAAATATTTTTCTCAATTTTCCCCCAAATCGCCTGTCACACTGGGTCACTTTTACAGGTGAGGTCCATAATTTTTCAAAGAGGTCAGGGGAATTTTTTAAATGTTTGGAAATAACAGCACTCCATGGGGTATACTAAAGAATTAGCAATTTCTTATGCATAGCCCATAGGTTGCTGTTCTCAAACAAAATTATCCTTACTACTTTCTTAAAGGGATTTTTCAGGTAAATAATAAAAAAGATGAATGGGCAGCATGCCTTTGGATAAGGCCTCTCCATGGTGTTTCAGATGCCTGGGACCAGGGCAGAAGGGGAAACATGATGCAATTTCCCAGCCACCCATACTAGCCCCTTAACATGCATCAAACAAGCATATCTTATGCTTTCTCTATGTGCATACTCCCATCCACATAATGCCTGCCCTCTCCCCTGTGTGTAACCCGCCCCTCTCCCTTCTAAGCTCCTTTCATGCTGATGCTGACACCTTAAGTGATGGGTGTATGGCAGAAGGTTGCGGTGGTGCTGTTAATACAGTGGGTGATGGATAAGTGGGCGACAGTTTGGTGATGGTGTGGCACAAACTGAGGAGACCGCCCTTCCTATAGCCAGTGCAGGGCTACAGCAAAATGGCTGCCTCCGTCACTCAGGACACCTTTACTGGAGGGAAGCTAGGGACATCCTCAGTGAATGAAATTCTGGAGCCCCAAACTGTCTGTTCATCATCCACAAGCACAGTGTGTTTGGAATTGTGTGCATGCGCGTTTGGGAATGTGCGTTCTGACAGCCCGTGCATGCACTGATGGGATCACCAAAGTGGTGAGTTCTTATGTCAATCCATGGGGATTTCACACAGTGACAGGATGACCTGTTGAAGGGGAATAGTCACCAGGACAGTGAACATCCAGGTGTTTGCTCCTCTTTAAGGTTCCTATTTTCAAATTTCTTACCAATAGATCTATTTTTAAAAAGTCATGATGAGATCAGATGGGATGAGTGCCAGCCCCAAATTTTTTGGGGCTGCTGCATGTGACATGGGATCCCTGGGCGGTTGGGATTATTTCTATATGCATTTTTATCACTTTTTTTTGTGATGACAACTTGTGATTTGGGCCGTTATAAAGATAAGTCATGTTAATCTAATGTCCCTAATGCAATTCCCATAAAAAAAAAAACTGCAAAATAAAAAATAGGGAATCCAACAGCATTCCTGAATTCCTTTTTTTGAGCGCCTCGTCAGGAACCCTACAGCTGACAGCACTGCGGCCAGAAGCCGACGCTGTGGTACGCGTGCTGCCAATCATCTCGGACGAGACGCTCAAGTGGTGCCCCCACAAATAATAATAAATTAGCCCCCCAATTTACTGTACAGTACTGTGATTTCGAGTCTGTGTCCAAAGTTAGTATTTCTTACAAGCAAGTGTTTCAGTGTTATAGAAGGCACACACAAGAATCTAGAGCCAGCTGTTGGCCTTCCCCTGTGTGAAACCCTTGGGGACGGCCGCAGGGAACAAAAGTCATTGTCCCGCATTTGGTAGTGCTTTAACAATGTGTAATTTCTAGCACAAGAACTAAAAAGCAGCTTAAATGCACACTGAAACTTAACCCTTTTGTTCACAGCAATGATATCCTGTGACTGTAATGACGAACCTCTGACCATTACTTATTAGATACAGTGCCAATATTTTTGGCATGTAAAAAAACATTACATCTAGCGTGTAGTGCCAATAAGCTGGTGGAACAAAGTAGCACTCACTGGCGCTGTTCGAATCTGTATAAGGGTCCAACAGACACTGACACAGGCTGCCTAATACCTAGTGCCCCTAATCAAGTTGACTATTTTTAACATATCTGGTGTTTTGACTTGCAGCACAAATCTGAATTAATATCAGTAATATAAACTATATATACATTTTAATTATTTTTATTGAGCTTTGCAGTATTGGTACAAAATACACTAGACACAAAGGCCCCATCAATAGTGTAACAGTGTGGGGGCTTAACCAGCACCCCTGTTAAAAGGGGTGTAGGTTTTTTGGTTAGGGACTGTGGCAAGGATGCCTTAGATTTTTGCCTCCCAGGCACAGAGGGGTTATGTTTTGGATGCTAAATAGGGACTGCCTACCTCAACACTGGTTGGTACCTGTGTCTGATGTAAGGCAGAACCAGGGAGTGTCAGTGGTTGTTGAGAGTGCAGAAGCAGATCCTGGATACTAAGTCATGAGGCTGAAGAGTTTCAGGGCCAGTGCCCAGGGAGGGAGCACTGGTGGACACCCTCTAAGGGGGTGCTCAAGGAAACCGCTCAGAACAACTTCCTAGCTGAAGGGCCTTGGAGGTCCTGAGGTAGGTGGTTACCAGAGGGAAGAAAACCCACCTGGATGGACTCCTGGAATGCAGACTAAGGGCCTTATTTATCAAGGGATAGCGCCAGGTAGTGTCTCACTAGCGCCAGGTAGCGCCAGCTATCGGCGGCTACCGACTCCAGAACGCCAGGCTGCGAACACAATCACGCATTTATCACGCTAAATGAGGCTAGTGCCGGCGAGAGCGTCAGCTAGCACGGGATTCATCATGTTGCAGACTTCAGCGAACAGCGCCGCTGCTAATCCCATCACAGCGCCAGGTATGACCTCTCGCTACCTGGCGCTCTCCAATGCATTTCAATGGAGAAATCTTTAAATATTCATAATTAATTGATATTAATGTTTTTTTTTTTTTTAATGTCAAAAATTCTGTGACCACTTCTGCAATGTTATTTTTTTTTTAAGGTAATAAAATTAAAAAAAAAAAATTTGTGCAGAATTGATATTACAGGTCTGAAATTAATGTATTTATATAACAAAATGTTTATAAAAACATGTTTATTTTTTTTAACAAAAATATGATTGTTTGGGGGTTAAAAAACTACTTTTAACCCATCGCCGCCAGCGCTCTGGGGTTTAAACATGCATTTCACAGCGCGAGAATTTTTTGAGCGTGATTTGTTAATGAATATGCTGGGAGCCGTTCGCTATGGCCATTCGCTGTCATGCGCTCCGATACAGCGCGGAACCAGTCAAACAGCGACTCCTAACCCCGTATTCAACATTACCGCACACCGACTGAGTCGCTGTCAACAGCCGAACAACGGCCAAGCACAGCGAATACTAGCGGGCGCTGTGAAAATCACGCTACTGTCACTCATCTGTCGCTACCTGGCGCTAATAATAAATCGGCCTTCCCGTAGGGGCCAAGCAATAGAAGTGGGCACCTCATAAAAACCCTACATGTCAGGAAACCCTTGCTTGAAGCGACCCAAATAAAGTGGGGAAGCCTAATTAAACTTTGCTTTAATTCTGCCTGAAATTATGTCTAGGGCCCGAACGAGTACCAACACAACCCCTGCCCTGCCCCCAGACCTAAGAAGACCCCTCATTTAGTGTAGCTTTGGAACAGGGCCAATCTCTACACTTATGTATATGGATTCCCCCAACCTAATGGCGCATTGTGAGGCATGGGCTTTTTTTTTAAGCAGGAGAAGCAGACCTTAATTGATGCTAAATAGTCCAAAGAATTTATGTCAAGCTTTCCATCAAAGAAAAAGTATTTGTAAAATGACCATACATGGTATGACTGAATTCATTTGTAGTTGCCTAGGACAGCAGGAACATGCACATCTTTATAATCATCTGGGTCAAGTGTAACTGTGCCCCCTTTTCATACAAGTGAAATCTCCCACAATCATATGCAAGTTTTCCTATAAAATCTCAAAGTTGCTGCTGGGCACACACCCTCTGCAACTTCAATTGTGCAGTTGAGAAACACATACATATAATAAAAATACTTTAACATATCCCTCATAGCCTTTTTTGGTGCCTTTTATCCCAGGTGGCAAAACTAGAAAGCAAAAAGCTGGAGCATTAGGTGGGCAGCCTAATGAGAAAAGCAAAACATAGTAAAGAAGTAACACTTACACAGAAGCTTTGCTATGACAGGGAACATATGCACCACAACCAAGGTTACACAAAAAACACTGTTTTAAACATAAAGCATTTTTTATTTTACCTCCTCACACACCTTCCGCCTTGCACCCTTGCTCTTCCTCAGGCATCATTACGTTAGCACCATATCCGGATTTCGGTGCTTCCCTAAACTGTTTTTTATCTCAAATGTAAATAGTTGTAATGCTAAATACCAACTTGTAATTTAAGCATTTTTGTCTTTCATGCTATGTATCCAAGTAAGGAGATGATAATCTGTTATAAATGTGAATTCTCTTCCAAGTATATAGTAACACAATGCTTCCAAAGCCCACTTGATTGCCAGCTCCTCTTTCTCTATAGTGAAATATTTTTATTCCTGGGGAAAAAGCTTCCTACTTAAATAAAGTATACAGTAAATAATCGTATTTTCACCATTAATCTCTTGAAAAAGGGCTGCCCCAGGTCCAACCTCTGATGCATCTAGCTGCACAATAAATGGTTTGTCAAAGTTTGGACTGGCTCTTTGCACAAATTTTCTTTTATTTATCTGAAAGCTATAGCACATTCCATTGTCCATGTCACTTTCTCGTTCATATTTTTTTATTTAGGCCAGTTAAACAAGACTATGGCTGCAAATTCTGGAATTTAATGTCTGTAATATCCAACAAGACCCCAAAAAGACCTGAGTTTGTTTTTGTGGTTAGGATGGTTGCAGATTGAATGGTTTGTACTTTGGAAATTTCTGGTGTCACTTTACCATTCCCCACAATAAACCATGGTACCTGGTTTCTTGAAATCCTAATGCACATTTACATGGGTTGATTGTAAAACCTGTTTTTATTCATTTCATCTAGTACTCTTGTGCAAGAGGTCTTCCCATGTTTTTCTAAAGATTACATCATATAATTATGCTGCACTGTATTCTACATGGCCTTTTAAAAGTATGTCCATAGCCCTCTGAAATGTGGCTGGAGCACCATGAAGACCATAGCATGGTTTTGAAGTGATATAAAGCACAAAGTTTTACAAAGGCAGCTTTTTCTTCTGTTCAGCAGGAATTTGCCAATACACTTTACACAAATCCATGATAGAAATCTAAATAGTCCAATCTATCAATGAGAGTATCAATACAGGGTTTTGGGTAACTCAAAACTAGATATAGCATTAATTTAATGAAATCTACACAAAATCTTCTTGTTTTATGATTTTTCGCAATAATCACTACAGGTGAAAACCATTTTCTAGATTGTTCGATAACTCCCAACCTAAACATTCTTGCACTCCCTTTTCTACTTGGCTTTTTAGCTTTTCTGGTATCCGATGTGGGTTTTGTCTTATTGTTGCATGCTCCCCAGTATTTATTTCATGATTAATTAAGGCTTGTAACCCAACCCTGCTGAACACATTCAAGATTTCTCCAACAACCCTTTTAGTAGTAACTGTTCACATAGGAATTGCCTCAGTGTACAGTAATCAACTATGGTAAGAATGAAACAATTTCCCTTGGAATTTTTCTCTAGTGGGCCAAAAATATCCATATCAGCAGCATTAAAATGGTTAATCAATTACTAGTAATGGGATAAGTTCTGCATTAGGAGGGGCAGAAGCAGTGTACTAGCATACGGCCTTATTTATCAAGGGCTAGCGCCAGGTAGTGTCTGACGAGCGCCAGGTACCGCCAGCTAACGGCGGCTACCGAATCAAGTACGCCCGGCGGCGGTCACCATGACGCATTTATCACGCTAAATGAGGCTAGCGCCGGCGAGAGCCTCAGCTAGCGCGGGATTCATCATGTAGCCGACTGCAACGAACAGCGCCGCTGCTAATCCCATCACAGCGACAGGTATGACCTGGCGCTCCCTGGCGTTGTCCAATGCATTTCAATGGAGCAATCTTTAAATAATCATAATTAATTGCTATTAATGTATTTTTTTTTTTTTAATGACAAAAAATCTGTGACCACTTCTGCAATGTTAGGATTTTTTTTTAAGAAAAAAAAAAAAATAAATAAAAATTGTGCAGAATTGATATTACAGGTCTGATATTCATGTATTCATATTACAAAATGTTTAGAAAAACTTGTATAATTTTTACATATAAAAAAAATGGTTGTTTGTGGGTTAAAAACTACTTTACACACATCGCCGCCAGCGCTCTGGGGTTTAAACAAGGAATTCACAGCGCGAGAAATTTTTGAGCGTGGTTTGTTAATGAATCTGCAGCAAGCCGTTCGCTCTGGCCATTCGCTGTCAGGCGCACCCATACAACGCGGAACCTGTGAAACAGCGACTCCTAACCCCGTATTCAACATTACCGCACACCGACTGAGTCGCTGTCAACAAGCAAACCCCGGCCAAGCACAGCGAATACTAGCTGGCGCTGTGAAAATCACGCTACTGGCGCTCATCTGTCGCTACCTGGCGCTATTAATGAATCGGCCTCATACTGAGCAGATGCAACAGTAAGCAGTTTCTTCATCATAAACTCCAGGCCAATAGAACTAATTAAAGCACCCTAGCCAAAGTTGTTTATAACCTAAATGTCAACAAAAGGTACATCATGGGCCAGTTTTAAAATTTCTAATCTGAACCTTTTTAGCACAACTGTCAGGAACTCACTCACCGCGTCCTCGCTCCCGCGCCGTCCCCGGGCAGCTGGCCGCGCAGCTCCCGGCTCGCGTCTCTCCCGAGCAGCGGCCCGCGCGCGAGCACGTGTCTCTTATGCCCTCCGGCGGCGCTACTCTGTGCGCGCCCGCCAGAGGAGAAGTTAAAGAGCCTGCGGGCTCAGCTTGGGGAGGGACTCCTCCCTCTCCACTCTTAGTGGGCCAATGAGCCCTAGTGTTGTATTTTGGGCCAATGAGCCCCGGCAGAGAGATGCTGCCTTTACGCCCCTTCAATCCATATTAAGTTTTATGTTGCACCAATCATGTCCCTGTCTCCTTTGTCCAATCATGTCCTGTCCCTATAAAGTCTTTCCCCGCCATTCACCCAGTGCCTGTTATAGCGCCTTGAACCTAGTCAGCTGCTAGTCTCTTGAGATAGATCTGAACTCCCGTTGCCGACCACCGCCTGTTTTTTGACCATCCTTGATCTGAACTCCCGTTGCCGACCACCGCCTGTTTTTGACCATCCTAGATCTGAACTCCCGTTGCCTACCACCGCCTGTTTTTTGACCATCCTTGATCTGAACTCCCGTTGCCGACCACCGCCTGTTTTTGACCATCCTAAATCTGAACTCCCGTTGCCCACCTCTGCTCCAAACCTAGACCACGATTTTCCCACACCTTTGTACTGCTGCCATCTCGGATTCCTCATTGCCGACCTCCTAGCCTGTTTCTGGACTTCCGTTAAACGCTCAGCTATTGGGCTACTCAATACCGCTTCCAGCCACGGGTTCTCCAGACCTCCGTACAGTAAGCCTACAACCTTTGAGTCATTGAAGTCCTGGGGGCAACCGATCCCGGGCAGGCGTGTTCTGCGTCCCGGCAAGCGGGGGCTCCTACAGGTGAAGCTGGCTGCGGAGATTGGGGGTTGAGGGCTTACCTGGAGGGCTGGAGTTACCTAAGCGGATCATTGTAGTACCCAGAGCGTGACATTATAACTGGCCACTACAAAGAAAAAATGGAAGACCTGGTGCAGCAGGTGCAGGCCATGGCCACTGCTATCAACCAGCTTGCCCAGAGAGTGGCCAATCAGGAAACGCGACAGATACCTGCATCCGCTGTATCACCTCACGTTCCAGAACCAAAGATCCCGTTACCAGAGAAATTCTTTGGAGACCGAGCCGGTTTTTCCAATTTCAAGAACTTTTGTGATCTCTATTTTAAGTTGCGGCCCTTATCCTCGGGCACTGAGACCCAACGGGTGGGTTTAATTATTTCTCTTTTACAAGGAGACCCCCAGTCATGGGCCTTTAGCTTGCCTCCTGAGGATCCTGCCTTGCACTCCGTTTCATCTTTTTTTTTGGCTATGGGGGAGCTTTATGCCGATCCAGACCGTCAGTCCACGGCCGAAAACAGGCTTCGGGCCCTAAAGCAGGGTCGGAATTCCGCCGAGGACTACAGTGCTGAGTTCCGGCGGTGGGCAGTGGAATCTAGATGGAATGACCCAGCCCTGTGTAGCCAGTTCCGTATGGGGCTTTCAGAAAATATCAAGGATGCTTTGGTTAATTTCCCTACACCAGCAGATCTAGACCAACTCATGCAGGTCTCCATCAAGATTGATCGGTGACTTAGGGAAAGAGCCAGAGAAAGGGTTAGAACCACCACGCCCTTTAAGTCATCTCAGAACCCCAACCCGTCAACTTCTCTAGGGGTAAACTCTTCCTCACAAGAGGAGCCCATGCAGATCGGTAGAGCTCGTCTTTCCCAGGACGAGAAGCAACGAAGGCGTTCCATGGGACTTTGCTTGTATTGTGGGTGTCCGGGACATTTTGCTAGGTCCTGTCCAAATAAGGGGTACCCAGCGGGAAACTTCCTCGCCTAGATCAGGAGGAGAGTACTGATCTAGGTGAGTTGGTAAATTACTCTCATCAGAATAAGATGTTAATTCCCACTGAGCTTTTCTGGGGTCCTTCCAAGCAGGCAGTATCTGCTTTTATTGATAGTGGAGCTGTGGGCAATTTCCTGGATCAGAGCATGATCTCCATCCTGGGGATTCCGCTGGTACCCCTTGAGAAATCTCTCCAGGTTTTGGCCATAAATGGGAAGGCCATCCAGGGAGGACCGGTCTGTACTAAGACCCCCTCCTCTCAAATTGGTTGTTGGCTCCTCCCACTCAGAATACATAGAATTCCTGGTTTTTGATTGTCCGGAAACACCAGTAGTTCTGGGATACCCATGGTTAAAACTCCACAACCCCATTTTAGATTGGCAGACTGGGGACTTAGTTAGGTGGAGTAGTTACTGTAAGACACATTGTTTTTTCCACTGCCCTTAGGATTGTTCTGATGCTGCCCCAGGAATTGCCTCAACCTTATGCAGATTGGGCAGATGTTTTCTCCGAGCGATCTGCCGATACCCTCCCCCCACACAGGGCCTATGACTGTCCCATTGACCTGCTTCCTGGAACAATCCCTCACAGAGGAAAATTTTATAATCTAACCCGGCCAGAGGAGCAGGCAATGAGGGAATACATTTCGGAGAATCTGAGCAAGGGATTTATCCGCCCTTCAACATCACCTGCGGGCGCTGGATTCTTTTTTGTGGAGAAGAAGGATGGAGGTTTAAGGCCTTGCATAGATTATAGGGCCTTGAACAAGATCACAGTAAAGAATCGTTATCCTCTTCCTTTTATTGGGGATTTATTTAATCAAGTAGTGGGGGCTCGCGTTTTTTCTAAGTTAGACCTAAAAGGGGCCTACAACTTGATCCGTATTCGGCAAGGGGATGAATGGAAAACGGCTTTTAATGTTAAAGATGGCCATTACGAATATTTAGTTATGCCTTTTGGCCTTTGTAATGCTCCTGCTGTCTTCCAAGACTTTGTTAACGATGTCTTTCGTGAGTATTTGGGCAGATTCATGGTGATCTATTTGGATGATATCCTCGTTTTCTCCAATACCTTGTCTGAACATAGGCAACATGTAAAGATGGTCCTTCAGAAGTTGAGAGAAAATAACCTGTATGCCAAGATCTCCAAATGTATGTTTGAGGTCACCTCCATTCCCTTCTTGGGTTATATTATTTCTAGCCAGGGGTTGGAGATGGATGCGGGAAAGGTGTCGGCAGTGCGGGATTGGGTACAACCTAAAACTTTAAAAGAATTACAGCGTTTTTTAGGTTTTGCTAATTGCTATCGGTGTTTTATCAAGGGCTTTTCTAGTATCGTTGCTCCTCTCACCAACCTTACCCGCAAAGGCGCTTTCTCTGTAAACTGGTCACCGTCGGCCAAGAAAGCTTTCCTTACTCTAAAACAGGCTTTCACTTCTGCGCCATTTTTAGTTCACCCTGATGTCAATAAACCCTTTATTATTGAAGTAGATGCGTCCGAGTTGGGTGTGGGAGCAGTTCTGTCGCAATACTCTGGTCTTCCTGAACGTTTGCATCCCTGCGCCTACTTTTCCCGGAAATTTAGTACCGCGGAACAAAATTATGATGTTGGAAACAGGGAGTTATTGGCGGTCAAGCTGGCCTTTGACGAATGGCGTCATTGGTTAGAAGGTTGTTTGCATCCGATCACGGTCTATACTGACCACAAAAATCTCGAGTTTATTAGTTCTGCTAAGAGGTTGAACTCTCGTCAGGCTCGTTGGGCATTATTTTTTTCGTGCTTTAATTTTATTATTACATTTAAGCCAGGGGTTAAGAATTCTAAAGCTGATGCTCTCTCCCGCATGTTTGGGGTTTGCAGGGATCGGGGTGATGTGGACGAACCTATTTTGCCTTTGGGTTGTGTGATTGGGGCTCTACTTCCTGATCTTTCTAATGCCTTGGCGCCGTTTCAAAATGAATCTCCTATAGATGTACCTTTAGGGTGCCAGTTTGTACCTCCGCACCTGCGTCCTGATGTAATCTGCGAGTTCCACAACGCGAAAACTGCTGGTCATCTGGGAAATCGTAAGACTTTCATTTTAGCCCGACGCCTTGTATGGTGGCCTACTATGCGACATGATATTACTGCCTTTATCGACGCATGCTCCGTTTGTGCGCGGAATAAAGGGGTACACAAGGCCCCTAGTGGGTGTTTGGTCCCACTTGAGATTCCTAAAGAACCATGGTCTCATATCTCTATGGATTTTATTGTAGACTTGCCTCCCTCACATGGGAACACTGTGATTTGGGTGGTTGTCGACCGTTTCAGTAAGATGGCTCATTTTATTTCTTTACCCAAACTACCCTCGGCTCCTGAGCTTTCGCGGTTATTCATCTCGCATATTTTCCGTCTCCATGGCATTCCGCTCAATATTGTTTCCGATCGGGGTGTGCAGTTTACGTCACGTTTTTGGAAAAATTTCTGTTCACGTTTGGGGATTCAGATTTCTTTGTCTTCCGCATACCATCCCCAGACTAATGGGCAGACTGAAAGAACTAATCAAAGTCTGGAACAATACTTAAGATGTTATATTTCTGATGCTCAAGAGCAATGGTCGGACTTCATTGATTTTGCTGAGTTCGCGTACAATAATGCGCCGAGTGAAAGCACTAAGATGTCCCCCTTTTTCTGCAATTTAGGAAAGAATCCCAGAGGTTCCTCACTCTCAGGGTCACCTTCTGATTTACCGGCATTGGAAGAGTGGCTCCAAGAACGGAAATAAATCTGGGCACGCGTCCAAGAGACTTTAAGAGATATAAGAAATTTGCCGATCGTCACAGGTCTCAGGGACCTATCCTTTGGATTTGGGATCTCGTTTGGGTTTCCACTAAGAACATCGCTCTCCGGCAGCCTTCCAGTAAATTGGGTCCTAAGTTTATTGGTCCTTTCCCCATAATTAGGAAGTTGAACAGTGTAACCTTTAAAGTTCAACTCCCTCCGTCTATGAAAATCCCTAATTCTTTTCATGTATCGCTGCTTAAACCAGCTAAGAGTACTCCTCTTGCTGGTCCTTCACCAATCTTGGTTGATAATGAGCCTGAATACAAGGTAAACAAAATCTTAGATTCACGTAAAGTCCGTAATTCGCTACAGTATTTATTTGACTGGGTTGGCTACGGTCCTGAGGAGAGGTGCTGGGTTGCTGCAAGAGATGTTCACGCCAGGGCTCTGGTAAAAAAATTCCATCAGGACAATCCAGGGAAACCTGGTGAGGGTCCGGAGGCCCCTCGTGAAGGGGGGGTAGTGTCAGGAACTCACTCACCGCGTCCTCGCTCCCGCGCCGTCCCCGGGCAGCTGGCCGTGCAGCTCCCGGCTCGCGTCTCTCCCGAGCAGCGGCTCCGGCGGCGCTCAGCTTGGCCCCGAGCCCCGCTCTCAGCTCCGGCCCCGGCTCCTGTAGACGTGCTCACGCACGTGTCTCTTATGCCCTCCGGCGGCGCTACTCTCTGCGCGCCCGCCGGAGGAGAAGTTAAAGAGCCTGCGGGCTCAGCTTGGGGAGGGACTCCTCCCTCTCCACTCTTAGTGGGCCAATGAGCCCTAGTGTTGTATTTTGGGCCAATGAGCCCCGGCAGAGAGATGCTGCCTTTACGCCCCTTCCGTTTTGACCCAATCCCTATTAAGTTTTATGTTGCACCAATCATGTCCCTGTCTCCTTTGTCCAATCATGTCCTGTCCCTATAAAGTCTTTCCCCGCCATTCACCCAGTGCCTGTTATAGCGCCTTGAACCTAGTCAGCTGCTAGTCTCTTGGGATAGATCTGAACTCCCGTTGCCGACCACCGCCTGTTTTTTGACCATCCTTAATCTGAACTCCCGTTGCCGACCACCGCCTGTTTTTGACCATCCTAGATCTGAACTCCCGTTGCCGACCACCGCCTGTTTTTTGACCATCCTTGATCTGAACTCCCGTTGCCGACCACCGCCTGTTTTTTGACCATCCTTGATCTGAACTCCCGTTGCCGACCACCGCCTGTTTTTGACCATCCTAGATCTGAACTCCCGTTGCCCACCTCTGCTCCAAACCTAGACCACGATTTTCCCACTCCTTTGTACTGCTGCCATCTCGGATTCCTCATTGCCGACCTCCTAGCCTGTTTCTGGACTTCCGTTAAACGCTCAGCTATTGGGCTACTCAATACCGCTTCCAGCCACGGGTTCTCCAGACCTCCGTACAGTAAGCCTACAACCTTTGAGCCATTGAAGTCCTGGGGGCAACCGATCCCGGGCAGGCATGTTCTGCGTCCCGGCAAGCGGGGGCTCCTACAGGTGAAGCTGGCTGCGGAGATTGGGGGTTGAGGGCTTACCTGGAGGGCTGGAGTTACCTAAGCGGATCATTGTAGTACCCAGAGCGTAACAACAACCAGTTGTTGTACTTGTTCTCCTGTTTTTCTTAAAAAAAGGTGTAACAGGTTGCTTACCACTTTCCCCAATCTCTTTTAAGTTAGCTAAACCTTGTTAATACAATGGATAAAACTCAATGGGGAACGCAATATCCAGTATGGTAAAAAAAAATTATCCAACTGTAGTTCAATATTTGATGTGCAGTGAATATTGTATCTACATGAACACAAGTAATGGGTACTTTAGGAAACTCTGTTTTATGGGTTATCAATTCCTCATTTACCAATCTGAGTTTACTCCCAGAAATCCAGTAAAGCATCTACACTTTGTAGATTAATTTGAACTGGATGGATAAAGTCACTGTATTCATAGAATGAAGCAGATGCTGGGCCTTTAAGGTTTTGTCTTGGACAATATTTGGCCAGGTAACCTCTCTTTTGACAAATATAGCACATTTTGTCACTGGTAGTTGATTTAACTGATGTCCTGTTTTCTTGGCCTCTTCCTGCAGGGATCACTCAGTATGCTTTGGGCGGTCCAGTTGCAGATCTGTTTATGTCTCTTTCAGCAAGGAGAAAGTCATCTACCAATGAAAATGCTTTATCTGCATCTTTGGGTCTGTGTTTTAACCCAGGCATTAACATCAGCTGGAAGAATTTGTAGAAACTGTTAAAGTATGATTAATTTACCAATTTGCTGAATTGTTTTGATCTCCATTTTCATCCATTTCCCATATAAATCCCGCAGGCGAGTAAAGACTTCCCTTTAAGTGTAACAGTATTTGAGTTCTCTAAACCTCTGTCTGTAGCTTTCCTCATATATATCATATCACCTTAAAATTGCCTCTTTAACCAGTTCATAGTTTTTTGCTTCCTGTTCATGTGGCTATATGCGAGCTGGTCTTGTGCAGTAGGATAAGCTGCCAGTCGTATCACCCATTGTTCCTTAGGTCACTGACGGCTGCTTGCAATCCTTTCAAATGTAGTTAAAGACACCTCAATGTCATCATAGTACGTTTTGTATGGTAGTACGTTTTGTCATGTGCAGGTCTCTCCAAGACAATACTGATACAGGATGAGGAGGGGATTCCGCTTGCTGTTCCAGCTTTAGAGTTTTAAACAGCTTCCTCCAACATTCATCACGCCTTTTGCAATGATTCATGGTTTCTACTGACTTTCTCCAGTTGATGTTTGTCTGCTTTAATCTGCTGCACAGCCAGCTATTTTATGAAATCAGCAATGTTCTCAGGTCAATCAAGTGGCTCAGCAGCATGGTGAACTATTAAATCAACTACCCCTTGCACATCTGGTCGCTCATCTTTTGATGCAGTTTTTCTGACTTTTGGTCTGGCACCTTGTCTGTCTTTAGGTCTGGCACCTTGTTCCTCCATTCATTTGGGCTTCTGTGCAGCAGTTTCTTTAGCACACCAGGAGCTGGCCTCAAACATCACTGCTTTGTCACCTTTAAATGCAAGTATTTAAAACAGTACTCACGGTTTAATCCCACTCTTCTTGCACCATCTGTGGTGCATGGGATTTTTTTTTTATGTAGGACAAGCAGACCTTAAATTTGTTTCAAGCACTTTATTTTCGTCAAAGAAATTTCTTGCAAAATGTCCATACATTGTGTAACGAAATCCATTTGAAGTTCCTTAAGACAGCAAGAACATGTACACGTTTACAATCCTCTAGTTCAAGATTAACTGTGTCCTTTTTTATACAAGTGAAATCTCCCACAATCCTATGCAAGTTTTCCTATAAAATCTCAAAGTTGCTGCTGGCCAGCCCTATTGAAGTATCCCAAGGTCTGAGGGCAGTCGAGACCTTCCTTAACAACCTATCCTTGTTAGCGTGCAGCATGACCACAATGTTTTCCTCTTGTCCCTTTTAAAATTTTGAGTCAGACAATGCAATAGGAACTACTTGAGACCCATACCTCCAAGTACAGAGTACTGAGTACCTCGTCGTATGTGAGCCTGTACCTGGGGGTATGGGAACCACATCTTTGGGGAGATGAGGATTTGGTGATGTACCTGTGCCATGTACTCAGTTGGCACAGCTACATCGACGATATCCTTTTCTTTTGGACTGGTGCCTCATCCCTTCTTGAACAGTTTGTCAAGGTTCTAAACGAAAATTCTTATAAACTGAAATTCACATTTAATTATGACTAGAGATGAGCGAACTTTTGAAAAATTCGATTCGGCTGATTCGCCGAATTTTCCGGGAAAAATCGTTTCGGTCCGAATTTATTTGTGACACATCGCTATTAAAAACGACTATTTCTGGGAGTCCAAGAGCCTCCATAGGGTTGCAGAACGTTTTACTTGGCTGTAACATGCATAGGATGCATGCTGGGTTAGTGAAATACTATTGTAAAGAAGTATGACATGCAGATCAGAGGCGTCGCTATTAGATTCGCTGATGCAGAGCAGCACAATTACAGAGCCTTGAGGTGGCATCAGCATGATGAGCCCATATATTGCCTGAAAGACACACAGTGGAGTTAGCCCATATATTGCCTAAAAAACACACCCTGAATTTGGCAGCAGCATAGGGAGCCCAAATATTGCCTGAAAGACACACTCTGGACTTGGCAGCAGCATAGGGAACACATATATTGCTGGAAAAACACACCCAGGAGTTGGCCGCAGCATTAGGAGCCCATATATTGCCTGAAAGACACACCCAGGAGTTGGCAGCAGCATAGGGAGCTCATATATTGCCTGAAAAAACACATTGGAGTTGGCAGCAGCATTAGGAGTCCATATATTGCCTGAAAGACACACCCTGGAGTTGGTAGCGGCAGCAGCAGGAGCCCAAACATTGCTTAAAAGAGACACTGGACTAGGCAGCAGGAGCCCAAAAATTGACCTAAAGACACACTGGAGTTGGCAGCAGCAGGAGCCTAAACATTGGCTGAAAGAGACACTGGAGTTGCCAGCAGGAGCCCAAAAATTGGCCTAAAGACACACCCTGGAGTTGGCAGCAACAGCAGCAGAAGCCCAAGAATTGGCCTAAAGACACACTGGAGTTGGCAGCAGCAGCAGTAGGAGCCCAAACATTGCTTAAAAGAGACACTGGAGTTGGCAGCAGGAGCCCAAAAATTGGCCTAAAGACACGCTGGAGTTGCCAGCAGCAGCAGCAGGAGCCCAAACATTGCTTGAAAGAGACACTGGAGTTGGCAGCAGGAGCCCAAAAATTGGCCTAAAGACACACTGGAGTTGGCAGCAGCAGCAGGAGCCCAAACATTGGCTGAAAGAGACACTGGAGTTGCCAGCAGGAGCCCAAAAATTGGCCTAAAGACACCCTGGAGTTGGCAGCAGCAGCAGCAGGAGCCCAAACATTGCTTGAATGAGACACTGGAGTTGGCAGCACGAGCCCAAACATTGGCATAAAGACACACTGGAGTTGCCAGCAGCAGGAGCCCAAACATTGCTTGAAAGAAACACTGGAGTTGGCAGCAGGAGCTCAAAAACTGGCCTAAAGACACACCCTGGAGTTGGCAGCAGCAGGAGCCCAAAAATTGGCCTAAAGACACACTGGAGTTGGCAGCAGCAGGAGCCCAAAATTGGCCAAAAGACACACTGGAGTTGCCAGCAGCAGCAGCAGGAGCCCAAACATTGCTTGAAAGAGACACTGGAGTCGGCAGCAGGAGCCCAAACATTGGCCTAAAGACACACTGGAGTTGGCAGCAGCAGCAGGATCCCAAACATTGCTTGAAAGAGACACCCTGGAGTTGGCAGCAGCAGCAGGAGCCAAAACATTGACTGAATGACACCCTGGAGTTGGCAGCAGCAGCCCAAAAATTGGCCTAAAGACACACTGGAGCTGGCAGCAGGAGGCCAAAAATTGGCCTAAAGACACACAATGGAGTTGGCAGCAGCAGCAGGAGCCCAAACATTGCTTGAAAGAGACACTGGAGTTGGCAGCAGGAGCCCAAAAATTGGCCTAAAGACACACTGGAGTTGGCAACAGCAGCAGCAGGAGCCCAAACATTGCTTGAAAGAGACAGTGGTGTTGGCAGCAGGAGTCCAAAAACTGGCCGAAAGACACACTGGAGTTGGCAGCAGCAGGAGCCCAAAAATTGGCCTAATGACACACTGGAGTTGGCAGCAGCAGCAGGAGCCCAAAGATTGGCTGAAAGAGACACTGGAGTTGGCATCAGCAGGAACCCAAAAATTGTCTGAAAGGCATACCCTGAAGTTGGCATCAGCAGGAACCCAAAAATTGGCTCAAAGGCACACCCTGAAGTTGGCATCAGCAGGAACCCAAAAATTGTCTGAAAGGCATACCCTGAAGTTGGCATCAGCAGGAGCCCAAAAATTGGCCTAAAGACATAAATATGTTTTGCACCATTTGGAAAGTGTAAAACATGGCACCATGCTGAATCTACTCGCATGCATCAGCCATTGGTGGGTGGAAATCCTGGCTGATCCATCCCTGATTCATTTTCACAAAGGTGAGTCTCTCCACATTTTTAGTTGACAGACAAGTTCTCCTCATCGTTACTATGGCCCCCGCCGCACTAAACACCCGCTCAGATGGCACACTACTGGCCGGGCAGGACAGCTTTTCTAGGGCAATCTCTGCTAGTTGCGGCCACAAGTCAAGTTTAGCTGCCCAGAAATACAGCGGATCCTCAAGGTGTGTTGGCATGGTCATGTCATGGTCATGACACGACCTGCTGGTTCAGGTCTTGCTCCAGGTCTTCCTGCTGCTCATTAGTAGCCTCACTATGTGGGTGAAGAAAGCTACTCATTAGCGACTGTAGACTCAGGCTGCTGCTGATGGAGCTGCTGCTGCTGCTCCTGCCACCCCCCCCCCTAGCAGCTATGGCAGTGGAAGGTGAGCGCAGAGGGCCCCCCGAGTCAGACCTGCGAGAGTATGGATGATGGTGCAGATAGGCATCGGCCAACTGACTACGTAGGATGTCTCTGTAGTAGGCCATTTTGTCCTCCCTCTCAGTGGGTGTAAAAAAATGCCCCCATTTTTTGCCGGTAGCGAGGGTCCAATAAGGTGGAGAGCCAGAAGTCATCTCGCTGACAAATGGAAACAATTCTGGGGTCACTACGCAAGCACGTGAGCATGCTTCGTGCCATTTGTGCAAGTGACTCTGAGGGACTACCTGTCTCCATCTCCACTGCATACTGCCATGGTGTGTCTGGGTCCTCTGTCTCGCCTTCCTCACAATCCTCTGGCTGCTCCTGCTCCTCCTCTCCTGTCAGCTGACTAGATAAACCAGCCATTTCGCCAAGCCTAAACTGTTCAGCTCCAACGGGGTTCATGTGGCCGTAAGATGTAGACGCCATGTCTCCCTGACCAGCCATAGTTTCCAACATGTGTTGTAGTACATCAAGCAGTGGAATCACGTTGTTCATCCCATAATCCTGGCGACTGACAAATAAAGTGGCTTCCTCAAAGGGCCTAAGCAAACGGCAGGTGTCACGTATGAGCTGCCACTGGTTGACATTGAAGTTACACAGGGGAGTCCCGCTATCCGCTTGGAAATCCGTGATGGCTTTTCTCTGCTCGTATAGTTGGTCCAACATATGGAGGGTGGAATTCCAACGGGTGGAAGCATCACAAATCAGACTATGTTGGGGGCTACCGTTCTGACGTTGTAGCTCAAGAAGGGTGTGCTTGGCGGTGTAGGAGTGGCTGAAGTGCATGCAAAGTTTCCTTGCCGTCGTTAGGATGTCTTGCAGATGGGGGGAAGACTTCAGAAACCGCTTGACAACCAGATTGAAGACGTGAGCCATGAAAGGCGCATGAGTCAGGCTTCCTTGTTGCAGCGCAGACAAAATGTTCTTCCCATTGTCGGTAACCATGGTTCCCATTTTCAGTTTTCTTGGAGTAAGCCAATGTTAGCAGTTCCTCCCCTGTGTGACTCCGTTCGCCAAGACAAACCATGTGAAGCACAGCGTGACACCTCTGTGCCCTGCACACATGGTAGACTGGGGGGGCACTGAGACTTGACCCTACAGTGGAGGGTGAGGAGACGGCGGAGGATGAGGAGGCCGAGTCGCACGGTGTCACAGGTACAACGCCCTAGGAGCGCGGAGGCCGAAGCGGCGTGACCTGTCCAAGTTGCTGCTGCTGCAAAGGAACCACATTCACCCAGTGGGCCGTAAACGACATGTACTGTCCCTGACCGTAGTTACAGCTCCAGACGTCGGCGCTGCCATGCACCTTGGTACACACCGACAGGCTCAAGGACTGGCCCACCTTCTGTTCAGCAAAATTGTGCAGCGCTGGTACTGCCTTCTTGGCAAAGAAATGACAGCTTGGGACTCTCCACCTCGGCTCGACACAAACAATCAGTTCTCTGAAAGGTGCAGAGTCCACCACCTGAAAAGGGAGCGACTGCAGCACCAGCAACTTGGACAGGAGCACATTCAGCTTCTGCGCCGTAGGATGAGTGGGCACATTCTACTGTCTCTTGGACATGGCTTTGCTGATGGATTGCTGGCGGGATGCATGACTTGGAGGAGGAGGAGGAGCAGGAGCATCTGGAGCGACAGAGGATGGGTATGACGCACAGCTGCCTTCGACTGAGGTGCTGGAGCCTTGGCTGGCAGAAATTTGGAGCGGCGTGCCACTTGGTGAGGAAGCAGCCTGGACCACCTCTTCGGAGCCTCGGTTTTCCCAGGCCGCTTTATGGTGACGCATCATATGTTGACGCAGGGCCGTGGTGCCAACATTTGGGCCCTGGCCACGCTTCACCTTCTGCCTACACATCTTGCATGTGGCCATGTTACCCTCCTGCGGATGCTTGATGAAAAACTGCCACACTGCCGAGTAGCTAATTTTCTCACCAACAGCCCACACTTAATCACTGCTACTGCCGCCAACTCCAGGAACCCCTGCTCCACTACCTCCCGAAAAGGTAGCCTGCCGCGCAGCAAGTGATCTACCCCGGCCCCGTTTGGCTCCAGACTTTACAATTCTGCCCCGATGCTGACTGCCAACCATGCTGCTAACACCTTGCTGCCTCAGCTGCTGACTCCGGGGCAACCTGCTCCCCTCTTCTCCTGATGATGATGATGAAGCCCCTTCTGCACCCGGCTCCCAAGTGCGATCGGCTTCATCATCATCATCATCATCGATTTCCTCAAAAGTGTCTGGTGCAGGAGCTGGAACGCTCGCCACACCACCTCCCACGCCACTCTCCACATTATTATTTGTCTGCCTAGCGAAAGAATCCACCTCCATTTCTTGTCTGGGTAGTAGCTGCTGACTGTCCTCTATCTGATCGTCCTCACTAAAGAGTGGATCTGAACCCAAAGCATAGGATACGTCGCTGGGGGAGGGAACGGCGTAGGACAGAGGCAATGGGAGGACAGGGACTGCTCCCGGGCCATGCCAACTCAGGGTTGTGTCAGAGGAACCTACCGACTGTAGACTGGGGGTGTCAGATGTAACTTGTGATGATGTGGATGACCGCGTTAACCAATCTACGACGGCAGATGCGTTACTGGTGGCGACACGACCGCTAGCAGATACTGGCAGATCAGGTCTCTCACCGTGACTCCTGCTGCCACTCGTCCCTAGTCTGCTGCGACCTCTGCCTGCTGAATCTAGGCCTCTGCCACTCCTCTGTGAACATCCTGGCACTTGTCTGCCTGACATTTTTATGTATTTGAAATGCGCAACAGGCACTTTAAAAAATGTGTTTACTTTAAAAAGCAGAAGGTAAATAAACTGAGGAACTGCTTCTGTGTAACAGATACTATGAAAATTGGCAATAAGGGATGCCCAGTGCTCAGGGGTTTTTAAAGCAGACACAAAAACACTTTTAAAACTGTGCTCTAGTTAGATGAAATCAGCTGAAAGACCTGCTTCTGTGTAACAGATAGGGTTAAATGTGCAAACATGGGAAGCAAAGTGCCCAGGGGTTTTTAAAGCAGACACAAAAACACTTAAAACTGTGGTCTAGTTATATGAAAACAGCTTTAAGAACTGCTTGTGTGTAGCAGATAGGGTTAAATGTGCTAATATGGGATGCCCAGTGGGCAGTGTTTTTACAGCAGACACAAAAACAATTAAAACTGTGCTCTAGTTAGATGAAATCCCCTTTAAGAGCTGCTTGTGTGTAACAGATAGGGTTAAATGTGCTAATATGGGATGCCCAGAGGGCAGGGTTTTTTACAGCAGACACAAAAACGATTTAAACTGTGCTCTAGTTAGATTAAATCCCCTTTAAGAACTGCTTGTGTGTAACAGATAGGGTTAAATGTGCTAATATGGGATGCCCAGTGGGCAGGGGTTTTTACAGCAGACACAAAAACAATTTAAAACTGTGATCTGGCTATTAAATCAAATGAAAATAAAAAAAGCTTTCTCTGTCACTTTATCTGCTGTCCCTGCCTCGATCTTTCCCTGGCTCTCTGTGGCTCTCTGTCTTTCCCTGTCTCTACCCAGCTCCGTTCTCGCCACAATACAACGCTGAAATGCGCACCAGCAAGATGGCCGCCGCTTATATAGTGCCACCGGGGGTTCCTGGCTGCTGATAGGCTGCATGTGACCTTCCCATGATACCTTGCCCCAGGGGATATGTCCAGACATGTGCATCCACAATTTTACAATGCCTGTTATTGCAGTAAATTAAGTTTAAAGGAAAAATTCGATCGATCGAATCACAGGGAAGTTCTGATTCGTTTAGAATCGAATATTTCATGAAATTCGGAACGAATTCGGGTTCGTCCGAATCGATTCGCTCATCTCTAATTATGACATTTTGGATCTTATATAAGTGAAGTGTGAATTGAGCACAATCCTTTTTCGAAAACGTATGGCATCAAACAGCATATTAAACACAACAAGTTTTTATCCAAAAGCCCTTGTCAGGAGAATATCTTAGGGCAAGAGGGAATTACAGCAATTTTTTGGATTTTAAACAATGCATTAAAGAAAGGCTGAACGCTAGAGGGTCTAAAAATCATGATTTCAAAACGGCCTACCATTGAGCTCTTCACAATGAGAGACGGCAGCTCCTGGAGGGGTGGTGGTGATAGATGGGCATCGAAGGCTCTGCCTTTGAAACTTTGATTTATTATTTAGTACACCAGACAACATGTATGGCTAAAAAAGACCCTTAGAAAACATTGGCATATTCTCACTACTGATGGCAAATGAAAAAACATTGTCGGAGAGAACCCCAAGGTGGTCTTTAGATGGTCAGGATCAACTAGGAACAAATTAATTTCAAGTCATTATAATTCTTCCAGGGGACGTGTTGTAAAAATGATGGTACTTTTCCCAACCAGTCCTGTAACCAATCTAAATACATTAAAGCTCCCAAGACAGCACAACTACCCAATGGGCAAAAGTTTATTTTAAAGCACCATGTCAATTGCAAAACAACCAACATGGTGTACCTTCTTACTAGAGGTGGGTGAACCCAAACCGATCTACTGAACTAATCATCATTGTTTTAGTTTCTAAGATGATTATAATATAATTAATGAATATATATATATATATATATATATATATATTGAAGTTGTTTTATACTACAAATTATTTATTCATTTATAACATTTTTATTGATTTCTTTAATTCATTTTTAATTCATTCAATGTTGTAGATCAATATGGTGAGAAATGATTTTCCCTTATGACACAAATATATATCAGTATATAGAAAGAAATATTGCAAACACATACCAAAAAAGGTGCAAACAAAGTGGGTGCTGGTCCCAGTTTTATCGACTCCTGTGCGACCATAAGCTTTTGAGCTAGGCCCTTCGTCAGGTGGTCAGTGAACATGTGCATCATCACAACCATATATACAAAAAGCCCATTTCCGGTTTCGACATGGCATATTTTAGTTCTTTATATAAATGTAAAATATAAAAATATAAAAGTGCTAGTCTACATGTTCCTGGGCAAAAGTGGGAAAGAGGAAGTAAGAAATATATACATTATTTTTAAATATTTTAAACGTATGTGGAAAAGCGGGGAAAGCTTTGTTAGTTTCAATTTAGTTTCCTGTCCAGGTTAAAAAAAATTAAAATCTCAATCATAATTCTAATGTGTTCTTTCCTAATTGTCAGGTTAGGTGCTCTTTTGTCCCATATTAAATATGAATGACAGTGCCAAAACCTTATGAGGAAGTTACTGTTGTAATGTAAGCATAAGTGGGTCTTTATAAGACGTTTTAATTAATGACCTTTGCCTCTAAACTACTATGCCAAATAGTATCCGGCATCCGGCATGAAGTAAACTACTCCAGGTCCAGGAAGTTCTAACATAGATGGAACACCATCATGAAACTATGTGACTTAACTCCGCCTTTGGAACACAACCTAAAGTTAAGGATTATGAGCCTTTATTACTCAAAACACCATCTTGACTAAGGGTATTATCTGATCTTGCAAGCTGTGGTCCCCGTATTTCACTGTGAGCACAGGACAATCTAAAGTAACGCACTTCCCATTAACAAAGTAACTGAGCACCTTTTTAACCTGGAACTGTACATGGAGCAGCTGACAAAAAACAAAAGTGAAACTAACAAAGCTTTCCTTGCCACTGCACCTTGCACATAAAATGCTTAAAATATTTTAAAATAATGTATAAATTTCTTCCTTCCTCTTTCCCACTTATGCCCAGAAACATGTAGACTAGCGCTTTATTTTTTACTTTTATGTAAAGAACTTTACAAAATGCCATGTCGGGACCAGAAATGGGTGTGGCTAACTTGAACTTCTTTGTATATATATATGGTTGTGATGATGCACATGGTCACTGAACACCTGACAAAGCGCCTAGCCTGAAATCTTTTGGTCGCACAGGACTTCAATAAAACTGGGACCAGCAGCCGCTTTGCATATTCTGGTATGTGTTTACAATGGTTCTTTCTACATACTTGCACTCTCAAGCGCTTTGGAAAACACTAGCATAACACTGTGCTCCTATGGTTGCTGTACCTTACTGTTTGCATACAACAAATATATATAGATTCTTTATTGTGAGCATAGTCATATGGTGAGTGTTTTTTGATTGGGGATGGAGGAGGATGAACATGGCGACCATGCATGTGTACCTATTTTAGAATCTGCATTTAACAACTTACATATGTATATCTTTGTAGGTAACTCCTTAGATCCCTTGAAGAAGTTTATATGAAATGCACAGGAATCCATATTCAACATAATTTTTTTTTTTAACTCTTTATTTAAATTTTTCAAAGTATAACACAGTATAGTACAAAAAAGAAAAAAGAATAAGCAAGTGTTCTTTTCCCTTATAGGTACTTTGTATGTATTCCATTTACGACTTCCCCATCGGCTCCTTTTCACCATTCTTTTATTCTCCATTGCTCCGCCACGGTTCCTGGAGGGCCTGGAGAGACAAGCATTCCTCCCTCCGTACCATTCTATCCTATCGGAAACTTGCTTCCACTCACCAGGTATCCGCCCTCGTCTGTGATATTAAATGTAGCCATCCCCTCCCTAACATCACCCCCTTATCTTTATCTCTGTGACGTGCCTATTGGTCCCAGTATTTCTTATGTAATCTATGGTCTTAAACGGAGTTCAGTATGGTAGGTAGGCGGGACCACACGTGGGTTGACTCCTATGGTGGCGGACCGGATTCTGGGCAGGAGAGAACGGCCCACTTCAAAGGCCACTAGAGCATGGTTTAGGCCCCATGGGAACCATGTCCGCAGTAGAAGGCAGGGAAGTTAGACTTGGTTTAATGTTGAGACAGCGGTTGAGATCGAGGGGGGCGGAGGGGGGACACAGTATAACTTAAAGGTCGTCGACCCCTGAAATAGATACCAAGGGGTCCATACCGCCCAAGACTGCTCTTCCTTATCATGGGTAGCTGCAGTTAGTTCCTCCATCTCCTTCACCTTCTCTACCTCTTTGATCCAATCTCTCACCGTAGGCACATGGTCTGACTTCCAAAATCTGGGGATCAGAGACTTAGCCGCGTTTATGAGATGCATTAGCAATAACTATTTTGGGACAGGTCTAGAGTATATGGAAAAGCAAGCCCTCCTCCTCTCTACATCTCCAACATATCGGTGATGTCCCCTGAAAAAAGGACGCCAAACGCTTTGAGGTGTAATACCACCTTGTTAGGTATTTAGAGTTTGTTTCTTGTATCTGTACTGAAATTGACGACTTGTGGGTAATAGTAAAGATCCTCTCCCACTCTTGCTCCGTGAGTTTCCTGCCTAGATCCTTCTCCCATTCCTTGCAAAAAGGGAGGGGATCCCTCCTCTCCGAGTCCAGGAGTTGATAGATCTGCGAGATCACCCTCGTTGGTGTACTCTCTCCCATAACCAGCGTTTCAAATCCTGTAACGCCCCTTTCTAAGGCTATTCTTTGTAGGTAATGTTGGGCCACTAATGGAAGCCACGGACTTAAGCATGGATTCTCCAATCTAATCCGAAGATCTAACTTAATAAAACACAGCGCTAGAAATTATTTTTTCAAATAAACCATCAAGTAGAGCTAGTAAAACTCAATTGCTTCAACGTGCCAGACTTTCCATCCAATCAAAGTCCCACAATAATACGTATATATAAGGCACAGAGCAAATTAAAACAATGTTCTTTTAAACAGTGAACTAGAGTCCAAAGATAAGTATCCCACGGTGCATGCACATAAAATGGTTGGTCTTGACACCTGTGCCCACCCCTAACAGATCTGCTGTTACCGAGCTCCCGTGTGCCGCCGCCGCCTGAGCCGCGGATCTACATGGGATGTTCATAAATATTTTACACAACTGAAGGATAATAACCACAACGCAGCTGTCCCACATCAGTGGAAATTACCTTGAGGCTTTTTTACCAGTTTTATTGGGTAAGCGCATATCCAAAAGGTGGTGTACCCCGTCAGTTCCCGTAGGGTATCTGGCAACTGCGATTGCTTATGTCGCCCCTCTATCTCCTGCATCTGAGATATTAGCTGATTGCTCTTGGAGATACTCGCTTTTTTCAACCTGGAGGTGTGTTGAATGAGGATCTCTCTTATTACTGCCTTATGTGCCTGCCAGACTGTCATAGGAGTCACTTTCCTCAAAGCATTTAGTGCAAAATACTCGGTTAAAGCTGTATGTACCCCTTGAGCTGCAACTGCATCCTTTAAGAGGGTCTCGTTCAGGCACCATGTCCAAGCCTTGTTTCCCTCTTCCCACTGTGAGAGGGTTGCACACACCGGGGGGTGATCTTAAAGAGGGGACACCGCTATCGTTGATCCCTGTAGTCTTGTCAGCAAATCATGCGAGATGAGAATGTAGTCTATTTGGGCATAGGATGAGTGTACTGAGGAGAAATGTGTGTAATCTCGTGAGAAGGGGTTGGTGATCCGCCATACATCACACAACTGCAAGTTGTGAAGAGCTTGTTTAATTTTCCTTAGTCCTGCATAGGGTATAGAGGATTTGCCTGTGGATGAGTCTATTACCGGGTCCAACGTGATATTTAGGTCCCCGCCCAGTATTACTCTCCCATCTCTGAAATCCACGAGCTTGTCAAAAAACTCCAAAAGGAAGTCTACCTGACCATTGTTAGGGACGTATACTGATGCTAATGTATACATTTTTCCCAGTATTGTGCCTTTAATCAAGATGTATCTCTCTTCGGTGTCTTTGATGGAATCAAGGAGCGTGAATGGAACCAACCTAGATATTAATACTGCAACTCCCTTGGATTTGGAGTTCGGTGAGGTACTTGAGAACACCTGAGGATAATATCTAGAATACAGTCTCGGGCAGCGGTTCCTCCCTGAAATGAGTTTCCTGGAGAAAGGCTATGTGCGCTCTCGAGCGTCTCAGTTCCGAGGTCACAGCTGTACGTTTCTCAGGGACATTAAGTCCTCTGCAGTTCAGGGATACAATCCCCATGCTAGGACCCCTCGAAACATGGGTCACCTCTGTTTCTAGTGTGTCCCTCATCCCCCCCGCCCACCCAGAAAGGAAATGATGCTTGATCAGTTCTAGGAGATCGACAGGTATATTGAAGGGAAAGATGAAGGAAAGTAGACCTCAGATGAGAGGATAGGAAAGATAGGTTAGTGAAGACAAAACAAAAAAGAGAAGAGAAAGAGATAAAAGGAATCCGGAGGGGCCCAGTTAGTGTGGGCACTTAGTAGTGTCGTGATAACTTCCCTAATATATGGAAGTCTAGCTCCGCCCGTCTCAAAGAGGTCTCCGGTAGTCCCTCCTCAACACACGTGGGGCTTTTTGGGGTACGTGGAAATCCAGTGAAGAGAAGCCAGGACAAAGTCAAAAATACAGTTATTAACAGTTACTATCAACCAAAGCATTCCTCCCCTGTTTTATATATATATATATATATGTGAACCAACCAGCAACAAAATCGCCAAAACATTCTCAATGAACTATTCAGAAGATTATTAGGTAAGGATTTATCTATATATTGGGAGCCCGATGTCCCCTCTCTCTGCCCACCATCGGACGGGTTGTAGGTGGGGACCAAACTGATTCCCTTGAATGCCCTCTTGGTCAGAGAGTAGCAGACCTGACAAATAGGCCATTTCCTGGGGACCCTCCCGACCACGTTAGTGGATGGGAGCGTGCCCTGTCGGTGCTCCTACCGCATTCACCAGCAATCAACATTTCTAAACATGTCTAACCTAGAAATGAAGTCTGCAAAAAAAAAAAAACCTCCATCCTCCCCCGCTCCCATCACCCCCGTCATCATCATTGCTTTATTTCCAAGGATAGTTTGGAAGGAAGAAAGTCAGCTAGAAAAAAAAAAGGGGGGGGAAGGGAGGGGGACTCCCGGCCCCGCTATAGAGGAAAAATAGGTCTTTATAGCAGATTGCCTTCGGGTCGTTGATCAAATTCCTATGTAGATCAGTGTTCCTATGGATTACTTATTCTGCTCCCCGCGGTCCCGCTCTCCTTCTCCTTCCAGGGACAGGTGGATCACCAGGGCGTCGTGGATCTCGTCTCTGTCTAGCTGGTCTCTGTGGTAGTGGGTGGCCTCCAAACTCGACAATAGGTGCTGTCCAATCTGGGATTTCAATTGGTAGGGCATTTAGGAATTCAAACAGCTCCGGGAGCTGAGCCGGGGTCTTCAGGATATATGATCTTCTCTCCTTGCGCATGATCAAATGAAAAGGGTGTCCCCAGTAATATGACGCATCCTGTCGCTGTATCACTTCAAGTAAAGGTTTCAACATTCTTCTCATTTGCAGGGTTCTTCTGGATAAATCAGGTAGTAGAGTAATCTGCGCTCCCGGCAGGTCAGTCGGACCTTTAACCCAGGCTTTTTGCATTATTAACTCTTTAATTTGGTAAAAATGAACCCTACAAATTACATCTCTCGGTCTATGAGGATTGTCTGATCTAGGGCCCAGGGACCGGTGGACTCGATCTAACTCAATATGTTCTGAGGGTGGGCGTTCCAGCAATGTATTAAATAGCTTACAGACCGTCGACTTAATTCTAAAGGACGAACCGTTTCCGGGATGCCCCTCAGGTGAATGTTATTACGTCTATCCCTATTCTCCTGGTCATTTTGTTGTAGTTGAAAGGAGGAGAGCAATCTCCAAGTGTTGTCTCTTTCTAGGGCTTCAAGTCTGGCTTGTATATTGACCTTGAGCTGTGAGCTTCCACTCTATTAGATAAGTCGGCCATGGAGTTCTGCATAGTGGTTATCTCTCTACGGAAGGTCCCTTCCATTCTAGTTATATAAGATTTGAAATCTGCTTTCGTGGGTAGTGTTTTGAGTACTTCTGTGAGATTACTTCTGACCGTATCGGCAATGATCGAAATTAGCCCCTGGGGAATAGGTGATCCTGGGGGTTCCGCCATCTCATATCTGGCTGTAATCAATTCTGCCTGGGAGGACCGCAGTTGTCTGGATTCCGCTGCAATATTACTATATTGGAGTTCAGGGGAGCTTGCTCTATTCCCCCAATCTATTTCCGCATCTGTCCAGGTCTTTGTTGCTGGGCTGCATGTTTTAGTTCTCCCCTCTGCAATCTCCATTTCTCTCCTCCCTTCTCTCTGATTGGAATTTCCCTCTAGTGGCCAGTTTGAGAACTGAGGACTGAGGTCTGTTTTAAGCACATTGAAAAAATTCCAGGAAATGCCTAGAGTTTTTTTTTTAGCATGTCTGCAACATCCAGTATTTTGTCTTGCAAAAGTAAGTGGAAATATCCTCTGGTTGCCAAATAGCATGTGAAGTATTTATGAGCAACTTCTTGCAGTCATGTAATTAAAAAGCATCAACCTGACAACACCATGGCCTCTTCTAGTCACTTTGGATTCACAATGAATGATAGAGCTTCGCACTGCTCAGGCAGAGGTGTGTGTGAATTAATGCAGCAGAACAAGTTAATGCTTGCATCAATGTTTCTCTAGTTCCACAGTTAGGAGTGAAGAGAAATAAGTGTCTGTAAATCCCATTAATCCCAAGCTCTCATGTATCATAAAAAGTGACATTAAAATATAAGCATCACATTTTCATGTAATTTCTTGTGTCTGCTAAAAAAATCCATGTAATCTTTTCATAGACATGTTTATATAATTGCAGGGCAGGCTAACTATATGCCAGGGAGATTGAGATATGTAATCAATGAAGAGATTATGGTATTAGCAACACAATATACATAATATGCTAGGAAAAGTTTAGACTTTGGAAATGGGATGCTAATATAGGATGAAGCCGAGAAGTATTAGAACTACATTTATAGCTGTTTCTGTATTTAAAGCACTCCATGCACTTCTTTGTTTATCCTAATGTTCCCACATTGAAGTTGTGTATAATATTTCATGGCATAAAATGGATAGTAGAAACACGTGGAGGCCAATTTATCATTAGAGCCACATGAGCATCTACAGATAGACGTTTTGCGCCTCTCGTCGGCCACAGGCAGACGGCGCCGTTAGTGTTTGGCGCTGTAGGCTACCTGTGGTGCTGTGTCTTTGTGTGTTTTTTTTCCCAATGGAGCTAGCAATAGGTGGTGCCAGGGAAGAGGGCCAGAAATCATTTGTATTTAACATGTAAATGAACAGCGCCACCACGGGTGCTGTGAAACCACTATGGGCATACAGCACCATGTGCAATACGAAAATAGGCTTTAACTGGGGATGGCTGCACAGTGATGAAAATATATGGAAGGACATTTAGAATATACAAATGTCATGACACATGATTGGCAGGCATGAAAACGTTAGCAGCGGGTAACCTAAGTACAATAATGAACGCAAAAACATTCTGAACAGTCCAGGGATCCTGTGTCACAGTCACCAAAAAAAATGAGACTGGAATGGCTGATTGAAGTCTATGGCAGAATGGCACTGAGCTTCTGATGTGATATGGCACTGTAAGCAACACAGCGCCGGCTCTAACTAAGAACCCACAGCTATTGATACATGGAACTCTACATGGTGCAAATTTTTTTTGCATCATAAATATGACTTGCTGGGGGCGCTCACTAAAAACATCTGCCGCTATGTGTCCCTACATTTCTTAAATAAACCCCTTTGAGTACTGTGTTTTACCAAAGCCCACCTAAAGTCCATTTTATGGTGACCCCTCCCCCCTGCATGCTTGGACAGGTTAGTCTAATAAAATTAAAATGTATCTGGTCCTTGTTCCTTGACTACTCTTATAGATTAGTGGTTCTCAACCTTTTTACTCCAAGTACCCCCTAGCAACAGGAAGTTATAACCAAGTACCAGTTATAAATATTACCAAAATAATTAGTCCACAGACATCAAAGCACTTTTAAAGGAAGAAAGAATAATGCTTTGATGTTAAAATAATATACTAGACCTGTTAGGCATCCCCAGTAGGTTCAGAGTACCTCCTGGGGTACACATTCCGCAGGTTAAGAACCAGTGCTATAGATGATGGCGAGCAATCTTTATTGACTGCCGCTGCTGGGGATACAGAGTAATGATCTAATCACCTGATCATTGCTGCAGCCCCGCTCTGGCTGGTGAAGAGAGAACTGTCACTATCATTTCCATGGAGCTTGACAGACCAGAGACCAGGGCTTTCAATGTGGAAGCAGGAAAAACCTGGTGAAGGTGAGTTTTTTTTCCTAGCCCTATCTGTTCAATAAACTCCACACTCACACATCACTTTGCTATGCCCCCGCATTGCTTTGCACTCACAAACATGTTCATACAAGGAAAAAATATCCAGAACACAAAGCTGTGTCTCCAAGTGATATTGCAATTAATTAAAACATGTTCCTATGATGTTGTGATTGTACTTTCACTAGTAATATTATTTTTTTTGAAAGACTTTACTGTAAAGTGGACCACAACCTGGGATTCGCACAATTCTAGTTTGGGATGCCCCTCTGTGTGAAACACTGCTGTTTCCTCAGTAAACTCACCTCCCCTTGTCCAATGGTGCATGCATGGCCTCTCGTCCAATCCACTTCTCCAGTGGCACGTGGCATCAACCACACCATTTTGCTGTGTGCAGCCATGCATGGCCATTCAGTTGCAGAGGGCCTGGCCATGCACATCTGAAAGAGGATGCAAATGAAGTCTTCCTTGACTTTACTTCCTCTTATACTGTTTTAGCTACATAAGTGATGAAAAAAAGGAAGTTCAGCAATCCAAAGCTTGATTTACTGCTTCAGCAACATGTCTTGTTATCCTGTTATCAATCCTGTTATCTTTTGTTAAAACTCTTATTTGTCTCTTCTCTCTATCTCTATTTGCCTCTATTTTAATGGCATACATTTAAAGATGACATGCTCACATTTTAGCAATATCAGTGTTTTTTTTAGCTTTAGTGCAAAAAAACGTAAATATTACCTTGCAAAAGTATGAGAAACTGTTAAAGGGCGAAGGAAGTATAATAATTATAGGCATATTTATTGTGCTTTGTATGATTATGCACCTGAATTCCTAACACTCAAATAGGGTGTGGGACGGAAATCCTGCCATGTCTCTAGTAAACAGACCATGGTAATAGACACCTATATTCACATATTCACACCTAGCTGCCTCAAGAGCTGGGGTGTTTTCACATTTCCCCTTGAAAAGAAATCCTTGAATTCCTCATTAGGTCATCAGGCTCAGACACTGAAATGCACATTAGACATGAGTACTGGATATTGTTTGTGGAAGAGCAGTGTAGCTATTGAAATATGTCAGTTATGACTATATTAATGAGAGAGTCTTATTCAGACCTTTCATTTGATATCAAACATGGCCTACATATATTGACCAAAGTCTGATTATCCACATAGTATCAGACTCTATATGATATGCATTTGATGTTTAGGTTCATTTAACTAAGAAATGAATGGGGATCGTGAATTTCTTGGTTACAATATGATAGCATGCATATTGTGGGCCGGATGAGGGCAGATCATGGCAGATACACCCACGAGACTGGGAATGCTGGCCACTCCCTCTTGTGTTCTTTAGGATAGGAAGCTGGGTGCATGTAACTCAACATATTGAGTCAGTGAAGGTTATTTACTGTACTGGTAATTTAATTTATACATCTTACTGTGTGTGTGGTGGATAATTTCTCACACAATAGATTGTATGTGCAAAGTATTTAAGGTATTACATATTTCTTTAATTCACTGGATGGACAGCCTCAGTGACCATTGATTGGTTCAAATTAGTGGCTGCTGGGCTGATATAATTATTAGTATCTGTGATATTTATAATATAATAAATGTAATATAATTAATGTGCAGCAAATACTAATTTAAATCATATCTTCCTTTTTCAGAAACCAAGGAGATTGGGGAGCTCAATTAACTTTGACTAGGTCTCTGACCTTAGTTGGCCTATTGGTGAAGATTTGTTCATAATCATCATCAGGAAAGGCCAGGTAATGCAAATCACAAAGCTTTAAAAATACCCATATACCTCTAACCTCTAACCATATACCTCTAACCTTGTCCCAAAACAAAGCAGCCATGGGTTCTAGTAAGCAGCTGCCTAACACTCTAAAAATGGTTGAGGCCCACAAAGCAGAAAGAAGAGAAGGCTGTAAGAAAATATGTGTGGCTTTTTACGTTGCTATTTTCTCAGAAATGTAATAATAAAAATGGCAGTTAACAGGTACAGTGGAAATCAAAAGAAGATCCGGAAGATCAAGAAAAGTTTCAGAAACATCTCTTCATATGATTGCTATAAAGGCTAATCAGAGACTTTTAGTCAAATTTAGATGAGAGCTCAGATACTTTGTTCTACTCTTTAGCAGCACCTGCACAAATATGGCCTTCATGAAAGAGTCAACAGAAGTAAACCTCTCCTTTATCCTCAACACAAAATTCAGCGCCCTGAAGTTTGCTAAAGAAGCTTTTCTAATAATATTTATCTTGTCTTTGCCTAAATGGTAGAACTATGAATGTGGTCAGACATGCTACTAGGTTGTCAATTTGGCAATGGACATGGTCAGACCAAGGGCAGCAATGGGCCTTGTCACTGGACGTGGTGAGATGTGTGTCTGAAACAAGGCTGAGCACAGGATGTCGGAAGATCGCCTGCCGCCAACCTGTGGGAATAGTGGCTAGTTAAGTATGGTGCTGTGAATTTAAAGGTGATATATGGCTTCTCAAATTTTTCTAGCAGCCAATATTATCATCACTCAAATATACATTGTACATTAAACCTTAAGTACTTTACCCCCCCCCCCGTGGCTCCATAAGATGGAGATACAGTGCAATATCTACAGTGCAGACATAAACTTATATTCCTAGGCAGGAATAATACAGGTTGCCGGGGATGGAATCTTTTATAGTACGGAGGCTATTCTCAGTACAATGTGGATTGCCCCTTATGTGACTATCTACATCACTGGAGGTAAGGGGCATGAATGGTTGATATCCTGTGTTATCCCATCCTTGTCCCCTTCTCGAGTGATGAATGAGTCACCGCCTCAATTTAAAAGCTTCTCTCTTGCAGTTCACGTCATTGCCCTTGTTGGGATGCGGAAGCAGAAAAAGTGGGGAACCGTGTCCCCTTTAAAACCAGATGATGCTGGGGCATCTGAAATTGTTGACACCATGGACATCAATAAAAAATATCCAACAGGGGGAAGAGAGTGCACAGGAACATTTAGTTTGAAAATGGACTATTTGGTGTACTGTCTTGTTTTTTCACTGCTTATGAACTGGTAGGGGTCCAAAGAATCAAGGGGGAGGGGGGACTAAAGAGTCTGGTGGGCCTCAGCAAGAGACAAGTGCTCAGCATCAGAGCTGTACTGAAGGACCTACAGTTCAGCCCCTGAGCCCTGATTTACCAGCCCTTATGTTTGGTACATCTACATGGTAAGCTTTAGGGTGGAAGTCCAGACTTTTCTTTCTGTTTTTTTTTTGGGGGGGGGATACGAAAAAACCTTCAACCACCACCCAAAAACATAAAAAGCATGACTTACCTCCCCTAAAGCTTACCAAACCAATGCACAAAGCATAGGGGTTGGTAACCCAGGGACAAACTGCCCAGGGCTCAAGGGCCAAGCCCTGGAAATTAGATTGGCCCTTGGCACAGGTTTAGTTTCTTTTGCACCCCCTGTCCTTTAGAAGTGTGGGTTCAGCATTCCACCCAGCCCATAAACTGGTATAGGGGGCCTTTGGACCCCTTACACAATCAAAAGAAATGAAAAAAAACAAGACACCACACCAAATTACATTTTACTATACTTACCCCAGACCTGCCCTGTTCCTATCTTTTCATGATGCCAGTGGCAGCATCTATTTCAGATGTCATGCCACCAGCATCTGGAGTGATAAGGGGGGCACAAGTCACTCCTGTATCCCACCTTGGCATTTTATCAAGGGTAATGCCATGTACCAGGTAAGTGAAGCTTTTACACTACCAAGGCATAGCCTCTTTGGAATTTTCCCCATGTGACACGACCCCATGAGGGGAGGGCCATAAAGAGGGGACCTCCAGTGATGTAGAAAGTCACATGGGACGGAATTGACAGAAGCTTCAGCCCATTATATAAGTTCCTTCACAGAGGGCCAGCGTTATTCCTGGTTGGTAGCCAGAATGGAAGAAGGGGGACCTTCACCCCCATTTTCAAGAGATGCCGATGGGGTATCAGTTTTAGAGACCATCGCTGGCAATGAAGACCCCAGCACTGGACATTGAGGAATTCCCCCCCAAACCCAGCCCCCCTGGAAGAGCACCTGGCCTGTACAGAGGAGCATAGGGGCTGATAATCCAGCCATTCTGCCTCTGTGTCCTTGGTTACTAGCCCTATTGCCTTCTGCCTGGGCTGATAGGCTCAAGTAGGGTGGCACAAAAAATACAGTTAAACTGTCTTTCTTATTAAATAAAACCATGGCAGCATTTTAATTGATAAAGGCCAGAAATAACATGCAGTTCATTTTAACATGGAAGCTGCAAGTCTAAAAATCTTGCCTGTCCTCTCACACAAGCCAAAAATGTGTGTTTCGCCGAATCCCCCGACACCGAAAGCGAGCTTTTTAGAAAAGTACTCTTGCACAGTGTTAAATCAACAAGTAGCACATTTTTGTGAAGTATAATTAAAATGATGCAAACTTTTTCAAAAAATAACCACTAAATGAATAGTGTGGTGTTCATATTTAGCCCCTCCCCAAGTCAATACTTGGTAGGACTACCTTTAGTTGCAATTACATCTGCAATTGGGCTATGTTTCTACTAGCATCGAACATCTAGAGGCTAACATTTTCGAAATTCAATATTTGCAATAATAGCTCAAGCTTGGTCAGATGTCTGCACTTTGACTGGACATTTTCAACACATGAATATTTGATTTAAACTAGAGGTACTCAAGATGCTATCAGGTGGTACGTGGCCAGGTGGCAGACTAATCTGTAATCCCAAACTGATCTGCTGCCTTCTAAACTTTAAGTAAGCTTGTTTTGCTCCATAAATATATAACTGCCTCAAAAGGTGATGGAAATTTTGTATGTGTAGTTTTGTGTATTTCATTCATTTTACATGGTAGTTTTGTAACTGGGTTTTAGGTACTGACAACTATTTGGACAAACTAATTCAGTGTCTGCATCTGTCCTGCGCAAATTATTTCTGCATCTGTCTGAGACAATATAAGCTCAGTGTCTGCTTCGGTCCTGGGAAAAATAATTTGCCATCTGCATCTGTACTCGGCGAAATAATTTACCACCTGCGTCTGCTTGGGCAAAATAATTCAGCATCTGCATCTGTCCTGGCCAAAATAATCCACCATCTGCATCTGTCCTGGGGAATTAATTCAGCATCTGTCCTGGCCAAAATAGTTTACCATCTGCATCTGTCCTGGGCAAAATCCTGAGCAAGTTAATTCTGGATCTGCCCTGGGCAAAATAATTCAGCATCTGCATCTGTCCTGGGAAAAATCATTCTGCGTCTGTAACCATACATTGGAATGGACGTTTTTGTTTTTTGTCTTTTTAACCGACCCTGAAGGGGACCAGAATGCCGGATTGGCCCTCAGTGAAAACAAATTTGACACCCCTGATTTAGACCGGAACGTTCAACTTTAGTCTTATCTGACCTTTCACATGCTTGCTGTGTCCTCTGCATAGCTTTAGGCAAACTGAAAATGGGCCTTCCTCTGGCTTTCTTTCTTAAAGTGGACCAACACCCAGGATTTTCACTATCCTGGGTGTTGGTCCACTTCCTGTGTGAAACCCCCCAGAAAGCCCCCAAAACTCACCTGACCCCGCTCCCACGTGACTCGCTCCACCAATCACTGCCGACGGATCTTATAGATTCCCGGGCCGATCAGCGGTGGGTGTTGGTCCACTTTAAATGTCTGCCTTTTTGCCATGCTTCCATAAAGGACAGATTTATGGAGCATATGACTAATAGTTGTCCTGTGGAAAGATTATCACACTTGAGTTGTCTATCTCTGCAGATGCTCCAGAGTGACCCTGGGCCTCTTGGCTGCTACCCCAGTTAGTGCTCTCCTTGTCTTGGCAGGGATAGGGATTAATGAATGAAGTGCTTCATGAGATATTCAGAGCTTGGCTTTTTTCCTTATAACCCAATTATGCCACAACATTATCTCTGAGCTGCCTGGTGTGTTTCTTGGTTTTCATGATGCTGTTCATTCACTAATGTTCTTGTTCTTTAACAAACCTCTGAGGTAGTTATACTAACACTAAGGGGGTTATTTAAGAATGACTAGTGCCAGGTAGTGCTTCATAGCGGCAGGTAGCGTCTGGTGAACACTGGGCCCTGTACGCAAAACCACATTTAAGAAAGTGAATCTAGTGCCTCTAACAGCGCCATGTAGCGACACATGTATTACCAGAGACAGCTCAGTGTATAGTGCTGGCGCTCTAGGCTCAAGAGCGCCACATATTACATTTCGCTCAGTGTCACTCTCCCATTTTTTTTTTTTGCTCAAAGCATTGTGTGACCTCTCCTGGCCTGTAAACAAACACATTTATACTTTTTTTGACTTTTTATATTTTTATGCAGAATTGTCATTACAGGTCTGGCACTAAAGTGTTATTGTCCCAGTGTTAAAACAATGTCATTCCATGTGTTTGTTAGAGCGTCCAACACACATCATATTTATCAATGGCAGCCAGGTTACTACAGTGGCCACAACGCTCTGTTACAGCGCCTGATACCCGCTTACAGCGTCTACTGGCGGTCGCTCTAAGCGCTGCTATACAGACGCTCATCTGGCAATACGTGGCGTTAGTAGTGAATCAGCCTCCACGTTACATTCAGGTGAACTCTGCTTACTAATAAGGTGGTTTCTAAAGGTAAGGGGTTTTATTTAGGGCTCTCAGAGTACAGGCAGGTTTGAAACAAACGCATGCCACACTTTTCAGAACTTTTTTTTTTATTCCGAAAAGAACAGAAAATATAAGATAAAAAATGCACCTTTCTGGCTGTAACATTGAAAAATGTGGAAACATTCAAGTGGTATCGGGGCACTGTACATCTGGCTGAGGATGCTGTCCTAATTTTACCATTTGACCTCCTTCTCTCTCAATTATAGACCTTTGATAAACAAATGAATACATTATGCAAGAGTAAGAACTTACTTAAGACATTTTTCAACTCATTCTGACTCTAGAAATTCCAGGGTGTGGGATGTCTGGTGTCACCTTCATCAACATTATTTAATGCAGCATAGTTATAAGGTTATAATGTTATAATGATATAAAGTTATTATAAGGCCCTAACAGCCATTTTTGAAGGTGTGGACTGGTGCTGTCTGTTTGACAGTTTATATCTGATACTAGCCACTAAGTAGTCATCTTTTTGTGTTTATTTTAGGCAGCATTAAACTCTAGCTTTTACATTGTTCGTAGGGTAATTTCTTTTACCAAGCCTTACATGTAGCTTCTATGCCTCTTGAGGTCTTAATATGTCCTATAAAAATAAAATGTGCTGATAGATTTATTAGCCCCTGACCAAACGAATTTAACACTACTTATGCAATGGGTACCCCAAGGTAGGGGAGGATGAAAATGCTTTACCATGGTTGGCAACAAGGTTTTTAGTGACCTGTGAGTATATAACAGTAAATGTGTCTGTGGTCAGGTAAAGTGTCTATAGGTCAGAGGAGATCCTACAGCTACATAGGGAGAACTATAATGTAATGTACATCTATATTAGAAAAGTAGAAAGGTATATCTCGGGGAGGCAAAAAAGTTAACCATAATGCAGAAAACAGTGTCTCTTTCTGTCTTGTGTTACAGAATGAAAAGGGGAACCCAGGTTACCATGGTCAACTTGTTAGGACTCAATCTTTAAAGGTCTCTATTCAGTCAGCTTGGTAGGGATTGTCAGTTGCCATGTTGACAATCTTTATATATTGAAGCAAATACTAAATAGTTTTGTGATTGACCCCATGCTGAGAATTCCACAGCAACCCTTGTGACAGCTGGTGGGTCAATGAAGTTTGCTGGTTGGAAAGCCGCTGGTCAACTGTCTAATGGTCACATGGCACAGTCCTGTGGCTGGAGCACACACAGTAAAGTATAGGTATAATGAAATCTAAAATTTAGAAAAAGTAATTGAGAGCAGATTTAATTGAAGGAGATTAAAGCCCTGAAGGCTGTTTTGAGTGCTTAAAGTGGACCAAAGCCTGTGTGACCCAGTTGTGGAGTTGAAAGGACTCCATGGACAGTTGCTAGCCTTCCCCTGGGCATCTGAAATTTGGATGCCCTGCTGTGTGAAACACCCCATGTTACATGCAAAACTTGCCTTTGCTGGGGCTCCCATGGTGCTGACATTGCTCATGGCCTCATCTTCAGCCTTCCCTTAGTTAAGGCATGTTTTCCCTCCCAGCCATTCAGAGAGGCTGGGGGCCGGACCGCTTCCCATCCCCAGCAAGCATTCTTGAGATCAGCTATCTCAAAAAATGCCTGGTGACTGTGGCCACGCCTGTGGAAAAACACATTTTTTTTAAAACTGGGTCACCCCTCAGCACGCCTCATCAACTGAGGTGAGTGGGAATGGAAGGCAGGTTGGGGGTTGAAGAGTGACAAAGGGATTTGTGGTGCTTTACGGGTTTACAGTTTTAATTAAATATTTATGCATTATTCATATTTGCTACTTATTGCATTAAGTATATACAAATAATAGGCTATTATATTAAAATGTGTATTATTATAATAATAGGATTACTAACAAATGAAAATCAAAATGTGACTCTTAACAGTCAGTCAGGAGTCCACTTGTGAAAACAGCTTCCTTTTATCAAAGTGTAATAAACATGTATAAAATTAAATTCCTTCAGAGGAAAATAGACATTATATAAAACAATTCAGCTTAAAGCGGACCTCCATACAAAAAAATTAAAGCTTAGTAAGTTGCTCCCCTAAAGCCGCTATGTGGCAATCAGTGACATAAACGTATTGGGAGGGATTGACAGCATGCAGATGTTTGGAATAGCAGACAGATTTTTTAGTCTTAAACATGCATGGCAGCGGCCATCCTGCCACACACATGGAGATGCTGATTCTAAAAAACAGTCTCTCAGTCAAAATTGCTTCATAGCTCTGTGTAATCAACATCGTATACATTGTATACCCTGAGTAAGCGCTTTTGAGGCAGTCGCCATAGAGATACATTGTAACGGCTCACAGATTGCTTTTGCTACATTAGCTGTTTATTCAGTGTCTGTGTGTGTGAAAAATGACAGACAAGTTTCTACTTGTTTCTGGGGCATATATCTCTGTCAATTTGGTGTGAATAGCTCCTGGCACAGCACCCCCCCCCCCCCCAATTCTAATGTGTAAGCAGGACTATCAGGTTTGTAGAGTGAATAATCTTAATGCAACAATATCTCAATGGGTTTAAGTCCATGCTACTGATAATAACAGGGGAAGCAATTTACTAAACTTTCTTTTTTTGACTGGAGGTCCGCTTTAACCCTCTAACTGCCAGCCACATAAAATGTACGTGGCTGCCTCTCCTACCACTAAACGCCAGCCATAGAAATGTTATGTGCCTGGCTTTCCCCCTTCTAGCAGCCCAAAAATAGCCACTCACCTGACCCCTCAATTAATCCGGCCAATCCTCTTCACCCAGGGGACCTCCAATCCCCCCCCCCCCCCCCGGCTCCCCCGGCTTCCCCAAGCCAATTTTTTCCTATTTAACCTTTTATAGTGTGGATAGCAGTTGTAGTTTACTTGTAAAGTGTAAGTGCTCTTTTTCAGTTTGGGGGGAGGGTCTCCTGAGCAGGAACAGGGCGCCATACATATGTGTTACCGTAGTAATCTAGAAAAATGGGGCTTTCACGTGCAATATGTTTACTCGAATAAAATAAATGTTTTATTTAAAATAAATGAGACAAATTTAAAAAACATTATTTTTAATTATTGTTTTAAACATAGTGGAAAATGAACTGTCAGCAGAGAGTGACAACATCTCAAGTAGGCTTGCAGTTAAAAGTGTTAAAAGTACTTATGCATTTGGATATTGCTTTATTCAGGGCCTTGTGCTTTCAGATTTAGCTTGTTTTTTCTTGTTTGCATATTGATATTTTAGGAAAATGTGTTTTTTTCAGCTTTTTTATGCATTTTTAGGGAATCCCTGTGCAACCAAATAATTTTTTGAGGGATTACTTTCAGAAACATGAGCCCACTACAATAAGCTGGGTACACCTATAAAGCTTAATGTGTGTACTTCCAGTGAATATGTGGTTTGTTTGGTTGAAAAAGCGCAAGGTGCGCACTTTGTCTGCAGGGTTGAAATTTTCAAGTAAGATTACCGTTACGCACATGCTTTACTTTGGGGTATTTGGCAACCCTACCCTTGACAGTACCAATGCTTGTTGGGTATTGTTTTGTTTGAGGGACCTTCCTTTTTCAGATTTAATTTGTTTTTTCTTGTTTGCATATTTTATTTTAATGTGGTTTTGATTCAGCTTTTCTATTATTTTTTTTAGGGAAACCCTGCGCAACCAAAGAATTCATCGAGTGATTACTTCTATAAAACTATGCTCACATCAACAAGCCTGGCAAATCTGAGGGGTTTACTATCAGAGAATATATAGTTTGTGCGGGGTATGTCAAATGTAAAGGGCTGTTTTCCTAAAAAAAATCAAAGTGCGCTTAGCAGTTGTATTGCAAGAGACTTGCACATACACCCCCCCCCCAGGGCAGCCATTGGTCAGTTCCCCAATAAATATGGTGTCAGCCCTGTACTCAGTGCCCATTATAGTCTCTTGTGATTAGGGTGTGATTTCATTAGTGATAATCTGTTTCCGACCCGGCTTGATCGACCATTCCCATCCGCTGCCTGTACCGACCTTTGTCTGACCTAGAACCTGCCCACGCCTTTGGACACCCCGCTATCTCTGACCTCCCGGCTACCCCTGACTACGCACCTGTCTCATCCCTGTAGTCTGACGCACCTTCCGGACTGTCTCATCGTGTATGACCTCGGCTTTGGGATACCCTCACGGTTCATCGACCTTCAACGTAAGCAGACATCCTTTGCGCCTATTAAGACCTGGGGGCAACCGTGTCCGGTGAGGCATTCCTAGCATCCCGGCAAACGGGGGCTTGACTATAGGCATAAGCGGCGGTGGAGATTGGGGGTTGTCTGCTTACAGAAGGCCGGTGTCCCGCTGGGCTTTACATGTATTTTATCTGAAAATCTCCTAATGCGTCTACCAATACATATTTGGTACCACTGTAACTGGAAGAAATGGGACTTTTATACGCAATATGAAAAATGTACATGAAAAGAAAAAAAGAAAAATGAGAAAATCTCTTTAAAAATCACTGTTGAACATGTATAGCGCAAAATATTGAAAATGGTCCGGCAACAGAGGGCGACAAAATCTCCAGGTAGGCTGGCAGTTAAAAGGGTTAAAATAAATCTAAGCCCCGCCCTGCCCTTTCCAAATAGCGATTGTGCTAATCTAATAAAAGAAAAAAAAAGACACTCACCTTCACCCCGAATCCAGCTGCAGCACCGAACGCCTTCCTGAAGTCTCGGCTGATGCTGGGAGCAGACCCTCTCTGCATTGTGTGCGATGAGAGTGCCCCTCTAAGCGGCCGGCCAGACTATTGTTCAGGGATACTGTTATTACTGACTTCTCTGGATAAATACTGAGTTTATTTAGCATTGATTGGTGATGTAAAACTCCTAAATATGGATCATTTTTCAGAGAAATGTATAATGTCATTATTTATGGGTACAAGTCTCCCACAATCGCTTTAAACTTGCTGCAGTTTATTAGTGTTATTAAATCAGAACACCCTATTTTATCTAAATGGGTGTTGTTCACAGTGCTGCAGGCACCCCACTGCAACACAAAATCGGGGGGGGGGGCTTGATTTCATCGGGGAAACAATTAAAAAGGTAGTTTTGGTCCACATTAATATGCAGAGTGCAGGCAGACCCCATGGTCATGGATAGAATTGAAGGCATTTTTAAATTAATTATAATACAATTTGTATTTTTATATATTTGATATTGTATTCACTGTACTTGCTAAAAGCGAAGTCAGCTATCATATGGGCATGAGGCAGCCAACCTCTTCTGGATTTTTTTCTGTTCTTTATTCACCAATTGATGAGCCCTTTAGACCAACTTGTCATTGGATAGGAGGCTTCTCATATTCCTTTGATGTTTTTTTTTTTCTCTCAGGAATTTAATTTTGGATTCCAGAATGGGATGAGAGAACAGTGGGCCAGGGTGAAGTTCAAACCGCAGTGCACCCTAAATCAGGAATATACCTATTGTAATATTACCTTCAAATTGAGGGTATTGGTCCTTTTTATATACCCTTAATTTTTTTAATCCCTAAATTAAAAATAGAGGTTAAGGCTGCCCCTCAGAAAGAAAAATGCAGCTGCCTCCTCTCATCCTACCTGCTGGTTTGGGACCTATCCAATGAGAAGCCATTTTTTCATTTTAATGTGTAAATCTTTTGTTTAATTGGGCCTGGAAAATCACATTGGCCTCTAGTAAATGTATCCCTTCAAATTGGGTGTCCTGGAAATTATTAATAACTGAACTAAAATTAGGAAACAGTATTGCACATAGACTAATTGTACATTTACACAATCCAATAAAGCTTTTATTACAGCATATTTGATTTTGAAAACAATATTTTGTTACTTAGATTATTTGAATATCCTATTTTACTTTTAAATTAAATACAGCCTAAAGTACAGTACAACTGCCCCCGTCCAGAGTCAATAATTTTCCATCTAACTCTTTACATTTGACTGCTCTTATGTTTCTAGTGATATTCAATCTTGGAAAAGAATGCCACAGTATATGCTACCATTATATAGAAAGCAGTTAAAAATATGAATTGTATACGACATTTCCAGCTAAAAATTCCACAGCCCTTGCCAATGTTATTTCTATGAAATAGAATGAGAGTTGAACTTTTAAACTTAACATCTGTAGAATTTTTGATCATTTATCGGGAATTATTTGGTAAAGAACTGAATCCTTCTTCTCAGATGGATCATTCCATGAATAAAGAAATTACAAAATATAAGACATGGCACAAATGGCACAGTTAACAACCACAGATTTTTCTTTGTTTCTATTTTAGGTCATATATTGTCTGTTGCAGAGTAAATTCTACAAAAAATTTGCTGAAATCTTACAGACCAACACGTAAGCATTTATTGAATGGCCCTAGTACTATCATTAGTAACTTTTTTTTATATGAGAACTAGTTCCTCGCACAGGAACTGATTGGAAGTGAGCTGTCAGCATCAAAGCTGTCAACAGAAGATCAGAAAAAAAAATTATTTGGGGGTTTACAAACTATTGAATAAAATGTAAACTCTTTTTGCTCAGGAGGGATAATGTTTTCAACCACAAAGGACATTTTTAGTATCAGAGCTGCAACAGTTAAAGGTACAGAATTAAAAGTATATTTCCAGCCTCACAAACAATTAAATCCCACTGATCATTGTATATATATATATATATATATATATATATATATATATATATATATTTATTTATTTTTTTTAGATGTTTTATTAGTATTTGAATTTGTTTACATTCGACCAGAATTTTCTTGCTTCAGTTTGGTTCCCCAACTGGGATTTCGACAATATCCTGCTCTATTTTTGATCTAACCCTTTATGGGTCTTTAGACAAGGGCAGGGCACTCCTCCCTATTGTCTCCTGTGCTCACAACACTTGGTTTTAACCTGTGGCATCTAATTTTATATTGTTTGCTGTACTATATGTTTTACCCTGTCTGTAATCATACCATGTAAAGCCCTATGGAAGTTGATGGCGCTATATAAATAAATAATAATAATAATGGAGCAGTCAGGTGAAATTACAATGCTGCATCAGCAATCCGGTAAGAAACAGCCACTTACATTTCATGTGGCTGGTATTTACTCCCCTTTAGAGATTAAAAAGACAAAAAAGCATCCAGGTTCCAGTGCTGGGCTTTGTCCTCATCATTGCCCAGCCTCGGATCCACAGGCCAGTGTCTTCAGTGATAAAGAGAATACAGGTTCTCTGTCCCATGCTGGGCTCTTGGCAGCTCACTCCCCGCCGCAGTTAAAAAGGCCCCTCTCTGCAGCAGGAATAAGTGGTGGAAGTCAGGAGCAGACACAGATCCTCTGCCCCACTCCCCACTCCAGGCTTCACTGCTTACTCACAGCGCCTGGCGATGGAAGATGGTAAGTAGTAGTGTAAAAAAATAATAATAAAGGATGTTCACAAGTGTGTATGTGTTTGTGTGTGTTTTTTACTTAATGCTTTGTGACCTGGTAAGGGGTCCCTGAGACCCCTGTACCCGGGAAATGGCCTGCCAGCAAGCAGTGTAGGACATTAATCTACATTGATACATAGTTACATTCATTACCTCAAGTAGCTGTTGATTCAGAGTGTGTAACATGGCATACTGATCCCTTTTCTGAGGTGAATCTCTCTCTCAGTTTGGTGTAGGCTGCTTGTAGCAAAATCCTAAGCTCTAGATGGTTCTACCTTGTGTGTAGAAAAAATATCAAACAGACATACTGCAGCCATGCTGATCTCCAATGCAGCCAGCTAAAGAAGGATTTTATCTCCTACTAATATTCTGTGTGGAGATAAAATCTCTCTCTGGCTGGTTGGGTCAATCATAAGGAAGATCCCATCTCAACTGCAGTGTGTCTGTGTGCTAGGTCCTCCCCAACCCCCATTTATGCTTATTTGCAAGCAGGGCTCTCAGTTGTAATCCAAGATGGCCACTCCCATGTAATTCTAGGAGTGCAGCTATTCCACAAGATCTGGATGGGTTTAAAGAGGAACTATGGTAAGAAAAAAACATAGTTCCTCTGTACTATATAGCAGCAGGGCAACGGGACCCGGACTGCCCCGCTGTACATCGCCACATATAAAAAAACAAACCAGCTTCCCAGATACACCCCACTTCTAGGTCCTCTTCTATGATCAGTGCTGGCCAGCGCTGATAGGCGCGGTCATGGGCCTTGCTGATAGGCAGCCTATCACCGTGGTGCTGACTTTGGGACTTGGGTTTGTAGTAATTCAGCTTCAACTCCTTCTTGCTCAAAACAAACTCAGAGTTTACCCATTTTAAATTAGCACATAGATCCATCTTTCTGCCAATTTCTTTGTGTATAAGTAGGGGGCTGTTTTTACTCCAGTGAAAGTCCTCATGTGTAAGCACGTCATTTATTTTCATATTCCATGTTCTGGTGGCTTGCTTTAGACCAGAGATGCACAACCTATGACCTGGGGGCCACATGCGTCCTGCAGTGTCCTCAGTGTCCCTGGCACCCCACCCCTACATTTCATAATATTTGTGAAGCCGAAATTGTTTTGCCTGCAGTGCACGTGGCTGGCCACTAGAGACAGTGTAGAGCTATATCCTGAAACAGAGCCCACCGCAGAGCCCATCGCAGACCTTCCTCTGCTTCCGTCACCTCTACTTCACCTCTGCCCACCTCACCTCTTTTTATTTCTTGTTATCTCACCCCACCTCCCCTTAGTTTACGTCTTGTTACCTTTTCCCATCTCACTTCTGCTTAGTTTTTCACATCTGACATCAGTGCTAAACCACATCACCTTGGCTCACCTCACCCTAGCCTACCTCTATCCACCTCTTCCCACCTCACCTATGGTTGCTTCATCTCTTCTTACCTCTGCCTGCTTCACTTTCACTCTTACTCTTTTTGCCTCATCTCTTCCTGCCTCACCTTTTTCCAAGTCACCCTAGCCCAATTCTTCCTGCCTCATCTCTGCTTGCCTCTCCTAACCTCTGCTGACGTCCTACCACCTCACCTTTACCCATCTCACATCTGCCTACCTCTACCCACCTCTGCTCACCTCTTTCTGCTTCACCTCTTACCACTTCACCTCACCTTTTCCTACATTACACCTTGGCCACTTCTTCATTCCACCTGCACCATTCTGCATATAAATAAATTAGATAAAATGCTTTTAGCTTACAGCTTTATTGCAGTAGACTGTGTTTTCTTTGCTTCCTTTAAAGTGAAATATTAAGACGATATGGCCCCTGGACCAAAAACGGCTGTGTACCCCTGCTTTAGACTATATATACTCATCTCAAGTTTGCATACTAGGTCTGGTCTTTGTACATCTTTGAATCCTGGTGGTTGTTCTCTGTAGATGTTTTCTGTTAACTCGCCATATCGAAAATTTATTGTCACATCAAAGTGTTTCACTTGTATATTCCTTGTGGCAGCTACTGTCAGTAAATTCCTTATTGTAGGATGTTTGACTAATGGAGCAAAAGTCTCATCATAGTCCTCTCCATAATTTTGAGAATATCCCTTGGCTACGAATTTTGTTTGTATCGCTCCACTGTGCCATCTGCATTGTACTTCTCTTTAAAAGTCCATTTACAGCCATTCCTTCCAGGTGTCAGTTTTGTAAGTGTCCATGTTTTGTTGTCATGCATGGATTTTATCTCTTCCTCTGCAGCCTTTAAAAAGTTACAGGCTTCCTCTAATGAAAGCTAAGATGTGTCTTCTCAAGTTTCAGGTTCATTGGTACAGGCAGTGCTTGCCTTTTATGATAGACATACAGGTGGTTTACCACTGTTTTCTCTTGTTGAGCATCTTGGTTTTGTGTCTGAGCTTGCTGGTGTCTGATCAGTTCTGCTAAGTTCTGTGCTTACTTAGACTGTTCAGAGGGTGCAGATGACGGCTAATCAGTGTCAGTTTTCTGTTCTTACTTCCTCTGCTGTCATCACATTGTCTCTCAGATCGTCAAAAAAATGCTAATGGTAACCTTCAAATACTCTGTTTTGGAGTTTGGTGCGTTTTACCACTGAAAATTTGTTACTTGTCTTTGCTACATAGTCTTGAATTTGAACTTGAATAGACATCTATGAAAGTCACTATGTACCTGTTGCCTCTAGGTGTAGGTAGGTAGGTGCACTGTGAACTATGTCAAGTGGTCTTAAAGCTCTATTCTGACTGACTTGCTCTTGTAACTTTGGATTTGATGCAACATTTATACTTAACAGTAAATGGACAAGGGGATACTGTTAGACCTGTGCCACATGTGTATACAGTTATTAGGGTTGATTCAGAGCCCCTTTCTCAACATTTTTTTGGAGGTATTACTACCAAACAAAAAATCACACAAAAAAGAAAACATTTCACGTAAACATTCTTGCAGAAATAAAGGCTTTGCTTAAAGCGGACCTTCACTCTGAATAAGAGTCTATCTTATATGTTTCCCCCACCCTGTACATACAGATTGCTCACATTAAAAATCATCCTACCTGCATCTATTGCATGTTATGAGCCTTTAAACATCCAAGATGGCGGCTTATGGAAGCCGCCATTTTATCAGGCAGCCTGCAAACAGGAAGTGCCTGCAAACAGGAAATGACTGTGCTGCTCTGCATTCTGGGATTGCTGACCTTTCCCTAACCCCAGCTCTGCTCTGTCTGAGCAAAGCACAGCTATAACCTGCCCCCCTGTACCTTATCCCACTCTCCTCTACTCAGTAAGTGTGATGCTTCTGAGTCAAGATGGCGGCGCCCGTATCCTAAATTCCTGAACAGAGTTGCAGCCCAGTGGGGGAAAGAATAATAAGTTAGTGACTAAAAATGTAAAATATATTAATGTTAGATGCTGGGGAATCGTTTTTTAAGAGTTTGGGCTTTTCATTAAATCATGGTGAAGGTCCGGTTTAATAAGATGAGGTGGAAAAATGGACGAGAACAGAAATTTTCACACAAAAAAATGATGAGAAAGGGGCTCTGAATCTACCCTATTGTGTTTATGGTTGCATAGTCTCACCTTTTCCTTCACTGTGTTGAGGTGATACAGATTATCACCCAGCCTGGCACTTGCTATTGTTTGCTTGCTGTCCAGGATAGACAGCCTTACAATGTACGGTTGCTTGTAACTTTAAATTGTGTCCAGTTCTCATTACATGTATCAGAAATGGTGGCTTTGGCCTTCTGTTTAGTATAAGAGGGATGCTGTCTCAATTGCTCTGCTTTCCATATAGTACAGTCTTTCTTTATATGTCTCTGTTCGTGGCATGTAAATCACACCATGGTTGCTTCCTGTGTCTGTAGTTGTTAGTTTCTGTAGAGCCATGTGCAAGTTCCTTTCTTCACTGATACTCATCTATAAGCCTGATCTTTGAAAATGCTAGTGTCAGATCTGTCTCAGGCCTTGTCTCCAGCACATTGATTAGTGCAGTGTATTTATCAGTTAAGCTGCACAACAAAATGGCTGCTGCATGACTGTCTGTTATATTCTCACCGACTGATCTTAGTTGCGCAATCACTCAAATAATGCCATTGTTATGCTTCTGCATGTCCTGCTCTCTGCTAGGCCTCATATTGTAAATTTTCTTCAGCAGAAACAACTTGCTGTTTAACATGGATCTCTCATGAAGTCTTTTGCAGTTCACCCCACATGCCTTTCGCTATATTCTCACTGTGTATGTGAATAAGTAATCTTATGATGGCCCGTGTCTGTCTGTTTTTCTCGTCCCAGTCCTGATTATTGTCCTGTGGCCTCTCTGTAGTGATAACCTCCCACAAATCATCTGCGGATAATAGCATTTCCACTTTAAACTTCTATAGCTGATAACAGGAATTGGCTTTAGTGGAACATGAATACATTAGGAGAAGGCCACCTTACATACTGGATAACATAGACAGGAAAAAGTCAAAGAAGTCATCGAGATTACTTCAATGTACAGGAAACAAATATGCAGCAGAGAATGTACAACAGAGAATTCACATAAATAAAGAGGGTGATGGTAAAAGTAAAGCCAGGTGATATGTCAGCTTTTGCTTTTCCAAAAAGTTGTGCTAAGAAAGTTGTTTTAAAGGTGTGTTTAACTATTAATAAAATTCATTTATAAACAGTCTTTTTGTTTTTTTGTTGTTTGGTTGTGCTTGAGAACTTGTAAACATATATTGTTATTACAGCCGCTATATGAGTAGATTTGTTATAAAGTGGAGCGGCACTTACCGCCGCGGTCCGGGGGTTGAGAAACCTTACCTGGGCCATTGAGGGTTAATAACTTCTGTGCCTCCAATGTGTGATAAGCTGATGTCCAGAAAACAATGTCACTATCGATATAGAAGAGAGAAACTTACCGCCACAATGGCTGGTGTAGTTATGAGCGCTGCTTAGATGTGTTGTTGGTGCCACTCGCTATAACTCTGGTCTCAGCCTTGTGCAATGTCAATCTTTTATTATGTAGAACACTTAACAATGAAAGTGAGTTAATAAGAATAAATAAAATAAAAATCTCAAAAGTTCTATCAGTCTGTAACTTCAATCCGGGAGAGAGCTGCCCATGTTAGCCGCGGCTCCTGCGGCTTGGTGGAGAATTATGCCTCTTTCGCCTGGTGACGTCCTCGGGTTCTGATTGGTTGACAGCAATGGACAGTTTTCAATGGTGTGATGACACATTAATGCTAGACTACATCTCCTATAATGAAAACTGCCCATCGCTATAAACCAATCACAACCAGACAAAACCGGCATAGTTCTCCACCGAGCCGCAGGAGCCTAAGCTGGGCAGCTCTCTCTCTACCGGATTGAAGTTACAGACTGATAGAACCTTTGAGCCCCAATGGTTTTGGAACTGGGGTTGTACAAGCATGTGCAAAAATGAGAGGATCAAGGTTTCCAGTCTGGCTTTGGGGCGCATTACAGCGCTTACAATTAAAATAAGCACATAGGGAGGCCTCTTTAAGAGAGAAGCATTGCTTTACTTTGTCACAAAGGCAATGCAGATCATCAAGTGCAATATCAGGACCTTTAATGGCTGCTGTACCTGTATGTTATTCCCAACCTCGAGACAACTGCACTTATAAGGGTCGATTCTAAATGCAAAAGTTAATTAATTTCGGATCGGGAATCGGAAGTTTGGGTGGGTGTTAGTCATTTTTTCCCTTTTTTTTGGCCATTTCGTATTCGCACGAACGTTCGGGCCTAGACGTATATGCTCTTTCGATCCTGGTCCGTCAGTTGTATTATTTCCGTTAGTTATTGTATATTTCCCGTCCAAATCGTATTTTTGGCGATCAGTCCTAATTTTCCCGTTAATGACATGGGCTTGCGATCAATTCAGAGAGCTGATTGCCAAGTGTTTCTAGGCACATTTAAGGGTTGATTCCCGAACTCTTATCCGGCAGCTTTTTGGCCTCGGGAGTAGCATGGATAGGAGTGAGTTCGAGGAACATCAAGCTCTAATGCTTTTTGGCATCGATTTGATCCGGATGTCTGAGGGCAGATTGCCTGTGCGTCGTCGCATGCACATCGATGGCATGAATGACATTGAGCTGTTCGAGCTGACCAGGCTTAATCGCGCTTCCCTCCATAAATTATATAGTGAGCTGCGGCCATGGTTAGCCCGCACCACAAGGAAGGGGCAAGCAATTTCAGGTATGACCAAGATGCTTGGCTGCCTGCAATTTTTGGCGAACGGCTCGTTCCAGAGGCTGGGTGCCCTCTCTGTGGGGTTTTCCCAGCCTACGCTGAGCCGCGCACTATCCAAATTTTTGGAAGGCATGGCTGCCATAACTCAGAAATATATTTATTTCCCTGATGATATGGTAGCCAGAAACGCCATTAAGCTTGGTTTTTTTAATATTGCCGACATGCCCAATGTAATTGGTGCAATTGATTGTACACATGTGGCCCTCGTTCCTCGTGCAGCCGACGAGTACATATACAGGTAGATATTTGGGGCGCTTTTTTAGTTTAACAGTTGTTTAGCATAAACCATCCTATTATTGATTCCAATGTGTAATATTCCCTCTGATTATTCATCCATATGTTTCTTATTCCATTAGCTTACATATCCCTCTGTGCAATCTTCCCTTCTCATAGTAATCCCTATGTGGATTGATCCCCTTATATTTTTTAGTCTCGGTTCAAGTTTGCCTCCTATTACTGATGACAATAGTGTTTAATTCCTCTTTATTTTTGTGGTTTGTTTGGCCGTACAATTTAGATCTGTCATTTGTGTGCAGGCCAGTTTTTGATGCCAAATGGGTTGTGCCCTTATGTGTTGACCCTTTTTTTTATGTTTTCTCTTTAGGAATCGGAAAATGGGACACTCCCTTAATGTCCAGGCAGTGGTTGGGCCTGACATGCGTTTTTTGAGTGTCCTTGCCGGCTACCCTGGTTCTTCTCACGATTCCTATATTCTTAGGCGATCTGGATTGTATCGGCGATTTGAGGCTGGTGAATTTTCTGGTGCATGGCTGCTTGGTAAGTGGGTTTCATTTTTGGCACTTGCTCTTTTCTTTGACTTTTCCTTGACACAAGCGGGTGACAGCGGCGGACAACACAGCGCGTCCTCCGCCGCCTCCCGCGCGCCCCTCTGACAGTGCGCAAACGGGCGGCGCGGCCGCGCGCACGCCTAGAGGTGCACGCGGGAGGCGGCGGCGCCCGCTGTCGCCGCAGATAATGTGTTTTTTGGTGGGTTTGGGGGGGGCCCTCATCGCGGGACATCCCGATCTCGGATGTCCCGCGGTGAGGGAGGTGATCGTCAGGGAATATTATAGATTTCCTGGACCATACAAACTGGCTGACGGTCCACTTTAATAATATTTGTTTTTTATCTGGAACGTTTGCTTGAGATATGAGCCCACATTTGGCAACTGTTGCAACATCTTTCATTATTCTTGCCCAAACAAACAAGCGGTTTCCCACAATATTATTCTGTAACTGACATACTCGTGTTTATTGTTATTTGTGGGTGTCCCCTCAGCAGCATCCTAATTGACACATTTCTGAGCCCTTAAATATACCCATATTTAATAGCACCCTTGACCTAGCAGATGTGTTACCAGTCTTTGTGGACTTTAAGCATATTATGTTTATTTTAACCACATCTCTTCCCCTAATTATTTGGCTAATGTGCCCTGTTGTTTTGGCTTTTAATGGTTTTTGTTTGGAAATTAAATTAGCTTATTTTTCAGACTTTCATTGCTTAATTGTCTTTTCTCTTTCTCTTCTTAAGGGGACTCAGGTTACCCTCTGCTTCCTTGGCTCATGACGCCTGTGTTGCGGCCCCAGGATGCTGCTCAAGAGGCCTACAACCGTGCGCACCGCAAAACCAGGGCTGTGGTCGAGAGGGCCTTTGGCCTTTTGAAGACACGTTTTAGGTGTTTGGACAATACCGGGGGCGCCCTTCAATATGACACTAAGAAGGTTATTGACATTATAATGGCGTGTGCAGTTCTGCATAATTTTGCCCTCCAAGAACGTGTCCCCCGATATGTTGATGTTCTGCCCTCTACACCCATTGAAGAGGAAGCAGAGAATTATGTGGGCACAACCAGTGAATCTGGCCAATCTGTGCGTGGCAATTTGATTGTGCAGCATTTTTCCTAAATAACATTATTTGTTGGCTTTTTGTTTTTTGGTTGCCTTTGTTGTCAATTGTGTGCCATTAAATGTTCATTTGTATGCCTTGAAATAGTTGTACTGTGGTTCCTAATGTTTCCTTTGCTTTTAATTCACCTTGTAAACCATGTTAACGTATACTGTGTTTGTTTTAGTCAAAGGTGGGGTACAATGTTATTAGTAATCAAACCAAACAAGTTTGTAGAATTTTTGAAAATAATTCTTTTAGTCTGACGACAAAAAGCATATCAAAATGGTTCACAACAAATTACACAGTCAGCATTCAATTGTGGTTATAAACAAATCAATACCGGGTTTGTATCCTTAAAAAAATAAAACCATCTACACCTGGAACTCTGTGGCACACCAAAACAAGGACAGCCAGTCCCATGCCCATCCCAGTCCAGTCATTAATAGTGCCTGTGGCCATGGCTAATTTGGCCTGGCCATAATGTCACCCAAACATGTCTGCAAACCGGAGGAGTCCCCAAACCCCAAATAAATGTAAAGCCATAAGTGGGCCATGTTAAATGCCACCTACACTCACCATTCCAATATGGCATTGGCTACTGGCCTAACTCCCAAATATAATGAGCTATATGTGAGCAAATCCTTAACCCAACCTGCAGCTCAAACCCAAATAGTATGTTGGCAAAACTCAAACGCCAAGTAAATACAGTGGGGGGAATTCTAAAAGATGTGGCACACAATCAAGGAGAGGTTGCCTTAATAAGGTGGATACCCCAAAAACCCGGGTGGAGGGCCATGTGGCTGGGAGCTACCCTGGGCGAGGGTTGCATTGGTAATCTGCAACTGCTCCAAAATGTTTCGCTGCATATTGAGCAATTCACCCATGGATGCCTGGCTTGCATTAGTTGCATTCACCATGTTGCTGTTGTGGGTCCGAAGCTCACTCAGCATGGCCTGTAAGGTAGCATTGAGGGTGTCCATCTGGGCATGCCTTGCCTCATGCAGATGTTGATGGCGTGCCTCAAATGCTCTCCTCTCCTCGTGCCATACATCAACCAGGGCATTCTGCCTCCCCAGGGTAATTGTGCGGCGCAAGGGAGTGCGCCGCACAATTACCCTGGCTCTTGGGTGGGCCCTGCCTCGTGGTCTTGTGCCCTCAACAGCAACAGGCATACTTTGCAATTCCTCAACAGCAGAGGGAAGCCTGGGGACTGTAGCCTCAGTCTCAGCATGCTGTGCCCCATCTGCATGCTCAATGGATGCGGGTTCACTCTGCTGCTGCGGAATTAACAGAGATACATTTTGGGACATTTGCAGATTCTGACCCAGGGGGAGGTCTTCGGATGGGCTCAGCATGGTTCCATCTTCCTCCATGTCCTGGATCTCTTCCATGATTGTGTGTGTCTATAGGGGCAGAAAAAGAACAACAAATAAGTTTGGGTTCTTCATTTAATCCCAAACATTTTAAAACATGCTTCTTCACTTTGTTTCAGTTAATAAACACAAGAAACTTACCAGAAAACTCGGATCTGGACTCCGATGCTGTACAGAAGTCAAAGGCATATTCAAACCGGGGGGGGGGGAGTCCACACTTGCTGTGGTCTGATGCTGGGCTAAAGAAGAGACAAGGGAAACCAGGTTAACACACACACAAGCAATGTTTGCTTTAGCAAAGTAAAACAAATACATTGGCTAATATTAAATATTTCTACAGCAACGTGCAAAATTATTGCATTACCCTCAGTTGGAGATCTGTGCAATGGATGGGTTTAACTGATAAGTTACCTCAGTTCCAAGTTAGGAAGTGGACACAGTCAGCATCCAACTAGCATTGGCCACAAATTGAGTTGCCCTAACATTCTTTAGTTCAGATCTGTTTTGGCCTCTTCTTTCCATCTTTGGCGTCAATCACAACTCACACACCCAATGTCCCACACATCCCTATTGATGTGTGTATTGTGTTTGAGGCTACATTTATGACTTGGCTTAATTTAAATCCTGCTTACCAGCAAAATTTTTGCTCATGAAGAATTAAAATAATGTATCGGCCCAAATCTGTTTGGGCAAAATGTACACAAATATGACCCAACCATGCACATTAGCCCTACCCAAAACAAGCCACAGCAGAGGGGCATAGCGTCAACTGTTACCTTTCTAAAGTTAATTAAGCAACCCACAAGGGAAACATGCATATGAAGGTTACTCACCTTGTGTACGGGTCGGTGAGTCTGTGTCCCTTAGGGCTGCGTGGCCACCGACCGCGAATGGATGGAGAAGGCCCAGCACCATTTCCTCAGCAGGTGTGAACTCCAATTTTGTGGGATAGCCCCCTCCAGTTTTCATGCTGTAAATTAAAAGTAGGATCTTAAAAATTGTAAATTAGCATACATTCTAACACTGACATTTTCCTTGATCATTTATTTACCTATAATTATGCCTTTTGATTTCTTTTTGGCGTACAGCATATTTAAGATCCGAGATTTTCCGTTGGATTTGGCCCACATCTTTCTTCTCTTCCCCTGCTGCATTTACTTGGCGTTTGAGTTCTTCCAACATTTCCATTTTTCGCTGCTTGGTTGTGAATTTGGATTTGCTCCCATATAGCTCATCATAGACTAATGTTAGGCCACTAGCCAATGCCATATTTTGGCTATGGGAGAAACGGCCACACAACTGTCCGCGACGCAATGTGCGGCCAGCTGTTTGGGTTTGGGGCTCCTCCATGTGTGCAGACACATGTGGGGACATTATGGACTCGTGGTGGGTTGGGGAATGCCTAGATTGTTGGCTTCCCAATGACTGGGCTGGGCAAGGGGCTGGGTGTTCTTGCGTGGCTGGCCACAGAACTTCCAGGTGTAGATGTGGCAACCAAATGCGGTTGCAAGATGGCCTTTCTTGGCCCTCTTGGGGGGCTAAGTGCCCTGCTTGGCCCTGGGCGTGGACTTTGTCCCAGGAAGTGCTGCGGGCCCTGGTGCTTGCCCGTGCAGGGGTTCGGCGCCGGGATGGGCTGCGGGCCCTGGTGCTTGCCCGTGCAGGTGTTCGGCGCCGGGATGGGCTGGGGCTTCTTGTGCTGGCCCGTGCAGGGGTTCGGCGCCGGGATGAGCTGGGGCTTCTTGTGCTGGCCCGTGCAGGCGTTCGGCGGCTGGCTGGGCTGCGGGCCCTGGTGCTTGCCCGTGCAGGGGTTCGGCGCCTGGATGGGCTGCGGCTCCTTTTAGTTGTTTTGGGTGCCGCAGGGGCACATGCCTTTGTGGCCCTTTTTTGGGAGCTTGCGGGTACAGTGTCCCTTGGTGGTGCCGAGCTGCTAATTACCTTGCTTGGCCGACCCTTCTTGGCTCCTTGTTGGGACCTGGTTTTGGGTCCCTCAGCGGCCTGGCTTGCCTTGGAGCGTTTTGCCGGGATCTTTTTTGGAGCCATTTTCGTTCAAAAGACAAAGAGAAATTAGGTTGGGGTGCAGGGACCTTTAAATAAGGCGCACAGCGTCTGACGCCTATGCGCACGACTACGCGATCTTACGGACGCACGTTCGTGCGGAACCAGGAAACCGCTGGGGTTTGACTTATCTGCTGCCTTGAAGAAGCATAAACATGGCGCCCACTATCTTCACCCGTCAACAAGAAGAGATCATCATGCTGGTAAGTGCCTTTCTCTGCCTTTTAAGCTAATACGGACTGATGTACTAAATGTAAATGATGCGTTTGGACCTAGTTTTGGGGATCTTAATGTTTAAGAACAGGCTCCTCACACTTCATCCTCAAGGGCCGAGACAGGCCACGTTTTAACCTCTCTATGCTGATGTCCTAATTAGGGCAATTGCTCTGGCTTAGCACCAGTTAATGAACCTGTGGAGTAGCGTGGCTAGCTGTCAAACCTGGCCTGTCTCGGACCTTGATGCGGATGTTTGCGGACCACTGTTTGCCTAAGACCTCCAAACACAACGGCAAGCCACACACGTGGGCCAAAAGCCTAAGCATAAGCCGACATCTTGGATGTTCAAACCATCCTAACATGCCATAGATGCAGGTGGCCTGATTAGTAATGTTGGCTAGCTGTATGTACATGGTGTGTGAAACATATAACATAAGACCAGACTCTGAATCATAGTGAACGTCCGCTTTAAGGCACTCCCCAAAAATGGCTGGCACTCTAAATGTGTGTGTTAATGACATGACATTCGCAACTTGTGATGCAACACATATGGCTCTGTGTGTAAAAGTAAAAGCTCTGTGTCCATTATGTTTTTCAGATCATGCTTCAGCGCCGGTATGACTTCGCGCCCAATGTGTGCGAAAAAAGGGACATCGCCCGGGAGATCATCGCGGAAATCCACCGTGTGACCAGCACCACCTTCACTCACACCCAGATAATGCAGCATTGGTCGGACCTGAAACGTCTGCACATGCCCCGGGTGCGGAGGTTTTTTGGGATCCATTTCCCAAGTAAGTACAAAGCGATTGCATGGTATATTTTCCAAATGTATAAGTTATGCCTTTATTTATAATGACTTTTCTTTGTTAGTGTTGGAAATGGATTTCAGAATTCGCCGCACCCGGAGGCGTACAGGCCGACCAGTGCTGCATGATTCTGCATCTGTGAGTGAAGGTGGTGGATCTCCCGGGCGACGGACCTACCCCTCCTCTGTGGCCTCCTCAGACCAGCCCCTGGACCTTACCACAGAGGAGGGGCCCAACCGCGTGGGCGTGGAGTCATGCCCGGCCAGGCATGGGGAAGGCTCTGGTATGTCACTCTTCATGTATAGGCACAAAGATATACATGGCAGGCCAAAAACTAAGTTATCCTTTATTATGTATTTGTAGAAGCTTCTGGTGCGGGTGAGATAGTGGAGGAGGAGGCAGCAGAGATGCTGGAAGTTGATCCTGGCGAAGGTGAGTGATGTCAGCCAGACTGGGAGCCAGATATGTTGGGAATAGTGACTCTATACAACTACTAACCAAATGTCACATGTTTCTCCAGGGACTTCTTCACAGCATAGCCAGGACCAAGGGCAGCCTGTTGGCCCCAACCAGCCATCTGTCGGCCACCAACTCAGTAAGTATCCATGCCATTATTCATATTAATGTGTTGTTAGCTAATAACACACACATAACTAAAGGCGTAGCCAATGTGTACTTAACACTTTCAGGTGGCCACTTCGTTAGCTTAAAGCGGACCCTAACTCGTATTAAGAACATAGCTAATATTTAGCCAACACACTGTACATACAGATTGGGAACATTGAAAAACAGCCTACAGCCATCTAATGCATGTTAGGAGCCTGTAAACATCCAATATGGCGGAATATTGAATGCGCAATATTTACATGCTGCATGGGATACAGATTTGAAAAAGTAAGGTGCTGCCATGCATTGTGGTACTGATGACCTTTCCCTGAACCCAGCTATGCTCTGTATTCCCAAAGCACCACTGTAACCTACTCCCCTGTACTTGATCCCACTCTCCTCTCCTCATTAACTGTTATGCTTCGGAGTCCCGATGGCGGCGCAGTAATCCTAAATCCCCCAAAATATACTTCGATCTGGTGCAGAATCATTTGGGACTAGTTATTGCTTTTCATTAAATAATGTAGAAGGTCCGGTTTAAGGAGTTTCAATACTTACCTGTGGGAAATGCATTTACTTTATCCCTTTGAAGAATGACATATGTCATGCATTTACATGTATTTAATTAACCCCAAATCTATTTCCAGCATACAAACCGGTCTGGTACTCCTATTTAGGTTTATTTCTCTATTGCTTACAGGGATGATCCCAAAAACATTGGAGGGGAAAAAAAAAAGAATAAAGGAGTTGGTGGCCGAGCTGCTGGCCATACAGGCGACGTTGGGGCCAACAGATGAGGAAGAGGAGGAGGATTAGTGCCCTTGGTCCTGGCTACTTTTGTAAAATAGTTTTTAATTTGTTATTACAAAGTTGAATTTTATATTTTTTACCAAAAAAAAAATTTTAAACATTTTTAAAATGTTTTTAAAACAAACTAAAACAAAAAAAAAAAAAAATTAAAATAAATAATATTTTAACCCTTCATAAATGTGTTATTTCTAATATGCGCACAAAAAGACATTTACACAAACACGAAAAAACACGCTTAGAAACATATAGACATATGTACATTATGTTGTTTGGGTAAGTTTTAGGGTCGTCAACATGAAGAAGGATGCAAGCGCTAAGGGGTTTAGGTAAGTTTTAGGGACCGAGAAATGAAGAAGGATGCAAGCGCTAAGGGGTTTAGGTAAGTGTTATGGACCGAGAAATGAAGTTGGATGCAAGCGCTAAGGGGTTTAGGTAAGTTTTAGGGACCGAGAAATGAAGAAGGATGCAAGCGCTAAGGGGTTTAGGTAAGTGTTATGGACCGAGAAATGAAGTTGGATGCAAGCGCTAAGGGGTTTAGGTAAGTGTAATGGACCGAGAAATGAAGAAGGATGCAAGCGCTAAGGGGTTTAGGTAAGTGTTATGGACCAAGAAATGAAGTTGGATGCAAGCGCTAAGGGGTTTAGGTAAGTTTTAGGGACCGAGAAATGAAGAAGGATGCAAGCGCTAAGGGGTTTAGGTAAGTGTTATGGACCGAGAAATGAAGTTGGATGCAAGCGCTAAGGGGTTTAGGTAAGTGTAATGGACCGAGAAATGAAGAAGGATGCAAGCGCTAAGGGGTTTAGGTAAGTGTTATGGACCGAGAAATGAAGTTGGATGCAAGCGCTAAGGGGTTTAGGTAAGTTTTAGGGACCGAGAAATGAAGAAGGATGCAAGCGCTAAGGGGTTTAGGTAAGTGTTATGGACCGAGAAATGAAGTTGGATGCAAGCGCTAAGGGGTTTAGGTAAGTTTTAGGGACCGAGAAATGAAGAAGGATGCAAGCGCTAAGGGGTTTAGGTAAGTGTTATGGACCGAGAAATGAAGTTGGATGCAAGCGCTAAGGGGTTTAGGTAAGTTTTAGGGACCGAGAAATGAAGAAGGATGCAAGCGCTAAGGGGTTTAGGTAAGTGTAATGGACCGAGAAATGAAGAAGGATGCAAGCGCTAAGGGGTTTAGGTAAGTGTTATGGACCGAGAAATGAAGTTGGATGCAAGCGCTAAGGGGTTTAGGTAAGTTTTAGGGACCGAGAAATGAAGTTGGATGCAAGCGCTAAGGGGTTTAGGTAAGTTTTAGGGACCGAGAAATGAAGAAGGATGCAAGCGCTAAGGGGTTTAGGTAAGTTTTAGGGACCGAGAAATGAAGTTGGATGCAAGCGCTAAGGGGTTTAGGTAAGTGTTATGGTTCATAAAGGAAAGTGGGAGCCTGGCGCGAGGCAGTAGTGGTGAGAGTGCGCATGCGCAAGATCTTATATACATACGAACGAACGAATCTAAGAGGCCAAAAACCAATGAAAACCAGAGGCAAACGCAAGTAATTGGAAGAGGTGGACGATGGAAGCAGCACAAAAAGCAGGCTGCCGCCGCAACAAGTGAGCACATGAACGTGATTTTTACGATTGTCAACTGACTGAGGCAAGTTCGGGAGATATCATACGAACGGACGTATATTTTAGGATAGAAACGTATTTGCTTATTGAATCACTCGCAAGTTCATACGAACGCACGAGCGGACGGGAAAAATAGGATGATCGGCACACAAATCCAAGCTGTTACATGTTTCTTTGAATCGACCCTATAGTCCAGCAGTTTTATAGTGATAGCCTATGGGCCTGGCTTTCCCCCCTGTTAGTTAAAAAAATAATGTAAAAAAACTCTCACCTGACTCCTCGATCAAACAGGCCAGGTCTTCTCTTCACCCTGGGGGCATCTGATTACCCCCCCCGGGGCTCATTTGGCTTCAGGAGGGGGCAAAAAATAGCCACTGCTAAAAATGACATTTACTCACCTCCATACCCGATCCCTCAGCCCGGGGCTCCTCTTCATCGGGGAGGCCTCCGGTCACTCCCCCGGGCTCTTCCGTGGTGAGGAGGGGGCTCAAAACATGCGGCTAGCGGTGACTTGCCATTAACCCCCTGGCTATTACCTGCCTCTCCAAAGCCTAGGGGGGCAGAAGAGCTCGGGGATATGACTCTTTGGGGCTTGTAGCCAGCAGGGTGGTGGCCACGACAGTTGGCCCCTGTGCCCTGTTCTACAAGCCCCATAGCTGGTCCCTAGGCTGGTTATGCTAGGTAGAGGGGGACTTCACACCATTTTTGGGGGGATTTTTAAGGGTTTTTAACCCCTAAAATTCCCCCCAAAAATGGGGTCCCCCACCCCCAAACAAATTTGTTTTTTAAATTAACCCTTTGTTACCTGTCACCCAGCAGCTATAAAAGGCTTCCAGCATGGGACACAGTGCTCTGGGATGGATAGGAGATAAGTAGTAAAAAAAAATAATAATAATAATAAAATACTTTTTTCTGTGTCCCCGCCTCCCCAAAGCGCAGAGGGGGGCAGAAGGGTCCAGGCCATTTGGCTGTGAGAGCTTGTAGCCGGCAGGGTGGGTGTCCACCAAAGCTAGCCCCTGCGCCCTGTTCCTGCAAGCCCTGCATAGTTGGCCTCAGGCTGGTTATGCTGGGTAATGCCCACGTCATTTTTTGTGGATTTTTAAGCCTTAAAATTCCCCAAAAAATGCCCCCCCCACCCCCACCTACACCATTTTTTTGTTTAACCCTTTATAGTGTGGGTAATAGTTGTATTTTATTTGTAAATGTTATAAAGTGCTCTTTTCAGTTTGGGGGGTCTCCTGGGCAAGAATGGGAGAGCTACCAATAAATATGTGGTACCGTTGTAATCGGGATAAATGGGTCTTTCACATACAATATGGTTTTCTTTAATAAAATAAATGTTTTATTTAAAATAAAGGAAACAATTTTCTAAAAAATAATTTTTATTTATTTTTGTTTTTTCAATTCAAATATATCTTAAAAAACTGAAAAATTACAAACAAGATATTTCACCTTAAAGCCTACACTCTGCTGCAAATTATTATATATATTTTTCCTTTAGATTCCTGCAAAAATCACAATTAAACATGGCTCAAAATGGTGAAAAATTACCTGTCAACAAAGGGTGACAACATTTCAAGTAGGCTGGCTTAAAGGGTTAAAAGTACCTATGCATGTTGGGTATTGTTCTGCTCAGGGAACCTTGCGCTTTCAGATTTAGTTTGTTTTTTCTTGTTTGCATATTGATTTTTTAAGAAAATGTGTTTTTTGTTTAGGGAAACTCCATGCAACCTTAAAATTCTTTGAGGGATTCCAGGGATTACTTCTAAAACTTATGAGCCCACTACAACAAGCTGAGTACGCTTAGAAAGCTTAACATGTGTTCTTTCAGGGAATGGTTTGCGGTGCAAGGTGTGCACTTTTTCTGCAGAGCTGAAATTTTCAAGTAAAATTACCCTTACGCACATGCTTTACTTTGGGGTGTTTGTCAACTCTTCCCTTGACAGTAGCTATGCATGTTTGGGGGACCTTGCTTTTTCCAGATTGAACTTGTTTTTATTTAGCATTTTGTTTTTTTTTTAGGAAAATGTGAGTTTGATTCTGCCTTTTTATTCTTTTTTAGTGAAACTCTGTGCGACCAAAGAATTCATTGAGGGATTACATCCAGAAAACTGCACCCATGTCAACAAGCCTGGTACACCTAGAAAGCTTGAGATATGTACTTCCAGAGAAAATAAAGGTTGTGTGTAAAGAGTTGTTTTTCTTGAAAAACTGCAAGGTGCGCATAGCACATAGCATATTTGTATTTTATCTGAAAATCTCCTAAAGGGCTATTTCAGTTTGGAGGAGTCTCCTGGGCAGGAAAGGGTGTCTACCAATACATATGTGGTACCGCTGTAACCGGGAGAAAATGGGATTTCATATTTTTGAACATATTTCACTCCAAAATATTGAGAACACACTTAAAAAAATGACATTTCATGTTAAAGCCCAGGCTCTGCTGGAAAAACAATATATATTTTTCCTGGGAAATCCCTTAAAAAATCACAGTTGAACATGTGTAACACAAAATAGTGAAAAATGTTCTGGCAACAAAGGGTGACAAAATATCCAGGTAGGCACTTAAAGGGTTATATCAAATAATTGTTTGCTTACCTGTCATGCAGAGGATTTACTGCTGGCCTTCTTTGGACCCTGACACGATACCACTTGCTAATACAAGTTTAATCTGGAAGGCTAGAGGGTGTCATTTATGGTATTACTGTGAAAGAAATATTCCAGGAAATGCTTACTTGGGAATCAGAATTGCACATCATTTTCTTAGTTTGAAAGGTCTTCCAGTTTATTTATTTGTTTGGAATGAGTAAAGTAAACATATCCTTGGCAAGGTCCGGTGTATCTGGTGGAGAGCTGCTTCTGCGGGGTAATTTACAATGCGTGAGTCGTCATCACATAGACATTCACTGACTAAAGGAAACCGTAGCTACATGCTCAAAAGCTACAAAGTGCTGTGTAATGCCCGCAAATGGTTTCCCCATATGCTTGATAAAAAGAGCATTCCTAACCAAGACGTTGACTTCACCATCTTTAAAAGCATTAAAGTAAGCATCAATCTGCACACAAGTGTATTATTTCGATGTGTATTATGTCTGTGTACGGTATTCATGCCAGGAACAGTTATATGGGCCAGGATAGCAAACCTAAGGCATGATTAGGCTTTGGATGGGAGACTGCACAGCTGAGGGATGGAAGGACAACTGCAAGCCTTTAAAACTTCCTGTGCAATAGCTATCACATTTTCAAGGAAATTGATATTGCAGCACATGGCAGCAGTGTGAACTGGGCCTTAAGGCAGAGGTACTCCTTTGTCATCAAGTACCATTTTCCATTTTCTAATTATCACTGACTGTGTTAAAAGTGCAAAGACAAATGTTTTGTTTTGAAAGCACAAAATGCAATTAGGTTTCCTTATCTTTTAGTGCAGTATTGTACTTATTGAGTAATCCATACCTCCCAAGTGTCCCTGATTTCGAGGGACTGTCCCTCTTTTGAGTCCATGTCCTCCTCTCCCCTGTTCTTCTTTGTCCTTCTTTGAGGTTTAAAATGCCGATCTGAATCAATAAATGATTCATTTGCCTATTCAAAGTGTTTATATTGTTGTAACTGTTACAACATATCTCCTAGTCATCCCTTAATGAGGGGGTGTGGCTTAATTTAATAATTGTACCTCTTTTCCACCCTGAAAAGTTGGAAGGTATTGGTAATTAAAGACTTGGGTAAAGTATATATGCCAGAAACACAAGTTGGTGTGCAGGTCAGTCTGTAGCCTTAGCATTCTGCTACTGCAATGCATACTACTGGTTTGGAACCCCTGATATAGACTATTGTTTACAAAGCAGTTCATTTAAGCCCTGATAGGGATGTTTAGGAGGACATCCCACACATAGCCTCATACAGTTCATTTAAGAAGCGCTAGTTCCACCTAGTGCCGGATGAACATCAGGTGAATGTCAGGTCCCAGTGCAAAAGATGTTGTTATCAAGTCAAAAAAACAGAGCACCTCTGATGGCAGTGCCAGGTAGTGTCCCATCTATCAACAGCATCAGCGATTATATGAGTGCCAGCACTGAGTTCCCTGCATTTCCACATAAGACCAGGCGCACACCATGTGCTCTCTGGCCTTATCCCATAGATGTCAATGGGCTGGAATGGTTGTCATTTTTAATTCTTTGGGGGGGCAGTTGCATGTGCCACGGGATCTCTGGGATGTTTGTATGCATTATTTGCACGTTTGGGTTGCGCTGCAAACTTGCGATTTGGGCTATGTCAAACCTGTGTTATGTCATTCAAGTGTCCCCCTATGTTTTTACTGGCATTTGCGCATGGAAAATGTGCTGCCATCACCTTTAAAATAAAATGTTGGGGATTTCACCAGGCGCTGTATGCCTGATATCCTCTTGTAGGTGCTGTGTCATTTTAATGTTAAATAACTATTTATTCTGGTGCTACGAACTGGTGCTAGGGGTCACCTGCGCATAGGCTTTCACAAATCCTGGTGCAGTGCCCAGTGCAGGGCTTGTGGTGCGGGTGTAGAGAGTGTCTCGCACGAGACGATCATCTTGCTCCCACAAGATATTATCATAAATATGGCTGAATGTGCACGATCGAACACAGAGAAGGCATTGTGAATGGAATATAGTGAATAACACATAATAATGGCACTAATAAAGTGGCATATGTGTAGCAATGCATACACTGGTATTACTTTACATGCTCTCATAATTACAAAACAAGATACAGTATGTGCTGTATACTGCAATTTTTGTGTTTGTCCAAATAATATCAAGTATTGGGTTAGGATCAGCTGATGAAAAAACTGGTGAGAAATGTCATATTTTCTAGCCTTACAAAAGTAGTTGTCACATACAAATAAAAGAGGCTCTTAACATTTGAATGAATAACTCACAGGGTGTGGTCATTTACACATTTAGAAAAATGGCACTTACGGCACATGTAAATGTCAAATAACATTCAAAGATCAGAACACATTCTTGGCACTAGTGCCCCACTTTATTTCTTTCCATATGAGACAATGAAAAAGAAACTTAAAAATGTAAAAAAAACAGACTTGTAACAAAGGTGATTACTGAAGAGTAACCTGTTTCAATTTAGAGAGACTCTGCACAATTTTGAAAACCACAATTTAGAATTGGGTGTTTTGTGTGTCCCTCCCCTTAGTTTCTAGATGCTGGGATCAAGGGTTAATGCCGGTTAGCTAAAAGGGAGTGACCTGGTTCCCAAATTCTTTACCGACTATTTAGACCATGAACCTCACTATGACATATGTGCAATTAAAATATCTGATTTTATTTATACATTACACCAGTTACTTTACTTATTGACGTATAGTTTCTGTAAAAAAAAAAACAGGTATATGTGACACATTGGTCAACATTAATGGAGACATTTCACTGTAGTTCTCAATAGGGCAGACATGTTTCAATGACTGGCTTCCTCTGTACCCTCTAGAGGCTTGTAAGATATTCCATGTACAAATTTCAAAGGGTAGGGTACCCAAGGTTGTCATGGGAGACCGCTAGGTGTAAGGCTCCTGCACTAATTTCAAGGCAGCCCGAAGAAACTGTGGGTAAATTGCCAGGGTGACCTCCATATAGCCATACAGGGGAACAAAGTCTGTGGGAACTGTGGAATTGTCAGAGTCTATAGCAACAGATGCACTTGCGGACATCTTGTGGCTTAGACCAGGCTTGCGCACACCAGGTATCCTGGTATGGATGAGTTGGATCATTCTGTAAGCAGCCGTATTTGCTTTGTATACGCATACGGTTTAGCCGAGCATTAACGGTATTTGCAGCCGAAGTAGTTTCGGAAGCCGAGTTATTATGCCAACTCTTGGTTTATTTAAACTTTTTTTTTTAAAACAAATATATTTACAATCATTATATAAAACAAATATATAAAAAATAAATACATTTTTTTGTTGGGTTCAACATGGCACCTTCACAGAGAAAAAAACATTAGCACTTTTTGTCCACATGTGTGCCTGTACATGCATGCACATTTTTACATACTTACCCAAACTGGTTGACGCATATTTTTAGGGGGCCACCCTCCTTGGCATCTCTTTTTCAGGGTCCGTAGAGGGAAAGAGCCTGAGTTAGTATTTATGGGCATGTGTTGTTTGTGTAATGCTTGGGTATTGTTCTGTTATTAGACTTTACATGCAGCACAACCTGTGTGTTTTTCTTGGGTATTGGCCTACCGGAGTGTGCAGGGTCTGTGGGCAACTCCAAGCCCAACACACCCTTCTTTTCAGTGGGCTTCATGGCTGGTGGTTGTGCTGCTTCAGAGGAGGAAGAGGATGTTGGCAGGGTTCGGGGCCACCGCTTTACACCGACACCCTTTTTGGCCCCACTGGTGGTATCCCTCACCTCTGGGTGGGCTTGATCTGCAGCCAGAACTCCCCAGCTACGAAACAAAATATAATTTTGTCAAACATGTTACTCATTAACCTGATAGCTCACCTTCTCTGTTGCACATCCACTTACCTAGGAAGTTCTGGCTGTAGCACCTCCTCAGCCAGGGCTACTTCCACGGTTTGAGGTCCGACCAGTGCTGCATTATATGGGTTAAGGTGTAAGGTGACGTCCCACTCACATGGGCTGCCACTTCCTCTGCCAATGTCCTCTTTTCATGTGTGTTGGGCTTAAAGTCATACCTTTGGTCCATGAAAGTCTGCAAACAACAAACAAATGTGTATCGTTAATGTATGTCTTCTGTTTGGGTCTTCTTTAGCTCCACATGTACGCGTCTGCCCCTTTAAGTAATTTTCAGGGACAGTGCAAGCACCCAAGCCTTGTTTATGCAAGTGTATGCCAATGCTAAGAATCCAGCTCTCCCCATCCCATGATGGTAGGGAATTGCTAGCACAGACTCGCTTAGGCCAAAAAGCGTGTATAACTCTAAAACCTACATTTACAGGTGTAAAAAATGTGTATGATTCAGCAGTTTTAACACTACCATGTACTATTTTTTTGAAAGATAGTCAGTAACCAGGCTAGGGAAGGACCCATGTTAAGCCATAAGGCAGAATAAATGACATTTAAATCCCCTCTATTCAAAGGTACATGGTAGAGAGTGCTTCCTACAACAAAGTAATTTCCTGCTGCATACAATCCAAGGATAGCAGGATTTTTCCCAAAATCCATTGCAGTAGGCAGAACCATGCAAATGATCTTTGTACGTCTCTAAAGCTATTCCCAGAGACCACTGGGGGGGTGCAATGTTTGGGTATAGGTAATTTTTAAACAACCCCACTTGCGGAAACATGTTTCAGGGTTCTGCTCCTTTTCAGCACGTCCAGAAATAGAAGGTTGTATGGAGAATGAGAAATCTATTTTAGGCCATATACGGGGATTAAACACCACCACCCCAGAGACTAAGTGAGAGGCAGGTAGTCAGTGTAAGTGTAAGACAGTGCAATAAGCAGACCCAATTAAAAGGTAGGGTTAATTTAAAACTTTTTTCCTATAATAAAGACAACCCTTGTTTCCACGCCACCCCAGAGACTGTGAGTGAGAGGTAGGTAGCTTAGTGTCAAAGTCAGAGATAAGTATGTAGGTTACCCCCTTAAAAAAAAAAACAGGGATACTCAGGCTGTACTCTCTCAAAAGCAAGCACACAGCCTAGAATATCCCCAAGTGCCCCCCTTCAGTGTAGTGCTGATAGCTGCAGGTGACCTGGGAAAAAAGACCTGTTCAAATCACAGCTTTCCCTACTGGAGTGCATGGTGTGACATCAAAGGGTGTTGGTTAGGGGCTGGCTAGCAACAGATTGCCCGGCTGCATCACATCATCCGTGTCACCTGTGTCTTTTGCTTCATATACCTGGCACCCAAATCCAGGCTTAGCAGCCAATGAACTAGTAGGAAACTTGGAACTTTGTCGTACTCTTTTTTTTTTCAACGTTCGACCTGAACTGCGGTTCAAATTTTTCGATTCACTCATCTCTAGTTGTGAGCATAAAGTGTCAAGCCACATCATTTCTAAGGCGTTAATTGAGATTAACTTTTTTTCTAACTTTTTTTTTACTTTTTACTTTGCACTTTGAAACAACAGGCACCAGACATTTACATGAGCAACCTAACAAACAGACATTCACTCTACCGTTCATCCCATTAGTCGCGGCTAGCAGCCGGTTTGTTAAGCAGATAGAAATCACCTTGCTTGGAGGGGGGGGGGGGGACATATAGAGAGAGCCCGTACCTGCACTCACTCTATTAGACCTCGGTGCTCATTCTGTGCACTGTAGCTACGGTTCCCAGATGTTAGAGAATTTATTGTTAGTTTGTATAAAGGTAGTTTCTGATTCATTTATTTGCTTCCAATTTGCTGCTGGTTTGAGTTTAAAACAGACCAACATTCAAAAATTACTTAACCCAGACCTACGCAACAAACAGTGATCATATGCAGCCCTTCCCGGGGGGAAATTTAGATTGCTGTACATAAAAATTCATTTACAGTTTTCTATCTCTTGCTGTAGTGAATTTTGGAAACAAAATGACGGCTCATGCATTTGCAGGATGTCTGCAAACCGGAAGTGTTGCTGGGCTTCCTGTTACTGTGCATTCTCAGTTTAATCCAGGCAGCAGTATGGCTGAGATGCTGGGAGAGGAAGTTTCAAAATGGCTGCTACCTTTCTTTTCCAACTGTGCCAGGCTGTTGGTCCGTTTTAAGTGCAGATCCTCTCCGCTGAGGCAGAGATTAATAAAGTATGATCAGTAAAAAATCCTCTCCATGCCTTTTTGTCCCAAGCAGGAGACGCTTTACAAATTCAGAAAAAATTCTCACAGGATATAAACTTTGTGAAAAAAAAGTAATAGGACATACCTTTAAGCCATTGCTTCAGCTGCAAATAAAATAAACATGCACGCACCTAGCAATGCAGCTTATCTTTACAAACATTTTTGAGGTTATTGAATTTCAGAGTGCTACTGTAATAGGACAACATCACTGCTGAGTCACATAGGCCCAGAGACAGTAAACCTTCCTTAACATTTCTCATGAAAAAAGTCATGTGTTTTTTTTTTTACTTTATGTGCCTGCTAGCAGAGGGAAAAGCCAGGCACGTAACTCTCACATGCTTGGCACTTAAAAAGCAGGAGAGGCAACCACGTGAGAGTTATGTGCTTGTCATTTAAAGGGTTAAAGTGGACCAACACCCAGGGGTGATCGGCCCGGAAATCTATAAGATTCCCGGGCCGATCACCTCCCACCCCGCGGGACATCCGAGATCGGGATGTCCCGCGGGGTGAAACCCCCCAGAAACCCCAAAAAGATCTTACCTGATCCGCCGCCGCTTCCGCCGCCGCCTCCCGCGCGCCCATCCAGACGTGCGCGCGCCCGCACCGGCCCTCTGTGAATGGCTGGCGGGGGCACGCGCGCACCGAGAGTGACGCGCGGGAGGCGGCGGCGGCGGAAGAGGCTTGTACGTTCCTGTCCCCCGCCTAGACGTTGGCGGGGATTGGCTGCGGCGTTCACGTGGGAGAGGGGAGTTTTTTGGGGTTTCTGGGGGGTTTCACACAGCGGGGCACCCCCGATCGGGGTGCCCCACCGAAGTGGACCAAAACCCAGGATAGTCAAAATCCTGGGTGTTGGTCCACTTTAAGTTACACCTAGGATTGCCACACAAACTAGCTTGCTGCTGTTTTAAAGGGATTGATCACCCAAATTAGAAAACAACAACGGTGTACTCATATTTTGTCCCCCACAGCTGAGTGGTCCTGCTCTGGTGATCAGTAAGCTCCCTTGATGGATCTCACACTGTCCATGCCCAAATCCAAGTCACAGGTATGTGAGACTCATACCCCTCCACCATCAGACACAGGGGCACTGCCTTACCCTCCCCTTTCAGAGCAATAGAGCAGTGTGCCAAGGCCATGATGCGATTAAAGGATATTGCATGCCAGCGCGTCTGTGGCCGATGGCTGGGGGCTGTTTTGATCTGCTTTTAAGATGGAGTTGTGGGGGGTCAGGAGTTGGCTTTTACATACAGTAAGGTAGTTTTCAGAGACAAGTTAAGCATATGTGACCTATACAACCAAAATCTTTAGGCCCCCTTCTTTACATCTACATCTACAATTAAAAGGACCAAAACCCATTTGGCCTCTAGGTCAGGGGTTCTAAACCAGTGGACCATCTACCACTTGCTGTGCAAGGCTGCAGACTGATCTGTACTCCGATCTGATATGCTGCCATCTATACTTTACCTAAACCCGATTTGCTCCATGAACACAACTCTCCAAACGGTAATGAAAACTGAATGCATTAATTGACACTGTAACTGTTTTGTGTACACATTTTTGTACCACCCGGGTTGTATCTGAGATCATTATAAAATGGAAAGTAATATTAAATTTAAAAAATAGGGCCATCCCGATTCAGGAAGCCTCGTTGTGTAAAACACCCTGGTTTATTTGTTTAACCACTATGGTCCCGCAACACATGTGTGGTCCTCCTGTAGCATCTTCACTTTATTTCTGCTTCTGTGAGCATGCATAGTGGAAGTAGTGGGAATGCTGGGAGGTGTGTGGCTAAGGAGAGCACAAGCCAAGATTTCCTATGCTTCAATTGCCATGCCCGCTCCCTTCACTATGTGCGATTGCGCTGGCAGACATTTAAGTCTACCAGGTGTCACAAGTGTGCAAAGGTGCTGGCCAAGAACCGTGCATTCCCCATGGGATTCCAAATTGAGGTATCTGGCAGCATTTCACACTTCCAGGCATCCAGAATCATGATGCTACCAAAGGTGTGCACCTATGGTGAGGAGCTTGTTATGGTCCTCTTTTAATAGTTTTCTTCCAAGGTCCAGTGACATGTGGACATGGCTGGTGTGGATAACTTTCCCCCTACCCCACTGACAACTGATTAGATTAAACGGGTTGACAAGCACTTCTACAGGTCTAACTGGTACGTTATTTTGCCCAAATATGGGCTTCTAAGCCTTAAAGTGATCCAGCATATGTTTTGTTTATAGTACATGCATCTAGTGGGAGTTGATCATAGCTTGGGGCACCTCTGGCAAACCCTGATTTTCTTACCTTCCCCAACATTCCCTGTTTAAAGCAAGCCCCTGCTATCACCCACTAGTGGTCACCTTTTCTAGAGTCCTCTCCTGGGCTCATAGACATGGATCACCTGACCCCTGGTTGGCAATTGCAGAGCTCAAAATCCTTACTGATGCACCTCAGCTCAACATTAAAAAATGATTCTTCTCAAAATGGCAATGGCTCCTGCTGTAAGGGAGGAGTGTCCTATGCTCACCTGGCTCATATTGACTTTCTCAGCTTGCTCTGCTGAAGGTCTTGGTCTACCTAGCAATGGATGACAATGCCCCGCAGCTCAGCCAATCAGGAGCCAAACAGTAACAGGTAGGAAAGACTGTCTCTCTCCCACAGCCAGGCAGCGCAGATCATGCTGCAGTGAGTAGCAATAGAGTACTGGTCCTGTCTACAGCCACGCTTCACTTCACTCATCTAGGCTGCCTGCCTACTGCCACTGGCCCTAGGTGTATTATCTTTCACCACTCCATCTTATAGTATTTGCATGCAGGATATGTAGGGTTTATATGCATTTGATTTAATTTGTTGACTTTATTTACCCTGAACTCTACTAGATCTGTTTCTGTTACTAAGAAGCAAAAGAATCAGTGTACGAGGGCATGTAATTAAACCCTGGATTTTATGCCTGATCTAAATAATGTTCCGACACTGAAAAAGGCAGGTTATTGAAGTGTGTTTAGAAGTAAAATATAGCTGACTATAAACAAGAAATAAAATTGGATGAGTCATATTCCCAACGTGAGGATATATTTCTAACAGAGGTTATTTATAAAGCAGCCTTCCTTTTTATCTCATTATTTATAAAGGCCTGCATGATGAGCAGTGCATGTGCAGGAAGAGAATAGGCTCATTGTTATGGGCTGTGATCTTCTCTACTTATTCAGTCTGTACCTGTTAAATGTTCCTCACAGAATCACAGAGGAGCTTTCTGTTAAAATAAAACCTTTGGCTGTTCAATGTTTAGTCTTTGGTGACTGTGCTGGAAGCTTTCTCACTGCATATCCTGACAATGAACCAGAAATAACATTATAAATCTAAAAGTATATATATCGTGGGGTAATTAAATCTAAAAGGAGACCATTCTCTCACACAAAATGAAATTTAAAGAGGCATCTATCATAACACTTCCAATAAAATAACAGGCGATAGCATTTGCTACTTTAAGGATGGGAAGCAACATTTAGTGTAAACTCTGCTTTTAAAGAACAGCTATTCAAAAACAGGATTATAAAATTAAGTACTATTTGCACAGTTTACAGCAAAAATAGTTTGAAAAATCCAATACTGCCTGGTATTACCAAGATGGATATATTGTTTATGCTTTATATATATGGTCATTTTTCAAAAGCATGGTAATGTAGGCAGTATAAATTCAATTTTCTTTCATTAACAATAAATTGGCATTGAAATGGCCATGGAGCTTTATTATGGGTTAAACTATATACTATACACTGTTTGGTAACATGTAAGATATTTAAGAGGCTCAGTGACACAAACTGGCTAGAAAGGCTAATCCCAGACGGGAGTCCCCACCTGGAAGTTTCTCCATAACCCTATTGTCTTTTCCAGTGGTTTCAGAAATAGGACATTCCAGTTTGGCGACTAGCATCCACCTTAATGTAAGGTCCTGTTAGGGGGATAAAGCATGAAACTGTAAGGAATGAGAGCTCCGCAGAAGGAACTCTCTCTAGATACCAGAATTTGCCCAGCAGCTCCAGGAGTATATAAGATGCCTGCTGAATCATGAAAAGAGAAGGGTGTGGCAGAAGAGCAGCTTCAGGGAGAGAAGCTAGGAAGAAGCCTGCTCACTGCCTAACTTGCATAACTTGCTGTATATCTGGAACAGGAGCAGATGGCAGCCCAGCAGCTTCAGGGTCAAGGAAGCCAGGAAAAAGCATGTTCTCTGCCAAATGCAAAAGAAGACTGGAGGCTCAATATAGGCAGGCAGGGCCGGCGTCAGCACCCGGCAAGCCTGGTCAACTTTTACTCACCTGCAGCCGCGATCCCTCATATTTCGCCCTCTCTTCACCAAGGAAGAGCCCGGGGGGGGGGGGGATCAGAGGCCCTGCTGGTGAAGAGGACACCCGGCAGGGCCTGCAATCACCCCCCCATTGGCTCTTCTGTGGTGAGGAGAGGGTGAAATACACCCGTTCCAGCACTTCTGCAATTGCCCGGTCGCTAGCCACGCCTTTTGTGAGCGGGGCAGATGACATCATCTCACACCCGCCCCAAGAGGCACAGTTGCGCAGGGAGAGCGGAGGTAAGAGGGTTGATGACGGCTGCCGGGAGATCAGTGGTGGAGGGGCAAGGGATCACCGCCCATGGAACCCCTTCACCGATCACCCAGCAGCTGTCATTGGAGCTTCGTGGGACAGGATCTCCAGGGGACAGCTGAGTATCGGAAGTGAGTAAAAAAAAAAAAAAAAACAATAAATGTAATTTTTTTCTCTGTCTGTGCCTTTTTTTACTTTAAACCCATTATGAACTGGTTAGGGGTCCATGAGACCCCTATACCAGTTCACAAGGCTTAGGGGGCAGGCAAGTCACCTGTGGCTAGCGAGTGACTTGCCATTAACCCCCGCCCCCCAATTACCTGCCTCCCCAAAGGCCGGGGGGGGCAGAAGTGCACGGGCCCACGGAGACTATGGGGGTTTGTAGCCGACAGGACAGAGGGCCACCAAATCTGGCCCCTGCACCCTGTTCATACAAGCCCTGCATAGCTGTTCCCTGGGCTAGTTATGCTAGGTAGGGGGGACGCCACGTCATTTTTTTTAAGGGTATTTAAGTTCACAAGGCTTAGGGGCTGGCAAGTGAGGGTTTAAAGCTTGCAGGGCGGGGGGCACAGAGGCTGGGCCTTGCATCATGTTCTATGCCATGATAAAAAATGGAGTGCCCCCTTTTTTTTTTAAATTAACCTCTTATGTTCTATTGGCCAGAAGGTATAAAAGGCTTTACATTGAACACTTTGTGAACTGGTAAGGGGTCTAGGAGACTCCTATACCAGTTCACAAGGCTTAGGGGCTGGCAAGTTTGGGTTTATAGCCTGCAGGGAGGGGGGCACAGAGGCTGGCCCTTGCACCCTGTTCTATGCCATGGAATTTATAGACCCCTGACTTGCGACTCTCCACCACAAAGGGGCCCACTGAGACCATGCTGCCCGAGGGCCCACATAAACCTGGAGCCGGCCCTGTAGCCAAGCCAAACTCAAATCAAGCAAAATCCTGCTGCAGCACATGAGGGGTATTTTCTGATGTCCAGAAAACTCTGCTAACACCCACTAGCGGCTGTCAGATCCTCCTCAATAAATTATCTAACCCAGTTCTGTCAAGTGCAGTACGGTGAGGGTTTACAAAGCAAGTTAGGAATTTGGAGCTTAATCCATTTTTAAATTTGTTACATCGAAAGAAAATAAGCGTTAAGAAATCTGTGAAAGCTGATAAGCATGTTAATGCTGTATAGTGAGAGTGAGTCTGACGGTACGCCTTCCTCCTGCCAAGTTAAGTTTTGACCAAGCAGTTTAAAAGAGGTAGGGGATCAATTGAAAGTGACCCCTATTCAGGATGACCTGTTAAAGCATCTTCATTGGAAACGTGCTGTAAAGTGTGGGAAGATCGTCAGGTCAAAGTCAATATTATAGCTCTTAGATTAGGCACTCCAGTTCACGGTTTCCAGTATCATTTATGAGATTTTGATGATGTCAAAGGTTCATTCCCAGTAGGTGCCCCGAATGTTTAGGGAGACTTCTATTCTCGAATTGTTACGAGTGATGAAACTTGGGTTTGCAGAACAAACTAATCTGGTCAGCAGGAGATTAACAGAGTAGCACACCAAAAGCTAGATGCTATCACAGGTAGTATGTGCTGAAGCCTGGACAGCATTATGTGACCACCGACCAACAGGAAGTTGGAAGGCTGGGAATGCGCAGCAGTTGTTGATTGACACACTACTCCTAGAAAGCTAGACAGAACTTCTGATGTTAAACCTTAACTGTCCCTTAAGGGTCACTGACAGTAGTTTGACACCACAAGGCATATGAGGCCGAGTCCCTAAACGTGTCAGTCGGTATTTCTGCAATGATGGCTGAATGCTGTGAACAGTGCAGACAGGAAAATGTTTGGATCTAACACTATCCCACCCCCTTGAGGAGGGGCCTCTGGTCCCTCTACCCTGGGTTTCTCGGGATGAGCTAAATTACATTTCTTTGTTTTGTTTACCAAAATATTTTTCAAGTAGGGGTACTTTTTACGGGAATAGCTGCACTTGTAACTGGTGGCAGGTTTTGTTCTCTTGAGCAACAATTCATTGACTTAGTTGTCTGTTCCTGCACAAAATCCATTTAGTTTTCTTTTTTATGGCCAGTGATAATGTAATTCCCAGCTGACCCTCAGCCTTTGTTCAGATACCAACCCCCAGTCTAACAATGCCTTCTTCCACTATAGTCAACTCCCCATTTGCCAGGAAACATTACTCACCTGCCATAACATGGTTTAAGGGCACATAGGATGGCACCTGAGGCCGCATAGGCTGATGTATACCAGGGCAAAACAGAAGTAACAGATACACAGGGGAAGTCAGGGATAGCTGGGTCTGCAACAGATTATCAGCAGTGATAGGCAAACCTGAACCACAAAGCGCAGCCGTTAGCTTCTGATGGGCATCACCGCCATATCTACATGCTGAAGCTCCCCTGAAGCTCCCCGAAGAAGGAAGAGGAGATGGCGTGGGACAAATAAGACCCGTCGGACAAGAGAAAGATGGCGCCCAGCGGGGGAAAGAAGATGACAAGGATGGGTGCGTGTAAGTTAAATAAGGAACAATAAAAATATTTTGATGTGGTATGTTTTGTGTGTGTGGTATTTATTTTTCACTTGGGGTGAACTGGTAAGGGGTCAAGGGTGCCATGCTGGTAAAATGACACATACACTGGGGCATCGGGGGGCGGCAGAGCCCGGTGCCCATTGGTGTAGGCAAACTAAGGTACCCCTGGAAGAGCCTCGGGCCCATACCAAAAAGAATCAGGGCTTGTAATTTGCAGGGACAGGGACCGCCAATAATGTGGCCTCTGAGCCCTGGGTTACAAGCCCTTATGCTTGGTGCACAGGCTGGTAGCCTTTGAGGGAGGGAGCCTGTTTTTTTTATAAAAAAAAACAAATACACAACCAAGGAAAACATAAAAAGAACCCAGCAATCAATGTCCCTGCTTTAATGAATGCCACATTAAAAAATTCAGACAAACTTTTTTTTCTTTAGAGACAAATTGTGCCTAACAAAAAATGCCCACAGGTAGTTTCAATGTTAAATGCGATGCCTTTAAAAGCCGCATTTAATAAAACTCTTAAAACTGAAAAAATACAATTAAAAACATAAAAAGTCAGACTATTCTACGTTAGATAGAAAAAAGAAAAATAACAAAAAAATTACCCAAAAAATATTAAAAAAGTAAAGCCGCAGGCAGTTTCAAAATTATATTGAATGTCTTTTATTTGCAGCATTTAGTAAAACACTTAAAACTGAAAAAATACAATTTAAAAATAAAAAGTCAGGCTATTCCTCTTTAGTTAAAAATTGTATTGAGCCAAAAATGCAAAAAAAAAAATAAACCGCATGTAGTTACCTGCAGCAGGTATTAATTAAACATGGGAAGAACTATTTTTTTAATTTATTTATGTATTTCTAATTTTTTTTCGTACTTTGTGCAGGGAAATCGCGCTTGGCCCCACCACTGATTTGCAGTCCTCTAGCCCTTGTAACCCCCATAGTACTGATATTTTTGGGTCCCCATTGAACAGACCTTAGCAGCAAGTTCAGACGAACTATAGGGGGCTGCCCATCTCTAATTATCAGTCCTACTAGTGACTAAACAGAAGGAGTAAACAAAGCCAAAGTCCAGGGAAAGTCAAAGTCAAAAGACATATCCAAAGTGTCAGGCAAAATTGTAGTCAGGATGCACAGCAAATAAATCTGGGCAGCAGGCGATTAACAGACAGATTTAGATACCAAAAGCTAGATGCTATCACAGGCAGTGTGTGCTGATGCCTGGACACACACTACTCATAGGAAGCCAGACATAACTTCTGATGTTAACCTTAAACTGTCCATTAAAGCGGACCTTCACCATGATTTGACCCTTAAAATATATTAATTTTAGATGCTGGGGAATCATTTTTTAAGTTTTTAGTCACTTACTTATTATCCTTTCCCCCACTGGGCTGCAACTCTGTTCAGGACTTTAGGATACGGGCGCCGCCATCTTGACTCAGAAGCATCACACTTACTGAGGAGAGGAGAATGGGATAAAGTACAGGGGGCGGGGTTATAGCTGTGCTTTGCTCAGACAGAGCAGAGCTGGGGTCAGGAAAAGGTCAGCCATCCCAGAATGCAGAGCAGCACAGTCAGAAGGCACTTCCTGTTTGTAGACTGTCTGATGTCCCATGAGCCGCCATCTTGAATGTTTAAAGGCTCATAACATGCAGTAAATGCAGGTAGGATGATTTTTAATTTGAGCAATGTGTATGTACAGGTTGTGAGAAACATATAAGATAGACACTTATTCAGAGTGAAGGTCTGCTTTAAGGTTCGCTGACCACAACGACTAGTAATTTGATGCCGAAAGGCATATGATCATGTAAATCTTTATTTCTGCAATGATGACTGAATGCTGTGAACAGTGTGGCAGGTAAACTTTTGGATCTAACAGAGTCCATGCAATGGAAGCACAAGAGGTCACCAACTTCCAAACAAACTGTGTGCAGAGTAAAGCTGGAAGGGTAATTGAAAATATTTTTGGGGATACAGAATGTGTTATATTACTAGAATTCATGCCATGCAAGGCAGCAATTATTGGAGACACCTATGCTGTTTCAGGACAATAGCCCTGATTCTGTGCCTCTTACACATGCACTTTCGCACGTGTCTATGTATTTTTTGTGAGTTTTTCCATGCTTTTACGGCTTGTACGTTACTTTTTTCATGCGTATATGCGTTTACTCTATCGCGTATACGCGCTCTCGAAAAGTGTATGTTTAACGGCAATTTGCCATTATTTCGGCCAACTTACGTGATTGTTATGGGCTGGTGGGTGATTCTGAGCCTTGATTACCAATGACAAGCCACTCAATAAAACAAGTTTACTTCCGCTGGACTTACAGGGTCATTTTGTAGGTGAAAGCAAGCTGTTAAGATGTTTGAGGAGGACGTGGAGGAGTATGAGCGCCTGCAGCTGAACGGCATGCTGTGCATCGCCATGGCAGAAGCCAGATCACACCGCGCATGCATGGACATCGATCGCATGCAGGACGTTGAGCTGTTCAAGCTCACTCGCCTTAACCGCGTTTCCCTCCATAATTTGTATAGTGAGCTGTGGCCATGGTTAGCCCGCACCACAAGGAAGGGGTATGCAATTGCCGGTATGACCAAGATGCTTGGCTGCCTGCAATTTTTGGCGAACGGCTCGTTCCAGAGGCTGGGTGCCCTCTCCGTGGGGATGTCCCAGCCTACGCTGAGCCGCACCCTAAACAAGTTTTTGGATGCCATGGCTACCCTGTGTCAAACATACATCTATTTCCCAGACAACATGGTAGCCTGGAATGCTGTTAAGTTGGGCTTTAATGACGACATGCCCAACGTCATGGGTACGATCGATTGCACACATGTTGTGTTAGTTCCTCCAGCCGATGAGGAATATCTTTTTAGGTTTGTGGTTTAGGTCAACATTATGACTTGTATTAACTAATTGTTTTTCCGTATATTCAATTTTATATTTAAAGCAATCATTTTCATGCATACCTTAACTAATTATTTGCATGTATGTCAGAAATAATTTATTTCATGCATACCTTAACTAATTATTTGCATGTATGTCAGAAATAACTTATTTCATGCATACCTTAACTAATTATTTGCATGTATGTCAGAAATAACTTATTTCATGAATACCTTAACTAATTATTTCCATGTATGTCTGAACTAAATTAGTTCATGAATACCTTAACTAATTATTTCCATGTATGTCTGAACTAATTTAGTTCATGCATACCTTAAGTAATTATTTCCATATATGTCTGAACTAAATTAGTTCATGCATACTGTAATTCATCCTTATCATGTATGCCAGATTACAAACCGACTGTCCTATTTTATTAGTTTTTTTGATTAAATTGTTTGGGGTTGTAACTGTTCAATTTTCACTTTAACAATAAGGCTACCTTACTTTGTGTTGTGTTTAATTAAATGTGGGGATTGTTTGTGTACTAATGACCTCTATTTCTGCTCTTACAGGAACAGGAAGCCGGATCATTCCATAAACGTCCAAGCTGTGGTTGGCCCTGACCTTTACTTTCTGAGTGTGATGGCTAGCTTTCCAAGATCGACCCACGACGCATATATCCTGAGAAATTCAAGCCTCTATGGTCGTTTTCAATCAGGAAAATTGTCTGGTGGCTGGCTACTGGGTAAGTTTGGTGAATGAATAGCATTAGACTTTCAATGTCAGACTATTATTTAGTGCGTATAAACCTGTCTCAACATATGGCTGTTCTTTTCCTCTGATGACATGATATACAATGTAGCTAACAAGTGGACCCTAATTGTATTTTTGGGAGGTTTTCAGGTGATTTGGGATACCCACTAGTGCCATGGCTGATGACCCCCTTCCTGCACCCTCAGACTCAGGCCCAGTTGGGCTATAACAGGGCCTATCGCAAGACCAGGGCTGTGGTGGAGAGGGCCTTCGGCCTGCTTAAAACCAGGTTTAGATGCCTGGATCATGCCGGGGGTGCCCTGCAGTATGACCCCAACAAGGTGCTTAAGATCATAATGGCTTGCTGTGTCCCACATAACTTTGTGTTAATGCAGCAGGTCCCCTGGTATGTTGAGTCACCCTCTCCAGCCACCACGGACATTCCAGAGGAATTGTATGAGGGCACCCAGAGTGCTTCCGGACAAGCCGTCCGTGATCATTTAATTTCCTCATTTTTTGAGTGATTTTTTTTTTCTGGCTTTTTTTTTTTCTTGCCAGATGTTTTTGCTTTTTACCCAAAGGTTGTTGTTTTTTTTTTTTTTAACCCAAAGGTTGGGTTTTTTTTTTTAACCCAAAGGTTGAATTCTTTTTAATTTGGGGTCTTTTTTGACCATACAATCTATGTGCTTGTCATTAGATCTGTTATAGATTTGTCACTAAACCAAGATATGTCATGTATACTTTAATTTGTTATCAGTACATCCTAATGTAGCCATCAAAACATCAGATTTGCGTGAAATGCATTTTAATCTGCAAATATTTGATGTCACAATAAACAGAATTTGTTATAATAAAAATAAAGACATGGGTAATAAGAACACAGCACACAACAAACTCAGGAACACAATTCATGCCACAATATAGAAATTAGTGATTGAAGGACAATCGCAGCCTACGCGGACATCCAGTATGCCAAGGAAGGATCCATTTGGCCACAATCTTGGCCCCTCTAAATTTTAAACACCCTTGAGGTCCAAGGACACTTCCTCAAGGCAGAATGCTCCCCGTACAGGAACATTCTGCCCCCTAGGGAGCACTATTGTTAAGGGCAAGGGGCCCATGATGGCGGGAATCCCTAGACCAAAAACCACACCCTCTCCAGCTCGTGCAACACAATACTTTAAGAGCACAAGCTGGACCTAGAAAGTTAACAAATATTCCACCCACCCACGATGATGTTGGCAGGATCTCATTAGACATAAACCTGCTGCATGTGAGCTTGAGCGGGCGCTTTACTGAGCCAATAAATATGGCATGGCCAAGTGGGGTTTCTGAGCACTATCATGAGGTTTATGGGCAAAATTCTAACACTACCAGGCTAGGCACAAATGGCCATATATGGTTGGAGATCACCATACAGGTCAATAGTTTGGGAATGTTGAGGAAAGAAGTAGAATGAAATACAAGTAAAAATGTAAATCTGCTGGATTGACATTCCAAGGCTTTTGTTGCGCTGGGGGAATGGCCAACATCTGTGTTTGGGTGGCATTCATAATTTGCCACTGCACAAGCATTGCCACCCTATGCCTGTGGGTCTGCCTGTTGATATTCCAAATTTCCTCAATCTGGGTTGTGAATTTGTTATTGAAGTTGACTAAATGTGCTGCCAGCTCCTCTCTAAATTTTAGGTTCACTGCCCAAAACTTGCGGCTATCATTCCGCCATGCTGTCTCCAGAATCTGCACACGCCTCATCTAGCTGACATGGTAACGTGTCTGAGGGCGTCCTCCACTTCCCCGGGTTGGGGCGCGTGCAGATGCTGGAGCTCTAGGCCTAGCAACCAGACCAGATGTAGTAGGCAAACCCTCTACAGCAGAGCTAGCACGTGGGACAGTTGGTTCTGTCTCTTGCTGCTGGCCATGGTGGTCTGCTGGCAGAGGGCGTGTTGGACTGCTGCAGAGGATTTGTTGGTGGCTGCTGCTGCGGCAGTGACACCTGATGTGGCTGGGTAGGCATTAGTGGGGCCATGTTAATGATCTCCTCCTCCTCCAGATGGTGGATGGCATCCATTAGGGGTGGTGTCTGTAGGGATATAGAAAATAAACTGTGTTAGATATTTGGCCAAATATATGTTTGCCGAAGTAGTCATCTTAATTCACATGCATCACCAGTTCTTGCACATTGCACTTACCAGATCCAGCTGGTCCTGTGTTGAATATGTTTGGACGGGCTGCCGGGACGTGGTGGCAGGGGCCAAACAGGTTGAGGGTTGCGCAGTTGCCTAAGAATTCTGAGGAGCTGTAATGTTACAGTCAAGTCAAGTTAACACATAAACATAACTTGGCTAAACATAGGAGTATCTAGGCTTTAATGCACCCGGACCTAAGTTTCTCAATGGCCTCCACCACCGGTTTAACATACACACTTTTGGCAACCCTGAACTGCTGTACCCTGTGAGCGGGCCCCCCCCCCCCCCCCCCCGGTTCCACCTAGCTACGGCTCTGTGTGTGTCGTGGATTTGTTTCTACAAATCTGTTAGACAAATGTAAATAAACAATCCTTAAAATACATACCTTCTTGCCTTTCATAGTTGTCAGTGTCTAGGGCCCCGGATAAGCCCTGTAGTGCCGAGGGGTGTACACTCCTCAGCTGCTGTGTACTGCAGTTTAGGAGGGAATCCTCTTCCTGTTTGCAACCTGAAATTAAAATGTACACAATTAATTACAAGGTTGCTAACAACAACAACCCCCCCAAATCCCACACCCATATGTACGCCCCTTAATCCTCTTCTGTCTCACTGCATATTTGAGGTCTGAAAATTTCCGCTGGATCTGTTCTACATCTTTCCCTCAGTCCCCACACAATTGACCTGTCTGGTGATCTCCTCCCAGATTTGATTCTTGCGTACCTTGCTGGTGGCTTTAGAATTTCTGCCATACAGCTCATGAAAGTGCTCAGAAACCCCACTTGCCAACGCCGTGCTTTGGGGCTCACTAAAGCCTCCGCTCAACGTGCCACGCCGCAGGTTTCGCCCTAATGTTGCCCTGGATAGCTCTTCATGGGTGTGAGGAATATTGGGTGACATTCATGGGTGACTTGCAGTCATAGAATAGCCAGAAATTTCACTTATGATTGATTGGGCTGGACTTGCATGGGGGCTGGGTGTCATCAGCTGGCTGGCCAAAGAAGTTACTGCCGATTAGCTGCCCGGTGACTCAGGGCTCTCCACGTTCAATTCCTGACATTGGAAAGGAGCAGGAGAGGGTGTGGTTGGGGGGCTAGGGCTTCTAGGACGAGTCTTATCCTTGGCCTTACTAGTAGTGCTCCTTTGTGTTTTGGAAGTTGTGGGCCGGGGAGCATACTTGCTTGAGGATGTCTCCTTCGCCTTCTGAGATGGGGCAGATTTGGAGGTGGCTGGTGTGTGTTCCACTGTATCCTTTTTGTGGCGATTGGATTTTCTGGTTGAATGCGAGCGGCCACTGGTTTTGTGGGACCTAGTTGCAGGGTGAGAGAAGGTTTTTTGCTTCTGTTCGGCACGACGCTCATGGCGTTCCTGGGACTTGAGTCTTGCGGCTACCTTTTTTGCAGGCATAGCTATATCTGTAAAGACGCTCAGCTGTTTCTCCAAGTACCCTTTAAATACTTATGGCTGTGTATGATGCTTACGCGTAAGCGTGCGTACGGACGTGCGCATCCCGGAAACCGCTGGGGCGCAACATATCTGGTGATCAAAATGGCACCCACGCTCTTCACCCACGAGCAGCAGGATACCATTATGCTGGTAAGTGTGGGTTCAGGACGTTGATTTGCAGGCGAAATGCATGCATATGCAATTAGCCAGTGCAGGATCAAACAGTGGGGGCACAATTTGAATTTATACGTCCAAACAAAAGTTAGGGAGCACATGTGCGCAACCACAAAATGGCAGATAGAAGGATATTGGAACGCTAGAAATGTTATGTGGACTGCAAGTTAGCAACCTGCTGTATCTGTGATTGTGATTTGTATGATGTTTGGCCTCTGCTTAGGAATGCTATTCTCTTCTAGTGAGCGAATGGGATTTCAGGATCCGACCCACCCGGAGGCGAGCGGTCCGGCCAGTGCGGGGTGGATCTGGGCCTAGTGATGGTGGTGCGTCTCCAGGGCCAAGGTCCTCCCCCTCCTCTGTAGGTGGCTTCGAGCAGCCACTAGACCTCTCTACAGAGGAGGAGCAACAGCGCATCGCCACGGAGTTGTACCAGATGCCTGAGCCACTACACTCCGGTATGTTTGTCTGACTGAAGCACACACAGGTATATCCACTGTCAACACACACTCATTCCCTGCTTCTATTCTTTTAGATGACGATGTAGCGGGTGGAGAGCGTCCTTTGGAGAGGCCATCAGATTACGCCCCTGAGGTGCATGGCGAAGGTGGGTGTTGTGACACAGACATTATGAAACCAATGTTGCCTTGACCTAATCTGACATTACAAGTAAACATATTTTTCCTCCCTCTATAGCCTCAGATCCAGGTCAGTGGCAGGCCCCAGAGAGAATGCTGGTCCCCCAAGCCCAGGTCGCCCACCAGCCTGGTAAGTTTTCAGACTACTTATTTAATTACCTAGAACATAGCTTTGTTCACAGGTCTTGACAAAGTTCTGCCTAATACCTTAGCATAATGACCTATGGCCTGATCTCTAGCCTAATACCTTAGCATAATGACCTATGGCCTGATCCCTAGCCTAATACCTTAGCATAATGAACTATGGCCTGATCCCTAGCCTAATACCTTAGCATAATAAACAATGGCCTCATGCCTTTGCTGTAACCTTACTGATATTTCATTCCTCAGCTAGCAAACATGTATTTGCCTAGAAATAATTATTGCTTCCTTTACACAGGAACCCCACAGGAGAGACTGCAAAAGCTGACCGCGACGGTGTATCGGCTGGTGAGCATCATCCAGGAGCTGGCTGCTTCAATGGGGACCAGTGAGGACTAAATTCCTGGGGCCTGCCACATTTGTTTGTATTTTTGATATTTACAAATTTTAAATGTTTATATTTCTGTATAAAAAAAATATATACATTTTAAAATTTAAAGGAAAAAAAATAAGATTAATAATTTTACGAAAAATAAATCTTCGAAAATTGAACCCTGTTTCGTATTTATTTTATGTTAAACAAAAGACTTTTTAACCCTTAACACAGGCAAAACATCACATACAGCTGAAAATATCAAGAAGGATCCAAAACATAAGAACAGAGTGAAGAACATTAAGTAAGCATGAAGGACGGGAGAACATTAAAACAGGAACCGTAAGTGAGTTGATGTAAGCATGAAGGATGGGAGAACATTAAAACAGGAACCGCGAGTGAGTTGAGGTAAGCATGAAGGACGGGAGAACATTAAAACAGGAACCGCGAGTGAGTTGAGGTAAGCATGAATTACAGGAGAACATTAAAACAGGAACCGCGAGTGAGTTGAGGTAAGCATGAAGGACAGGAGAACATCTAAAGTGGAACTGCGAGTGAGTTCAGGTAAGCATGAAGGATGGGAGAACATTAAAACAGGGACCGCAAGTGAGTTGAGGTAAGTATGGAAGCAGAAGTGAGTGAGAGAATAGTTGAGACGGGGACATGATTGAGGGTAATAGCTGCGTGCATGCGTACATAGCAGATTTCCCAAAAAATGCCATTTGGACGTATATTGGGAGAAAGATGCATGCAGAATCTTACGGGACACGGTAAATCTTCATGAAAAACTACGTTCAAAAACGCTGAAAAACTGTAAAATATGAGGTTTACGGTGAACGTATACGTTAGCCTCGTCCTGTCGAGGACGCCACGAGAGGCAGAAAATGCCATCCTTGTTGGCTTACGCTGCTACGAACAGTAAACGGAAGGCTTCCGATGGAGGCTCTGACTCATGCGTAAGCTCATATGCATACGGGAAAAAAATGTATTATACACAAAACGGCCCATATACAACACGGTTTTGAGGAGGCACTGAATCAGGCCTATTGCGCCTGCTCATAATTCTCGCAAATCACAAGCTACTTTTAGGGACTTGACTCCTAGTCATTACTTTACCTTTTATAACCTGAAGAAAGTTTCTATGTACAACAATTTTCTAATAACAATGCAATCACAGAGGTAGTAACAAGAAGTGTCTTTCTATACTGAGAGTATCTAATCACTGGTGATGTGGAATTAATGTGTTGATGTCAATTTTCTCAAAAATGTTTTCATATTCAGATAATAAACTGAGCACCCATCCTATATTCAAACAATTCTAAAGCAATATTGTTAACAATATCATGGTCACCTAGGTGCACCACTGACACATCAGGCTTTGGCCACCTGCCAAACATGTTGCAAATCTTGACTTCTAAATGCCACAACTGAGTGGCTGGCATGGGTGAGCACAGCCTTAAAATTCAGGAGGTGCCACGCGCCAATCGTGTGTGCAGCTAGGATTCCATTCAGCTTCTCCAGCGGCACATTAATATGCGTGACTGGAGAAGCTGATTGGAGGAGAGCCGCGCCTGGAAATTTAAAGCGGACCAAAACCCACTGAAATTGTGAAATACATTTGGTTCAAAGCCCTTGCTGATACTTCCTTCGTAGGGTGTAGAACTAGAAATGGATATTATCACTTTTTGAATTGTCCTGGAACACTGATATTTCTGCTGTCCCTCTCTGTATTATGGCAGGCATTAGTCATTGCATAGTTGCGGCAATTACATCATTGCCACACACGGCAGTGGCGAAGAATGGAGAAGGTGGAGCTTTACAGCTAAAACATGCGCCATTATCTGGGAAGTAGAGGCAGTGAAAATTGGCAAAAGGCACTTTTCATGGGCAGAGCAATTCAGGGGATGCTAGTTAAAAGTGACTGTATAGTGAAATTCATGGGTTTCGGTCCACTTTAAAAGTAAAAAAGCTATACTTAGCTTTTCTCCCCCCACCACAGCCAATCACTCCTACTCCATAACATCAGCATTGCCTTGTCACATGCTCCCCTCTGCCTTTAGTCATACTGACATGCCTGTACTTGCTCTATTCACTGCAATAAAGGGGGCGTGCCTAGGCCTGGCCTAGCACACCCAAGATCTGACACACCCCATCGATTGCAGTGAATAGAGCAGGCATATCCGTGTCACTGTGATTGACTGAAGGCAGGGAGGCATGCGTCCAACATAGAGGCAGGGTCGGGGGCGGCCAATGGCTTTGGATTGGATCAAGGGCTCGGTGAGTTTCCATGCACTGTGGCGATCTGCTGCAAAGGGATTTTTTGTTTTCTAGCAGTTCTAGTCTGGGCCCTCTCTTTCCGTCCCAATTTTATGTAGTATGTAACTTAAAAATGTATCCAGTAATCAAAATGAATTTCCAAAAGAAGTCAGGTCATAGCTGCTAAACATAAACTTTGGACAGGGGACATATTGAGAAACCTGCAAAGTTGTTGAGCCCGAGTATGGTGCACTTACCTAGGAAATAAGTCTTAAACTTTCAAATTATAATTTTGAGACATGTCAGGGTAATGACCACCTTACAGCAACATATCAAAATACTATTCTCAATAAGGACACATCTAGCACAGAGCAACTAACATATTCTGTCACTGTGCGAAGCTCTACCAAAAAGATACAGAGAACATCTACCTACTGTCAGAGTGGCCAAGGAAGGTCCTTTTAAAACCCGTCATACTGAAAATAATCCAGTAATACACAGACACAGGCCACTCAGCTTCATACCCACCAAGGCCATTGCAACGTGAAAAGGCTTGTGCATCATGACTGATTCTGGAAATGCCATGGATTATATTCCCTGAGAATGAGTCAGTCTAAGGAGATTGCAACCATGAAGGAATACCAAAATAACCAAGCTTACAAAGTATACATCTATGTTGAGGCTGACACAGAACTCAATATGTTGCATTTTGCAAAATCACAAGATCCCAGAGATTCTCTAAGCAGATGATTCCATTAACTATTCTGTCCAAAACCAATTTCAGCATTTGCTGAAACTGCAAATATGAAAAAGCATCAGCCATTCAGGTTTCTTAGAACATACTTGGCCTTTATCTAGATATTAAGCTTCAAGAAAACAGAAGCATATGTTGCAACAGTGGAAGCACAAAGGCAGATTTGGATGACAATTAATAGAAAAAACACTGACATTGGGGGGGTGGGGGAAAGGTAGGATAGCGGCAGGAAGTGCCTCGTAGCGGCAGGCAGTGTCTGGTGAACGGTGGGCACTGTACGTAAAACCACATTTCTGAAAGTGAATCTGGTGAGCGAATCTAACAGCACCATGTAGCGTCTGATGTATTATTACAGACGGCTCAGCGTATAGCGCCGACGCTCTAGCTTCCAGAGTGCCAGGTATTACCTTTCGCTCAGTGTCGCTCTCCCATAAATTTGCTTGTGTTTAAACAGCGTTTTGACATTTCATTTTATTTATTTATTTTTTGCTCAAATCATTGTGTGACCTCTCCTGGCTGCAATTTTTTTAGAATTTTTTTGACTTTTTATATTTTTATGCAGAATCCCATTCATCAATGCCGGACAGTTTACTGCAGCGGCTGAGGCGCTCTGTTACAGCGCCCAATACCCGCATATACTAGCAGTTGCTCTAAGCGCGGCTATACAGACGCTCATCTGCCAATACCTGCCATTAGTAATGAATCAGCCTCTAAGTTCTCAAAATGCAGCAAGATCCTGCAAATTCTTCAGCACTGTGGCTGTGTTCCAAAGGACATCCTTAAATGCTTTGTAACCTAATTTGCGTGACAAATCTATAATTTAATGGAGCCCCCCCCCCCCAAAAAAAAAAACTCCCTGCCAAATAATTCAATTAAAATAAAACACTAAAAATATACATAAACATAGTATACAACATTAAATCATATTTGAGTTACCTTGTTTTTCTCTATTTGAGAGAAGGGAGACTCAGAATTTCTGCTCAACAGGTGCAGCTGGTAAGAAAATATTTTGCCTACCACCATGACCCCGAGACACACAAAAGAGACTGCAGCTGCCTCCATTTTCTTATAGATAAAAGCACATCAGAGTAGATTTTCAACATGGGGAGCCAGAAACGCATCAAGTAAGGTTTCTAAAAAAAAATTTAGCAGAAGCCAAGGGAATTCACCACACCTAAAACTGGTAATATGTCCTGACATGCTGACAATGCCTTTTCTCTCATGGAAGAAAAACTGAGTGATTAATGATGCATCGCCAGACATCACCCAGTCCATCTATTTAAAATGTGGGGAGGTAGCAATATAACTGGAAACTGAATGGCTTCCAAAAGGTTTAGCTAGGGCATCCTCAAAAGTACACTGATGCTAACCCAGCATCTATATCATCATTTAAGAAATCACACAGCAGGAAGGAGATTGAGGTATTGAACTCCTTCTTGAGAGCTTCACCCACCCCCACACTATAGAGGTATGCCTGGCAGTGTCAATGGCATGCTTAAAGTCGCTTCCAGATGCACACTAACTTCCTCCCACCTTAACCCTCATTGGGAATAGTGTAAAATGCCAATTTCAAAATCTTGGATATGTCTTCTATTTCTAGGTTGTGGTTGAGGGGGCAGAGCTTTGTGAGTTATTAGAATGCTTTACTTTGGCCAGAGACAGCTGTGTGACCACTGTGACTTGCTGTTTCTGCTCACGCTGAAAGCACCAAGGGACAAAGTGGATGATAGATCACTTTTCGCGTGGTCCTTAAGAAATAAAATTGAAAGAAGGGCAAACTTTGGAGCCCTGCTACAACTTGTACGCAGCACTGCAGGAAATTGAGGAGAGGGACATGGGACAGGCATCAGATGAGCTTCTGGCTGCCATTTATTGACGTTGGGTTTACAAAATATTATGGATAGGTATATCATATTTATTGATAAGCTGATACGCTGGATACCCACTGCTACAGTGTGCCCCTTTTCCTAGTACAAGACAAGATCAAAGCCATTTGTAATGATTTTGAATTAATGCAAAGCACATTCCCTTCTTGTGTGTTTTTGTGACATCACAGTGTCTTTAGACAGGAGAGTTGTGTAATTCACAATTTCAGGGGACATCACTTTCTACTATAGGATACAGAGCTTCAATTCAACAGGAGGGACCAATCTACTAAATTACTGCCCAACTGCTGTTGGGCCACCTCCTGGACCTTGGTGTCGCCACATGTAGCACCACTGTTACCAGGTCTTTACTGGCGCTTCAAGTGTAATAGACTATCATCCACAGAAATCGGTTACAGTAAATGTGTATATGTTCAAGTTCATTTCTGCCAAGATATTTTGTTGCTACAGACCATTTTTCAGACCCAAAGACGCCCCCCCCCCTCCCCATATATGTCTTCAACATTTATTCTCCAGTCTAGTTGTAAGAAATGTCTCTGTATGCAGGAGCTTTATAGGGCCTCATTAACTTTTGGAACTGGACATCCTGGGTTGGGTTAATTTTAGTTCGGGTTCGCCCATCTCTGATCATGAATTCACAGATGTAATGATCTATATTGAAAGAGAAGATGCCACTATCACTTCATACTCTTAGTTGTTGTGCACTTTTACAAAATTACAATGATCCTAAACACACATTCTTTTCTGTAGAAGTGGCCAGTACGTCTCCTGATTTGAACCTAATCGAACAACTATAGGGAATTTTGAAAATAAAGTCCTTCCAGAGCCCAGGCTCTATGCTTGAAGATTAAAAAAAGATGTTGCAGTTCTTGGCCAACTTGTCCATTCCATACCTAGAAGACCTGGTGCTCTTCTTAAAAATCATGTAGTTCGTTCAAAGTACTGTATGTAAATGTAGTAGATTTGGTTATAGCATGTATTCATTGTAACATATAACTAATTTGAGTAAAACTAAAGATATTGTAATTTAAGTTAAGTTACTCACTTTCATGTTAGGTGTTAAAAAAACAAATATTTAGTGAGATATTGATTAAAATATTTTCAAATGGGTGTATTAGTTTATGTTGAGCACTATATATATATATATATATATATATATATTTTTTTTTTTTTTTTTTTTTTATCATAACTATACATTTTGCTGATGATTAGCATATTTAATTTTTTATAGATGTCTTCTGGCTAAGAGTCATCCTCTTTAGCTCTGTTTTCATGATGCACTGCTGTGGTTCTGTTGCTACTTGTTAAGTTAAAAATATGTACATAAATCTTTCCTCTGTGATTCCTTTGCTGATAATTGCAACCTTTGTTCTAAATTCTGTTGACTAACATTCAGATTTGTTAAAAAATTATTGGCTTCATATATGCTGATATATGATGATATGTATCTGTCTGGGTCACAAGTCCCGGAACCTGCTGTTGTCTAATTTTTTTCTCATTATTATCCCTACTTGCAGATCTAAGCTGGGAACCAATGGTGGTCAGGATGAATGAACTTTAGAGGCCGATTCATTAATAGCGCCAGGTAGCGACAGATGAGCGCCAGTAGCGTGATTTTCACAGCGCCAGCTAGTATTCGCTGTGCTTGGCCGGGGTTTGCTTGTTGACAGCGACTCAGTCGGTGTGCGGTAATGTTGAATACGGGGTTAGGGGTCGATGTTTCACAGGTTCCGCGTTGTATGGGTGCGCCTCACAGCGAATGGCCAGAGCGAACGGCTTGCTGCAGATTCATTAACAAATCACGCTCAAAAATGTCTCGCGCTGTGAATTCCTTGTTTAAACCCCAGAGCGCTGGCGGCAATGTGTGTAAAGTAGTTTTTAACCCCCAAACAACCATTTTTTTTTAATGTAAAAATTATACAAGTTTTTCTAAACATTTTGTAATATGAATACATTAATATCAGACCTGTAATCTCAATTCTGCACATATTTTTTTTTTTTTTCTTAAAAAAAATATCTAACATTGCCGTAGTGGTCACAGAATTTTTGACAGTTAAAAAAAAACAAAAAAAAACATAAACTCAATTAATTATGAACATTTAAAGATTGCTCCATTGAAATGCATTGGAGAGCGCAAGGGAGCGACAGGTCATACCTGGCGCTGTGATGGGATTAGTAGCGGCGCTGTTCGTTGCAGTCGGCTACATGATGAATCCCGCGCTAGCTGACGCTCTCGCCTCATTTAGCGTGATAAATGCGTCATTGTGACCGCCGCCGGGCGTACTTGATTCGGTAGCCACCGTTAGCTGCCGGTACCTGGCGCTCGTCAGACACTACCTGGCGCTAGCCCTTGATAAATAAGGCCGTAACTTTTTCCTTAAAGAGGAACATTGGACACAATCCAAATGGAGCCTGGGGTACTTGATTCCCCCAAAGTACACCAAAATAGGAGCACAACCAATAGATCCACAAAGAATTTATTAAATCCACATAAGCATTAAAAACAACAACAACAATCACAACACATTAAAGACACATTAAAAAACCTCCCTCTTGCCCTGGAATGATTCCTCTAAACAATAACCCATACCATATAAGGCTGTGGCTCACAAATGACTCCTCTCCTTTTTCATTGACAATCTGACCCGTCCAATGCTACACTGGAGATGGCAATAATCAAAATAAATAAAGACTTCCCCTACAAAAAATTCTTTTGTGCCGGCACAAAAATCTATTTCCTATTACTAACCTATATTAATACACAAAAACAACATGTGCAAAACAGTGCGTATAGTGACAATATAAATATATACAGTTATGTGTGAAACAATAAATGAAATCAATTAATGAAATCAATTATATATTGTACAAAGTATTACTATAAGGAAAACCAACATTAATACAGGCATAACAAAACCATTCACCAGTTAATTAAATGCTCCAAATAATCCCACATTCACTGTAATATATTAAGGTGCAATGTGCTTCAAAAATGATAATTGTTGTGTCATACAGAGGACATTAAGAAAATAAAATACTGAGATACAAGTGCACATAGAGAGGATACTTAGCTAAAATCGCCTGACAGCTCATCAGCCGGGGAGGGAATCCAGGGCAGCGGGGGGTCAACCACCTGCACTTCGCGGTGCTAGACCGCTTTTTGCTAGGGTGCAACATATACTGAATATCTCTCCGCCTTTTTATTCACCCCCCTCGTGGCCAGCCCGCAACAGCGCCTGCGGGGAGCACAATAGCGGGCACACGCCCCGACCATCATCGCCGGAACTGACAGGGAGGACGGCGCGCCCATTGTCATGGACGCCGCCCCACCCAGCTCGACCAACCAGCCAGCCAGCCGGCGCTCCTACCCGCGTACCCAGCTCAGCACAGCCGGCTAGGAGAAAGGCGGCCTGACGGCCGCGCCCCTTCCCACACGTCCGGCACAAGCCGTAGCCACCAAGTCCAGCCATAAACGTCCTGGAGGGACATCTGCATGGCCGGAAAGTGAACATAGAGGCGCATAAGCTTTACAATATCCATTATATGTATGTAATCATTTTAGCAATCATAATTTAGCCATATCTCCAAATAAGAATTGAAAAATATTGAAAAATATTTAAGAGGACTTTTAATGGTAAAGATGGGAACCTTCTTACCAAGACAACACCACCTATACTTTGGAACATGTCCAAATGATCAAAATTCAGAATTTAAAGGGGACGCTTTAATAACATCATCCCAAAGGAATATATTAGTGATGAATCAGATATAGAGAACTCCACCTGACACTATTATCAAAGCCCATCAGGAGGTTGGCACCTACCAACTCTAAACCCCCAGGTTATGGCAAAAGATCAATTATCAATCATAATTTTAGAGCTGAGTAATGTCAAGGCAATTGTCAATTACGTATAGGGGATCCCACAGAGCACTAAGTTAAAGAGTGACTTAGTTCCCACCACTATATATAAATAATGGCAAGGGGATCGATCGCCCCTATAGGATGAAACTTTTTTAGGGGATAGCAGGTTCCAACACAGAAACACAATTTGATCAATCAAGTACCCCAGGCTCCATTTGGATTGTATTATAAAGTAAGTTAGTGAGCACGCCACTACTTTTAGGTATTAGTGGTGCACCACTTTTGCTGCAAGTGGAACATTGGACACACACGCAAAAGCCACAAGATTTCTGAGCAGCTAGCAAGGGTGAGGGGGCAGCACAGCAGAGACCCTGCAAGGCTAAGTATGTAGAATATATATATATATATATATATATATATATATACAGCCCTAGAGCTGTATACCAGGCTCAGCGAAGCAATTATATCACCACAGGTGCTCTTCGTGTCAATTCAGTGACATCACCACCACCTTCTTATATATAACGTACCAGATTCAATCTTGATTTTTGGCACATCTGATTCCCCTTAAAGGCTCCACTTTTCCTCCTCTAGCGGCAATTTAATGCTTATCTATTCGGGTACTTAGATGTTCACCTCCTCATAATATGCTCTTAATGATCAATTAACTCCAATTTCCACAAAGGGAATATATCAACTTGCTCCGGGTTTATTAAAACACATACAGAAGACAAAGGACAAAAACACAAAGTACTCCAATAGCGTAAGTACGTTCCACACAGGGGGATTCAGCTCAATGGCCACTGGCCCTTTAAAAAGCCGCTGACCAGATATTAAAAACAAATAAGCATTCAGCATAAAGATAAAAAGGAACGGGCGTCATCTTAACCTTCCAGTCAGTACGCGCGCACCAGCATACAAGGAAAACGAGTTCCAGCTCACCGCCTCCTCCGGCCGTAGTCAGCGGCGCTGCTCGTCCAACAACTCACGTGACACTCCTTAGCTCCGCCCAATGCGTTTCGTCATCACGACTTATTCATGGGCTCATGAAAAATCAAGATTGAATCTGGTACGTTATATATAAGAAGGTGGTGGTGATGTCACTGAATTGACACGAAGAGCACCAGTGGTGATATAATTGCTTCGCTGAGCCTGGTATACAGCTCTAGGGCTGTATATATATATATATATATATATACATACATTGAATATTGGGACTGAGGTGACAACAGAGGCTTGGAGCGAGAGGCTATATACAGAATAACTTAATTGTTTAGTATTTTAAGCGCGTTTTTTTAGAACTTTTCAAGTTTTATTTGCTGTCATAAGTATGTAGAATACCTTTTGGATGTCGGCTTCTTCCAGTTCACCAACATTCTTTTGTTTTTTTCTCCCCCCCAACAGTCACCGGGGGGGGGGGTGAGGAAGGAAAAAAACAACAGAATGTCGGGGAACTAGAAGACGCCGATATCCAAAAGGTATTCTACATGACAGTGGGGGGCTAATAGGACCTGCTTATGCAGAGGTCCGTTGTTCCTCTTTAAAGGCATTGGGATTGATTGAGAGCCTGGTGAGAAAACTCACTTCTTTTTTATCAGAGAAAACTGCTATTCACTTCCATTGTCTACCCGGTGAATCAGCCCCAAGATGGATAATGAAAGTGAAAGGCAATTTTTGCTGCTAAAGAAGAAGAGAGTTTTCTCACTAGGCTCTGAATCAACCCCACTGTCCAGGACACGTGTAAAAACAAATTGTTTTCTTACCTGCTGTGCAGAATATTCAACCTAGGGCCTTATTTATCACGGGCTAGCGGCAGGTAGTGTCTGATGAGCGCCAGGTACCGCCAGCTATCGGCGGCTACCGACTCAAGTACGCCCGGCGGCGGTCACAATGACGCATTTATCAAGCTAAATGAGGCTAGCGCCGGCGAGAGCGTCAGCTAGCGCGGGATTCATCATGAAGTCGCCTGGAACGAACAGCGCCGCTGCAAATTCCTTCACAGCGCCAGGTATGACCTGTCGCTCCCTGGCATTGTCCAATGCATTTCAATGGAGCAATGTTTAATTAATCGGGATTAATTGGTAATTTTTTTTTTTTTTTTTTTTTTAATGTCAAAATTTCTGAGACCACTTCTGCAATGTTCGTTTTTTTTTTAAAGTAAAAAAAATTTAAAAAAAAAATTTGTGCAGAATTGATCTTACAGGTCTGATATTAATATATTCATATTACAAAATGATTCCAAAAACATGTATAACGTTACAATCAAAAAATATGGTTGTTTAGGGGTTAAAAACTAGTTAACACCCATCGCCGCCAGCGCACTGGGGTTTAAACAAGGAATGGACAGCGCAAGCAAATTCGGAGCGTCATTTTTTAATGAATATGAAGCAAGCCGTTCGCTCTGGCCATTCGTTGTCAGGCGCTCACATACAACGCTGAACCTGTGGAACAGCGACCCCCCAGCCCGTATTCAACATTACCGCACACCGACTGAGTCGCTGTCATCAAGCAAACGCCGGCCAAGCACAGCGAATACTGGCTGGCGCTGTAAAAATCACGCTACAGTCGCTCATCTGTCGCTACCTGGCGCTATTAATGAATCGGCCTCCCCATGTCCTGCTGAAGAAGGTTGTTGCTGAGATCTAGCAATTTTCTCTCATAATTAGTTTTATCTTATTCTGGGGGAAAAAAATACATGAATGTATGTCTTATTTTCAGGAGTTTGTTGAATCAATGTCAGAAGTCTTTAGCCAGTTCATGTATTGTTTGAGAAAATGTTTCACGCGGATCAGTGCATTAATTATGCTGTATTGTTACAATACAAATTACTAACATTTGCCACACCTTTTTCTCATGAAAATAGAAATGAATAAAAGGGGCATCTGCTATTATTTTTTATGTATTTGATAAAGGTGACCTCTAGGATTATATATATTATGAATATATAATATGCAACACTTGCCTAAAAGGGAGAAGGAAGAATTTGTATAATTGAGCATGATCCACAGATTTGGGGGGTCTTCCTATACTATTTGTTTGGATGCTTTAGTTGCTTTTTTAGAGCCCAGAACACACAACCCCATAACCACCTCCATATATGTTTTTATATAAAAAACAGCCGCTTGCCAATGAGCAGCCCTGCTTTTGGTGATGTAGCTGCAGCACTGATTGGCTGATTAGCTGTTAAGCAAACTACATGCAGCAGCTTCCCCAGTAGTAGCTGTTGAAATCCAAGGATAAACAAGGCCTCATGTTCCCCACTTCCATTCTTAGGCTAGAATTTACAGGGCATTAAATAGAGAAAATGTTCTCAGTTTAAAATAAACCTTCTAAAACACTACAGCTTAAAAATAGTGGCTTATTGCAGTAATGGTGAGACATTCTCTCAAATATTGTAACTTTCATTTTCTATGTGTATATAAAATAATGTACTCCTCACTAAAATATCCAGGGTTGGTCAATTTAATATAAAAGAAATGTGCACTTTTGCTAATTTCACTGAGAACATTGTGGAACTGTAGACAAAATCACTGTAATGGCTGACTTTCCAGAGAATGTGACATAAAGCATGTGTGATGTAACAAGCTGCTGCCAAAAGGAAAACTCATAAACCTTAGCAACAATTTTCATGTAAGATGCTATTGAAGCTGCCTTAATTTAAATAAATAAAATACTTTTAAGATGATATATGTGTAATAGACTGCTAGGCAAATGATATACAGTATAATTATTTTTTTATCATTTAAAAGCTAGACAAGGAATACTCGTTGTATTGGTGCATAGTAGTGTAGGTGGTCTGATTTTCTACCAGGTGAATTAAGTAATAGGCTCAAGACTAAGCATATCATGTAGTACCTGCCTTGAAATGGGGGGGGGGGGGGGGTATGTGACTAGGAGTATAGATCCCCTCTGAACTCATGTATGATAATGTTATCGGGTGGATGGAGGTACAGGTTGAAAAACCATATGCTTTAGCCACAGAGCACCTCATAAAAGGTGGTATACAGCAGCAACACCATACCTCCTGCGATGGAAGGGGAAAATGCAGATAATGGCATCAGTCTGTTGCCTATTGATGCTTGCTGAGATTCAGTGCTAATATCATCTCTATCTACAACAATGAGCAAGGGATAAAAGAGCCAGTCCCTCACTAATAAGGAGGAGTTTGGGAACAATAAATACAATTATTGAATGGGGTAGTGGGCTAAAAGTGGACCAACACCCAGGATTTTGACTATCCTGGGTATTGGTCCACTTCCCCGGGGCACCCCGATCCGGGGTGCCCCGCTGTGTGAAACCCCCCAGAAAGGCCCAAAAAACTTACCTCACCGCCGACGGACAAGCTGATTGACAGCGACGGACAAGCAGCTTGCCCATCGGCGCCTCCCGCGCGTCACTCTTGACGTGTGCGCGCCCGCGCCGGCCATTCAGAGACGGCCGGCGCAGGCGCGCGCACGCCTAGAGGAGCGCGAGTGAGGCGGCGGCGGCGGCGGCGGAAGCAGCGGCTGGAGAGGTGAGGTTTTTCGGGGGTTTTGGGGGGTTTACACCCCACGGGACATCCCGATCTCGGATGTCCCGCGGTGTGTGAGGTGATCAGCCCGGGAATCTTATAGATTCCCGGGCCGATCACCTCAGGGTGTTGGTCCACTTTAAGTATGAATATATAGACAGGAGGATTATACAAGCTTAACATAAACTAATCACTATACTGACTTTAATAGTACAGCAGACACTCTAGCAGGAGTGGATTAGTCAAAATGAGGGAATAGCATATGACAAAAAAAAATAGTATACGAGTTACAATGAGCTAAATGTGAGGGCAATTGAGTTAGGGGATGCCTGGGGTGATACATGCTTTACCAGCAGTCCAGAGCACAGTATGTGTCATAGGTCTGAGCACACCGGTGCCAGTCCACACTTACAGTCCAGTTCACATTGCTCATGCACAGGGTTCCGTTTACATGTGCGTGTGCAAACGAATCACCTTGCAAATGTGCCTGATTAGGGTCCATTAAGGAGCAAAGCTTGTGGGCTGACAACACAAGTACAGGGCTCTTAAAATCTTGTTGTTGGCAGGGCCGTATTTGGTGTTCATGGTGCCCTAGGCACTTTAAGTGTTTGCGCCCCCTTTTTTTAAGTTAGGTATTGGTCCATATAAAAAAAAGTGTGTAGGGGGAAAAGTGCAATGGTATACCTCCCGAGTGTCCCTGGTTTGGAGGGACTGTCCCTCTTTTGAGTCCATGTTCCCCTGTCCCTCGTTGTTCTCATTTTTCCCTCTTTGAGGTGTAACATGCAGATTTGCACCAATAAATTATTAATTTGCCTATTCAAAGTGTTTATGTTGTAACTGTTATAACTATCTCCTATCCATCCCTTAATGAGGGGACGTAGCCTAATTTACAGATTGTCCCTCTTTCCCACCCTGAAAAGTTGGGAGGCATGCAATGGACTAGATGCAGAGTATGTGTGTGGAGGAGGGAGAGGGCACAAAATGCATTGAAGCAGGGAAGCATGTTCCATCTTTTACTGCATTCTGACATACAGGAGTCAAATGACCAAAGCAGTAGAGGGGAGAGGCTGTGGCCTGTGTTCAACTCATTGCACCCCCCTTCACACAAATACACTCATCCTTCTGTGGCTGGGGGGTGCTTGTTAGTAGGCATTAATGTTCAGTATATGAGAGTTGTAATTTCTTTTGCTTCCTACAGTAGTAAGGGCAGCGTCCTCCCTTACATGTTGCCACCCTAGGCACGTGCCTAGGGTTGCCTAATGATAAATACAGCCCTGGTTGTTGGGCTCTATAAATAGAAAGTCCCAAGATGGTGCAAAATGACCTTCCTGTATCAATCCTTTGTGGCATTTATTCAGCTAAATCAGCTTGTTTAGATTAGCTGTTGATAACCTTTGCTATGTAACCTGCTCGCTGCTGGCCCCCAACTTGGATAAGGACTTTCTTGATGATTGAACTCTTGTTGGCCACAAAGCAAAACATTGTGGCCAACAAGAGTTCAATCATCAAGAAAGCCCTTATTGAATTACCCTTGTTCTCCCGCTGGCCCCTGACCTTCGGCTTTGGACTTTGACTATCTCTATTTCTCCACTACTCGTCCTCGGGTATTTTTTTGACTACGCTTACGCATTTGTGCTGCTTAACCATCAGTACCAGGTAACTACTTCTTTCTTGACTCCCTGGACACACCCTGGGACCTATCCTACCTTGCAAGGGATTTAGAGAAGACTGAGGTGGTCCTTAGACTCCAAGCTGCAGGGTTGAGTCTTGCATTCTGGACAGTAGACTCCAGGGCCATCCTTGCTGGGCAGTGGGACCCTTGTTCCCCGCAAACAGAACACCAATCGAAAGTGACAGTATGTGGACAATGGCCAAGTGAGTATTTAGACCTAACAGTAAATATGTACTATAGGTATGAAATTGGAATGTGTTTTTATAAGGGTTATACTTTCAACCAGCTTGAAAAGTAATTCTATTAAACATGAAGTTACCAAACGGCTTGTTCAGTAATTACATTATAGTTGACTTTTTTCTTTAAGGGAGCACATGTTGACACAATATATTGCATTTATTAATTGAATTTACATTTTCGACCACAAGTAAGATTTAGGGGAAAAAAATTAAACCAAAAGATATTTCATATCTCGTTTTTATAACTATAATTCACTTGTCCAAGGTTTATCTTTAAGATTTAAGGATACCCAGGTTTCCTTTCTCCCACTTGAAGGATAACTCTCTGGCTTTACAGCCTAGTGGTGGTGGATACTTGATGTTTTATCAAAGTAAAACAAATCTGTGATAGATGGTTGTTTTGTTCTTGCCAAGCCACTATAAAGATTAAAATATAGAATGCATTTCCCAAGGCTCTTGCCGGTGAGTGACAGATTCCTTATCCTTATCCTGGAGAAGCATTTTGGTGCCAAAAAGATGCTTCTTATTAGCTAAGACAAGTGGATCCAGAATACATTTTTTTTTAGTATGACTAACAGTAAAACTCTACCTATTCACCTTCAAAAGAAAACATTTTAATGTGGACCAAAACCTGTGATTTCACTATCCTGGGATTTGGTCTGTCCCACTGGGACACCCCGGTTTGGCATGTCTTGCTGTGTGAAACCCCCCAGATCGCCTGCTTATTTTACCTTTCCTTGAGCCTCTGGCACATGTGTGGTGGGCAGCGGCATCATTCGCACACTTTTCCCACTGTGTGTGGTCATACACCCCGTAACTAATTGGATGGTGCGTGCTCCTCGTGTGTGCGGTTTGAATTTCATCCAGCTTCTCCTGCCGCACTTTAATATGCACAGCCAGAGAAGCTGATTACATAACAGCTGTGCTCCAGGAAAAGTAGGTAACAGGCGATCCAGGGGAATTTCACACAGCGGGGCATCCCAAACCTGGGTGCCACAGGAGGATGGACCAAAACCTTGGATAGCGAAAACGTGGGTTTTGGTCCACTTTAAGACTTTTTCTAGGTACTCATTTTATTTCGACCTTTATTTAAAAGCTATGCATTTGAAACTCGTAAATGCTTGACTAGTGACTAGTTTTGTTTACACATAAATACTGTGGCAGGTGGTCTGCCAGAAGAGGCAAACATGCCTCCTTCGAGCATTTCTGGATCAGAAAGTACTGATTTAGGCTAGTTTAAGAAGCTGCCGGTATGGTGCTCTATAGGGTCCTTGAATCTGGCCAGTAAGGGAAGCTGGGTGGGTCCTTCTGGTCAAGTATCCCGGTCCAGTGCTGAACCAGTCCAGGAGTGTTATAAAGAGGCAGGTGAGTCTCAGATAACATCTGATGATCGGGCTGAGGCGAGCTGTCAGCCAGACAGCCATGTAGGTGGCACCAGCAGCGGGGCTGGCTAGAGGCCTGCCACCAAACCGTGTGAGAACGTCGACAGGGCAGAAGCACTCAAGGAACCTTAAGTGAACTGTGAGTAGGCCTGAATGGCCATATAAACATGGAAACCTGTGACAACCTGTTATGAGTACGTGTGTTTTACACATTTGTATGCTGAATGAAGCATGTCTATGTTGGATTTATGGATGGAAAAATAAACCATTTTAGTTAAAACCCACTATGTATTCCTGTGTCTGTGCCCAAACAGATCCTGAGTGTTACAATCCACTTTAAAATACAATTTTGAAAAAATATTACAAGCACTTGTCATGGGAAATGTGCCTCAATACTTTACAACATGATCAGTTTACCTAATTTTGATGCTTTGGGTTACACTTGTAGTATAAAAAAACACGCTCACACAAAAAGGGGTTGATTGAAAGCAGTCGGTAGTATTATTTGGGGAATTATCCCATAATGTGAAAATGGGATTGCTATTCCCACTTTGGTAACTAGAGGGTATTATAAGACCACAAATAGAAAAGATAATTTTAGTTAGTCAAACTATTAGAATCTGGGTGTAGAAATACCCTTTAGTGTGAGTCAGCTAGCATAAGATACATTTGGGCTCAGATGCCTGATGAGGAGAGGTTCCCCGTCTTTTACTCCCTGGCAACTCACTGACCCCTGTTGACGCTGGGCAATTCCGCATCCCAGTCTGGGATACCCCATAGACCATCTCCACTACAATGAGGTGCTCAGTTTAAAATGGGGAAGTGGCTACCCAAATCCCCCTCTGGAAAAAGGCCTACATTTAATTGGGAAATACAGAAATGCCCAGCCCCTATGCTGAAACGTTCTGACAAACAAGAATACCTGTGTATGTTTTTGATGGACACAAGCCTACTGTATTTAATTATCTCACTGAAACATTCTAATAAGTAACTGTAACTGCGTCCTACTTAAAGGACACAAGACTATTTAACCCCCAAGAAATGTTCTTATGTAGCAATAGTGTGTGTGCTGTTACAAGTGATGCAAGTTTTTGGGCCGTGACGTGGAGTAAAGCATTAAAAGTCCTAAAGCTCATTTATCTGCTTTTCTTTCTATGAAATAAAAGCCTGAAGGTCTTATCTAGGGATGAGCGAATCGATCCGGACGAACCCGGATTCTATCCGAATTTCATGAAAAATTCGATTTGGATCGAATCCGAATTTCCCCGTGCTTCGATCGCTCTAAGTTTTTCTTTAACATCCATTCATTTACATTACAGGCATTCTAAGATGGCGGACGGGACATGTCCAGACATCTACCCCGCTCCAGTGCATACTGGGGCAATCACATGCAGCCTATCAGCAGCCAGCAAGCCCGGTGACGTCACAGCGCTATTTAAGGCGGCGGACATCTTGCTTTTCTTCATTTCTCTATTGCATTCGTGAGAGACAGGACACTGCTGTATTCAGGGAGAGACAGTTAGAGAGCCAGGGACAGGCAGGGACAGGCAGGAGACAGGCAGGAGACAGGCAGGAAGTCAGCGAGAAGCAGGGAAAGTTAGGAAAAATCGGAGGCAGTGACAGGGAGATTTTTTTTTTTCATCCAGCCTGCGTGTTACTGGCTGGCTGACTGGCTTTGTTTGCTGTTTCAGGCTGCTTATACACTTTTGATGTTGTGCATATATACTGAACTGATCTCAAGTCTGCTGTGGGAACATTACCATTTTGTAAGATCTCATTAGCCTCTGTATTTCCTCTAAGCTGCACACTTATTTAAAGTAATTTGGCCTGTTGCAGCCTGCTTAGACACTTTTGCTGTGCATATATACTGATCTCAAGTCTGCTGTGGGGGCATCCCATTCTATAACATACCATACCCCTCTTGATCTTCACTAAGCTGCACACTTATTTAAAGTAATTTGGCCTGTTGGAGCCTGCTTATCCACTGTTGCTGTGCATATATACTGATCTCAGGTCTGCTGTGGGGGCATCCCATTCTATAACATACCATACCACTCTTGATCTTCACTAAGCTGCACACTTATTTAAAGTAATTTGGCCTGTTGCAGCCTGCTTAGACACTTTTGCTGTGCATATATACTGATCTCAAGTCTGCTGTGGGGGTATTCCATTCTGTAACATACCATACCCCTCTTGATCTTCACTAAGCTGCACACTTATTTAAAGTAATTTGGCCTGTTGGAGCCTGCTTAGACACTTTTACTGTGCATATATACTGATCTCAAGTCTGCTGTGGGGGCATCCCATTCTGTAACATACCATACCCCTCTTGATCTTCAGCTGCACACTTATTTAAAGTAATTTGGCCTGTTGGAGCCTGCTTAGACACTTTTACTGTGCATATATACTGATCTCAAGTCTGCTGTGGGGGTATCCCATTCTGTAACTTACCATACCCCTCTTGATCTTCACTAAGCTGCACACTTATTTAAAGTAATTTGGCCTGTTGGAGCCTGCTTAGACACTTTTACTGTGCATATATACTCATCTCAGGTCTGCTGTGGGGGTATCCCATTCTGTAACATACCATACCCCTCTTGATCTTCACTAAGCTGCACACTTATTTAAAGTAATTTGGCCTGTTGGAGCCTGCTTAGACACTTTTACTGTGCATATATACTGATCTCAAGTCTGCTGTGGGGGCATCCCATTCTGTAACATACCATACCCCTCTTGATCTTCACTAAGCTGCACACTTATTTAAAGTAATTTGGCCTGTTGGAGCCTGCTTAGACACTTTTACTGTGCATATATATTGATCTCAAGTCTGATGTGGGGGCATCCCATTCTGTAACATACCATACCCCTCTTGATCTTCAGCTGCACACTTATTTAAAGTAATTTGGCCTGTTGGAGCCTGCTTAGACACTTTTGCTGTGCATATATACTGATCTCAAGTCTTCTGTGGGGGCATCCCATTCTATAACATACCATACCCCTCTTGATCTTCACTAAGCTGCACACTTATTTAAAGTAATTTGGCCTGTTGGAGCCTGCTTATCCACTGTTGCTGTGCATATATACTGATCTCAGGTCTGCTGTGGGGGCATCCCATTCTATAACATACCATACCACTCTTGATCTTCACTAAGCTGCACACTTATTTAAAGTAATTTGGCCTGTTGCAGCCTGCTTAGACACTTTTGCTGTGCATATATACTGATCTCAAGTCTGCTGTGGGGGTATTCCATTCTGTAACATACCATACCCCTCTTGATCTTCACTAAGCTGCACACTTATTTAAAGTAATTTGGCCTGTTGGAGCCTGCTTAGACACTTTTACTGTGCATATATACTGATCTCAAGTCTGCTGTGGGGGCATCCCATTCTGTAACATACCATACCCCTCTTGATCTTCAGCTGCACACTTATTTAAAGTAATTTGGCCTGTTGGAGCCTGCTTAGACACTTTTACTGTGCATATATACTGATCTCAAGTCTGCTGTGGGGGTATCCCATTCTGTAACTTACCATACCCCTCTTGATCTTCACTAAGCTGCACACTTATTTAAAGTAATTTGGCCTGTTGGAGCCTGCTTAGACACTTTTACTGTGCATATATACTCATCTCAGGTCTGCTGTGGGGGTATCCCATTCTGTAACATACCATACCCCTCTTGATCTTCACTAAGCTGCACACTTATTTAAAGTAATTTGGCCTGTTGGAGCCTGCTTAGACACTTTTACTGTGCATATATACTGATCTCAAGTCTGCTGTGGGGGCATCCCATTCTGTAACATACCATACCCCTCTTGATCTTCACTAAGCTGCACACTTATTTAAAGTAATTTGGCCTGTTGGAGCCTGCTTAGACACTTTTACTGTGCATATATATTGATCTCAAGTCTGATGTGGGGGCATCCCATTCTGTAACATACCATACCCCTCTTGATCTTCAGCTGCACACTTATTTAAAGTAATTTGGCCTGTTGGAGCCTGCTTAGACACTTTTACTGTGCATATATATACTGATCTCAAGTCTGCTGTGGGGGTATCCCATTCTGTAACATACCATACCCCTCTTGATCTTCACTAAGCTGCACACTTATTTAAAGTAATTTGGCCTGTTGGAGCCTGCTTAGACACTTTTACTGTGCATATATACTGATCTCAAGTCTGCTGTGGGGGCATCCCATTCTGTAACATACCATACCCCACTTGATCTTCAGCTGCACACTTATTTAAAGTAATTTGGCCTGTTGGAGCCTGCTTAGACACTTTTACTGTGCATATATACTGATCTCAAGTCTGCTGTGGGGGTATCCCATTCTGTAACATACCATACCCCTCTTGATCTTCACTAAGCTGCACACTTATTTAAAGTCATTTGGCCTGTTGGAGCCTGCTTAGACACTTTTACTGTGCATATATACTGATCTCAAGTCTGCTGTGGGGGCATCCCATTCTGTAACATACCATACCCCTCTTGATCTTCAGCTGCACACTTATTTAAAGTAATTTGGCCTGTTGGAGCCTGCTTAGACACTTTTACTGTGCATATATACTGATCTCAAGTCTGCTGTGGGGGCATCCCATTCTGTAACATACCATACCCCTCTTGATCTTCAGCTGCACACTTATTTAAAGTAATTTGGCCTGTTGGAGCCTGCTTAGACACCTTTACTGTGCATATATACTGATCTCAAGTCTGCTGGGGGGTATCCCATTCTGTAACATACCATACCCCTCTTGATCTTCACTAAGCTGCACACTTATTTAAAGTAATTTGGCCTGTTGGAGCCTGCTTAGACACTTTTACTGTGCATATATACTGATCTCAGGTCTGCTGTGGGGGCTTCCCATTTGTTTTTGACTGCTTTTAATAAACCAGGCCGCAGGGCACCCCAAAGCTGCACCTTGAACCCTATCTGTTTATACTAAATAAGCAAATACATAAAAATGTCAGGCAGACAAGTGCCAGGATGTTCAAAGAGGAGTGGCAGAGGCCAAGATTCAGCAGGCAGAGGTCGCAGCAGACTAGGGGCGAGTGGCAGCAGGAATCACGGTGAGAGACCTGGTCTGCCAGTATCTGCTAGCAGTCGTGTCTCCACCAGTAACGCATCTGCCGTGGTAGATTGGTTAACGCGCTCATCAACATCATCACAAATTACGTCTGAGACCCCCAGTCTAGGGTCGGTAGGTTCCTCTGACACAACAATGAGTTGGCATGCCCCGAGAGCAGTCCCTGTCCTCCCATTGCCTCTGTCCTACGCCGTTCCCTCCCCCAGCGACGTATCCTATGCTTTGGGTTCAGCTCCACTCTTTAGTGAGGAGGACGATCAGATAGAGGACAGTCAGCAGCTACTGCCCAGCCAAGAAATGGAGGTGGCTTCTTTAGCTAGGCAGACAAATAGTGATGTGGACAGTGTCGTGGGTGCTACGAGCGTTCCAGCTCCTGCGCCAGACACTGTTGAAGAATCAACGAACATCAGTGACGTACAGCCACAACTCGGTGATAATGATGATGATGATGCTTGGCACTTGGGAGCCGGGTGATGAAGGGGCTTCATCGTCATCATCAGGAGAAGAGGGGCGCAGGTTGCCCCGGAGTCAGCAGCTCAGGCAGCAAGGTGTTAGCAGCATGGTTGGCAGTCAGCATGGGGGCACAATTGTAAAGCCTGGAGCCAAACGAGGCCGGGGCCAGGGTAGAGCACCTGCTGCGTGGCAGGCTACCTTATCGGGAGGTAGTGGGGCAGGGGTTCCCGGAGTTGGCGACAATAGCAGTGAATCAGTGAGGCCTGTTGGTGGGAAAAGTAGCTACTCGGCAGTGTGGCAGTTTTTCCTGAAGCATCCGCAGGAGGGTAACATGGCCACATGCAAGATATGTAGGCAGAAGGTGAAGCGTGGCCAGGGCCCAAATGTTGGCACCACGGCCCTGCGTCAACATATGATGCGTCACCATAAAGCGACCTGGGAGAACCGAGGCTCCCAAGGGGTGGTCCAGTCTGCTTCCTAACCAAGTGGCACGCCGCTCCCAATTTCTGCCAGCCAAGGCTCCAGCACCTCAGCCGAAGGCAGCTGTGCGTCATACCCATCCTCTGTCGCTCCTGCTCCTCCTCCTCCTCCTCCAAGTCATGCATCCCGCCAGCAATCCATCAGCGAAGCCATGTCCAAGAGACAGCAGTATGCGCCCACTCATCCTACGGCGCAGAAGCTGAATGTGCTCCTGTCCAAGTTGCTGGTGCTGCAGTCGCTCCCTTTTCAGGTGGTGGACTCTGCACCTTTCAGAGAACTGATGGCTTGTGCCGAGCCGAGGTGGAGAGTCCCAAGCCGTCATTTCTTTGCCAAGAAGGCAATACCAGCGCTGCACATTTTTGATGAACAGAAGGTGGGCCAGTCCTTGAGCCTGTCGGTGTGTAGCAAAGTGCATGGCAGCGCCGACGTCTGGAGCTGTAACTACGGTCAGGGACAGTACATGTCGTTTACGGCCCACTGGGTGAATGTGGTCCCTTTGCAGCAGCAGCAACTTGGACAGGTCACGCCGCTTCGGCCTCCGCGCTCCCTGCCCGTTGGGCCTGTGACACTGTGCGACTCGGCCTCCTCATCCTCCGCCATCTCCTCACCCTCCACTGTAGGCTCAAGTCTCAGTGCCCCTCCAGTCTACCATGTGTGCAGGGCACGGAGGTGTCACGCAGTACTTCACATGGTTTGTCTTGGCGAAAGGAGTCACACAGGGGAGGAACTGCTTAAATTTATTCATCAGGAAATCCAAACATGGCTTACTCCAAGAAAACTTAAAATGGGAATCATGGTTACCGACAATGGGAAGAACATTTTGTCTGCGCTGCGCCAAGGAAGCCTGACCCATGCCCCCTGCATGGCTCACGTCTTCAATCCGGTTGTCAAGCGGTTTCTGAAGTGTTCCCCCCATCTGCAAGACATCCTAACAACTTCAAGGAAACTTTGCATGCACTTCAGCCACTCATACACCGCCAAACATACCCTTCTTGAGCTACAGCGTCAGAACGGTATCCCCCAACATAGTCTGATTTGCGATGTTTCCACCCGTTGGAATTCCACCCTTCACATGTTGGACCGATTATATGAACAGAGAAAAGCCATCACGGATTTCCTGATGATCCAAGCGGATAGGGGGACTCCCCTGTGTAACTTCAATGTCAACCAGTGGCAGCTCATACGTGACACCTGCCGTTTGCTCAGGCCCTTTGAGGAAGCCACTTTATTTGTCAGTCGGCAGGATTACGGGATGAACGACGTGATTCCACTGCTTCATGTACTACAGCACATGTTGGAAACCATGGCTGGTCAGGGCACTGGAGACATGGCGTCTACATCTTACGGCCACATGAACCCCGTTGGAGCTGAACTGGAGGAGGAGGAGGAAGAGGAGGAGGAGTTGCCCAGCGAAACACAGTTTAGGCTTGGCAAAATGGCTGGTTTATCTAGTCAGCGGACAGGAGAGGAGGAGCAGGAGCAGCCAGAGGAGCTAGAGGTTTTGGAGGAAGGCGAGACAGAGGACCCGGACACACCGTGGCAGTATGCAGTGGAGATGGAGACAGGTAGTCCATCCGAGTCACTTGCGCAAATGGCAGGAAGCATGCTCACGTGCTTGCATAGTGACCCCAGAATTGTTTCCATTTGACAGCGGGGTGACTTCTGGCTGTCCACCTTATTGGACCCTCGCTTCCGGCACAAAATGGGGGCATTTTTTAAACCCACCGAGAGGGAGGACAAACTGAACTACTATAAAGACATTCTACGTAGGCAGTTGGCCGATGCCTATCTGCGCCATGGTCCATACTCTCGCAGGTCTGACTTGAGGGGACCTCTGCGCTCACCTTCCACTGCCATGGCTGCTGGGGGGGTTGGCAGGAGCAGCAGCAGCAGCTCCATCAGCAGCAGCCTCAGTCTTCAGTCGCTAATGAGTAGCTTTCTACACCCGCATAGTGAGGCTACTCATGAGCAGCAGGAAGACCTGGAGCAGGACCTGAACCAGCAGGTCATGTCATACTTTGACATGACCATGCCAACACACCTTGAGGATCCGCTGGACTTCTGGGCAGCCAAACTTGATTTGTGGCCGCAACTAGCAGAGTTTGCCCTGGAAAAGCTGTCCTGCCCGGCAAGTAGCGTGCCATATGAGCGGGTGTTTAGTGCAGCGGGGGCCATAGTTACGGCGAGGAGAACTCGTCTGTCAACTAAAAATGTGGAGAGACTCACCTTTGTCAAAATGAATCAGGGATGGATCAGCCAGGATTTCCACCCACCAATGCCTGATGCATGCGACTAGATTCAGCATGGTGCCACATTTTACACTTTCCAAATGGTGCAAAACATATTTATGTCTTTAGGCCAATTTTGGGCTCCTGCTGATGCCAACTTCAGGGTGTGCCTTTCAACCAATTTTTGGCCTCCTGCTGATGCCAACTTCAGGGTGTGCCTTTCAGCCAATGTTTGGCCTCCTGCTGCTGCTGCTTGCAACTCCAGGGTGTGATTCATCCAAATTTTGGGCTCCTGCTGCCAACTCCAGTGTCTCTCTCAGCCAATGTTTGTCCTCCTGCTGCTGCCGCTGCTGCTGCTGCCAACTCCAGGGTGTCTTTCAAGCAATGTTTGGGCTCCTGCTTATGCTGCTGCCAACTCCAGGGTGTGCCTTCCAGCTAATGTATGTGCTCCTGCTGCTGCCAACTTCAGGGTGCCTTCCAGCCAACTTCTAGGTTCCTGCTGCTGCTGCTGCCAACTCCAGGGTGTGATTCATCCAATTTTTGGGCTCCTGCTGCCAACTCCAGTGTCTCTTTAAAGTAATGTTTGGGCTCCTGCTGCTGCTGCTGCCAACTCCAGGGTGTGTCAGTCAATTTTTGGGCTCCTGCTGCCAACTCCAGTGTCTCTTTAAAGTAATGTTTGGGCTGATGCTGCTGCTTGCCACTCCAGGATGTGATTCATCCAATTTTTGGGCTCCAGTGTCTCTTTAAAGTAATATTCGGGCTCCTGCTGCTGCTTGCAACTCCAGGGTGTGATTCATCCAATTTTTGGGCTCCTGCTGCCAACTCCAGTGTCTCTTTAAAGTAATGTTTGGGCTACTGCTGCTGCTGCTGCCAACTCCAGGGTGTGATTCATCCAATTTTTGGGCTCCTGCTGCCAACTCCAGTGTCTCTTTAAAGTAATGTTTGGGCTCCTGCTGCTGCTGCTGCCAACTCCAGGATGTGATTCATCCAATTTTTGGGCTCCTGCTGCCAACTCCAGTGTCTCTTTAAAGTAATGTTTGGGCTGCTGCTGCTGCTTGCAACTCCAGGGTGTGATTCATCCAATTTTTGGGCTCCTGCTGCCAACTCCAGTGTCTCTTTAAATTAATGTTTGGGCTGCTGCTGCTGCTTGCAACTCCAGGGTGTGATTCATCCAATTTTTGGGCTCCTGAAGCCAACCCCAGTGTCTCTTTAAAGTAATGTTCGGGCTCCTGCTGCTGCCAACTCCAGGGTGTGATTCATCCAATTTTTGGGCTCCGGCTGCCAACTCCAGTGTCTCTTTAAAGTAATGTTTGGGCTGCTGCTGCCAACTCCAGGGTGTGATTCATCCAATTTTTGGGCTCCTGCTGCCAACTCCAGTGTCTCTTTAAAGTAATGTTTGGGCTGCTGCTGCTGCCAACTCCAGGGTGTGATTCATGCAATTTTTGGGCTCCTGCTGCCAACTCCAGTGTCTCTTTAAAGTAATGTTTGGGCTGCTGCTGCTGCTTGCAACTCCGGGGTGTGATTCATCCAATTTTTGGGCTCCTGAAGCCAACCCCAGTGTCTCTTTAAAGTAATGTTCGGGCTTCTGCTGCTGCTGCTGCTGCCAACTCCAGGGTGTGATTCATCCAATTTTTGGGCTCCTGCTGCCAACTCCAGTGTCTCTTTAAAGTAATGTTTGGGCTACTGCTGCTGCTGCTGCCAACTCCAGGGTGTGATTCATCCAATTTTTGGGCTCCTGATGCCAACTCCAGTGTCTCTTTAATGTAATGTTTGGGCTGCTGCTGCTGCTTGCAACTCCAGGGTGTGATTCATCCAATTTTTGGGCTCCTGCTGCCAACTCCAGTGTCTCTTTAAAGTAATGTTTGGGCTACTGCTGCTGCTGCTGCCAACTCCAGGGTTTGATTCATCCAATTTTTGGGCTCCTGCTGCCAACTCCAGTGTCTCTTTAAAGTAATGTTCGGGCTGCTGCTGCTTGCAACTCCAGGGTGTGATTCATCCAATTTTTTGGCTCCTGAAGCCAACCCCAGTGTCTCTTTAAAGTAATGTTTGTGCTCCTGCTGCTGCCAACTCCAGGGTGTGATTCATCCAATTTTTGGGCTCCTGCTGCCAACTCCAGTGTCTCTTTAAAGTAATGTTGGGGCTCCTGCTGCTGCTGCTGCCAACTCCAGGGTGTGATTCATCCAATTTTTGGGCTCCTGCTGCCAACTCCAGTGTCTCTTTAAAGTAATGTTTGGGCTCCTGCTGCTACCAACTCCAGGGTGTGATTCATCCAATTTTTGGGCTCCTGCTGCCAACTCCAGTGTCTCTTTAAATTAATGTTTGGGCTGCTGCTGCTGCTTGCAACTCCAGGGTGTGATTCATCCAATTTTTGGGCTCCTGAAGCCAACCCCAGTGTCTCTTTAAAGTAATGTTCGGGCTCCTGCTGCTACCAACTCCAGGGTGTGATTCATCCAATTTTTGGGCTCCTGAAGCCAACCCCAGTGTCTCTTTAAAGTAATGTTCGGGCTCCTGCTGCTGCCAACTCCAGGGTGTGATTCATCCAATTTTTGGGCTCCGGCTGCCAACTCCAGTGTCTCTTTAAAGTAATGTTTGGGCTGCTGCTGCTGCCAACTCCAGGGTGTGATTCATCCAATTTTTGGGCTCCTGCTGCCAACTCCAGTATCTCTTTAAAGTAATGTTTGGGCTGCTGCTGCTGCCAACTCCAGGGTGTGATTCATGCAATTTTTGGGCTCCTGCTGCCAACTCCAGTGTCTCTTTAAAGTAATGTTTGGGCTGCTGCTGCTGCTTGCAACTCCGGGGTGTGATTCATCCAATTTTTGGGCTCCTGAAGCCAACCCCAGTGTCTCTTTAAAGTAATGTTCGGGCTCCTGCTGCTGCTGCCAACTCCAGGGTGTGATTCATCCAATTTTTGGGCTCCTGCTGCCAACTCCAGTGTCTCTTTAAAGTAATGTTTGGGCTACTGCTGCTGCTGCTGCCAACTCCAGGGTGTGATTCATCCAATTTTTGGGCTCCTGCTGCCAACTCCAGTGTCTCTTTAATGTAATGTTTGGGCTGCTGCTGCTGCTTGCAACTCCAGGGTGTGATTCATCCAATTTTTGGGCTCCTGCTGCCAACTCCAGTGTCTCTTTAAAGTAATGTTTGGGCTACTGCTGCTGCTGCTGCCAACTCCAGGGTTTGATTCATCCAATTTTTGGGCTCCTGCTGCCAACTCCAGTGTCTCTTTAAAGTAATGTTCGGGCTGCTGCTGCTTGCAACTCCAGGGTGTGATTCATCCAATTTTTGGGCTCCTGAAGCCAACCCCAGTGTCTCTTTAAAGTAATGTTTGCGCTCCTGCTGCTGCCAACTCCAGGGTGTGATTCATCCAATTTTGGGCTCCTGCTGCCAACTCCAGTGTCTCTTTAAAGTAATGTTGGGGCTCCTGCTGCTGCTGCTGCCAACTCCAGGGTGTGATTCATCCAATTTTTGGGCTCCTGCTGCCAACTCCAGTGTCTCTTTAAAGTAATGTTTGGGCTCCTGCTGCTACCAACTCCAGGGTGTGATTCATCCAATTTTTGGGCTCCTGCTGCCAACTCCAGTGTCTCTTTAAAGTAATGTTTGGGCTACTGCTGCTGCTGCTGCCAACTCCAGGGTGTGATTCATCCAATTTTTGGGCTCCTGCTGCCAACCCCAGTGTCTCTTTAAAGTAATGTTTGGGCTACTGCTGCTGCTGCCAACTCCAGGGTGTGATTCATCCAATTTTTGGGCTCCTGCTGCCAACTCCAGTGTCTCTTTAAAGTAATGTTTGGGCTGCTGCTGCTGCTTGCAACTCCAGGGTGTGATTCATCCAATTTTTGGGCTCCTGCTGCCAACTCCAGTGTCTCTTTAAAGTAATGTTTGGGCTACTGCTGCTGCTGCTGCCAACTCCAGGGTGTGATTCATCCAATTTTTGGGCTCCTGCTGCCAACTCCAGTGTCTCTTTAAAGTAATGTTCGGGCTGCTGCTGCTGCTTGCAACTCCAGGGTGTGATTCATCCAATTTTTTGGCTCCTGAAGCCAACCCCAGTGTCTCTTTAAAGTAATGTTCGGGCTCCTGCTGCTGCTGCCAACTCCAGGGTGTGATTCATCCATTTTTTGGGCTCCTGCTGCCAACTCCAGTGTCTCTTTAAAGTAATGTTTGGGCTGCTGCTGCTGCTGCTTGCAACTCCAGGGTGTGATCCATCCAATTTTTGGGCTCCTGCTGCCAACTCCAGTGTCTCTTTAAAGTAATGTTTGGGCTACTGCTGCTGCTGCTGCCAACTCCAGGGTGTGATTCATCCAATTTTTGGGCTCCTGCTGCCAACTCCAGTGTCTCTTTAATGTAATGTTTGGGCTGCTGCTGCTGCTTGCAACTCCAGGGTGTGATTCATCCAATTTTTGGGCTCCTGCTGCCAACTCCAGTGTCTCTTTAAAGTAATGTTTGGGCTACTGCTGCTGCTGCTGCCAACTCCAGGGTTTGATTCATCCAATTTTTGGGCTCCTGCTGCCAACTCCAGTGTCTCTTTAAAGTAATGTTCGGGCTGCTGCTGCTTGCAACTCCAGGGTGTGATTCATCCAATTTTTGGGCTCCTGAAGCCAACCCCAGTGTCTCTTTAAAGTAATGTTTGCGCTCCTGCTGCTGCCAACTCCAGGGTGTGATTCATCCAATTTTTGGGCTCCTGCTGCCAACTCCAGTGTCTCTTTAAACTAATGTTGGGGCTCCTGCTGCTGCTGCTGCCAACTCCAGGGTGTGATTCATCCAATTTTTGGGCTCCTGCTGCCAACTCCAGTGTCTCTTTAAAGTAATGTTTGGGCTCCTGCTGCTACCAACTCCAGGGTGTGATTCATCCAATTTTTGGGCTCCTGCTGCCAACTCCAGTGTCTCTTTAAAGTAATGTTTGGGCTACTGCTGCTGCTGCTGCCAACTCCAGGGTGTGATTCATCCAATTTTTGGGCTCCTGCTGCCAACCCCAGTGTCTCTTTAAAGTAATGTTTGGGCTACTGCTGCTGCTGCCAACTCCAGGGTGTGATTCGTCCAATTTTTGGGCTCCTGCTGCCAACTCCAGTGTCTCTTTAAATTAATGTTTGGGCTGCTGCTGCTGCTTGCAACTCCAGGGTGTGATTCATCCAATTTTTGGGCTCCTGCTGCCAACTCCAGTGTCTCTTTAAAGTAATGTTTGGGCTACTGCTGCTGCTGCTGCCAACTCCAGGGTGTGATTCATCCAATTTTTGGGCTCCTGCTGCCAACTCCAGTGTCTCTTTAATGTAATGTTTGGGCTGCTGCTGCTGCTTGCAACTCCAGGGTGTGATTCATCCAATTTTTGGGCTCCTGCTGCCAACTCCAGTGTCTCTTTAAAGTAATGTTTGGGCTACTGCTGCTGCTGCTGCCAACTCCAGGGTTTGATTCATCCAATTTTTGGGCTCCTGCTGCCAACTCCAGTGTCTCTTTAAAGTAATGTTCGGGCTGCTGCTGCTTGCAACTCCAGGGTGTGATTCATCCAATTTTTGGGCTCCTGAAGCCAACCCCAGTGTCTCTTTAAAGTAATGTTTGCGCTCCTGCTGCTGCCAACTCCAGGGTGTGATTCATCCAATTTTGGGCTCCTGCTGCCAACTCCAGTGTCTCTTTAAAGTAATGTTGGGGCTCCTGCTGCTGCTGCTGCCAACTCCAGGGTGTGATTCATCCAATTTTTGGGCTCCTGCTGCCAACTCCAGTGTCTCTTTAAAGTAATGTTTGGGCTCCTGCTGCTACCAACTCCAGGGTGTGATTCATCCAATTTTTGGGCTCCTGCTGCCAACTCCAGTGTCTCTTTAAAGTAATGTTTGGGCTACTGCTGCTGCTGCTGCCAACTCCAGGGTGTGATTCATCCAATTTTTGTGCTCCTGCTGCCAACCCCAGTGTCTCTTTAAAGTAATGTTTGGGCTACTGCTGCTGCTGCCAACTCCAGGGTGTGATTCATCCAATTTTTGGGCTCCTGCTGCCAACTCCAGTGTCTCTTTAAAGTAATGTTTGGGCTACTGCTGCTGCTGCTGCCAACTCCAGGGTGTGATTCATCCAATTTTTGTGCTCCTGCTGCCAACCCCAGTGTCTCTTTAAAGTAATGTTTGGGCTACTGCTGCTGCTGCCAACTCCAGGGTGTGATTCATCCAATTTTTGGGCTCCTGCTGCCAACTCCAGTGTCTCTTTAAAGTAATGTTTGGGCTGCTGCTGCTGCTTGCAACTCCAGGGTGTGATTCATCCAATTTTTGGGCTCCTGCTGCCAACTCCAGTGTCTCTTTAAAGTAATGTTTGGGCTACTGCTGCTGCTGCTGCCAACTCCAGGGTGTGATTCATCCAATTTTTGGGCTCCTGCTGCCAACTCCAGTGTCTCTTTAAAGTAATGTTCGGGCTGCTGCTGCTGCTTGCAACTCCAGGGTGTGATTCATCCAATTTTTTGGCTCCTGAAGCCAACCCCAGTGTCTCTTTAAAGTAATGTTCGGGCTCCTGCTGCTGCTGCCAACTCCAGGGTGTGATTCATCCATTTTTTGGGCTCCTGCTGCCAACTCCAGTGTCTCTTTAAAGTAATGTTTGGGCTGCTGCTGCTGCTGCTTGCAACTCCAGGGTGTGATCCATCCAATTTTTGGGCTCCTGCTGCCAACTCCAGTGTCTCTTTAAAGTAATGTTTGGGCTACTGCTGCTGCTGCTGCCAACTCCAGGGTGTGATTCATCCAATTTTTGGGCTCCTGCTGCCAACTCCAGTGTCTCTTTAATGTAATGTTTGGGCTGCTGCTGCTGCTTGCAACTCCAGGGTGTGATTCATCCAATTTTTGGGCTCCTGCTGCCAACTCCAGTGTCTCTTTAAAGTAATGTTTGGGCTACTGCTGCTGCTGCTGCCAACTCCAGGGTTTGATTCATCCAATTTTTGGGCTCCTGCTGCCAACTCCAGTGTCTCTTTAAAGTAATGTTCGGGCTGCTGCTGCTTGCAACTCCAGGGTGTGATTCATCCAATTTTTGGGCTCCTGAAGCCAACCCCAGTGTCTCTTTAAAGTAATGTTTGCGCTCCTGCTGCTGCCAACTCCAGGGTGTGATTCATCCAATTTTTGGGCTCCTGCTGCCAACTCCAGTGTCTCTTTAAACTAATGTTGGGGCTCCTGCTGCTGCTGCTGCCAACTCCAGGGTGTGATTCATCCAATTTTTGGGCTCCTGCTGCCAACTCCAGTGTCTCTTTAAAGTAATGTTTGGGCTCCTGCTGCTACCAACTCCAGGGTGTGATTCATCCAATTTTTGGGCTCCTGCTGCCAACTCCAGTGTCTCTTTAAAGTAATGTTTGGGCTACTGCTGCTGCTGCTGCCAACTCCAGGGTGTGATTCATCCAATTTTTGGGCTCCTGCTGCCAACCCCAGTGTCTCTTTAAAGTAATGTTTGGGCTACTGCTGCTGCCAACTCCAGGGTGTGATTCGTCCAATTTTTGGGCTCCTGCTGCCAACTCCAGTGTCTCTTTAAATTAATGTTTGGGCTGCTGCTGCTGCTTGCAACTCCAGGGTGTGATTCATCCAATTTTTGGGCTCCTGCTGCCAACTCCAGTGTCTCTTTAAAGTAATGTTTGGGCTACTGCTGCTGCTGCTGCCAACTCCAGGGTGTGATTCATCCAATTTTTGGGCTCCTGCTGCCAACTCCAGTGTCTCTTTAAAGTAATGTTCGGGCTGCTGCTGCTGCTTGCAACTCCAGGGTGTGATTCATCCAATTTTTTGGCTCCTGAAGCCAACCCCAGTGTCTCTTTAAAGTAATGTTCGGGCTCCTGCTGCTGCTGCCAACTCCAGGGTGTGATTCATCCATTTTTTGGGCTCCTGCTGCCAACTCCAGTGTCTCTTTAAAGTAATGTTTGGGCTGCTGCTGCTGCTGCTTGCAACTCCAGGGTGTGATCCATCCAATTTTTGGGCTCCTGCTGCCAACTCCAGTGTCTCTTTAAAGTAATGTTCGGGCTCCTGCTGCTGCTTGCAACTCCAGGGTGTAATTCATCCAATTTTTGGGCTCCTGCTGCCAACTCCAGTGTCTCTTTAAAGTAATGTTTGGGCTACTGCTGCTGCTTGCAACTCCAGGGTGTGATTCATCCAATTTTTGGGCTCCTGCTGCCAACTCCAGTGTCTCTTTAAAGTAATGTTTGGGCTACTGCTGCTGCTGCATGCAACTCCAGGGTGTGATTCATCCAATTTTTGGGCTCCTGCTGCCAACTCCAGTGTGTCTTTCAAGCTATGTTTGGGCTCCTGCTGCTGCTGCTTGCAACTCCAGGGTGTGATTCATCCAATTTTGGGCTCCTGCTGCCAACTCCAGTGTCTCTTTCAGCCAATGCTTGGGCTGCTGCTGCTGCTGCTTGCAACTCCAGGGTGTGATTCATCCAATTTTTGGGCTCCTGCAGCCAACTTCAGTGTCTCTTTCAAGCTATGTTTGGGCTCCTGCTGCTGCTGCTGCTTGCAACTCCAGGGTGTGATTCATCCAATTTTTGGGCTCCTGCAGCCAACTCCAGTGTCTCTTTAAAGCAATGTTTGTGCTCCTGTTGCTGCTTGCAACTCCAGGGTGTGATTCATCCAATTTTTGGCCTCCTGCAGCCAACTCCAGTGTCTCTTTAAAGCAATGTTTGGGCTCCTGCCCCTCATAGTGATGCCACTTCAACTCTCTGCAATTGTGCCGCTCTGCGATTCTATTAACGATGCCTCTGATCTGCATGTGATATTTATTTACAGTATTATTTAACTAACCCAGCACGCATCCTATGCTTGTTACAGCAAGGCAGAATGGCTTACAACCCTATTGAGGCTCTAGGAGGCTCAGAAATAGCCGTTTTTAATAGCGATTCGTCGCGAATAAATTCGGACCGAAACGAATTTTGTCGGAAAATTCAGCGAATCAGTCGAATCGAATTTTTCAAAAGTTCACCCATCTCTAGTCTTATCCCCTGACATATTGAAATGTTCATCTAAAAGAGAGGACTACTTTCCACTATTTCCACCATTCTAACTTGGCTATGCTGCATTTCTAGGAAACACCTGGTCTAGATGATTTTCATTGGGCAACCATTGTTTGTATTATTTTTGTCTCAAACTCTATTCAACTGTTTATACTTATGTAATAATCACCATTTGATATTACATATGTACAAAACACTAAATAAATAATATATAAAACCATCCAAATGCATTTTCTTCCATAGGCCTTCTTTATTTTGCTGCTTTTGTACTCTTGCATTTCAATTCCATTTTAAGGCAAAACACAGTGCAACACATTCTTGCTACCCACTTTTTCTGAAAAGAAAGTCAGACAAGCCTAATATTTTATGAGGGCCCTAAGTGATAGAAGCATGCAACTTATGTTGGTATATGCCTATTTCCTGTTCTGTGGGTGTCTATAGGGGGTAATTTGGTTACGTGTCCTAGTCCCAGTGAAAAGCAACTAAAGCAACCAATGCCCCCAAATTGCATGCCTACATCTCAGAAATACTCTGTAAAGCAATTATACCCAATTTATCTCTATATTTTTATGTAGGAGGTTCCCTTCAACAAAATAATGTATTTTATTATTGGTGCAGGTCAATTGAATTTTTGGAAAGATTCTAGTTTGGCATGCCACTGAATCCGATTATCTTTAAAGTTCATGAAGAAGGCGATATTGGTTATATGTCTGGTCCATGGAAGCAAATAAAGCTGTTGTAACCCACTGTGGGGCATGCTGGCCTTTCCAAGGGTTTCCTCCAGGGAAGGCAGGTGACGTTAGATAATCCAGACACAAAGGTACAACAGCTTTCAAAGTGTAGCTCAGGTGGGGTCAGTACCAACTTCTTTTATTCCAAAACAAACACTGCACTTGCATTGCCATACAGAGGCCCCTTGACGGACAGCATCAATTCCACATGGGACCATACATAAAGGAGCATTTGGGGTGCCACCCCACTGTAAGGATCCCACCCAATTAGGCTTCTCAGGGGACCACAGGAAGACCAGGGCTGCGTGGAGTTACAGGTGGCAGAGGGGTAAAGAGCATGGGGGCTCTGAACCTACTGGACCATAGTCTCTTCTAACTGAAGGTTTTTTAGACTGACACTGCACAGTTATCTCTCTTGGATCTCTCTGCAGTGCAACCCTGAATTCTTTCTGACTGGTGCAGGCCTTCCCTCTTCTATGTTCCTTCATTTGTTGTATGTCAGATCTCCATTTTTTCCCCCTCAGCTCCTCCTCTAGCCAGCATTGTTGCCACTATCAGGGTATCATAGCCCTATGACTCATGCTAAACAACTTTGTTGCTATCAACAGCCTAACAGGGCTACCTGACTCATCCTCATCAATGTGCTTCCTGCCTATTCTGAAATACAGAAATTCTGAAATACATGTAACTACACCTAGTTTTGCTTCATTCCTAAAATAAAAATAACCCAATCACTTGTCTCTATTTAACTCCTTTTAAAATATGTATAAATTATGTTAGTGGCCCCCTTTTACTCTTTTCTACCCTTAGCTATAAGAGAGTGGGTTTCTTCATGAAATAAGACTAGCAATATTGAGTGCTCCTAGCCCAGTGTCGTCAGTTTAGAGAAACTGCTGGGTGTAGGGACATGCACATGCCCAAAGCTAGCTAACAACAGCAGAGGAAGACATCTCCCGAAGGTTGGCCATTCTGAATCTGGAGGGATCTGAGGACTCAAATAGCAATTACAATGCTTAAAGTTTATAACCATCCATAGTGCAAAATTTGTTCAAGCGCATTTCAGCATAAAAAAAGACTAAACATACTTGACCTCTCCCAGGCTTGATTCTTTGCAGCTCCACAGGTTAAAATCGTCTCTGTTCTATCAGGTGATGACATGGTGCCCCCCTTACTACAGTCACAAGGGCACATGAAGCAGGGGTTCATCATGTGACCATCTGCCACTGAGATACTTCATCAGTGGTGGATGTTGAAATGCACACCAGAGCCAACCAGAAACCTCAGAGCATACAGCAGAAGAATTGCAAGGGCTGTGCCTGCAGAGCTTTGAGGTGTCAAATCTCTGATACTATATTACCATGAAGTTCATAAAATATTGCTAACTGCATTTTGATTGGGTCAGCAAGCTGAATTAATAATGCCAAATGAATGAAATTAATGACTGGTGAAATGTCTTCAAGAAATAAAAGTCTAGTTGTCTTCAATATTATCATATATCCTTAAATCCTTTAATGATGCATGTTCTTTTCAGATTTTTGCAGACAATCATATAATCTACCTATACGGAAGATAAAAAAGGCAACATGCTTTAAACCTGCTTAGCTAGTTGTCTGTGTCACAATGGTAAAAGTTATTAAAATTTATGGATCTTCGGTTGCCACATGTTGAACAGGCTTCTACATCTAATGCTTCTGCTATATCCAGTTGGATTAACAGTGAAAAATAAGGCTTTGTAAATAGCTAGCACACATTGAGTCAAAAGAGCTCTAAACATTCCTCTCAGACAACTGTCTTCCTAGGATCTACCACAAGCTTCCTGCTTTTATAATCTAGTAAGCAGACAAGAAAATGGATAGTATTTCCTACTAGTAATTTAACAAGGCTTTTATTGAAGCATGGCCAAAGCAGATGAATACAAAGAACCTGGCTGTGGCAACATGATGGAGGGTCAGCAGATGTGTTTGCATAGTTAGAGATCAAGTTAGCAAGCAGCATTTAGCTCTCTGGCTGAGAAATTGTTCAACGGATCTAGTTCGGTGACCCTCCAAATCATCACAGCAGTACAAGGCCTGTCTGCAAAAACTGACACAAGGATTAAGACAGCTTTAAATCCAGTCTTATATTTGGTGTTGAATATTAATTTATTGATTGGTGTATAACTTTTTTTTCAGTGCCCTGTGTACTGCCATTTACATACTGGTCCTGGCTAGGCAGTGTGGTATTAGTATGTGCAATCAATAATTGGTGTATATAGGTTGTCCTATGAATTAATTTGATTATAGTATTCTTAGCAGGAGTGATCTCCATGACAATATCGTAAAAAAAGTTATTCCTTTTCTTTGTGAAGGTTGGTAACCAATTGAACTACAGTATATACAGATCAAAAAAGTATCCATTATAATAACTGAGAGAAGAAACTTTTTTTATTTAATTTAATAAAGTATTAGATTCTTGGCAGGTATATAGTAAAGGAGTAGTTAATTTGTCTGTTTAAGGATGAGCAGCGCCAAATGACGTAGTCACAGCAAGCGCCTCTCATTGGTGAGCCTGCGTATGAGTGTGGAGAGGTGAGTGGGTGAACTGGGGGGGGGGTTTATAAACCATTCAGGATGGCCCAGGGTCTCAGAACAAAATGCGGGAAAGTCAAATTCCCAGGTCTTGTTCCACTTGAAGCTTATCTGAAATTGATGCATTGATTCTCCAACCACTTTAGATTAAAAAATTCCCAAAAGGCATTACCTATCTGGGATTTTACAATATACACTTCAAAGGTTGTCTACTTTAAGCTGAAGCCCCTCCCCTGCTTTGTTTATTCAGCTAACCATCAAATTCCCAATTCAAAAGATCCTCAGGGAGGGTTTGGTATCATAAAATGCATGTGTGAAACCTGACCAAACACCAGGCAATCTCCTTGTCAGGTATCAAATCTTCCCCACAATGTGATGCCTTCCTGGTGTCACTTGGAATGTACAGCTAGGAGCTGGATTCAAAAATTGTACCAGATTAATTTCTGAGCCATAGCTCAGATATGCTCAAATGCTGCCATCCTGTTGCTGGGGGTTTCAGGTTTGTGTAAACTCCAAAGGCCCAAAATCTAGAACCAGTAATTAAAGTTACATATTGCATATCACTGAAATCAAGAATCCAAGCTGGAATATATTCTGAGTCTCAGAGAATATTGTATAGCCCTTCAATGTTACAGGCTACTTTCAGTACTGTGACAGCAAGCCAAAGGGTGTGTAGGGATTAAGCCTTTCCCAGCTTTATATTGAAGGTGACAGAACACCATTCTAGCCTTTTTCATTTCTTGTTATGTTGTAACTCACTTACCTTCAACCTGTATGAACTTGTTCATTGCTTGCACATTGCCTAGGGTGCGCTTATCACAATTAAATATTTAACTTAATTTTGAGCTGCTCTATCTACCTTGATCGCCAGACTCATCCATACATGGGCTGGCTTCTAGCACAATATAACCTTCTAATGGACCAGGCTGTGTCCAACAAGGCTGGTGTCAATTACTACAGCTGGCAGGACCCCATCACTTCTGGTAATAAAAGGGGGCAGCAGCTGTTTAAACCGCTCATTAGACCGGTATTAAGGAAACTGTATTGCATGTTTCTGGGGACAGAGACATCAGCTGGGTGCACGTGATACTGCACACAAGGTAAATAAAGTGACCCCGTTTTCTGTCTAAAATAATTATGTACGATTCTTAATATTAGGCTATTTCACAGTGAAACTAATTTACATGCCTATAGGGATAAAAAGCAGATTATTATTATTTTTAATCTATAGAAACATATATCTATAGAAACATGGCAACAAGTATTAAGGAATGATGATGAGGGTCTACAGCAAAGCACTATTCAAAGGAGGCTGAAAAGCATGAAGCTGTTTCACGAGTGAACACTTTCATTTTTGAGTGCTTCCAAATCACATTGCCAGTTGGCTTTGCTGTGCTGAAGTAAGACATAGGTTTGGATTATGTCCCAACTCATGCTTGTTAAAAGTTGAATATTATCTAAGATTTGGCAGGTCACCTTCTTGCAGAAAACACACAATGAAATACATACTGCTGCTTATAAGTCATGCCTAGATCTCCAGCCAGTACATAAATATATTGTATTTAAAAAAATACATCGGACAACATAAATTACAAGTTTGATTCAAAGCAATAAAGGAAAATGGAGTTAGCTGAATGTGACTATAGGCAAGAAAAAGTTGGTGCTTTGACAAAGGTATTTTGCTGCATGCTGAATAAATAGAAGGTTCATTTTGATTCAAGAATTTTGCTGTGCAAGAACTGAAATATCACACATAATAACTGCATGAAAAGACTCAGGAAACTAGTATTTTACATTTATACCGGTCAGCTTAACCATCTAAGGACAACCAGTGGAAAAACTTTACGGGACCAATGAAATGAAGAGCGTCAATGTTAATAACACGCAGCGCCATTTTTCTTGCCCCAATGGCACTCAGTGTGCGATTTAAGAAACTACAAAACATACAGCACTGATGAGGCTTCAAGGTTGCATATAATTTAACACAAGTACCATATAGCTTGCAGTGCTGCATGAATCTGGGCAAAACCGTAGTAAAGTGTTTTATGCTTTTAAGTTTTTAATAATACACATTTTTTTGGGAACAGAACTTGCATTGTGACTTGTTAATGGAAACACAGGACCTAGATGTCACCAACTATTTTTTTTTTCCGTAAAATCAATTTTCATTGCTTCTTTTGCTTATCAATGTGTAATTTGGACAACAACTAAAATGCAGGCTAAACGCACTGCAAAGTCTATCCTTTTTGTCCCCAGCAGTGATATCTTGTAACTGTAATGATGAAACGCTGCCCGGCGCCAGAAAAATACAGTGCCAAACTTTTCAGGGTGCCAAAAAGTAATAAATACGCTGTAAGGAGACCCGGGCAAATTCCTGGTGGGCCACACTGCTTTGGGGCAGTCTGGGCTGCTACCTTTACTAATACTCCCATCCAATCCACTCTCTGCCTCCCCCAGCCCCCATCCCCTTCTCTACTGTACCCGCTCACCCTAAAGCTAGGCTTTCTGGCACCCGGGCAAAGATTTAAAATGGCGCCCCCCATCTGTTCTCAGGCCCTCTTTGGCACTCCCCTGACTTGCTGCACCCGGGGCAAGCACCCCCTGCCCCTGACTTGCTAACTATGCTCCTGCACCCCCTAATGATTTAGCCTCCGTATTGGAGCCTATCAGATAATCTGAGTAGCAGGAACATGAGTCTACCAATACATATGTGGTACCTTTGCAAGCAGGAGGAACAGGGACCTTTTTATTTATTTATTTGAAAAACTTAAAAAAAAATAAGGCTTCAAAATGTATAAAATTAATTATTCTTAGGCCCCTATTTAACAAGGGATAGCGCCAGGTAGCGACTGGTGAACGAACGGTAATGACGGTCACCGCCACGAGAACGCCGGCTCCCCACCACAATCACACATTTATCAAGCCGATCCTGCTTAGCGACTGAGAGCGACCTTGAACAGCGACAGGTATGACCTCTCGCTACCTGGCGCTCTCCAATGCATTTCAATGGAACAATCTTTAAATATTAATAATTAATTGTTAATATTTTTTTTTTTTTTTTATTTATGTGAAAATTTCTGTTACCACTTCTGCCATGTTAGATATTTTTTTTAAGGTAAGAAAAAAATAAAAAAAAAATTTGTGCAGAATTGATATTACAGGTCTGATATTAATGTATTCATATTCCAAAATGTTTTTATAAACTTGTTTTTTTTGGTTTCCCAAAATATGGTTGTTTGGGGATTAAAAAACTACTTTTAACCCATCGCCGCCAGCGCTCTGGGGTTTAAACATGCATTTCACAGTGCGAGAATTTTTGGAGCGTGATTTTTTAATGAATATGGTGGGAGCCGGTCGCTATGGTCATTCGCTATCATGCGCTCCCATACAGCGCGGAACCTGTCAAATAGCGACTCATCACCTTGTATTCAACATTACTGCACACCGACTCAGTCGCTATCAACAACCGAACAACGGCCAAGCACAGCGACTACTAGCGGGCGCTTTGAAAATACCGCTACAGTCGCTCAACTGTCGCTACCTGGAGCTATTAATAAATCAGCCTCCCCGTATACAGTACATCCTGCTCCAGATAGATTACTTACACTTGGGTATTACTCCACCAGATGGCGCTGGACTGCAGAGGCATCAAAAATAGGCTCCTCCCGGCCCCTCGAATACCCAGGGACCTTCCCCCAGATCTTCTCTGCAGTCTGGACTGCGAAGGACAAGAAGATGGCTCTCTATTCTCGCAGGTGAGCGGGGCTATTAACCTGCGGCCCTGTAGGACTATTCCCACCCTTTCCATTATTAATTTGCCTCCCAGCCTTGGCTGCGCTGGTCGGGTGATGGTAGGCAGCACCGCTGTCAGGTGCTTAGGAGCCCTGCTCCACCGCAATCCCCTACCAAGGGGTAGGCGGTATAGGCATATGGTGAGCCACTATGGGATGCCCCTCCCACACTATTGCCCCTTGCCCCTGTCTATTGGTGGGTCCTGTTAAGTGGCCGCTGTCCTCCCTCGCTCTCCTTGTAGCCCTCGGGGGAGGGAGGGGTGTGTGTGTATGTGTATTGGCCTTTGTGCTTCACTACATTATTTTATTATGCTTGGTGTCAGTCGCCCCGCTGACTTGTTTGCACTTATTGTGTCCTAAAATTGCCGCCACGCGCGTGCTTCCACTGTGTTCCGCGCTTGGCGGCGGCGTTACCTCAGGCGCTGGTGCGCCGTCATTGGCTGCTTGTCACGTGTATGGCTTTGCAATCTTCGGGGGGGTGGGGCCCGCTTTTGGCGCGTTCCGCGTCACTGTCCCTGCGGCCCACCCCTCGAGGTATACCCGACGCCATTTTTTCTTGGTTCCGGCTGCTGCGTGACGGGCTTCTACCTACCGCGGTCCGTGAGTGCCCTCGCGGGCGGCTTTATTACCGTTGTTATTTATTTGTACACTTACGGCTCCCCTTCGTTTATGTCTTTCAGACGGGCCGAACCCTCTTGGTCTTTCCCGGCCCTACTCCCTCTATTTAGTTTATTAACTTGTGAGGCCTAGTGTTAATTACTCCCACTTCCCTAGCGGGTTATTGGGGCATCCCGGGTTTTATAGTGTCAATCCCTATCGGCCTATTGTGCCGCTATAATCACCATATGGAGGCGTCTCAGGATAATGTGCTTGGGGTTCCTTCGGGACAAGCCCGGCTGTGTGTAGCTTACCTTCATATTCCTGTGTTTCCAGGTCATCAAAGGTTCCTCAGGTTCGCTCTGGAGGATCAACACTACCAATTTGTGGCATTGCCTTTTGGTCTCACTTCTGCTCCCAGGGTGTTCACCAAGGTGCTGGCAGGAGTGATGTCTCTGCTCAGGTTTCAGGGCATCCGCGTGCTGCCCTACCTGGACGACATTCTCATCACTTCCCAGTCTCTACATCAGGCAGAGTTGGATACTCAGCTGGTAGTGTCCACCCTGGAGTCATTTGGCTGGGTGATCAACCACCCCAAGTATTCTCTGTCTCAGAAGGTGGACAGTCTGATTGCGCAGGTCTAGTTCCTGCTATCTTGTCATCGTCCCTCCATCAGGCAGGGAATGCAGTTGGTGGGCCTGATGGTGGCGTGCTTCGAGGCGGTCCCTTATGCTCAGTTCCCCTTTAGGCCTCTGCAACTTCACCTCTTGTAAGTATGGGACAAGGACCCTGTGTCCCTGGACCGTGTCTTTGCACTTTACCCCCTGGTCAGGCGGTCGTGGTGGCTGGACTCCAGGAACCTGTTGGGGGGCACATCCTTTCTGACCCCCACCTGGGAGACGGTCACCACGGATGCCAGTCTGTCAGGTTGGGGGGGTTTCTGAAAGTCCCTGCAGTTCCGAGGGAGGTGGGGCCCTCAGGAGGCCCACACACCTATCAACCTCTTGGAGCTGCGGGCAATCAGGTTGGTTCTGGCTCAGTTGACTCATCACCTTTGGGGCCTGCCTGTTCAGGTGCGCTCGGACAACCAGACGGCAGTTGCCTACATCAATCATCAGGGAGGGACCCGGAGCAGGAGGGCCCTCTAGGAAGTGTCTCTGATCCTGACCTGGGCAGAGGCCAATGTTCCCTGCATATCAGCTGTGTACATCCCGGGCAGACTCTCATCTGCTGGCAGACTCTCTGAGCAGGGGGACCTCTCACCAGGGAGAATGGTCCCTCTGCAACAGGGTGCTTCAATCTCTGTGTCGCCGTTTGGGGCAACCAGATGTGGATCTGTTTGCGTCCCGTCACAATCACAAGCTCCCGGCCTTTGTCTCCCTGTCCCAGGATCCTCTGGCCTTGGCCACGGATGCCCTAGCAATATCATGGCAGGACATTCAGCTCCTGTATGTCTTTCCTCCATTCCCCCTGCTGGGCAGGGTTCTGCGCAAAATTGCTCTGGAGGGGGTGCCAGCAATTCTGGTGGCCCCCAGGTGGCCAAGAAGAGTGTGGTTCGCAGACGTGGTGCAGCTGGCAGTAGGTCAGTACGTTCTGCCCAGGGTGCCAGACCTGCTCACTCAGGGTCCCTTACGCCATCCCAATGTACAAACTCTGGCTTTGACGGCCTGGCTGCTGAAACCTCCATCTTGATGGAGAAGGGGCTGTCTACCTCGGTTGTTGATACCATGATAAAGGCTAGGAAGAAGTCTTCTTCTTCCATTTATTACAGGGTTTGGCGTGCCTACATTGACTGGTGTGAGTCTAGGTCTCTTCCCTGTCGTGTGTTCTCTATTCCCAGGATCCTGGAGTTCCTGCAGCATGGGTTGGAGATGGGGCTCCAACTCAGTACTCTGAAGGGTCAGGTTTCTGCCCTGGCTGTTTTCTTCCAGAAGTCCTTTGCCCAGCATTCTCTCATCAGGACATTTTTCCAGGGGGTTACTCATGTGCGTCCCCCACGTGAGCCTATGTTGCCTGTTTGGGATTTGAACTTGGTTTTGTCAGCCTTGCAGGGTGCTCCTTTTGAACCTGTGCAGGAAGCTGCCCTGGCCATTCTTACTCTCAAAGCTGTCTTTTTGGTGGCTATCACCTCTGTTAGGTGTGTGTTTGAGTTGGCGGCGCTCTCCATCCAGCCCCCCTACTATGAGAGACACCAGGACAAGGTGGTGTTCCGCTTCAAGCCAGACTTTCTGCCTAAGGTTGTGTCTGCCTTTCATTTGAATCAGGACATTGTTCTTCCTTCCTTGTGCCCTAATCCTAGTAATACTAAGAAGAGGGTCTTGCATTCTTTGGATGTGGTTAGGTGTCTGAAGTGCTATCTGGTGGCTACTACACCTTTCAGGGAAGCTGATGCTCTTTTTGTGGTCCCTTCTGGTCCTAGGAAGGGTTTGGCTCCTGCCAAGTCTACTATCAGCAAATGGATCCGTCAGGCTGTGATTCAGACCTATTCTGCTAAGGGGAAGAATCCTCCCTTCCGCCTTACTGCTCATTCTACTCGTGCTATTGGTGCCTCTTTGGCTTTTCAGCACCAGGCTTCTGTTGAACAAGTTTGCAAGGCCGCTACTTGGTCTTCTGTTCATACCTTTTCAAAGTTTTACAAGGTTGATGTTAGGGCCTCAGCTGATGCTGCTTTTGGCCATAAGGTTCTGCAGGCGGCAGTGGTATGTCCTGTCTGCTGTTACCTTTGGGGATTCCACCCTACATTATGGACACTGCTATTGGATATCCCAAGTGTAAGTAATCTATCTGGAGCAAGACGTACTGTATACTCATAATACCAATTCTACAGGTGAGTAATCACAGAATTGTTTTTTTAAAGATGTTTTTCACATATTTCGCCCAAAAATATAGAGAATACATTACAAACAAGACATTTCATGTTAAAGCCTAAACTCTACTGAAAAAAACAACAGAATTTTCCTGGAAATTCCTGCAAAATTCACAATTAAGCATATATAGCACAAAATTGTGACAATGGCCTGGCAACAGAGGTAGGCAGCATCTCTAGGTAGGCTGGTAATAATAAAAAATCAATATCAATATGCTAAAATAGTAATAAGGAATAATAGCTTTTTGCTCCTCTAATTCTTCTGATGCGTGCAGATGTGCTTACCCATCATGCTTTGGGCTTATGCTCCTGCTGGTTTAGAAGAAAACCACAAGCTTGGTGTTGGTTTTTTATAGTTGAGGTGAATAAGTAACTGATCATCTCACTATCCAGCACCCTAAAATGGATTTTTAATATTACACAGTTTTGCGAAACAGCTGTATGGTCATCACAAACATTGACGCTTGGAGGTAGCCTGAGGGTCTTCTTCAATAAGAGTTATTGCTGTTAGAGTTTTTCTAATAGTTAGAACAGTCCTCCGCGTCTGACCCAGCCATTGAGCTCTATAATCAGCCTCATCATTGTCAGGTGTTCTCGATGCTGTGCTGTGTGCACTCACACTCTTGCTGCCCAGAACAGTTTATAACAATTGTAAACACAGCAAGCTCACGTTGTATACAGCATGTTCAGGCACGGGATTTGTTTGATTTTCATTATTAATGAGACTTTAGATCCAGCCGCTGTCTAAGATATTGAGTCACTTTGCCCTTGAAAGTTTGAACAAGAAATATGTAAATTGGATCTTCGTTTACTGCTTTCCCATCATTCATTGTGTTGCTTTAACCAGGGTTTGAAAAAAGGGAGGTGTTGGGAAAATTACAGGAGAAGCAATGAGCTGGTTTCATACAAGTTCCTCTTTGGGTTAATTTTAATGGAAGAATGACCTGAGTAAACCACTTCTTAAAATCAAGTACACGTTTTACTGCATTTCATCAAATTTTATATTTATAATTTTATATTCATCACTGGCAAAAGGAACAAGAATGATACGATAATACAATTGCCCTATTTCCTGAATTTTAGATGTTGGTATTGCCGGCCTTCCATCCAAATGAGAGAACTCCCATTTTCAGTGTTTGTGAAGTTATTAGTGCTAATATGTAAACATTTTATCCACCTGCTCAGTTTCCTCCAGGCAGATACAAATACGTGATAGCTTCCACTTTTTTGTTCAGGGACTGCTAGGAGCACTGTACCTTTCACACTGAGTAATCAAAATGCTACCCTTAACAAATATAATGCTGTACAGTGGATATATATTAAGTCTACACCCCCCTTTTCCAATTGCAGGGTTTGGTTCTAAGATGAAGAATCATTTCAGAACTTCTTAAACCTTTAATGTTTTAAAAAACAAACTGAAATATTTTAGAGTGAAAAAATAAATAAGTGAAATAATTTGTTGCATAAATATGTACTCAGCTAACTCTTGTCCCACACATGACATACAATTTAGGTAATTTCAGGAGTGACTTTCCGCAAATGAACAGAACTGTACCTCATACAAGAACATGATCACTGTTGTAAATGACACAGTGATCGAGGTAGACACTGACAGCAGGACATTTTTACTTTTCGGTTGGGGGCATTGCTGCCACCCTGTATTGGCGAACACTGTAATTAGCTGTGATAGCCAATCTCAGCAACAACACGGGGCCCAGGACACTTCCAGGTCATGAGGACGGTGGCCAATGGGACTCACCAGATGGGTTAAGTGCCGGGAGAGACTCAGTCCGGCAACATACTATGAAGCTGATCCTGGGCTGAAGCTACAAATAATAAGGGGCACATTTTTAGTTCAGGATTGTGATCAGTCACCTGGGGGAGGGGGCTGTACCCTCTTCCATCCATACAGTATACATGCTCACTTATGTCCCAAGATGCTCCTTGCAGCTCTCTAGCCCTCTTCCTTCCTAATGTCCCAGCCCTCCTCCTATCCCCCTAAACTTGCTGGATGCTCCCTGTAGCTCCCTTCCTGAAAATACCATTCCAGCTCTGCTTCCAGCAGCCCTGCCCCCAATAACCCAGCCCCCCAAAAAACACATAATTGTTGGGGTGCTCTCTGCAACCTCCTATATTTTAATATTCAGGTCCCCACTCTCCACCCACCTGTTGGGTGCTCCCACCCCTCATCTCACCACCCCACCTGCTGAATACCCCCTTGGTCAATGCCCCTGCAAGCCCGAGAACTTTAAACCCAAATGCTAAGAGGTGAGTTCCAGGGTCTTGGTAATTGGGTTGCAGGGGGGTTATTATGTGTGGGGTTGCTTTAAAGTAGACCTACAAGCAAAAACTACTAGAGCTCTGATCATCCCACAGCAGGGTGGCATGCCCTGTGTCAGTCACTGCTGGGGTTTGCCAGGTGGGCTTGTACCTGGGCTTTTACCTGCTCATATTCATGTGGGATTTCAGACAGTGAGGGAAGATGGAAACAGGTGACTGGTTCTGACTATTCTAGGGCATCCTGTTACTGTCAGTTTGAGGGCATCCCAAATCAAGATACCCACTTCCACCCCTGCTGTGAGAGTGACTTCCTCTAAGAAGTCTTATTCCCTCCAGTCCTTTTCCAGCCTCACTACCTACAGTTCACTCACCAGAAAAGAAACTCCGGAGCCTTTCTAAGCCAGGTGATTCCCCAAACCTCTAAACCCTTAACTCCTAGTATACCTAACTTGACCTACTTCAGCATTTTCCCTTTCCACTCCTTATCTCTGTTGTACAGAGAGGCAGCAGTAAGGATTAAAGGATGATCAGCCATAACATGGGCACTCAGAGACTGTGAGGAGCGAAGGACGATCAGCAGCAGCATAAGATCTGGTAACATCATTGGAGGACCTAGATGTGGCAGAGAGAACAGGCACGGCACAAATTAAAGATCTCTATGAGACACCTCTGGAGGTAGAGGCGTGAGGACTGAAGGACCAAGCTAGAAGGTTGGAGGTGGTAAATGAGGTCGCAACATCCAGTATCAGGCCTTCTGTTGGAATGTTGATTGCAGCTTCTGGTCCCCCAGCACAAGAAGTTCTGGTTCTGCCTGCAATAATATTACCCACAGCACCAGTCCAATGTGGGTAACATTATTACACCCAGCACCAGGTCCTCTTGTATTGGGTGGACCAGAAGCTGCAAGACTTGACATGTCACTTTATGTGGCAATAGGTTTGGAATGTCTCTTCATGTCCATAGGCTGCATTGTATTCCAACCAGATCCGTACTCCTTCCCTCCAAGCACGGCCATGTGCCCAGACAGTACTTTCCCGCCACATATGAGGTATTGTAGCAATCAAAATAACCCGTGTGAGGCTGCAACAACATTTTCTTGCCTTAAATTTTGAATTTTACAATAGGTAGTGAGCATCATGAACCCACATGTGTTTCAAAGGCTTTTATTATATTTAAACATTAAACCAAAAAAATGTTTTTTTTAGTTTCATGTCCCAGTGTTTTAAAGTTCTTTCACTCCCCTGTTGGTTCAGGATGCTCACTACACCCCTAGATAAATTCATTGAGGGATGTAGACTCCAAAATTGGGACACTTGTGGGAGGTTTCTGACGTTTTATTACCTGTACAGCTCTGTAAATACAGCATGGCATCTGCAATGTGTTCCAGCCAAATCCGTACTCCAAAAGCTCAATTTCTCCCCTTGTGACCCCATCCATGTGCCCAAACAGTAGTTTTGGACCACATATGAGGTATTGCTGCCATCGGGAGAAATCACAAACAATAACAGATCCTAGAGTCCATTTTCACTTGATACCCCTTGTAATAATAAATAATTTGATGCTAAATAAGCATTTTAGTGGATTTTTAAAACATTTCACCTTTATTTCACAGTGGGGGTCATGCTATTTATTTAGTGAAGTAGGTTTAGCTTTAGGTGCACATTTGGGTCTGAAATGAAACTGAAACAATGGGCTTTCTTGCTTTACTACACAAAAAGTGCAATAAAAATGTTTGTGCTAAATGTTTGTGAGATGGGGCATTTTCCAGGAGAGGTGAATCATTTAACTATAGATCATTTCTTAAAAGTTTAGAAACAACAGCACCCTATTGGCAATACTAAAGAATCTGCCACTTTTTCTGTAAAACCCTTAGGGTGCTGTTGTTTTCAAACTTTCCCCCAAAAATAGTTACCTCCCTGGAATAATTGCCTTATCACAAACACAAGTGATTTTTATTTAAGAAAAATTAGAACAAACATTTTTCTTTTACAAAGATTTTATTGAGATTTTCATAGGATATACATAAGAATTAGACATTGACATATGCACTGGTGATGGTAGATGTACAGGCTTCAGAAAAAATAGACATTAACACAGATACAGATGGCGGTCAAAGGAAATATAATAACTTCCAATTTTAGTCAAATGAACAACAGGAATCTAATTAAAGACCATCTTCTGTTACATAACAGCGAGTGCTTGGACTACATAGTGAACTGTTATATAAATTTTGTTAAACTGTACCCGAATGACATGTGCGACACACGTTTTCTTCACCGGTGCCGGGTGTAAACAGACATGTTAATACTCTAGTGCATACTTACTAGAATTAAATGAAGAAGAAAAAGGAGATAACGAAGAAAAGAGAAAAAGACAGAAAAAGTTGAGAAGAAGAGGGGGGGAGAAGGGGGACGAGGGGGAGGGAGGAGGATGGGGGCCAAGTTGGGGGGTCAGGCCTAGTATAAAAAATGGTTCTTCTACCTCCTCAAACTGGGTGGACCGGATCTGTTTGGTGGTGACAAACATCTATATATTCTAGCCAGGGATCCCAGACTTTAAGGTAACCTTCATATGTGTCATCCTTGATTGCTGTGATTTTCTCATTACATAAAGTGTCTGAGATTCTGTTCAGTATTTCTTGCCAGGGGATCCTAGGGGACTTCCAATTTCTGGCTATGGTGAGGCGTACTGTGGCTAAGATGTGCTGGATCAATTTCCATTGGTTTTTAGAATATTTACCTGATTTGTGGGAGAGCAAGGCTTTCCTGGGACTTTTAGTTATTGTAAGGTGAGTGATGTCAGAAAGAAGTTTGTATGTCCTGTTCCAAGTGGCCTTGACTATTGGACAGTCCCACCAGATGTGGGCCATTGTTCCCGAGGAAGGGCAGCCTCTAAAACAAAGTGGAGAGGCTGTTGGAGAAAACTTATTGATACGGTCTCGGGTGAGATACCATCTAAAGAGTGTCTTGTAGGCATTCTCCAGGACAACAGTGTTGCAGGATATCTTCTTTATATTGTCCCACAATCTCCTCCAGTCCTCCTCATCCATGTCAAGCCCCAACTCTCTTTCCCATTGAGACATGTATTTATGCCTAACAGGAGATGGCGGAGACACCAAAGTATCATAGAGGCTCGATATCAAACCACCACAGAAGGGATCCCTGATGCACCGGATTTCAAAATCAGTACTTTGATATGGAGGAGGGGAGCGTTTCAGCGCGCTATTTATAAAGTGTTGGATTTGTAGAAATCTAAAGGTTTCAGATGGGGGTAAATTTTCCCCTGAGTTGATATCCTAACGTGACTTCATACCATTCGGGGTGCAAAAGCTATCCACTGTAGTGTAACCCTTCCGTATCCACCATCTAAAGCTAGTCGGGTGAGTAATACCTGGAGGGAATAGGGGGTTACCAAGCAGCGGAGAGGCCGGCAACGAGGAGGATGTAAAATTGGATCTCACCCTATCCCAGACTGAAAGAGAAAACGTTAGAATAGGAGGTAAAGATTTGGGTCTTAAGGCTTTCTGGGTCCATAGTAGCGATGCTGGGGAGATAGGTGAACATTTTAAAATATCATTAGTTACCCAAAGAGGTTTGTCTTTTGTTGCATGGAGCAGAACCAGGGGTGCCACCTTAGCTGCTAGGTAATACTTTTTAATCGAGGGGAACGCAAGCCCCCCCCTTCTCTCTTTTGCAGATCAAGATGGCTTTATTGATTCTGGGCCTAGCCCTGTTCCACGCGAAATGCATACATTTTTGTTGGAGAGAATCCAGAGTTTTTTGGGGAACTTGGACTGGGAGTACCCTGAATAGGTATAGGATTTGGGGCAGAATCGTCATCTTGAGAGCGGCAATGCGACCCAACCAAGACAGCTTTAAAAAGTGCCAGGAGTGAAGCAAGGAATCAAGTGTTTTGATGGTTCCCGGATAGTTTGCCTTAAAAGTGTCATCAATGTCAGCCGTCAGGTTAATCCCTAAATAGGGTAGTCGATGTGTCCAAATCCATGAAAAGTTTTGAGAGAGGGTTTGCTTTGTGGTATTAGATAGTGATATGTCTAGTGCCATAGATTTGGAAGCATTCAGCCTGAGTCCAGAAAATTGACTAAAAATAGACAGGTCCTGAAGTGCATTTGGGACAGATATGTGAGGAGAAGATAATATGAGCAACATGTCGTCTGCAAAAAGTGAAATTTTTTGCTCTGTAGGGCCAATTGAAATACCTTTAATTGCAGCGTTCTGCCGAAGTTTTTGGGCTAGGGGTTCTAATGCAAGTATGAATAGAATGGGGGAAAGGGGACAGCCTTGTCTGGTACCCCTCTGGATTGTAAAGGTAGAGGAGGAAAAGCCAGCATATTTTACATAAGCCATGGGGTGGGAGTAGAGAGCCCCTACCCAGGAGAGGAAGCCAGAGCCAAATCCTCTCCTCTCAAGGGAGAAACGGAGATAGTGCCATGACAAGGAGTCAAATGCCTTTTCCACATCCAGGGAGAGAAGCATCGACTCAATGTCGCTACTTCTCGCCTCCTGAATTAGTTGCATGACCCTCCTCACTCTGTCTCCCGCCTACCTGTTGGGCACAAATCCTACTTGGTCCTTGTGGATTATCTCACTCAAAAATTCATTGATTCTATTAGCAAGGATTTTGGTGAGGATTTTGAGATCTATATTTAATAAGGAGATGGGTCTGAAATTATTCCATTTTCGGTGGTCTTTCCCAGGTTTTGGGATCATAACTATGGATGCCCTAAGCATTTCCGGATCAAAGGGGTTCCCATTTTTGACATAGTTAAAGACTGCAGCTAATCTAGGGGCTATTATAGAGTCAAGTTTTTTGTAGAAAAGGGCGGTGAATCCATCAGTACCTGGCCTCTTGCTATTTTTCAAGGTTTTGATGGCTTTTAAAACTTTGTCAGTTGTGATGTCCTCATCGACAAAAGACCTTTGATCCTCAGAGATATGGGGGATAAGAACAAACATTTTTAATTGCACTGTGTGTCAAAAACAAAAGCTCACTCAGATATAAGTTCACACATAAATGTACACCCAAAGGTAAACTTGATTTACCAAATATTTAGAATGACTCCAATTGTGTTAATTCCTGTGATGAATCTCAAGGGTTAACACCTATTAAAAGTGTTTTTTTGAGTACTTTGAGGAGTGCAGGTATTGGTTGGGGTTGTTCTGATATATAGGCCCCTTAAGTCACTTCAAACATGTCTCTAAAATCATTGGTTTTGTAAATCTGGTTGAAAAATCCAAATCTGCTGCTAAATTTTTATGCCTTCTAACATCTTAAAAGCAACATTTCAAAAATGCTGCTGTAAAGAAGACATATGGGAAATGTTATTTACTAACTTTTTGTGAGGTATGATTATCTGTTTTAAAGGCATACAAATCGAATCTTTAAAAATTGTTAATTTTTTACAATTTGGGTGAAACTTCAGACATTTTCGTAAATCAACACAAATCATATCAACCAAAATTTACCATTGACATAAAATGCAATGTGCAATGAAAAAACAATCTCAGAATCAATAAAATACAGTATGTGGTGGCTTTCTAAAGTTATTAATACATACATGACATGTTAGTTTAGCAAAACTCGGCCTTATAAGGAACACCAAAACATGGCTGTGGCGAGAAAGGAGTTAAAGTAATAATTTGTTGCATTACCCTTTGAATATATGACAGTATTCAGTCTTAGTCGCCCAGCATGGCACATTCTTCCTTGCAAATGCACTTCAAATCTATCAGATTGTGAAGGCATCTTGTGTGCACAGCCCGTGTGGGGTCAACTGGGACCTGACTGGGCCATTCCAAAACTTTGATCTTCTGCCAAATCCATTTTTGTTCATGCGTAGGTATGCTTTGGGTTGTTGTCATTGTGGAAAGTTAAAAATACTTTGTATCTTTAACTTTTAGCAAAGGTCTGAAAGCTTTGTGCCAACACGTATTGATATCTGGAACTGTTCATCTCCACCTTGACTAAGTCCAAAAGCATAATTATACCTCCACCATGCTTTGCAGTGGGTATGGTGTTCTTCTGGCGGTGGTCAGTGTTAGCTTTGTGGCAAACCTATCTTTCTGAATTAAGGGCAGAAATTTACAGCTTGGGCTCAGCAGATCATGTTTTTTTGTTTTTCTTTGTAAAGGCTTCTGTCTTGCCACCCAACAGGTCAGATACATTATAATACGGGAGATTGTTGTTGCATGCAGTACACAGCCTGTAATTCCTGAAGCTCCTTTAATGTTTTTGCAGGAGTTTTGTCAGTCTCTGGGACCAATTCCTCTTGCTTTTTATCATTTTTTGAGGGACGTGTATGGGCCAGCGGATTAGTTCATTGTATCGAATAGCTCGACAGCAGAGTTGATCACTCTACTAATGATGGAATCAGTGGGAATTATCTGTGTAAAGTTTGTACGTGGCGAGGATTGCTCAGGTGTATTTTGACTATTGCAATTGCTTGAAAACAACTAATCTGTGACAAACAGTGCAATCAAGTGAACCCCTTCTTTTTTAGGAGGTAATTCACTTTCATTGTCTGCCGAGAGTAAAGTTTCACCTGGCTCTGAATCAGCCCCAAGGTAGACAATGAAAGTGAATGTCGATTTCCTCTCCTAAAGAAGAAGTAAGTTTTCTCACCAATTGAATTGACCCATGGAGATGCATACCAGATTGCTTTTTTATGCCTCCAAAATATGCCACATTTCTATGTTAAATGCATGGTTTCCCACTTTAAAACATGTTAAAATAGAAAAGGAATATTCCATAATGCAAATATTGTTTAAGAAATACGCTCACCAAAGAATAATATATGACAAGCATTAATATCCCCCTAGGCACTTTCTGCTCATAACATATAATACGTTAAAAAGTAAAACAACAACAAAACTCTGTGTATTCAATCTCACCATCAATGGATCCCAGTGTATCCCTCTTTCCAGCTGGTGTTAAAGTTAACCGAAAGCCACCCTAGAGTCTATGAGACTCCAGGGCAGGCTTACGTCCTCCTGTGGTGGAATCCCGAACTGGGAATACCACGCTCTGTGAAACCCCCAGGTCGCCCTCAAATCTTCCTGCTGCAACTGAATGGCTGTGCACGCCAGTGATGTTGCGTGCCACTCACACATGTGCCTAAGATTTCAACAAGAAAGTCTCTAGCCACTTTGTGAGTTCAAGGAGAGGTAAATGAGCTAGGTGCCCCAGGGGATGAACCAAAACCTGGGATAGCGAGTCCACTTTAAGAGTTCTATGGGTTCTTCTAGGCTGCATTTTTCACCACTATGCGCTTCATCCTATGGGACTTTATGGGACTTCAGCTTCAACCCCAAAGTTGAAGTCCTGTAGAAGTCACACAGTTTAATGATAATGTATTGTGGAAGATCCCACAGATGTTATTTCATATTCAATTAATACATATTGTACTTGTTTTTATGTATTATTTCGACAATTTGTATAAATAGAAATGTAAAGACCCTGATCCTGTGTTTTGAGCAATAATATGTTATTTTTTAAGTAAAGTATTAACAATTGGATTCACAGATTGCATTTACATTTATATACATTGCCTGACCAAAAAAGGGTCACACAATATTTCAGTAGACCGGCTTTAGCTTTGATTATGGCATGTATTCACTGTGGAATCATTTTCACAAGCTTCTGCAATGTCTCAACATTTATTTCTGTCCAGTGTTCCCCAAGATCTTATAATGATAATGGGAGATCTGGACCCCTCCACAAAGTCTTCTCCAATTTCTACAGCACATATCAAAGATTCTCAATGAGGTTCAGGTCTGGAATTATGTCTCATGCTCCCTGAAGCACTTTTTCACAATTTGAGCCTAATGAATCCTGGCATTATCAACTTGGAATATGCTGTGCCATCGGGAAGAAACCAGCTGCAGCAGCATCGGACCATAACACTGCCTCCACCAGATTATACAGTAGGCAACAGGCATGATGTGTGCATCACTTCAGGTGTCTTTATTCTTACCCTGATGCACCCATCAGTCGGGACTCATCAGACAGCATGACCTTCTTCCATTTCTCTAGGGTCAAATCTTTATGCTCCCTAGCAAATTAAAGTCATTATTGATGACTGTTTTTTAAGGCTACGCAGTTGTTTAGTCCTAATTCCTTGAGTTCCCTTTGCATTATGCTTGTGGAAATGCTCCAGACCACAAACACACGACACTTACCTACTCCTGATCTCTGTCCTGTGCCACATGTGTCCCCCTCCTCTTGCCTTAGCTTCCAGCTAAGGGTAATGAATGAAGCCAGTGGAGCACGGCTTTGATACTAGAATGATGGAATCTCTCTCCAGGGGTATGGAGGGGGACAGCCTGGAAAATTCCCCTTTGTTTGAGGTATAAAAGCCTTCTTGTTTTTGGCTCCCAGCCATTACTCCTGTGTGGAAGCCAGGATGGAAGTGGGGGCGGGGGGGGGGGGGGGAGGGGGCTTTGTCTGCCTGGTCAATAGATGATACAAGAAGACCCCAGCAGTGGAGTGAAAATCTCAATAAGGGCCAGACCCAGGTGGGACAGAAAGGAGACGTGGATCGGTATGTAGTGAATTTAGAATATTACATTTACTTCATGTGTGGTGTTTTATTTTTAAATACTGCTGGTGAACTGGTAAGGGGTCCACGGGATGCCAGCATCAGCTGGTGACATGCCCTCACTTCCCAATTACTCAAGCCCTCCCCTTGGGGTACCTGCATTGCATTCTCTGTGTCTCCAGCTCCCTCAGGCCAGTGTGTGGCAGGCAGAGTTAGGGGGGCAGCGACATGGTGTTAGCTCTGCCAGGTGTCACAAGCTTAGCAGATTAACAACTAACACCCATTTTCTTAAACATTTGTTTTGGATTGTTTTAAAGAGACAGTCCAAGCAATGGCAATATTAAGACACCAAGAAGCTCACTTGAAGCCTGTCCCATGGGCCTCCCCTACATTTCCTGCAGTGCACTGTAGATGCTGTAGCAGGTCTATAAAATGTGCCCCTACAAGACTACAGCCTTTGTGGTCACATGGCTGTCCCAGTCCCTCAGCACAGATTGAGCAAGCCCTGCAGGCCGCAGTGGTCACACTTGATAGGCAAAGGGCAAATTTTGTTTACCAACTACAGCATGCTGCAGGAAATGAAGGAGAGGCACATGGGACAGGCTTCAGGTGAGCTCCTTTCTGTCTTATTATTGACATTTCGAGTCCCTTTGAGTCCTCAGAGCAACTGTGCTTGGAAAAGCGACTGTGTTTCCAGCAAACATGGACTTATCTATAGGTGAAGGTGGACGTGTTAGATTGGGGACAGTCCCTGAACCAAAGATTAGTTATCAGCCAGACATTGCAGCCATAGACTTTCGTATTGTTACTCCAATGTAACAAAAGCTCTTACACACTTCAAAGACCCTTATTATTTTTATGTTACATTAGTGGCATGTTCAAAATATGCTAACACAGATTACATGGTAGCAGTGACAAGCTTTAAGATCATTTGAACCACAGCAGCTTCCAATTGTCAGGCATGTTTGCTGAAAAAGGATTTGGTCAACTAATCGGAGGCACTCCTGGTGGAATTTAGCTTACTGTATCTGAGCTTGAGTAGCGAGACCTGCATGCATACATTATGATCTGCAATAAACTGCAGTGACATGTGTGCTAGGAAAATCACCTGTCAGAAGTCAGTTCTGAGTTCAAAGACTAGCAGGCTCTTGTTTGATGTTTGATAAGAGATAAGCAGTCACAAGCACAAGGTCTACAGCAGTTTCGAATTTCACACCTGACAACACCCCTTTCGGGCTGGATCTACTAAAAACACAACATTAAGGAATACTCCTGACATTTCGCATACAGGTACTGAATAATGTAAGACACGAAATCATGCATTCCAGTCAATATCAAAACCTGAAAACATGCCAATGCACATTCAGACAGATATTTCTCTATATCCCCTGAGCTGAAACCTTATTCAGCAAATATACTACCCTAGAGCTTAAAAAAACATTTGCTAAAACAGAAGCAGACATTGATTAAAATCATTTCACTGGTGGCTTAAAGTTAATGTGTATGATGAAATATTTTATCTAAACAGGTAAATATGCGCTATGAGTTATTACATGAAAATATTTTATATTGACCACTAACTTCCAGCAGGTGGAGTGCTGGAGCAGAATTAGTTCTCAAGCTTAAAGCAGACCTTCACTCTGAATAAGAGTCTATCTTATATGTTTCCCACACCCTGTACATACAGATTGTCCACATTAAAAATCCTCCTACCTGCATCTACTTCATGTTATGAGCCTTTAAACATCCAAGATGGCGGCTCATGGAAGCCGCCATCTTATCAGGCAGCCTGCAAACAGGAAGTGCCTACTGACTGTGCTGCTCTGCATTCTGGGACTGCTGACCGTTACCTGACCCCAGCTCTGCTCTGTCTGAGCAAAGCACAGCTATAACCCGGCCCCCGTACCTTATCCCACTCCCCTCTCCTCAGTAAGTGTGATGCTTCTGAGTCAAGATGGCGGCGCCCGTATCCTAAATTCCTGAACAGAGTTGCAGCCCAGTGGGGGAAAGAATAATAAGTTAGTGACTAAAAATGTAAAATATATACATTTTAGATGCTGGGGAACCATTTTTTAAGAGTTTGGGCTTTTCATTAAATCATGCTGAAGGTCCGGTTTAATACCCCCTTTACAACTTGCTCTTACACATCTAAAGTGATCTAGATTTATATGTATACAAATGTAGCCAAGTGAGCCAGATTACTTAAATTTTTTAGGCACCTGTGCATTTTATTTGTTTTGAGTTTCTTCTTACCAATGTTAGCAGAGACTAATGCCCTGGCTGGAGTATGGCTAGAACTCCACCTCTAACAAGTGATTAGCTTATCAGTACTGACCAGGCAGCTGATCTGTCAGGGCAAACTGCATGAAAACGTATTTGACTTTGATCTGGCCTAAGTCTCCACTTGTCCTTGACTTACAGTATATATATACAGTGGGAACAAAACGGTTGATACACTGACAATTTTGCAAGTTTTGCAACCTAGAAAGAATTGAGAGGTCTGTCATTTTTATCGTAGCTACACATTAGCTGTGAAAGAATCTCTAAGAAAATTCCAGAAAATCATATTGTATGATTTTTAAAAATATATTTGCATTTGAATGCATAAAATAAGTATTTGATCGCCTACCAATCAGCAAGAATTCTTGCTCTCATAGACCCGTTTTTCATTAAGAAGCCCTCCTACTTTGCACTCGTTACCTGTATTAATTGTGCCTGTTTGAACTCGTTACCTGTATATAAAACACCTGTACACACCTAATCAATCACACATCAACCTTTCCACCATGGTCAAGACCAAAGAGCTGCCTAAGGACACCACGTACAATATTGTAGACCTTCACAAGGTTGGGATGGGCTAGAGGACAATAGGCAAGCAACTTGGTGAGAAGGCAACAACTGTTTATTAGAAAATGGAATAAACACAAGATAGCTGTCGATCTTCGCTTGGGGCTCCATGCAAGATCTCGCCTCGTGGGGTAAGGACTATACTGAAAAAGGTAATAAATCAACTAAATTAGATGCAACTAGACAACTAAAGACTGAAACAGCAGAGGCAAATGGTGTTTCCTTTCTCTAAATAATGTCAAATTAGCACAAGTCTGATAAATACTGTAAGGTGGTGGATCAACAATGATAGGGCCCCTCTTGCCTTCTGGGGCCCGGTACGGTCGCAGCCTCTGCACCCCCTAAGGTTACTCCTCTGCTAGCCAGTGTCCAGACCTGAACCCAATAAATAATCTTTGGAGGCAGCTGAAAATCGATATTTCCCAGCGACAATCGTGAAACCTAAATGATCTTAGAGACTTGTATAAAGGAGTGGACCAAAATGCTGCAGTATGTGCAAACTTGGTCAAGAACTACAAGAAACGTCTGACCTCTGTAATTGCAAACAAAGGTTTCTGTAACAAATATTATGTTCTGTTTTTTCTAGTGTATCAAATACTTATTTTAAAATTAAAAATCATAGAATGTGATTTTATAGATTTTTTAGAGACCCTGTCTCTCAACTGTACCTAAAAATTGCAGAACCCTTCCCCCATTCTTTGTAGGTGAAACAATCAGCAGTGAATCAATTACTTATTTCCTTATCTATCTATGTATCTATCTATGTATCTATCTATGTATCTATCTATCTATGTATCTATGTATCTATCTTTATTTATATTTGAAACTTGGCAGGTTTAATAACCTTTTCAAATTCTAAACCAATTGTTATGCGGGGGGGGGGGGGGGGGTATTGGTTTTGTGCTCTTTCAAATCTAATCTCCTCATTTGTTCCTGAAAACATATTTTTGATTTTTTTATTCTAGATTTTGTTTGTGGAATAATTTTAAACATTGGGTGTAATATATTTTAAATACCCAAACCCACTGTGCTCATTTTTATGGACCATTTAAACTACACTGTCAGTCAGGGCCATACTTACCATTAAGCAACCTAAGGTGGCCACATGCAAGGGCAGGGTCGGATTAAGTGTGGTGGAGGGACCTGGGCACAAAATCTGGTGGAGGCCCCAGATACAGGATTTTTCTTCCTTTAAAAAAATAGTCCAGCCAAGTAACTGGTGGTTGTCTGGCACCTACCCACTGGAACTTCAGATCGAGTCCCTTGTGCCACCCTTGTGCAGGTGCATGCTGCTCGGGAGCTCCTGCTTTGCCATTTTGGGTGGGGGGTAGTTAAGTCACTCAGCTGGTCCAGCAGCAAATAGTTCCCTACATTGACCTGCCAGTGGCTGTGCTTGGTGGCTTATGTGCAGTGAGCGGCCGCTGATTGACAGCTCTGCACGCACCCATCACTGTAGCATTGCTGTCGGTGGCTTTGCTGCTCTAGACTCTACATTCTACCCTGTGGTGGCTTTGACTGCAGGTTTGCAAAAACAAAAATAGGCTTGCCCAGGCACGGGGGGGGGGGGGGGCATTGCGCCAACAGCTTTGTTGCTGGCCCCACAACCCGTCAGACCAAAGACTGAAAAGCCTCCTGGACCAGACCATAATCCAAAGGTTGGTGGAAGCCCCCTTTGCAGGGCATGTGGTAGAGGCTCTGGGGTGCGCGCGCCTTGTGCCCCCCTCATAATCCATCCCTGTGTGAGGGGAGTGGTGTTACTGCTATATTGAAAACAATACAGTATCATTTTGGGACAAAAGGGAACCTGTGCAGACTGAGGAGGGAAATTCATGTTTCAAGGTTCTAAGAACTAAGTACACAGACCAGTGTTGCAGTTTCCGACACCAACCAAAGTGCAGAGGTCTAGTACCAAAAGCAGAAGCCTTAGCCAAGGGGGGTTGGAGCACAACAGGTTCCTAGAATAAGCAGCAATTCTGCTGGCAAACTGCTTCATGTTAAACTTGGTATAGTTTTAGAAGAGCATCTGAGCATGACTGGACTCGATCCAAGCAATTGTGCCTGAGCCCTATATATGAATTATGCCTGATGCACTGATACAGTAGCTTTCCTGGCTAGACAGGCACAGAAACAATACCAGGCTTTATGTGAAAGTGCAAGGCTTGAAAACCAAGATGTTTGGGAGTTGGCACTGTAGTAAAGCCATACAATATTTAATCTTGAAGGCCATACGTTTGGGACATGTAATAGAAACTATAATAAGAGAGGCAGTGGCTAAGTGGTGAGAGAACATGCCAATTATGTTGCTGACTAGCCTTCCTCATAAAGAGTCATAAAGAGCCGGTTATTTAATAATCCTTGAAAAACAATAAATTGGTCACTCCAAAGCAGAGGCATAACTAAATGTGACTAGGCCCTGGTTCATGCATTAAATATGTGTTGCTCCAACAGTAACCTGATACTGCTATATGCAAATGGTGCTTTTGTTCTTTACATGATGCCATAAAAGCATAAATCGGACAGCTAAGGGGAGGCAACAATGGTGGGGCCCATGACCTCATGTGCCTTGACATGGTCACTACCTTAGCACCTCCTGTAGTTACACCACTGTTTCAAAGCAATTTCAGCATATGAGTGGGGATTAAACTGATAATAGGTCAAATTGACTTCCTCCCTACCACCGTTCCAGTTCCTTTTCATATAAATCCTTAAAGCAAACCTCTAGCACCTCTAGCCACATCTTGTATGCTCAGCTGCCATGGTGTCATTGCTGCAGAAATTCATGTTAGATCCTTACATTACCCAAACAAAGTAGCAGCCACAGGGTCACAGCTACAATGCTTGGGTGACTAAAAGGGTCACCCGTAAGCCCCTGTAGTACTAAAGCATCGTTAGCTGCATCTACAGGCCCTAGCTTCCACTATGGAAAATAACTCATTCAGAGCAGGAATATATTTTCTTTTCGTTATAGAGAAGATTAATTTAAACAGGAACCACACTCATTTGTCACGAAATGGGAATTGTTCCTAGCACGGTAGGGCATAACAATTGCCATTGTCCCCTTGCGTATTAACTGTGTTAAACCGGAGAAATCTGATATCTCTTGTACTTTTTTTGGTGTTGAATCGACCCCCTTAAGGCAGCTGAAAACCCAATGCAACCGGCCCTGGAATCGAAAAAACTTCAGGTACAGCTGCTAGCCTGCACCCTGTGTCATCCTATATTGGAATGCTCCTCCCTGTGAACCCCACGGCCACATCACCAGCATCCCTGTGGCTGTGCACACTCCCACACCCAGCCTTTTAGATGTGATAGGCTGTGGGGGCCCTGAGCACTCAGCAAGAACGCCGGAGTTGCGGCCATCCCTCTGGCAAACATCACCAGGCCACCGTCGAACAGCCAGCATCATCTCTAGGTATTCAAGAGAGGTGGGCGAGTGGGGGCCCAGGAAGGATTTTTTTCCACTTTAAGGCAGATTGTCTACAGTACATATCAAAAAGACAGTTGATCACTCTTCTCTGATTCCACCTACAATGTTTATTTAATAGAGCAGTTAGAATAGCATGGCATGACCTAAAATCATAGTAATCCCATTACTTGAATATTTGCAATGAGTATATCATACAATAGCATTGTGACATTGGAGGAAAATGAAAGCAAATAATCATTCTGGTCAATTAGACCATGATGTCTTGTGTTAAGAGAATGTTGTTTATTTCTCCATGAGGGCTGCAGTCAAGAAGAAACGCTATTAAATAAACGACAGAACAACGTGTGCCTTTCAGATATTGAAAGACCATGATGTACTGTCAGTTAATTTAATCTTCACACAGATAAATAAAATGCCGGATGAATAGACGTCCAGTTTTTTTAACATGTAGTTTATTATAGGCTTCTGTTTCTGAACTGAACTAACAGTGGGAGCACATTTTAAACCATTAAAGGGAAATGCTACTTTCTTATTCTGGGCAGGCAAAATCTGTTTAAATATAGGTGTACAGTGGCTACTTAGATGATTTTTAACCCAAAGAAGGTTGGAAATGTGTGTGCATTTTATGGAGCGAATGTGCCCACGATTGCAGAGTGCCACAGGACTGGGGTCTGTTGGCCAGTGCCATGTTCTGGAGTGGACGAGGATGGAGTCCCACTGGACAGCACCACTGAATCCCAGGAGAGATGAGTGCCAAGACCCGGGGGGGACAAGCACCAAGTCACTTGGAGGAGCGCAGAGTCTGGGAGATCCACCATCTTCCTGTGTGTCCAGGGAAGGGAGGGCCACCTGACTGCTGGCAGCAAAGGTGATTATCGATGGTGCAGGCTGGGTTCTGTGGTGCCTCTGTGGTAAGTGTACAATCCCGTGTACAATGAGACGGCAGAGCCAGTGACATCATTGGTTGCCGGGCAGACTCTGTAATGGAAGTCACTATAGCCACATGCACTATCGCATGTGTCTGTGTATTTTTTGTGAGTTTTTACATGCTTTTTCGGCTTGTACGTTACTTTTTCATGCGAATATGCGTTTACGCTAAAGCATATACACGCTTTCGAAAAACGTATGTTTATCGGCAATTTGCCGTTATTTCGGGCAACTTACGTGATTGGTATGGGCTGGTGGGTGATTCTGAGCCTTGATTGCCGATGACAAACCACTCAATAAAACGGGTTTGCTTCTGCTCAACTTACGGGGTCGTTTTGTAGGTGAAAGCAAGCTGTTAAGATGTTTGAGGAGGATGTGGAGGAGTACGAGCACCTGCAGCTGAACGGCATGCTGTGCATCGCCATGGCAGAAGCCAGATCACACCGCGCACGCATGGACATTGATCGCATGCATGACGTTGAGCTGTTCGAGCTCACCCGCCTTAAGCGCATTTCCCTCCAAAATGTATAGTGAGTTGCGGCCATGGTTAGCCCGCACCACAAGGAAGGGGCATACAATTGCCAGTATGACTAAGATGCTTGGCTGAATGCAATTTTTGGCGAACGGCTCGTTCCAGAGGCTGGGTGCCCTCTCCGTGGGGATGTCCCAGCCTACGCTGAGCCGAACACTAACCAAGTTTTTGGATGGCATAGCTACCCTGTGTCAAAAATACATCTATTTTCCCGACAACATGGTAGCCTGGAATGCGATTAAGTTGTGCTTTTTTAATATAGCCGACATGCCCAACGTCAAGGGTGCTATCGATTGCACACATATTGCGTTAGTTCCACCAGCCGATAGGAATATCTATTTAGGTTTGTGGTTTAGGACAACATTATGAGTTTGCTTAACTAATTGTTGTTCCGTATCTTCAATTTTATATCTAAAGCAATCATTTTCATGCATACCTTAACTAATTATTTCCATGTATGTCTGAAATAAATTAGTTCATGCATACCTTAACTAATTATTTCCATGTATGTCTGAAATAAATTAGTTCATGCATACCGTAAATCGTCCTTATCATGTATTCCAGATTAAAAACCGACTGTCCTATTTTTGGTTGGTTTTTGGAGGAAATAGTTTGGGGTTGGAACTGTTAACTTGACAATTTAACAATAAGGATACCCTATTTTGTGTGGTGTCTTTAGTTAAATGTGTGTTTTTTTTTTAGTGTACTAATGAGGTGTATTTCTGCTCTTACGGGAACAGGAAACTGGGTCATTCCATAAAGCTGTCCAAGCTGTGGTTGGCCCTGACCTGCGCTTTCTTAGTGTGATGGCTGGCTTTCCCGGATCCACCCACGACGCATATATCCTGAGAAATTCGAGCCGCTATGGTCGTTTTCAATCAGGAGAATTGTCTGGTGGATGGCTACTGGGTATGTTTTGTGAAAGAATAGCATTAGAATTTCAATGTCAGACTATTATTTTATTTCCTATAAACCTGTCTCAACATATGGCTGTTCTTTCCCTCTAATGAAATGATATACAATGTAGCTAACAAGTGGACCCTAAATGTTTTTTTTTCTGGCTTTTCAGGTGATTCGGGATACCCACTACTGCCATGGCTGATGACCCCCGTCCTGCGCCCTCAGACTCAGGCCCAGGAGGGCTATAACAGGGCCCATCGCAAGACCAGAGCTGTGGTGGAGAGGGCCTTCGGCCTGCTTAAAACCAGGTTTAGATGCCTGGATCATACCGGGGGTGCCCTGCAGTATGACACCAACAAGGTGATCAAGATCATAATGGCTTGCTGTGTCCTACATAACTTTGCGTTAATGCAGCAGGTCCCCCGGTATGTAGAAGAGTCACCCTCTCCAGCCACCATGGACATTCCAGATGAATTGTATGAGGGCACCCAGAGTGCTTCTGGACAAGCTGTCTGTGATCATTTAATTTCTTCTTTTTTTGAGTGATATTTATCTGGCATTTTTTTTTTTTTTTTTTGCTTGCCAGAGTTTTTTTTTTACCCAAAGTTTGTTTGCTTGTTTTTTACCCAAAGTGAGTTTTTTGTTTTTTTTACCCAAAGTTTTTTTTTTGTGGTCTTTTTTTTTTTATTCAATATGTCTTTATTGGAAACATAGAGAAAAACAGGTACAACAAATACAGTAAAGGAGTGCCTCTTTTACACAGTCAGATTATTCAGTGCCTATACATGCAGTTACCACAAATACCTGAATCGATAGTGACTGTCCCCCGAGTCCACCCCCCCATGCCAGAGGCGCGGGAGGAGGGAACCGCCCGGGGGGCCCAGCCCGCCGATCGCGCACAGAGCCCCCCCCGACGCATCCCCGCCCCCGCCCACGGCGAGAATGCCCCCCACTTTCCAACCACCACACACCAACAAGCCTTCTGGGCACACAGAAGCAACCTGCAGGGCATATTAGGCACTTTAAGACTGAGCAACTCCAGTAAGGAAAGAAAGTACGGAAGAAAAGGAAAAAGAAAAAAAAGGGAAAGAGAGATTGTATGGGAATACAATCCCACACACCGAAGGATACTGTACTGGGGGGGCAAGGGGGGCCATGCAGGGTGGGTAGGCCAGGCCGCGAAGAGGTCCCGCCCAGATTCAGATTTAGGGCCAACCGTCAGGGCCCAGGAGAAGGTGATTGATGCCTCTCCTCAGCAGCGCCCCTATCGACCCGCCTGTAGTGAGGACAGGAATGCACTGAATTCAGGCGTGTTGAGGCTCATCAACCATATTGTCCATGTTATGTTCAGTTTCTGCCTCCCGCTTTCATCCCCCTCCAACAATAGTTCCTCCATTCTTCTAATGTTTTCTACCTCCTGCACCCATTCCATGATTCCTGGTGCGTCTCCGGTGCACCAATGACGCGGGATCCCCGACCTTGCTGCGGTGAGCAGATGTCTCAGTAGTCCCCGTTTTGCTGAAGAGGCTGGCCCTGGGACCATGGAGAGGAGAGTGACCTGAGGGTTATTGGGGACACCTTCCAGCGTCAAGAATTTGTATATGGAAAGCACACTGTCCCAGAACTTATGTATCATAGGGAACTCCCACCAGATATGAAGCATTGTACCTTCCGCACCGTCACACCTCCAGCACGAAGCCGAGTCAGCTCCTCCAAATCTAGCTAGATCCACGGACACTCTAGTGTATCCAGGCCGCTCCGAGGTGACCTCCTCAGATTGTAGGATCCGATATGTCAGAGAAAGGGTGTGTGTGGGTATCGAATCCGCCCTCAGCAGGTTCTCAAAAGTAGTCAAGGGTCGCACCAAGGACGACACAGGATCGTGGGACCTAAGGAAGGTCACCAGTTGTCGATGGAGCAGCCAAGATATCCCCCCCTCTCTACCCTCTGACCTAAGTTCCTGGAGACTTGGAGGGCGCTCGCCCCGCAAGGTATCTCCAAGCCGAGTCCCCTGTGCCCTATCCCAAATCAGGAACCTTTCGTCTCCCACCCCGGGGGGGAAAGCGGGGTTGTCAAAGAAGGGCGTAAATGGGCCCAGTCTGTTCGACAGATTTCCTTTTTTAAGCTCTGAGTCCCAGACAGACAGCAGCGAACGTGTCAGGACCGACAAGGTGTGTGCTCTAGGTCGCAGCCTAGGGTCTAACCACGGGAGCGATGTAAGACTCAAGGGAGACACACCTTCTTCAATGGCCACCCAATATTTATCAGACCTATGGTGGAACCAGTCCGACATCCTGGTCAAGATCGCCGCTGTATGATAAAACTTAAGATCTGGCAGCCCCAAACCCCCTCTCTCTTTAGTTCTTATTAGGACTGAGTAGCTGATCCTCGGCCTCCTATTGTTCCAGATGAAGTTGGGGAGTGCTGATTTAAGGGCCTTAAAGTAACCCCTGTTCGGTACAATAGGGATTGCTTGGAAAATGTAGAGAAAACGTGGCAAAATATCCATTTTTACTATATTTATACGACCCATCCATGAGTACTGGGATTTGTTGTACTGTTTAAGGTTCTCTAGGGTCTTGGAGAGTAGCGGGGCGTAGTTCAACCTGAAAAGGTGACCGAGGTCCGAGGGAAGATGGACCCCCAGATACTTGAAAGACTCTCTCTGCCACTTAAAGGGGAAGTTCGATTCTAATAGTTGCTGGGTCTCACTTGGCAACGAGACACTCAAGGCCAGATTTTGTGGTCTTTTTTAAACTAAAAAAAAAACATGACCATACAATCTACGTGCTTGTCATTTAAACTGTTCTAGATTTGTCACTAAACCAAGATATGACATGTATACTTTAATTTGCTTATCACAACATCCTAATGTAGCCAGAAAAACATTACTCCATATTTGTGTGAAATGTATTTTAATCTGCAAATATTTGATGCCACAAGAAACATAATGTATTACTCCAAAAATTAAGACATGGGTAATAAGAACACAGCACACAACAAACTCAGGAGCACAATTCTTGCCACAATATAGAAATTACATTTGGAAGCTGAATCGCAGCCTACGCGGACATCCAGTAGGCCAGGGAAGGATACATTTGGCCAAACACCTTTGAGGCCCAAGGACACTTCCTCAAGGCAGAATGCTCCCCGTACAACAAAATTCAGACCCCTAGGGAGCACTATTATTAAGGGCAAGGGGCCAATGATGTCTGCAATCCCTAGACCAAAAACCACACCCTCCCCAGCTCGTGCCCTATTTCTGCATTACAATGTAGGCAGCCCTAAGTCACCATGCAGCTCAACGGCTGCAAGTTCAAAGGCCAGCCAGCCTATGACACCCAGCCCCCAAGCAACTGCAACACAATACTTTGTGCTCACAAGTTTGAGCTATGAATGGGGTGTTAGTCACCCAAGAAAGTTCACCAATATTCCACCCACCCACGATGATGTTTGCAGGATCTCATTAGGCTTAAACCTGCTGCGTGTGAGCTTTGATGGGCGCTTTAATGAGCCCAAAAATATGGCATGGGCAAGTGGGGTTTCTGAGCACTATCATGAGCTTTATGGCCAAAATTCGAACACAACCTGCCTAGGCTCAAATGGGCAAATATATTTACAGATCACCAGACAGGTCAATAGTGTGGGAATGTTGAGGAAAGATGTAGAAAAAAATGGCTGGAAAAATTTCAATCTGCTTGATTGACATTCTAAGGTTTTTGTTGCGCTTGAAGTACGGCCAACATCTGTGCTTGGGTGGCATTCATAATTTGCCACTGCTTAAGCATAGCCTCCTTATGCCTGTTGGTCTGGCTGTTGATATTCCTAATTTCCTCAATCAGGGTTGTGAAGTTGTTATTGAAGTTGACTAAATGTGCTGCCAGCTCCTCTCTTAATCTTAGGTTCACTGTCCTAAAGCGGCGGCTATCATTCCGCCATGCTGTCTCCAGTATCTGCACACGCTTCGTCTAGCTGACATGGTGACGTGCCTGAGGGCATCCTACACTTCCCCGGGCTGGGGTGCATGCAGATGCTGGAGCTATAGGCCTAGCAACCAGAGCAGATGTAGTAGGCAAATCCTCTGCAGAAGAGCTAGCAAGTGGGACAGTTGATTCTGTCTCTTACTGCTGGCCATGGTGGGCTGCCAGCAGAGGGCGTGTTAGAGTCTGCTGCAGAGGATTTGTTGGTGGCTGCTGCTGGGGCAGTGACACCTGATGTGGCTGGGTAGGCATTAGTGGGGCCATGTTACTGATCTCCTCCTCCTCCAGATGGTGGATTGCATCCATTATGGGTGGTGTCTGTAGGGATATCGAAAATAAACTGTTTAAGATATTTGCCCTAATAGATGTTTGCCAAAGTAGTCATCTTAATTCACAAGTATCACCAGTTCTTGAACATTACACTTACCAGATTCTGAGGGTCCTGTGTGGAATATGTTTGAACTGGCTGCCGGGACGTGGTTGCAGTGGGCAAACAGGTTGAGGGTTGCGCAGTCGCTGGAATATTCTGAGGAGCTGTAATGTAACAGTAAAGGCAAGTTAACACAAAAAGCTAACTTGGGGAAACCTCGGAGTAGCTAGGCTTTAATGCACCCGGACCAAAGTTTCACAATGGGCTCCACCCCGGTTTAACATACACCCTTTTGCGCAACACTGAACTGCTGTAGCCTGTGAGCCCCCCCACCCGGTTCTATCTAGCTTCGGGTCTGTGTGTGTCGTGGCTTTGTTTTTACTAATCTCAAAGACAAATGTAAATTAAGAATCATAAAAATACATACCTTCTTGATATTCATAGTTGTCTGTGTCTAGTGCCCGGGATAAGCCCTGTTGTGCCGATGGGTGGATAAGTCCAAGGACAAGCTCCTCAGCTGCTGTATACTGCAGTTTAGTAGGGAATCCTCCTCCTGTTTGTAACCTTCAAATAAAACAGTACAAATTAATTACAAGGTTGGCCACACCCACAACCCCGCACAAATCCCACACCCATATGTACCCGTGCTGCCTTTGCTTATTCCTCTTCTGTCTCACTGTATATTTGAGGTCAGAAAACTTCCGCTGGATCTGTTCAACATCTTTCCTTTCGGTCCCCACACAATTGACCTGTCTGGTGATCTCCTCCCAGATTTGGTCCTTACGTACCTTGCTGGTGGCTTTAGAATTTCTGCCATACAGCTCATGAAAGTGCTCAGAAAGCCCATTTGCCAACGCCATGCTTTGGGGCTCACTAAAGCCTTTGCTCAACATGCCACGCCGTGGGTTTCACCCTAATGTTGCCCTGGATAGCTCTTCATGGATGGGAGGAATATTGGGTGACATTCTTGGGTGAATTGCAAGCGTTGAATAGGCAGATATTTCACTCAAAATGGATTGATATCTGTAAAGACAGTCAGCTGTTTCTCCAAGTACCCTTTAAATACTTATGACTGTGAATGACGCTTTCGCGTAAGCATGTGTACGGACGTGCGCATCCCGGAAACCGCTGGGGCGCAACATATCTGGTGATCAAGGCAATCAAAATGGCACCCACACTCTTCACCCGCGAGCAGCAGGATACCATAATGCTGGTAAGTGTGGGTTCAGGATGTTGATTTGCAGGCGAAATGCATGCATATTCAATTAGGCAGTGCAGGGCAAAACAGTGGGGGGCACAATTATGAATTTAAACAGCGCCCCAACCAAAAGTTAGTGAGCACATGTGCGCAAGCACAAAATGGCAGATATAAGGATAGCGGAACACTAGAAATGTTATGTGGACTGCAAGTTAGCAACCTGCTGTAACTGTGATTGTGATTTGTATGATGTTTTGACTAATCAAATGTGTTTCACTTTTATCTTTCAGATGATGATGGAGGCCAGGTATGACTACCTAGCGAATGACTTCCAGAAGAGGATGTTGGCCCCGGAGATTGTGGCCAAAATTGAAGCCAACAGCGGCACCACCTACACCTTTACCCAGATCATCCAACACTGGTCGGACCTAAAGAGAAGGAAGAAGCCCCGGGTGAGGCGATTCTTCGCTCAGCATTTCCATGGTATTATCTTCTAGTGAGCGAATGGGATTTCCGAATCCAACCCACCCGGAGGCGAGCAGTCTTGCCAGTGCGGGATGGATCTGGGCCTAGTGAGGGTGGTGCCTCTCCAGGTCCTCCCCCTCCTCTGTAGGTGGCTCCGAGCAGCCACTAGACCTCTCTACAGAGGAGGGGCAACAGCGCATCGCCAGGGAGTCGTACCAGATGCCGGAATGACTAGACTCCGGTATGTTTGTCTGACTGAAGCACACACAGGTACATCCACTGTCAACACACACTCATTCCCTGCTTCTATTCTTTTAGATGTCGATGTAGCGAGTGGAGAGCGTCCTTTGGAGAGGCCACCAGATTACGCCTCTGAGGTGCATGGCGAAGGTGGGTGTTGTCACACTGACATTATGAAACCAATGTTGCCTTGACATAATCTGACATTACAAGTAAACATATTTTTCCTTCCTCTACAGCCTCAGATCCGGGTCAGTGGCAGGCCCCAGGGAGAATGCTGGTCCCCGAAGCCCAGGTCGCCCACCAGCCTGGTAAGTTTTCGTACTACTTATTTAATTACCTATAACATAGCTTTGTTCACAGGTCATTTGGTTTGGCCTAATCCCTTAGCATAATGACCTCTGGCCTGATCCCTAGCCTAATACATTAGCATAATGAACTATGGCCTCTACCCTAACCTAATTCCTTAGCATAAAGACCTATGGCCTCTACCCTAGCCAAATCCCTTAGCACAATGACCTCTGGCCTGATCCCTAGCCTAATACCTTAGCATACTGACCTATGACCTGATCCCTAGCCTAATGCATTAGCATAATGAACTATGGCCTCATGTCTTTGCTGAAACATTAATAATATTTCATTCCACAGCTAGCAAACATGTATTTGCCAAGAAATAATGATTGCTTCCTTTGCACAGGAACCCCCCAGGAGAGACTCCAACAGCTGACAGCGACACTGTGTCGGCTGGTGGGCGACATCCAGGAGCTGGCAGCTTCAATGGGGACCAGTGAAGACTAAATTCCTGGGGCCTGCCACATTTGTTTGTTTGTTTTATAAAAAAAAATATTAATGTTTTATATTTTTGTAAAAATAAAAAAATTAAACCTTTAACAGTTTACCAAATGTTAATATTGAAAATTTGACATTTAAACAAAAACAAAAATGAATAATAATTAAAAAAAAAATGTTAATTAATTGACCTATGTTTCGTATTTATTTTATGTTAAGCAAAAGACTTTTTAACCCTTACCACAGCCAATAAATCACATACAGCAGAAAATATCATGAAGGTTCCCAAAAATAATAACAGAATGAAGAACATTAGGTAAGCACGAAGGACGGGAGAACATAAAAACAGGAACCGCAAGTGAGTTAAGGTAAGCATGAAGGACGGGAGAACATCTAAAGTGGAACCGCGAGTGAGTTAAGGTAAGCATGAAGGATGGGAGAACATAAAAACAGGAACCCCGAGTGAGTTAAGGTAAGTATGGAAGCAGAAGTGAGGGAGAGAATAGTTGAGAAGGAGACAGGATTGAGGGTAATAGCTGGGCGCATGCATACATACATGCAAACACAGCAGATTCCCTCAAAAATGCAGTTTGGACATATATTGGGAGGAAGATGCATGCAGAATCTAACGGGACACGGAAATTCTTCGTGGGAAACTCAAAAACGCTGAAAAACAGTAAATTACTAGGTTTACGGGATAACGTATACGTTAGCCTCGTCCTGTAGAGAATGCAACGAGAGGCAGAAAATGCCATCTTCATTGGCGTACGCAGCTACGAACAGTAAACGGAAGGCTTCTGATGGAGACTCTGAATCATGTGTAAGCTTACACGCATACAGGAAAAAGTTGTATTATACACAAAACTACCCATATATGACACAGTTTAGAGGAGGCTCTAAATCAGGCCCTTTGTCTGCCTTCCAGCTACAATGAAGGACAGGTGTTTTTTTCCTTGAAATGCAGCACTGGTATTGAGAGCATAATGCTCTGTTTACCCCTCTCCCCTCTCTGTGTGTTTTATCTTCAAAGAGCACAGGAGAGGGAAGCGAGAGGGAGCTGTGGAGCTGGGACACCCAGGAACTATAAAGCTGCCTCCAGATGCTGTTTTCTGTGATAACCCTATTTTTGTTAACCCTTTACTTCTGCACCAGCCTATCTAAAGGCTGTGGCTCCACCATAGGTTCAAAATATTTTTTTCTTATTTTCACCCTCTAAAAACTAGTTGTGTCTTATGGTCAGGTGTGTCTTATTGTGTGAAAAATACGGTACTTGAATGCACAAACAGACATATCAGTCTCCGAAATGACACTTCATGTTCCTGGCAGGAATGGCAAATAATTGCCAAATAATATCAAGATGGCAACAAACGCCACAACCCTTGGATTGTGTTTCTACGTCTAGCAACAGCCATCATAGGGCAAGTAAATATCCCTCCGAGAAAAAAGTTACAAAGGGTTTTCCAGCCACTTGGCCAAATCATAGGGTCAAAATGTGTTTTTTTACACAATAAAAAAACATGCTACTTATTTGGTGAAGGATGTTGCACTTTACAACCTGCATCTTGGTGAGTTCTTTGATTTGATCAAACAAAATAGTATAAAAAAAAGGTTTTTTCTATTTTTTCAAAAAAATCAGCAGCAGGAGCCCAAACATTGGCTGAAAGACACACTGGAGTTGGCAGCAGGAGCCCGAAAATTGGCCTAAAAACACACTGGAGTTGGCAGCAGCAGGAGCCCAAACATTGGCTGAAAGAGACACTGGAGTTGGCAGCAGCAGGAGCCCAAAATTGCTTGAAAGACACAACCTAGAGTTGCAAGCAGCAGCAGCAGCAGGAGCCCAAAATTGCTTGAAAGAGACACTGGAGTTGGCAGCAGGAGCAGCAGGAGCCCAAACATTGGCTCAAAGAGACACTGGAGTTGGCAGCAGCAACAGGAGGCCAATAATTGCTTGAAAGACACACTGGAGTTGGCAGCAGCAGGAGCCCAAACATTGCTTGAAAGACACACTGGAGTTGGCAGCGGGAGCCCAAACATTGCTTGAAAGACACACTGGAGTTGGCAGCAGGAGCAGCAGGAGCCCAAACATTGCTTGAAAGACTCACTGGAGTTGGCAGCAGCAGCAGCAGGAGCCCAAACATTGGCTCAAAGAGACACTGGAGTTGGCAGCAGGAGCAGCAGAAGCCCAAACATTGCTTGAAAGAGACACTGGAGTTGGCAGCAGGAGCAGCAGGAGCCCAAACATTGCTTGAAAGACACACTGGAGTTGGCAGCAGCAGGAGCCCAAACATTGCTTGAAAGACACACTGGAGTTGGCAGCAGGAGCAGCAGGAGCCCAAACATTGCTTGAAAGACACAATGGAGTTGGCAGCAGGAGCAGCAGATGCCCAAACATTGCTTGAAAGACACACTGGAGTTGGCAACAGCAGCAGCAGGAGCCCAAACATTGCTTGAAAGAGACACTGGAGTTGGCAGCAGGAGCAGCAGGAGGCCAAAAATTGGCTGAATGACACCCTGGAGTTGCAAGCAGCAGCAGCAGGAGCCCAAACATTGCTTGAAAGAGACATTGGAGTTGGCAGCAGGGGCCCAAACATTGCTTGAAAGACCCACTGGAGTTGGCAGCAGCAGCAGGAGCCCAAACATTGCTTGAAAGAAACACTGGAGTTGGCAGCAGCAGCAGCAGGAGGCCAAACATTGGCTGAATGACACCCTGGAGTTGGCAGCAGCAGGAGCCCAAACATTGGCTGAAAGAGACACTGGAGTTTGCAGCAGCAGCAGCAGGAGCCCAAAAATTGCTTGAAAGACACAACCTGGAGTTGCAAGCAGCAGCAGCAGGAGCCCAAACATTGCTTGAAAGAGACACTGGAGTTGGCAGCAGGAGCCCAAACATTGGCTCAAAGAGACACTGGAGTTGGCAGCAGCAGCAGCAGGAGGCCAAAAATTGCTTGAAAGACACACTGGAGTTGGCAGCAGGAGCAGCAGGAGCCCAAACATTGCTTGAAAGACACACTGGAGTTGGCAGCAGGAGCAGCAGGAGCCCAAACATTGCTTGAAAGACACACTGGAGTTGGCAGCAGCAGCAGCAGGAGCCCAAACATTGGCTCAAAGAGTCACTGGAGTTGGCAGCAGGAACAGCAGGAGCCCAAACATTGCTTGAAAGAGACACTGGAGTTGGCAGCAGGAGCAGCAGGAGCCCAAACATTGCTTGAAAGACACACTGGAGTTGGCAGCAGCAGGAGCCCAAACATTGCTTGAAAGACACACTGGAGTTGGCAGCAGGAGCAGCAGGAGCCCAAACATTGCTTGAAAGACACACTGGAGTTGGCAGCAGGAGCAGCAGATGCCCAAACATTGCTTGAAAGAGACATTGGAGTTGGCAGCAGGAGCCCAAACATTGCTTGAAAGACCCACTGGAGTTGGCAGCAGCAGCAGCAGGAGCCCAAACATTGCTTGAAAGAGACACTGGAGTTGGCAGCAGCAGCAGCAGGAGGCCAAACAGCAATATAGTGCAGCAATATACTGAAAACTAATCGCTATTAAAAATGGCTATTTCTGAGCTTACTAGAGCCTCAATCGGGTTGTAAACCATTCTGCCTTGCTGTAACACGCATAGGATGCGTGCTGGGTTAGTGAAATAATACTGTAAATAATTATGACATGCAGATCAGAGGCATCACTATTAGAAACGCAGAGCGGCACAATTACAGAGAGTTGAGGTGGCATCACTATGAGGGGCCCCTATATTGCCTAAAAAACACACCCTGGAGCTGGCAGCAGCAGGAGCCCAAATATTGGCTGAAAGACATCCTGGAGTTGGCAGCAGGAGCCCAAAAATTGGCCTGAAGACACACACTGGAGTTGGCAGCAGGAGCCCAAAAATTGGCCAAAAGAGACAATGGAGTTGCCAACAGCAGCAGGAGCCCAAACATTGGCTGAAAGAGACACTAGAGTTGGCAGCAGGAGCCCAAAAATTGGCCTAAAAACACACTGGAGTTGGCAGCAGCAGGAGCCCAAACATTGCTTGAAAGAGACACTGGAGTTGGCAGCAGCAGCAGGAGGCCAAAAATTGGCTGAATGACACTCAGGAGTTGCAAGCAGCAGCAGCAGCAGCAGGAGCCCAAAATTGCTTGAAAGACACACTGGAGTTGGCAGCGGCAGCAGCAGGAGCCCAAACATTGCTTGAAAGACACACTGGAATTGGCAGCAGGAGCAGCAGGAGCCCAAACATTGCTTGAAAGACACACTGGAATTGGCAGCAGGAGCCCACAAATTGGCCTAAAGACAGACTCGAGTTGCAAGCAGCAGGAGCCCAAAGCTGCCAGAAAGACACACCCTGGTTGGCAGCAGCATTAAGAGAACATATACAGATTTTCGGCACAGATATCCTATCCGAAGAATATTAATAAAAAGTAAGTAAGGTAAAGCATTTTCTCAATAATTACTTGTGGTCTGATGCGGAGGAATGTCTGTAACTGGAGAGCAACGCCTTATATCTGTTTTGCACGATCCATATTTCTTTAGTGTTGGTCTGGCCCCATGATCAATCTACTCTAATGCATCAGGCATTGGTGGGTGGAAATCTTGGCTGATCCATGCCCGATTCATTTCCACACAGGCCAGTCTCTGAAAAAAAAAACATTTTTGAAGCATACTGGAGCACATTGAATTGCTCTCATCAGAGCATCACTTACGCACATCTAAGAGTTTCAACATTTTGTTCGTGTTAAAGTCTTCAGGGCCTAGTTACGACTTAGTGAAAGACCATAGATAGTTACACACCTGCTGCTCTTATCGACAAATCTGTTTTAAGTGTAGTATAGCGTTTTGTCCTCCCCTCATATACGCACTAAGTATGTCAGGCAGAGAAGTGGCAGGATGGGCACAGAGAACTTGCAGAGGCCTAAATTCATCAAGCAGAGGTTGCAGCAGACTAGGGGTGAGTGGCAGCAGGAGTCTCAGTGAGAGGACTGATCTCCCGGGATCAGCTAGCGGTCGTGTATTGACCAGCAACCCATCTGCCATCATCCATTGGTTAACACGATCATCCACTGCATCACAAGTGACATCTGACACCCCCAGTCAACTCTCGGTTATGTCTTATACTTAGGGTTCAGCTCCACTATTCAGGGAGGACGATCTGATAATCTGAAAAATCAGCAGCTACTGCCCAGCCAAGAAGTGGAGGAGACACTCGCCGCTTCTTCCACTAGGCAGGCAAGTAGTGATGAGGAGAGTGGCGTGGGAGGTGGTGTTGCAAGCGTTTTGGCTTCTTAAGCAGACACTGCTGAGGAACCTGAGGAGGACATCAGTGAGTTTTGAGGGCACTTTTATAGGCTTGGAGTGATGGAGAGTGACAGATTTAGCGGCCAGCATGGTGGCAGAAGGGGAAAGTATGGAGGCAAATGTGCTCGGGGTAGACCACTTGCGCGGCAGGCTATCTTCCCAGGAGGTAGTGGAAGAGGGTCCCTGGAGTTGGCGGCGGCGGCGGCAGCAGCAGTGAATTAGTGCGGACTGTTGGTAGGAAAAATCAGCTACAAGGCCCTGTGGCAGTTTTTGATCAAGCATCCGCAGGAGGTTAACATGGCTATATGAAAGATGTGTAGGCAGAAGGTGAATTGTGGCCAGGGTCCCAATGTTGGACCCACATCCCTGCGTCAACATTTGCAGCGTCACCATCAAGCGGCCTGGGAGAGTTGGCTCCAAAGTGGTGGTCCAGCCTGCTGCATTACCCAGTGGCACGCCGCTCTCTGTTCCAGCCAGCCAAGGCTCCACCACATCCTGTGTGTCATACCCATCCTCTGTCGCTCCAGATGCTGCTCCTCCTCTTAATCCCAGTCAGTCATTCCACCAGCAATCCATTGGCCAAGCCATGTCCAAGAGACAACAGTATGTGCCCACTCATCCAATGTGCAGAAGCTAAATGTGTTCCTGTATAAGTTGCTGGTGCTGCAGTCCCTCCCTTTTGAGTTGGTGGACCTTTCAGAGAACTGATGGCTTGTGCCGAGCTGAGGTGGAGAGTCCCATGCTGTCATTTCTTTGCGAAGAAGGCAGTACCAGCCCTGTACAATTTTGTTGAACAGAAGGTGGGCCAGTCCTTTAGCCTGTCAGTGTGTACCAAAGTGCACAGCAGTGCCTACGTCTGGAGCTGTAACTACGGTCAGGGACAATACATATCCTTTAAGGCCCACTGGGTGATTGTGGTTCCTGCACAACCACAACAGCAACTTGGACAGGTCCCTCCGCTGTGGCCTCCACGCTCCTAGGCCTTTGTGCCTGTGACAGTGCACTTAGCAATGGTGTCACAGAAAAAAGTGGCTAATTGTCAATTACATATTAATAGTTAACATTTATCAGATTTGAACATATTTATAATAATAACATATATTAACATAAAACATAGCAACAATAACATCTAACATAATAACAGTAACATATAACATTTATCAAAAATTTTATTTTTTGGGATATTTTTTTTAATTTTTTTTCATATTTTGTATTTTTTAAAAACATATATATATATATATATATATATATATATATATATATATATATATATATATATTTATATTTTTATGAATTTTTTTTTAATATTTTTTTCCATTGTATTTTTTTTATATTTTGTGAATTTTCGTACACATTTTTTTAAAATTTTTTATTTTTTTTTTGTATTTTGTTTTTTCTAAATATTTTTTTTTTATTTATTTTTTTCCCAGTGCCCTTCCAGCCTACCATGTGTGCAGGACACGGCAGTTTCACGCTGTTCTTCACATGGTTTGCCTTGAGCCACAGAGCCACACATGGGAGGAACTGCAAAAAATGAATAAATTAAATCATGGCTTACTCCACGAAAACTGCAAATGGGACCCATGGTGACTGACACTGGGAAGAACATCTTGTCTGCGCTGCGACAAGGAAGCCTGAGCCATGCGTCCTGCCATGGGACACGTGTTCAACCTAGTTGTCAAGCGTTTTCTGAAGTCTTCCCCCCATCTGCAAGACATCCTAACAATGGGAAGGAAACTTTGCATGCACTTCAGCCACTCCTACACCACCAAGCACACCCTTCTTGAGCTTCAGTGTCAGAACGGTATCACCAAACATAGTCTGATTTGCGATGTTTCCACCCGTTGGAATTCCACCCTCCATATGCAGGATCGACTATAGGAACAGAGAAAAGCCATCACGGATTTCTTGATGATCCAAACGGATAGGGGGACTCCCCTGTGTAACTTCAATGTAAACCAGTGGCAGCTCATAAGTGACACCTGCCATTTGCTCAGGCCGTTTGAGGAAGCTACTTTATTAGTCAGTCGCCAGGACTATGAGATGAACTTTGTGATTCCACTGCTTCATGTACTACAACACATGTTGGAAACCATGGCTGGTCAGGGCACTGGAGACATGGCGCATACATTTTACAGCCACATGAAGCCTGTGGGGGCTGAAGTGGAGGAGGAGGAGGGGGTGGGGCACAGCGAAGCACAGTTTAGATTTGACAAAATGGCCATTTTATCTAGTCATTTGACAGGAGAGGAGGAGCAGAAGCAGCCACAGGAGCAAGAGGGTTGTGAGGAAGGCGAGACAGAGGACCCAGACACACCATGGCAGTTTGCAGTGGAGATGGAGACAGGTAGTCCCTCCGAGTCACTTGCACAAATTGAACGATGCATGCTCACGTGCTTGCGTAGTGACCGCAGAATTGTATCCATTTGTCAGACTTCTGGCTCTCTACCTTATTGGACCCTCGCTTCCGGCACAAAACGGGGGCATTTTTTACACCCACTGAGAGGGAGGACAAACTGACCTACTACAGAGACATCCTACGTAGTCAGTTGGGCGATGCCTATCTGTGCCATGGTCCATAAAGTGATGCCCAGCAGGGCACCAGCCTTCTGTAAGCAGGCAACCCCCAATCTCCACCGCCACTTCTGCCTATAGTCAAGCCCCCGTGTGCCGGGACGCTAGGTTCGCCTCACCGGACACGGTTGCCCCCAGATCTTAATAGGCACAAAGGATAGCTGCTTAAGGCCGATGAACCACAAGGGTATCCCGAAGCCGAGCTTGTTCACAGGTAGTCAATCCGGAGGGTGCGTCAGAGTACAGGGATGAGACAGGTGCGTAGTCAGGAGTAGCCAAAGGGTCAAGCCAGGAGGTCAGAGGTTGCGGGGTATCCAGAGGGGCAGGCAGCTTCGTGGTCAGACAAAGCAGAGGTCAGTACAGGCAGCAGACAGGAATGGTCAAGCCGTGTCGGAACTGAACCGGCACAAAATGGGGGCATTTTTTTAACCCGCCAAGACGGAGGACAAACTGACCTACTACAAAGACATTCTATGTAGTCAGTTGGCCGATGCCTATCTGCGCCATGGTCCATACTCTGGCAGGTCTGACTCGGGGGGACCTCTGCGATCACCTTCCACCTTCCACTGCCATGGCTGCTGGGGGGTGGAAGGAGAAGCAGCAGCAGCTCCATCAGCAGCAGCCTCAGTCTTCAGTCGCTAATGAGTAGCTTTCTACACCCGCATAGTGAGTCTACGCATGAGCAGCATGAAGACCTGGAGCAGGACCTGAACCAGCAGGGTCGTGTCATATCTTGACATGACCATGCCAACACACCTTGAGGATCCGCTGGACTTCTGGGCAGCCAAACTTGACTTGTGGCCGCAACTAGCAGAGTTTGCCCTGGAAAAGCTGTCCTGCCCGGCCAGCAGTGCCATCTGAGCGGGTGTTTAGTGCGGCGGGGGCCATAGTCATGCGAAGGAGAACTTGTCTGTCCAATGTGGAGAGACTCACCTTTGTGAAGATGAATCAGGCATGGTTCAACCAGGATTTACAGCCAACAATGGCTGATCCATGGTAGTAGCTGATGCATGGTAGCTCCTTATGCTGCTGCCAACTCCAGGGTGTGTCTTTCAGGCAATATATGGGCTCCCTATGCTGCTGCCAACTCCTGGGTGTGTCTTTCAGACAATATATGGGCTCCCTATGCTGCTGCTGCCAGCTCATATGTGTGTCTTTCAGGCAATATATGGGCTCCTAATGCTGCTGCTGCCAACTCCAATGTGAGCACTCTTAAAAGACGCATGCTAGCATATTTGGGATGCCCCCCTCCCCCCCCCCCCCCCCCCCCGGTTAAAGGCAATGGCTGCTGGCAATTTGACAAAGTGACTTTCTTTACAAAATGCAACCAGTTAATAGACAGGTACACTTGAAATATTACTGCTAGTGTTTGGGATGCCCCCTCCTCACATACAGAGGAGGCCTCCCTTGATTGTGGAAAAGTGACGTTAATTATAAAATGCAAGCAGTTATTAGACAGGTACTCTTGAAATATTCCTGCTAGTGTATGGGATGCCCCCTCCTCACATACAAAGGAGGCCTCCCTTGATTGTGGAAAAGTGACGTTAATTATAAAATGCAAGCAGTTATTAGACAGGTAGTCTTGAGATATTTATGCTAGTGTTTGGGATGCCCATGTGGGCTGGGGTTTTTACAGCAGACACAGAAACAATTCAAACTGCGATATATTTATGAGAAATAGCCTTTAAAAGCTGCTTTAGTGTAACAGATAGGGTCAAATGTGCTGGTTTGGGATACCCTGAGGCCTGGTGTTTTTACAGCACACCCAAAAACAATTCAAACTGCAATATATTTATGAGAAATAGCCTTTAAAAGCTGCTTTAGTGTAACAGATAGGGTCAAATGTGCAGGTTTGGGATACCGTGTGGCCTGGTGTTTTTACAGCACACACAAAAACAATTCAAACTGCAATATATTTATGAGAAATAGCCTTTAAAAGCTGCTTTAGTTTAACAGATAGGGTCAAATGTGCAGGTTTGGCGTACCGTGCGGCCTGGTGTTTTGACAGCAGGACAAAAACCAATTCAAAATGCAATAGCTTAATAAAGCTGAGGCTGAACAAGCTTATTTAGTATAACAGATAAGGTACAACGTGCAGGTTTGGGATACCCTGCGGCCTGGTGTTTTGACAGCAGGACAAAAACCAATTCAAAATGCAATAGCTTAATAAAGCTGAGGCTGAACAAGCTTATTTAGTATAACAGATTTCATATTGTTATTGATTTCATATTGTTATTTTAAGTGTTGTAAATTTCTACACTTGGTGTTCCCACAAATTGATACAATGGGTTCCATGCCTAACAATGCTGTCCAGTGTACATCTTGTGCTATGTATGCACTTATTGATCAATCGGTCGATGGTGGATATATATGCTCCGGATGTCTGTGAATCGCTGATTTGGAAGCCGTCATTCATGATCTAAATAAGCAATTGGCAACACTGAGAGACATTGTTACCATGTAAAAGAGTCTGGATCTCACTGAGCTGGAACTCAATGGGTCAGGGGAGGGGGGGTGGTAGTATGGGGGGAGAGGAAAAGCAAGAAAATGAGGCAGCTAGCTGGATAACAGTTAGAAGGCGGGGTAGGGGTAAAAGTTACAGGGAGGCTAGCCCTGAACAGGCACCTCCAAACAAGTTTGCCCGGTTGGCAGCTAAGGAGGATGTTAGCTCAGGGATGGCACAGCTGCAGCAAGACACATCTGTAAGCTTCAGTAAGAAAGGGAGGGGAAATGGGAGAACAGGGCAGGCAAGACAAGTGCTGGTAGTTGGTGACTCTATTATTAGGGGAACAGACAGGGCAATCTGTCACAAAGACCGGGATTGCCGAACAGTGTGTTGCCTTCCTGGGGCAAGAGTACGGCATGTAGCGGAGCTGGCTGACAGATTGTTGGGAGGGGCTGGCGTGAACCCAGCGGTCATGGTGCATATTGGCACAAATGACATAGGAAGAAGTAGGTGGAAGGTCCTTAAAAATGATTTCAGGGACTTAGGCCGTAAGCTTAAGGCAAGGACCTCAACTGTAGTATTCTCAGAAATACTACCAGTGCCAAGAGCCACACCAGAGAGGCAGCGGGAGATTAGAGAGGTAAACAGGTGGCTCAAAAATTGGAGTAAAAAAGAGGGGTTTGGGTTCTTAGAGAACTGGTCTGACTTCACAGTGGGCTACAGGTTCTTTGGCAGGGATGGGTTGCACCTCAATGGGGAGGGTGCATCTGTTCTGGGGGAGAGGATGGCTAAAAGGTTAGAGTGTTTAAACTAAGCACTGGGGGGGAGGGTAAAAGCAGTTACAAAGGGGAAGTTAGGAAAGAAAGTGACAGTGGGTGTAGACATGAAACTGGGGGTGGAGAGGGGGGAGGGGTTAGCACATCTAGCAGGAATAAGGGCAATATACAAAATTATCAAAATTGTCAATAGCATTTGAAATGCATGCTTACAAATGCTAGAAGCTTGACTAAAAAAATGGATGAACTAGAACTGATAATAACAGAAGAGCAATATGACATAGTGGGGGTAACAGAGACCTGGCTGGATGAAAGCTATGACTGGGCAGTACATTTACAGGGATACTGTGTATTTAGGAGGGACCGTAACAAACGCAAAGGGGGTGGAGTCTGCTTAATTGTAAAATCCTCTCTACAACCCACTCTGCGGGAGGATATATGTGAGGGGAATGACCATGTGGAGTCTGTATGGGTAGAAATACATGGAGGGAGAAACAAAAATAAAATACTGATGGGGGTTTGCTATAAACCTCCAGATATATCCGAATCCATAGAAAATATGATGCTAAGGCAAATAGATATAGCCGCTAAACTAAATGAGGTAGTGATTATGGGGGACTTTAACTACCCAGATATAGACTGGGATGCTGAAACATGTGTTTCGCAGAAAAGTAATAGTTTTTTATCTAAAACAAAAGATGGCTACCTTGCCCAACAAGTTCAAGCTCAAACAAGGGGGAAAGCCATATTGGACCTAATACTAACCAATGTACCAGACAAAGTAATAAAGGTACAGGTTGGGGGACACCTTGGAAGCAGTGATCATAATATCATTAATTTCCAATTAGCAGTCACTAGGGTGCCTTATCAAGGAGCCACAAAAATGCGGGACTTCAAAAAGGCAAAGTTTGACCAACTTAGAAATGCCCTACACTGCATTGACTGGGAAAATGTCCTAAAAAACAAAAGCATGGACGCTAAATGGGATACTTTCAAAGGAATACTTAATTTTCATTGTAACAGATATATACCTTACAGGAATAAAACTATTAGACACACAGGTAAACCGATGTGGCTAAATAAAAAGGTTAAGGGGGCAATAAACAACAAAAAAAAAGGCATTTAAACGTTTAAAGCAGGAAGGGACAGCGGAAGCGTTAAAAAACTACAAAGAAGAAAATAAACAATGTAAACAACAGATAAGGGCAGCTAAGCCGGAGACAGAAAGACTGGTCGCGAAAGAGAGTAAAACTAACCCCAAATTATTCTTTAGCTACATAAACCGTAAAAGGTACAAACCTGAGGGTGTGGGCCCCCTGAAAAGCAAGGAGGGGACCCCTATAGAGGGAAATAAGGAGAAAGCAAATTTGCTTAACAACTTCTTTGCTTCTATATTCACAAAAGAATTTGACATGCCGAGTGAAATGCAGGGGAATAACCGAAACCCTCCAATAAATGTCACTGGTCTAACCAAGGAAGAAGTCCAGCACCGTCTCAAGCAGATAAAAATCGATAAATCACCGGGACCAGATGACATACATCCTCCTGTTTTAAGGGAGTTATGTACAGTAATAGTGTCACGCTCCCGGAACCTCAATTACCACTTGGACAACTCCAGCTCTCTTGGTAAGGGCCTCAACCCCCAATCTCCGCAGCCAGCTTCACCTATAGGAGCCCCCGCTTGCCGAGACGCAGAACACGCCTGCTCGGGATCGGTTGCCCCCAGGACTTTATGGCTCAAAGGATGAGGCCTTACGGTACAGAGTGCTGGAGAGCCCGCGGCTGGAAGTGGAATCGGGTAGCCGGTATGTGAGCGTAAGGATGGCAGTCCAATAGACAGGCAAGGGTCGGCAACAGGAGTGGAGATCGAGGATGGTCAAACAAGCGAGGGTCGGCAACAGGAACGGAGATCAAGGATGGTCAAACTGGCAAGGGTCGGCAACAGGAACGGAGATCAAAATCGAGGACAAACAGCTACAAGGGTCTAGGCGCTATAACAGGCAATGACAGACTGACTGGGTTGAGGTTAAATAGGGAACAGACATAATTGGCCAAGGAGAGTCAGTGTAGTGATTGGTGCAACCAGGAACTTTAAACAGATTGGACACATGGGGCGAGCTGCCCAGAATTCAGAGAGAGCTGATTGGAGGGGAGTGGTGAGGGAGTGACGTGCTGCTGGGGTTGGCCAGTGACAAGGGAACATTCCCCCCACCCACACCTGTTACTTTAATTATTTCTCCTCCGGCGGCCGCGCTGAGAACAGCGGCGCCGGAGGGCATAAACACAACGTGCTCGCGCGTGTGCGCGAGCACGAGCGCCGGAGCCGGGGACGCCGGCCAGAGAGGAACCAGGCGCGCGCGCGCCAGGAGGAAGGAGAGCCGCCGCCCGCCGCGGCCGCCGACCAGGAAGCCGCGCGGCGGTACGGGGAGCGTGACCGGAACGGGGCGCAGGTAAGTGGGTGCTGACATTACCCCCCCCCTCACGAGGGGCCTCCGGACCCTCACCAGGTTTTTCCGGATTGTCACGGTGAAATTTCTTTACCAGAGCCCTGGCGTGAACATCCCTAGAAGAAACCCAGCATCTCTCCTCAGGACCATAACCAACCCAGTCAATTAAATACTGTATAGTATTACGCACTCTACGAGAATCCAAAATCTTGTTTACTTCATATTCTTGTGCATTATCTACTAAAACCGGAGGAGGACCAACAGGAGAAGAGTCTTTAGCAGGCTTCAACAGAGAAACATGAAATGAGTCGGAGATCTTCATAGTAGAAGGAAGCTGTACTTTATAGGTAACATTATTAAGTTTTCTGATAATAGGATAAGGACCAATAAATTTAGGACCCAATTTATAAGAAGGCTGACGGAGAGCGATATTCCTAGTGGAAACCCAAACGAGGTCTCCACACTGAAGGATAGGTTCCTGAGACCTGTGACGATCAGCAAACTTTTTATATTTAACGCGCATAGTTTCTAAATTTTTCTTGACACATGCCCAAACCTCTTTCCGTTTCTGAAGCCACTCTTCTAAGACCGGAAAATCAGAAGGTGCTGCAGAAAAAAAAGAAGCCTTAGGATGCTTTCCATAATTACAGAAGAACGGGGATATTTTGGTACTATCACTCGGCGCATTATTATACGCGAACTCCGCAAAGTCAATAAATTCCGACCACTGCTCCTGAGTGTCAGAGATGTAACATCTTAAATATTGTTCTAGGCTCTGATTCGTTCTTTCGGTCTGCCCATTAGACTGGGGATGATACGCGGAGGACAAAGAAACCTGAATCCCCAAACGTGAACAAAAATTTTTCCAAAATTGTGATATAAATTGCACACCCCGATCGGAAACAATATTTACTGGAATACCATGAAGACGAAAAATATGCGAGATGAACAAGCGCGAAAGTTCCGGAGCCGAGGGTAGCTTGGGTAAAGCAATAAAATGAGCCATCTTACTAAATCTATCAACGACTACCCAAATCACAGTGTTCCCATGCGAGAGGGGTAAATCAACAATAAAATCCATCGAGATGTGAGACCACGGTTCTTTAGGGATCTCAAGCGGAATCAGATACCCACTAGGGGCCTTGTGTACCCCTTTACTTCGTGCACAAACAGGACATGCGTCGATAAGGGTAGTGATATCACGTCTCATAGAAGGCCACCATACATGACGTCGAGCTAAAATAAAAGTTTTACGAATTCCCAGATGCCCGGCAGTTTTGGCGTCGTGGAATTCGCGGATTACGTCGGAACGCAAATGCGGTGGCACAAATTGACGTCCTGCTGGTACATTTACAGGGGAATCATCTTGGAACGGCGCAAGAACATTAGAAAGATCGGGGAGTAGGGCCCCGACCACACAACCTGCAGGTAAAATAGGTTCCCCAAAATCTCCTCGATCTTTACACTCACCGAACATACGCGATAGAGCATCGGCTTTAGTATTTCTTACACCCGGTTTAAAAGTAATAATAAAATTGAAACGTGAAAAAAATAATGCCCAACGGGCCTGTCGAGAATTCAACCTCTTGGCGGAGCCTATATACTCAAGATTTTTATGATCGGTATATACAGTGATAGGATGCAGAGAGCCCTCTAACCAGTGACGCCATTCATCAAATGCCAGTTTAATAGCTAATAGTTCCCTATTGCCAACGTCATAATTTTGTTCCGCGGTATTAAATTTCCGAGAGAAATAGGCACATGGATGCATACGTTCAGGAGATCCAGAGAATTGCGATAAAACAGCCCCCACACCCAATTCAGACGCATCAACCTCAACAATAAAAGGTTTGTTGACGTCTGGGTGCACTAAAACTGGCGCCGAAGTAAAAGCCTGTTTTAGGACACGGAAGGCTTCAATAGCTGATGGTGACCAGTTAACAGTGAACGCGGCTTTGCGGGTGAGATTGGTGAGAGGTGCAACGATACTAGAAAAACCCTTGATAAAGCGTCGATAGAAATTGGCAAACCCTAAAAAGCGTTGTAATTCTTTTAAGGATTTGGGTTGCACCCAATCCCGTACTGCCGAAACTTTTCCCCCATCCATCTCCAACCCCTGACTAGAAATAATATATCCCAAGAAGGGAACGGAGGCGACCTCAAACATACACTTAGAAATTTTAGCGTATAAGTTATTCTCTCTCAACTTCTGGAGGACCAGTTTAACATGTTGCCTGTGTTCGGAAAGGTTCTTAGAGTAAATGAGGATGTCATCCAAGTAAACCACAACGAAGTTACCCAAAAAGTCACGAAACACGTCATTAACGAAGTCTTGAAAGACCGCAGGAGCATTACAAAGGCCAAAAGGCATCACTAAATATTCGTAATGGCCATCCTTAACATTGAACGCCGTTTTCCATTCATCCCCTTGCCGAATACGGATCAGGTTGTAGGCCCCCTTTAGATCTAGTTTAGAAAAAATTCGGGCCCCCACTACCTGATTAAATAAATCACCTATTAAGGGAAGAGGATAACGATTTTTAATAGTGATCTTATTCAAGGCTCTATAATCTATGCAAGGCCTTAAACCCCCATCCTTCTTCTCCACAAAAAAGAAGCCGGCACCCGCCGGTGAAGTAGATGGGCGGATAAAGCCTTTACTCAGATTTTCAGAAATATATTCTTTCATGGCCTGCTCTTCAGCTCGATTCAGATTATAGATTTTGCCCCTAGGAGGAATGGTTCCAGGAAGTAGGTCGATGGGACAGTCATAGGGTCTGTGTGGGGGAAGATTGTCAGCGGACCGCTCAGAAAAGACATCTGCCCAATCTATATAAGGCAGAGGCAGTTCTTGGGGCGAAATCTGCACACTCTTAAGGATGGTGGAGAAGCAATGTGATCTGCAGAAATTACTCCACTTAATCAGATCACCGGACTGCCAATTGAATACGGGGTTATGGAGCTTTAGCCATGGGTATCCCAAAACTACTGGTGTTTCCGGACAATCAAACACCAGAAATTCTATAAGTTCAGTATGAGATGAGCCGGCCACCAATCTGAGAGGGGGGGTCTTGTGACTGACCGGCCCTCCCAGGATGGCCTTCCCGTTGATGGCCAAAACCTGAAGAGACTTTTCTAGAGGTACCAGTGGAACTCCCAGGATGGAGACTATGTTCCGATCCAGGAAGTTACCTGCAGCTCCACTATCTACAAACGCAGATACTGCCTGTTTGGAAGGACCCCAGAAAAGCTCTGTAGGGATTAACATCTTATCATGGTGAGGGTAATGCTTCAATTCACCTAGGTCAGCACCCTCTTCCTGACCTAGGCAAGAAAGTTTCCCGCCGGATATCCCTTATTTGGGCAAGACCTGGCAAAATGCCCCGGGGACCCACAGTAGAGACAGAGACCCAAAGACCGTCTTCGTTGTTTCTCGTCCTGAGAAAGACGGGCTCTGCCAACCTGCATTGGCTCCTCCTGAGGGGGAGAGGAGGAGTTTACCCCACCAGAAGTTGAAGGGCTGGGAGTTTGTGAAGGTCTAAAGGGCGTAGTAGCTCTAACCCTTTCCCTGGCTCTCTCCCTAAGACGCCTATCGATCCTGATGGAGACCTGCATAAGCTGGTCCAAATCTTTTGGAGTAGGGAAGTTGACCAGGGCATCTTTAATATTTTCGGACAGCCCCAAACGGTATTGGCTACACAGGGCTGGATTATTCCAGGTAGATTCTACTGCCCAGCGCCGGAACTCAGCGCTGTAGTCCTCGGCGGAATTCCGACCCTGCTTCAAGGCCCGAAGCCTGTTTTCCGCCGTGGACTGACGATCTGGATCCGCATACAACACTCCCATAGCAGAAAAAAAAGATGTCACGGAGTGTAAGGCAGGATCTTCAGGGAGCAAGCTGAAAGCCCATGACTGGGGATCTCCTTGTAACAAAGAAATAATTAAACCCACCCGTTGGGTTTCTGTGCCAGAAGATAAAGGCCGCAGCCTAAAGTAGAGTTCACACGAATTCTTGAAATTTGAAAAGCCGGCCCGGTCTCCAAAGAATTTTTCGGGCAAAGGAACCTTAGGCTCAGGAATATGAGGTGATACAGCGGGTGTTGAAGTCTGGCGGGTTTCTTGGTTGGCCACCCTCTGGGCAAGTTGATTGATAGCGGTGGCCATCGCCTGCACTTGCTGTACCAGGTCTTCCATAATGATATTTTTTGGCCTGTTATAATGTCACGCTCCCGGAACCTCAATTACCACTTGGACAACTCCAGCTCTCTTGGTAAGGGCCTCAACCCCCAATCTCCGCAGCCAGCTTCACCTATAGGAGCCCCCGCTTGCCGAGACGCAGAACACGCCTGCTCGGGATCGGTTGCCCCCAGGACTTTATGGCTCAAAGGATGAGGCCTTACGGTACAGAGTGCTGGAGAGCCCGCGGCTGGAAGTGGAATCGGGTAGCCGGTATGTGAGCGTAAGGATGGCAGTCCAATAGACAGGCAAGGGTCGGCAACAGGAGTGGAGATCGAGGATGGTCAAACAAGCGAGGGTCGGCAACAGGAACGGAGATCAAGGATGGTCAAACTGGCAAGGGTCGGCAACAGGAACGGAGATCAAAATCGAGGACAAACAGCTACAAGGGTCTAGGCGCTATAACAGGCAATGACAGACTGACTGGGTTGAGGTTAAATAGGGAACAGACATAATTGGCCAAGGAGAGTCAGTGTAGTGATTGGTGCAACCAGGAACTTTAAACAGATTGGACACATGGGGCGAGCTGCCCAGAATTCAGAGAGAGCTGATTGGAGGGGAGTGGTGAGGGAGTGACGTGCTGCTGGGGTTGGCCAGTGACAAGGGAACATTCCCCCCACCCACACCTGTTACTTTAATTATTTCTCCTCCGGCGGCCGCGCTGAGAACAGCGGCGCCGGAGGGCATAAACACAACGTGCTCGCGCGTGTGCGCGAGCACGAGCGCCGGAGCCGGGGACGCCGGCCAGAGAGGAACCAGGCGCGCGCGCGCCAGGAGGAAGGAGAGCCGCCGCCCGCCGCGGCCGCCGACCAGGAAGCCGCGCGGCGGTACGGGGAGCGTGACCGGAACGGGGCGCAGGTAAGTGGGTGCTGACAAATAGACAAGCCATTATTTCTAATATTTGTGGATTCCATAACTACAGGGTCTGTTCCGAGGGATTGGCGCTTGGCAAATGTGGTGCCAATATTCAAAAAGGGATCTAGGGGGGAACCTGGGAACTACAGACCGGTGAGCTTAACATCTGTGGTGGGCAAGCTGTTTGAAGGTTTCTTAAGGGATACTATCCTGGAGCACCTTGGGGAAAATGACCTTATTACTCCATATCAGCATGGATTTATGAGGAATCGCTCCTGCCAGACAAACCTAATCGGCTTTTATGAGGAGGTATGTTCAAGATTGGATCAGGGGGAGTCATTGGATATCATATATCTTGACTTTTCTAAAGCATTTGATACTGTGCCACATAAAAGGCTGGTACAAAAGATGAGAATGCTTGGACTGGGGGAAAACGTGTGCAGATGGGTGGGAAATTGGCTTAACCCTCTCGCTGCCAGCCTACCTGGAGTTTTGTCACCCTTGGTGCCAGACCATTTTGCATTATTTTGCGCTCCCCAGGTTTAAATGTGATTTTTGAAGGGATTTCCAGGGATTTCCCAGGAAAATGATATATTGTTTTTTTCAGCAGAGTCTGGGCTTTAACATGAAATGTCTTGTTTGTAATTTTTTAGGTGTATTCTCAATACTTTTGGGTGAAATATGTGCAAAAAAATAAAAAAAAATCTATTTGTTGCAATTTGTAGTGTTTTTTGTAATAAAAAATGTAAGTTTGTCAATAAAATCTTATTGCATGTGAAACCCCAATTTCTCCCGGTCACAGCGTTACCACATATGTATAGGTAGACACCCTTTCCTGCCCAGGAGACTGAAACAGCGCTTTAGGAGATTTTCAGATAAAATTCAACTATGCACCGTGCTAAGCGCACCTTGCTGTCTTTCCAGAAAAGAACCCTTTAAATTTGAAATACCCCCACAAACTATATATTCTCTGGAAGTATACACCTCAGGCTTTCTAGGCGTACCAGGTTTGTCCACATGGGCGCAATTTTCTGGAAGTGATCCCTCTGGTTACACAGAGTTTCCCTAAAAAAGAATAAAAAAGAAGAATCAAAGCCACATTTTCCTAAAAAAAACTATATGCAAACAGAAAAAAACAAGTAAAATCTGAAAAAGCAACATCCCCCGAACAGAACAATACCCAACATGCATAGGTACTGTCAAGGGAAGAGTTGCCAAACACCCCAAAGTAAAGCATGCGCATAACGGTAATTTTACTTAAAAATTTCAGCTCTGCAGACAAAGTGCGCACCTTGCGATTTTTCAACCAAAACAACCCTTTAAATTTAGAATATCCCCATAAACCATATATTCCCTGAAAGTACATATGTTAAGCTTTCTAAGAGTACTGAGCTTGTTGTAGTGGGCTCATCTTTCTGGAAGTAATCCATTGAAGAATTCTTAGGTTGCACAGGGTTTCCCTAAAAACAATTATAAAAAAAGCAGAATAAAGACCATGTTTTCCTAAAATATCAATATGCAAACAAGAAAAAACGAGCTAAATCTGAAAGCGCAAGGTCCCCTGAGCAGAACAATACCCAACATGCATAGTTACTATTAACCCTTTTAATTGTCAGCCTACTTGAAGTTTTGTCACCCTCTGTTGACAGGTCATTTTTCCCCATTTTGCGGCATGATTAACCGTGATTTTTGCTGGAATTTCCAGAAAAATGATATACATTACATATAAATTTTTGCAGCAGAGTTTAGGCTTTAACATGAAATGTCTTGTTTGTAATTTTTCTACTGTTTTTGGAATATTTCTGCTTAAAAAAACAAAACAAAAAAACAAAAAATATATATTTTTTAGACAATTGTCTCCTTTATTTTAAATAAAACCTTTTTCTTTTAATGAAAACCATATTGCATGTGATAGCCCCATTTCTCCCGATTACAACGGTACCACATATGTATCGGTAGCCCCCGCCCATTCTTGCCCTGGAGACCCCCCAAACTGAAAAGAGCACTTTATTACATTTACAAATAAAATACTATCCACACTATAAACATAAGGGGTTAATTAAAAAAAAATGACATAAGGTCCCCCCTTACGGGGGGGGGGGGGGCATTTTTTGAGTAATTTTTAGGGTTTAGGGTTAGGCTAACCCTAACCCTCACCCTTAAAAAAAAATTTTTGATTTTTTTTTTTCATTTTAAGGGTTAGGGTTAGGCTAACCCTAACCCGTAAAAATTTTAAAAAAATACTTTTTTTTTTTCATTTTAAGGGTTAGGGTTAGGCTAACCCTAACCCTTAAAAATAAAAAAAATGACGTAGAGGGGAACCCATTTTTTTTTTTATTTTAAGGGTTAGGGTTAAGCTAACCCTAACCCTTAAAAATAAAATAAAAATGACGTAAGGTCCCCTTCCCGGGGGGGGGGGACCCATTTTTTTTTTATTTTAAGGGTTAAGGTTAGGGTTAGGCTAAATGACGTAGGGTCCCCCTTACCCATCATAACCAGCCCGGGACCAGCTATGGGGGCTTGTAGGAACAGAGTGGAGGGGACAGCTTTTGTGGCCCCCCACCCTGCAGCCTACGAGCCCACATACCCTGTGTTACTCACCTCACCCGATTGTCAGCTCCTGTGTTCATCAGCTGTCAGATGCCCTGGTGATTGCTGGCCAGAGGAGGGGGGGGGGCAGGGGATCAGAGCATCCCCTGCCCCTCCACTACTCTGCCCAGCGATCACCAGGGCATCTGACAGCTGAGCCAAGGAGAGGCAGCAAGACGCCCGGGAGTGACGCCCAAAGGGGCGGGGCTTAACAGCAAGATGGCGGCGCCCGTCGGGAGAGGAGGGGGAGAGCCCTTTCAGGCTCTCCCCTGAAGCTGAAGAGGCTGGGGGGGCGATCGGAGGCCCCCCCAGTGAAGAGGAGACCCGGAGGGAGGCAGCGCGACTGCAGGTAAGTAAATGTCATTTTTATTTTTTTATTTTTTTACAGTTAGCAGCTGCTGCTGCCAAACGGGGGGGGGGGGCTATTCCGGGGGCTCTCCTGGAGCCATCCAACCCCCCACGGAGGATCGGATGGCACCAAATTAAAGAGAAGACCCGGCCGGATCCAACGAGGGGTCAGGTGAGTATTTTTTATTTTTATTTTTTTTGCTAGCAGGGGGGAAACTTAAGTGGGGGGGAAGCAGGGGGGGAAACTTAAGTCCGCACTTAAGTGGAGTGGAAGCGAGCACGTAGAAACTACGTGCTTGGCACTGAAAGGGTTAATGATTGGAAGCAGAGGGTGGTTATCAATGGTACACACTCAGATTGGGTCACTGTTACTAGTGGAGTACCACAAGGGTCAGTTCTGGGACCAATTCTCTTCAATATATATATATAAATGACATTGGGTATGGATTAAACAGTAAAGTCTCAATCTTTGCAGATGATACTAAGCTGAGTAAAGTAATTAAAACAAAGGAGGACAACAGGCAACTACAAACAGATTTGGATAAATTGGAAGCATGGACAGTTAAATGGCAAATGAAGTTTAACACAGATAAATGTAAGGTTATGCACATGGGAAGGAGAAATCGGTGTCATGATTACACACTAAATAAAGAAACACTTGGTAAAACAACAATGGAAAAGGACCTAGGGGTTTTAGTTGACAATAAGCTCAACTGTAGTAATCAATGCCAGGCAGCTGCTGCCAAGGCAAATAGGATCATGGGGTGCATCAGGAGGGGCATAGGTACTCATGACCAGAGCATCATTTTACCCCTGTACAAGTCACTAGTCAGACCCCATATGGAATACTGTGTACAGTTCTGGGCACCTGTGCTTAAGAAGGACATATCAGAACTGGAGCGCGTTCAAAGAAGGGCAACAAAGTTAATAAAAGGAGTGTGGGGGCTAGAGTACCCGGAAAGATTGTCCAAGTTAGGTTTATTTAGTCTAGAAAAAAGACGATTGAGGGTGATCTAATAACTATGTATAAATATCTTCGGAGTCAATACAAAGATCTGTCCCACAATCTATTTATACCCCGGACTGTAACCATAACCCGGGGGCATCCACTAAGGTTAGAGGAAAGGTGCTTTCTCCACCGACATAGGAGGGGATTTTTCTCTGTAAGAGCAGTGAGACTATGGAACTCGCTGCCAGAGGAGGTAGTAATGATGGATACAGTAAAAACGTTCAAAAGTGGCCTTAATGCCTTCCTGGCATGTAATAACATTTTCAGCTATGGCTACTAGACCACTGGAAGGAGTTAAACAGGCTGAACTGGATGGACTAAAGTCTTTATTCAGCCTTACATACTATGTTACTATGTTACTAGATAGGGTGCAACGTGCAGGTTTGGGATACCCTGCGGCCTGGTGTTTTGACAGCAGGACAAAACCAATTCAAAATGCAATAGCTTAATAAAGCTGAGGATGAACAAGCTGATTTAGTATAAAAGATAGGGTGCAACGTGGTGGTTTGGGATGCCCATGTGGGCTTGGGTTTTTACAGGAGGCCAAAATCCAAATCAAAATGCAATAGCTTAATAAAGCTGAGGCTGAACAAGCTGATTTAGTATAAAAGATAGGGTCACATGTGCTGGTTTGGAATGTCCATGTGGGCTTGCATTTTTACAGGAGGCCAAAAACCAAATCAAAATGCAATAGCTTAATAAAGCTGAGGCTGAACAAGCTTACTTAGGATAACAGATAGGGTGGCATGTGCTGGTTTGGGATGCCCATGTGGGCTGGTGTTTTTAAAGCAGACAAAAACCAATTCAAAATGCAATAGCTTAATAAAGCTGAGGATGAACAAGCTGATTTAGTATAAAAGATAGGGTCACATGTGCTGGTTTGGGATGCCCATGTGGGCTTGGGTTTTTACAGGAGGCCAGAATCTAAATCAAAATGCAATAGCTTAATAAAGCTGAGGCTGAACAAGCTTACTAAGTATAAAAGATAGGGTCACATGTGCTGGTTTGGGATGCCCATGTGGGCTTGGGTTTTAACAGGAGGCCAAAAACCAAATCAAAGTGCAATAGCTTAATAAAGCTGAGGCTGAACAAGCTTACTTAGTATAACAGATAGGGTGGCATGTGCTGGTTTGGGATGCCCATGTGGGCTGGTGTTTTTAAAGCAGACAAAAACCAATTCAAAATGCAATAGCTTAATAAAGCTGGGGGTGAACAAACTGATTTAGTATAAAAGATAGGGTCACATGTGCTGGTTTGGGATGCCCATGTGGGCTGGTGTTTTTAAAGCAGACAAAAACCAATTCAAAATGCAATAGCTTAATAAAGCTGAGGCTGAACAAGCTGATTTAGTATAAAAGATAGGGTCACATGTGATGGTTTGGGATGCCCATGTGGGCTTGGGTTTTTACAGGAGGCCAAAAACCAAATCAAAATGCAATAGCTTAATAAAGCTGAGGCTGAACAAGCTGATTTAGTATAAAAGATAGGGTGCAACGTGGTGGTTTGGGATACCCTGTGGCCTGGTGTTTTGACAGCAGGAAAAAAACTAATTCAAAATGCAATAGCTTAATAAAGCTGAGGCTGAACAAGCTGATTTAGTCTAAAAGATAGGGTCACATGTGCTGGTTTGGGATGCCCATGTGGGCTTGGGTTTTTAAAGCAGACAAAAAACAATTCAAAATACAATAGCTTAATAAAGCTGAGGCTGAACAAGCTTACTTAGTATAACAGATAGGGTGGCATGTGCTGGTTTGGGATGCCCATGTGGGCTGGTGTTTTTAAAGCAGACAAAAACCAATTCAAAATGCAATAGCTTAATAAAGCTGAGGATGAACAAGCTGATTTAGTATAAAATATAGGGTCACATGTGCTGGTTTGGGATGCCCATGTGGGCTGGTGTTTTTAAAGCAGACAAAACCCAATTCAAAATGCAATAGATTAATAAAGCTGGGGCTGAACAAGCTGATTTAGTATAAAAGATAGGGTCACATGTGCTGGTTTGGGATGCCCATGTGGGCTTGGGTTTTTACAGGAGGCCAAAAACCAAATCAAAATGCAATAGCTTAATAAAGCTGAGGCTGAACAAGCTGATTTAGTATAAAAGATAGGGTCACATGTGCTGAAATGGAATGTCAATGTGGCCTGGGGTTTTTACAGCAGCCAAAAAAATAATACAACTAATCCAGTTATGAGAAATGCTTGTGTATAACAGATAGGGTTAAATATGCCACTGCCAAGATGGGATGCACAGTGGCAAGGAATATTTACAGCACAAAGAACACCGATTGAAAACTGATCTGGCAAATGAAAATAAAAAAAAAGCTTTCCCTCTCACTGTCCCTGCCTGGATCGTTCCCGATTTTTCCCTATCTTTCCCTATCTTTTCCTGGTTCTGTCTGCCTCTCTGTAGGTCTCAACGACTGTCCCTGCCTATCTCTGAGTCTCTCCCTATCTGCAGCAACCACCGCTGTTTCTGGAATGCAAGGCTGAAATGCGCAAAAGGAAAATGGCCGCCGTTTATATAGCACAGTGACGTCACCGGGCTTCCTGGCTTCTGATAGGCTGCATGTGACCTTCCCATGATAACTTGCCCCAGGGGATATGTCTGGACATGTTCATCCACCATTTTAGAATGCCTGTAATTGAAATAAATGGAGTTTAAAGGAAAACTTTGATCGATCGAATCGCGGGGAAATTCGGATTCGTTCTGAATCGAATTTTTCATGAAATTCGGAACAAATTCGGGTTCGTCCGGATCGATTCGCTCATCCCTAGTTAGGTTATAAGAAAAGAAGTGTACTTTGAAAAAGATGAATTAATTTCTGCTGCATCTGTATTTCTACAGATTGTTTAGTATAATTAGACTTAAAGCACATTTTGTTCTGCAACCTAATATGTCTAAATGTGTAACACATTCCATGTGGTGTATGCAGATTTGAGGTTGGAAAATAAAGATGACATTCCCCCTCATATCACTGCACACTACAGTAGAAAGGGTAACTTGTGTTTGTACACCTCAGTGTGCTAGACTCATCAGACTCATAACTGATTAGCATAACACCTCATAGTTATGCTAATCAGTAAAAATGCCCCAGTGCAGGGATATGTGATTTATTGTGATAAGTGAGAACAAAACATTTTTTATAGATTTTTTTTTTACTGTGTACAAGTCAAAAAGCTCACTCAGCTGTTTCAGTTCACACCCAAAGGTAAACTTAATTTACCAAATATTTAGCATGACCCTAAGGGTAGATATTTATTGAGGATGAACCAAATATATTATCAAGTCAAGAAAGTTACAATTGTCTGAGACTGAAGCACAGTATTTTTTGCCCTATAAGACGCATTCATTTTTCCCAAAAGTGTGTGTGTGGGGGGGGGGGGGGGGGGGGTGGAGGGGGGAAATGTTTGTGCGCCTTATCGGGGGAATGTAAAAAACAGAAAAACTCTCCTGTTCCTGGCGCTCCCGTGTTGCCTGTCACTCTGCGAGAAGCCAGATCAAGACAGAGGAGCTGCGTCCCGGCCCCACCTCTGCTATCGCTGTCTTTTCAGGCAGCAATAGCAGCGGCTGGGCCAGAGACAGCGCACGCCGCTCCTCCATCTGCTGCCTCTTCCGGGTTCAGCACATGCAAGCACCCAGGTCAGGGCAGCGGGTGGGTGTGGCCTGCACCAACTCGTGCAGGCCACGCCCACCTGCTGCATGGACCTGGGTGCTTGCGTGTGCCAGGAAGAGGCAGCAGTCTCTGGCCCCGCCGCTGCTATTGCTGCTGGAAAAGACAGAGATAGCAGTGGCAGGCCCGGGACAATGCCTGCCGCTGCTTCTTACGGCCAGCTCCGTAAATCGGGTGGGCATGGCCTGCACCGACGCTGATGCAGCGCAGGCCACGCCCACCCGATTCACGGAGTCGGCCGCACTGACTATACTAATGGGGGAGAGGGATGCCACACAGCCTATGGAAATGGGGGAGAGGGATGCCACACAGCCTATGGAAATGGGGAGAGAGGGATGCCACAATGCCAATGGGAATGGGGGGAGAGGGATGCCACACTGCCAATGGGAATGGGGGGAGAGGGATGCCACACTGCCAATGGGAATGGAGGTAGAGGGATGCCACACTGTCAATGGGAATGGGGGTAGAGGGATGCCACATAGCCAATGGGAATGGGGGGAGAGGGATGCCACACTGCCTATGGGAATGGGGGAGAGGAGGATGTCACACTGCCAATGGGAATGGGGGGAGAGGGATGCCACACAGCCAATGGAAATGGGAGAAGGGGGATGCCACACAGCCTATGAAAATAGGGGGGGAGAGGGATACCACACTGCCAATGGGAATGGGGGGAGAGGGATGCCACACTGCCAATGGGAATAGGAGGGGGGATGCCACACTGCCTATATAGGGAATGGGAGGGGGATGCCACACTGGGTATATGGGGAATGGGATGGGGGCATGCTACACTGTCTATGGAATGGGGGCATCCCACACGGCCTATGGGAATGGGATAGGGGAATACCACACTGTCTGTAACGGTGCGTTTTTGGTTTAAAATATTTTTTTCAAAATCTTGGGTGCGTCTTATGGGCAGGTGCGTCTTATATGGCGAAAAATACTGTAAACACTGAATAAATTATCATTTTTTTGCATGGAAAATTAGTCTTGGAATATACTAGACAAGGCAGTATCGGTAATTCTTTAAGAAGTAGTTACCGTATATACTCGAGTATAAGCCGAGTTTTTCAGCCCACTTTTTGGGCTGAAAAAAGCCGCCTCGGCTTATACTCGAGTTAGTGAAATTTTTGGAGGAGAATGGAGGAGAAAAAGGGGCAGGCCATACCGCTGGGCAGGGCCGGATTAACGTAGGGGCGGATGGAGATGGCGCCCGCACCAGAGAGCGAAGAAGAGAGCACCGCGGAGGAACAACCACTCACCGGTTCGGCGGGTGAGGGGGTCTGAGGTCAAGCGGAGAGGCGGCGGCGACTCGCAGAGCAGCCCGGCGGAGGAGTCGACGGAAGAGCCGCAACGGAGACAGCAGAGCCCCGCAGGGAGCAGCCTACACCCAGGTGAAGGTGGGTGTACAAAGATGGCGGCAGCTTGTGCTGGGCAGGGCCGGATTAACGTAGGGGCGGATGGAGATGGCGTCCGCATCAGAGAGCGAGGAAGAGAGCACGGTGGAGGAACAACCACTTACCGGTTCGGCGGGTGAGGGGTCTGAGGTCAAGCGGAGAGGCGGCGGCGACTCGCAGAGCAGCCCGGCGGAGGAGCCGCAACGGAGACAGCAGAGCCCCGCAGGGAGCAGCCTACACCCAGGTGAAGGTGGGTGTAGAAAGATGGCGGCAGCTTGTGCTGGTATAGAGTGAACAAGTTGCTTTCAGTGTTTATCCATACAGTCAATTTGTGCCAACGCTGGGATAAGATCTTTAATCTCGTTAGCATTTTATTAGTTGTTAAATTGTACACTGAGTGCCACTCAGCAGGGAAAAAGCACTAAGCCGGTCAAACCGGCATCTCATATTTGCTCAGAGCGCAGTGCTGCCGGAGGAAGTGTAATGGGCCCCCTCCACATTGTTGTTAGCAGTGACACTGGGGGCGAGGTGGGGGGAGAGACAGGACACCAGGGAGAAAGCAAGAAAGGAGGAATTTATTTAAGGAGGAATTTAATCCCAGTTACCAGGAATGCAGCAGGAGCCACTTAGATCACATCGTATGGCCTATACAGTATGTGACCTCTTATACACTCTCAACCCCCCAGAACCCACCCTAGGCTTATACTCGAGTCAATAACTTTTCCAGTTTTTTGTGGTAAAATTAGGTGCCTCGGCTTATATTCGGGTCGGTATACTCGAGTATATACGGTAAGTTACTTATGGATGCATAAATTACACCTGTACTGTAAAAACCAAAATGACTTTTTTCACTATCAAGTTTTTGCACCTTTGACTCGACAAACCAATCCTTATAATATAGATACCTCATATCTCTTGTAAAAGAACATTGCTTTGGTTAGCAATAATAAAGCAGATTTAACAACCTGTGATGTTAACAATGAAACATATTGCAGGTAGTTCTTCCCCTACATTATTACTGGAAGCAGTTTAGGTAAGTATATTAAATAGCATTTCTTTCTGGAATACTTGGTGAATTTCTTTATCTTTAAAAAGGGAAAACTCGTGGTTCTTCTGTCCATGGTGCCTGGGTCGGCCTCCTCTGTAAAGAGGGGATTGCTTAGACACTTACTTACGGCTGCTAGGGCAGTGATTCCACGGCACTGGCGCACCGGGAACACGCCGGGAGTCATGGAATGGGTACAGGAGGTGGAGAACATCAGGAGGATGGAGGAGTTGGTAATGGGGGGGGATGAGAGCGGGAGTCGGAGATTTAACATGACATGGACGGCGTGGATGGTAAGCCGAGCCACCCCCGAATTTAGTGCATTTCTGTCCTCCCTAAGATAGGATCGATGGATGGCGTATAACGAGGTTATCCCTCGGGGCCCCTGTGTGTCGAGCTGGTCCCTTGGGCCTGGGTTTCCTTCAGACATTAATACACCCCGTTGGCCGGGACCTGCCGGCGTTCTCCCCGCCCCTCCTGTCCTCACTGTCCCCCCCCCCTCCTCGTCCCTCACCAACATGTTTGTAGTCTATATGTAATATCTAGCCACAGCTGTTTCCTTTTTTCTTCTGTCCTCTCTCCCTTACATTTCCCTTTCTTTCCTCAGTAATATTTTTTCCTTCTCTATCTTGGAGTGGTATGACGGATTAATATACTTAATGTAGTGTAATACATCCAGCACGGTAAGCTATATGTTGGAAGCCCGAGCGATTGAGTATAAGACAATACCAGAAGTAGATAAGTGCGCTTGGGTTGATAACTCTTGTATTACTATGTCGTACAGCAGCAGGTGGAACTTTTGCTGTATTTTCAACACTCCAGGATATGTCTGTTTTCTATGTTCTTAAATCAATAAAAACATATTGAACAAAAAAGGGAAAACTCCTTTTTGTCAGGTTTTTGGTGTTCTGCCTTATTGTTTTCCTCTTCTGGACTGTAAGTGTGTTAAGATTGGGCCATACCTGTGATTTACTCAATATGCTGTTTCCAAGTTTCTTATATTCCTGTGGATGTGTTGATAAAGTGAAAGCCTCCATTAAATGTCTATATATCTCAGAATCCTTCCAATGTAACAGTTGAGTTTATCAGCAGCTTTGGCTAAATCAAGCAGCAGTAATGACCTCCCCAGGTGAGAATGCTGCCAGGAAGCCTTTGGCTACTGAAACACAAGACAATGTAATTCCCCCATCTGATGAAGCTGAATTAGAGCAGGGTGGGGTTACACCTGTGAGTTTAGGAATGTGGAGCATTGTCTCTGCCTCAGCAAATCAGATGATTTGCCAGAGTCGGGAAGTCTCTGCTGTGTACACCAATCCAGCCAGAGAGCCAGCACTCCAGATACTTTCAAAAGATGTGTATTAAGACATAGCTGCAATCCAACATCACGGTAAACACCTTGTTGCTGGAGAAAATGGTTTTCTTTTAACACAGATTTGCAAACAAATCAAAAAGAGAAAAATTCACAGATAAGGATTTTTCTGTGTGTGTACTTTTTGTAATTCTTTCCTCCCATTCCCATAGGCAGTGTGGCATTCCCCCTCGCATTCTCCATTCTAGGCAGTGTGGGATTCCCCCCTCCAACTCCCATGGGCAGTGTGGCATGCCCCCCTCCAAATCCCCATAGGCAGAATCGCATTCCCCCTCCTAATCCCCATAGTCAGTGTGTCATGTCCCCCTCCAAATCCCCATAGGCAGCATGGCACTCCCCCTCCTAATCCTCATAGTCAGTGTGGCATTCCCTCCTCCCATTCCCCATAGGCAGTGTGTCATGTCCCCCTCCCATTCCCCATAGGCAGTGTGCCACCCCCTTCAATTCCCATAGGCATAGGCATGTGGCATTCCCCCTAAATAAAATTGCGTTTGCCAACCTCCTTCCATAAAATGTCCTTTTTTTCATCACATTAAAGTGGACCAACACCCAGGATTTTGACTATCCTGGGTTCTGGTCCACTCCCCCCCCCCCCCGATCGGGGTGCCTCGCTATGTGAAACCCCCCAGATTTCCATTAAAAACTCACCTTGCCCCGCTCCTACAACGCATGCGCAGCCGCTCGTCCAATCAGCTCGCTTGGAGCCGCTGTGGTATGCACGTCAAAGCGTCGTCAAACCCCAGCCGCTCCGAGCGCGCTGGCGGCCAAATCTCGCACTTCCCTCAAACAGGGAGCACGCCAGCGCCAGTCATTCACAAATGGCCTGCTGGAGAGAAGCGCAAGATGCGGCCCGCGCATGCGGCGTTGGACCGGGAATAAGGTAAGATTAGCGGCCGTCCTGGGGGGTTTCACACGGCGGGGCATCCCGATTTGGATGGATCGGATCGGCCTGGGTATCTTATAGATTTGTAGGGGTATGGACCCCTACATCAGTTCATACTCCATTACCAGCAGCAATGAGTGAAAAGCTTGGCAGCCCATAGCATGGGCCAGTGCAGGACACCGGACCTGTGCTATAGGGCATATGGGCTTGTAATGTTCAGGGCCAGGGGCAGATTGAGCAGCCCTTGAACCCTGGAATTAAAAGCCCCTATGCTCGGAAGGTGAGGTTTAAATTTAAAAATATACTACCTCTAAGCACTGGGGTTTGCTGGATTGGTAATGCTTAGAGGGGGGACCCCATGCTTTTTTTTACATTTTTGGCTGGAAAATTATTTCAAATTTAACCCGCACCCAACATGTTTAAAATATATATTTTTTTAATGTGTGGGGTCTGCCCTCTAAGCATTACCAACCCAGCAAACCAAGCATAGGGGCTTGTGATTCCAGGGCTCAAGGGCCGCCCAGCCAGCATCTGGCTCTGAACATTACAATCTCATATGCACTATAGCACAGGTACAGTGTCCCGCACGGCCCGTGCTATATGCTTCTATGTGTTGCCATGTGTTGCCAGGCTCATCCACACCACCCTGGCCATTGGTGGTGCAGGAAATGGAGTATGCCCAAGGGATCCCTTACCAGTTACCAGAAAGTGTGAAAAAACACACAAACAGATTTGAAAAAAACATATTCTTCTTAATTACCTTATATTTGCCTGCCCCACCAAGCTCCTGCACAGGCTCCTTTAAATGTATATCCTTAGATGACCTGGTGGCACTTAGAAAGGAGGGGAACACAGATTCCTTGCTGGGGACTCCATGATGTGCAGCTGGGGAGCGGCTTTTATATTAAGAGACGGGTCCACCCTTGGAATCTCGCTGACATTACTTATGTTGTCCCAAAAGGGGAGGGGCCTAGAGGGGTGGCATGGCAAAATCCCCTTATGTGATGTCAGGGAGTTTCCATGGAGGCCACCCCTCCAAGTATAAAAGCCGGCTCCCCCAGGCCCTCACTCTCCCAGCTAGTCCCTTGCTGTGGAGTGTGTAAGGCTATCATTTATTAGATAAAAATTGTATCTAACTAAAAATGCCTAAAAAGTACCAAAAAAGCAGCCCACCAACCAGCTTTTCCGTGTTCGGGCCGAACATCAAAGCCCCCCACCACAGACTTTTGGGTGAAGTCTGTTTCCGGGTTCGGAGACCCAAACTTGGCGGTTGGGGTTCCCTCACCACTATTCACAAACATTGATGCTTCATGGGGAGGCGGAGTTTTGAGAGATGTACTCAGCATACAGTAAAAATTATAGCTTTTGTTTTTGAAAATCCTCTGTACCTATGATTGGGCAGTTCTACGGGTGGGGTACACTTAATGGGGTAGATATTTTATTTTAGACATTATAAGAGGTTCATTTTAATGTGTTTGGATTTCACATAGAACAGCTGTTATTTTCTAAATTCTAAAATAAAAATTTGCATCGCACCTGCACCATTATGTCTACAAAGGATTTTGAGATTTTTAAATAGATAAAGGTTAATAGATGAAATGTTGTTTTTTTTCACTTTATTGTGTGCTGAGCGAGAAAAGTTCTCACTGCCTCTCAAAACGCAGCCCTTCCAAAAGAATGGACTGAAATATACTAAGGGTATTAGCCCAGAAAGGATCTTTATATGGTGGTTAATTTTAACCATAATCAATGTATTTTGTATGCATATTCTTTTAATCTGTGTACTAAGTAAAATTATGAGATGTTATATTTAAGCCTGAGCGAGGTTTCTTAGTATGGTTTCATAACAATCTGGATTTGTCCAATCCAAGAGCCCTGTTGATAGGGAACCCAACTATTTTGCAAGCTTTTTTGCAAATAATATGGTGGGATACACCACAATTGCTAACAATTAGATAACACAATCAATAGGTTAAGAATTTTTCTATTTAGAAAAGCATAATGAAGATTTTCTACAACAATCAGGATACCCACTGTCTCCACAAAATCCACTTGTATGTCCTCACACCAAACCCCTACATTCATATGTAACAATCCCCACATACTAGTAATACACATGACGTTTGGCTTACCTCTCTGAATATATGGGTCCTCAATTTATAGTCTTCCCCTATCAGTCCTACATCTTAACTAGGTTCCCAATACTCAACTGATCTAAGCTCCCACCAATGGGAAGCATACAATTATTATAGGAAAACTAATTTACCAAATTACTGTGCCAAAGATTTCTTCTGGGAGTAGTGTTGTACAATCAATGCCACTGTTTTCCTCCAAGCCACCTCTGACACCTCTATTTACCAATATGCCCCTCCTCCTATGAAACATATATGGTGGAAGTGTCCGCAATTTCTGAAACATAAAGGAGACGTATTAGAGTATAGATTTTCCTACCTGCTGGGGGCCATATACCAATCAGTAAATAACTTCAAGTTGGATTCTAATAGTGAAGTGTTGTGAGAACCTTTAGAACTACAAACCGCCCATTTAACTGAGTTAGGCATAACTTTTCAAAAATAGTAATATTAACTCCATTCCCTTCTTTATCCTAGTAAGAGAATTGCATTATTTGTCTATATGTGTATTCTTCGGGTTGTATTTTTCGCTTATAGTATCCCAAAGAGCTAATGCATTAGACAATGCAGGACATAATATAGCTGGCCTTTTTACCTTAGCTATCCACATGAGAGAATCAATGTTCTCATGTGGATAGCTAAGGTTCTATAATTACCCAGCTGGGCTCATCTCCACTAATAAACATTTGTGTTAGTTTGGCTAACTAAGCAGAAACAAAATAACTATATACATTTGGGACACCAAAGCAAACCCCCGTTATGGTTTGCTATATATTAAATTCTCTGGTTCCCTTATTCTTCTTTTGCCTGCCCACTCTAGTCTGAAATTTCTGTAAATCTGCTTTCAGGATAGGAATTGGAAGTGTTCTGAACAAATATAACATTCTAGGTAACAAAGTCATTTTAAATGCCCTAATGTGCCCCAACCAAGACAGCCTCAGACCAGACAAGTGGGTTGATTCAAAGAAACATGTAACAGCTTGGATTTGGCTCACGATCATCCTATTTTTCCCGTCCGCTCGTGCGTTCGTATGAACTTGCGAGTGATTCAATAAGCAAATACGTTTCTATCCTAAAATATACGTCCGTTCGTATGGCAGTTCGGGAATCAGACCTATGTCAGTTTCCATCCTGAATTTTCCGTTTCATTTCTCAGGTTGCAACATTGGTTTTGCCCTTTTTCCTTTTTTGTCTGGACGTAAATCCTTCTGATCTTGCGGCTCCGCACTACAAACTTACCTCATTAAAGTGCATTCTAAATATTTGGTATTTTAATTTTCTTTATTTCATTCATTTTGTAGTAACCAACCATTAATGAATGCATTTGCATAAGTAAATCTTACTTTGTTTAATTTTTAGTTAACTTGCATTTTTTACTTGTGGATTTAATTTTAATATTTATGGCCTCGGCCATGCTGATACATGCAGTTCATTGGAGCTCAAGACGCGCAGACTCCTCCACATAGCCAAAAAACCTGTTCACGAACAGCAATCCGGCTGCTAAAAGGTGTCGGCTGTGGCTTTCTTTTAAAACGCGTTTAGAGGTTTCTCTGAATCACACCTAAACACATCCAATTAACCTAAGTTTTACGTTTTGATCCTAAAATTTAGGAACGAACTTCCGCTGATCGTAAGAGCATATACGCATTCGTACGTAGGCTCGTGCGAGTCGGAAATGGCCAAAAAAACAGGAAAAAATGACTAACACCCACCCAAACTTACGATTCTCGATACGAAATCAATTAACTTTTGCTCTTTGAATCGAGGGGAAGGAGTCCGTGTCTCCTCCCAATTTATGAAATAATGAATTGTAATTGGTTTTATATAATAAATAAAACTGATGGGTTAGTTGGATCCCAAGAAAATTATCAGAAAATATCAGTTTTCCAAATGAGATTAAAGGATTGATTTAAATTAAGATCCTCTTGGTCTCAAATTCAAAGCCCCGTAGTATCATTGAATTTTAAGCCAAAAATGTTGCTAAATTCTTGAGCATCGTAAATACATTAGGAAGTCTAGGGTGTGGAAACAAACAATAGAACATTGTTAGTAAATAATGCACATATATGTTCCCCTCCCCCAAACTCCACCCCCCAACATCCCTGTTTAATATAATTGTTCTTGCCAATCGTTCCACCGACAACACAAATAATAATGGTGACAAGTAATGGTGACGAGTACTCCAGTATATATTAACCTCCTTAGCGGTGATCCCGAGCGTGACTCGGGGTTAATTTGCGCTGTAAGTAGCGGTAACCCCGAGTCACGCTCGGGATCTATTTGGCAGAGGAGCAGGGCGGCGCAGTCTCCTTACCTTCTCCCTGCGATCCAGCGATTTCCCCGCTGCGATCGCAGGTGAGAGCCGCGGCTGCGGCGTCCGTCGCACTTCCGGGTTCCGTCTCTGTGAGCCGCAGAGGCTCATGGGGGCGGAGCCATGCGTCAGAGACAAATGTAATGGTAACGCTTTCGTTACCATTACATTTGCCTCTATCATAATGCCAGGGGGGTTAATAGAGATATGTGCTGAACTTTGCAGGTCCATCTGCCCAAAGATGATCATGGATTTCACATAGTTCATGCCAGACATGGAAGAAGAATGATTGGCTGCACAGCACTACTGGGGTCTGGGTGCCCCCTTATCCCACATCTTCCTTTAACCCTTTAAGTGCCAGCCTTCCTAGAATTTTTGTCACCCTTTGTTGCCAGACCACATTTCACTATTTTGCGCTCCACATGTTCAACCTTGATTTTTGAAGGGATTTCCAGAGGTTTTCCAGAAAAATTATATATTGTTTTTTTTCAGCAGCCTGGGCTTCCCCATGAAATGTATTGTTTGGCCTTTTTTTAGTGTATTCTCAATACTTCTGGGTGAAATATGTGCAAAAAAAATTAAAAAATAATTTTTTTGCAATTTGTAGTGTTTTTTTGTAATAAAAAATGTAAGTTTGTCAATAAAATCATATTGCGTGTGAATCCACAATTTCTTCTGGTTACAGCGGTACCACATATGTATTGGTAGATACCCTTTCCTGCCCAGGAGACTCCCCCAAACTGAAACAGAGCTTTAGGAGATTTTCAGATAAAATACAACTATGCTACGTGCTAAGCGCACCTTGCAGTTTTTCCAGAAAACCAAGCCTTTACATTTGAAATACCCCCATAAACTATATATTCTCTGGAAGTACACGCCCCAAGCTTTCTAGGCATACCAGGCTTGTTTATGTGGGTGTAGTTTTGTGAAAGTAATCCCTCAATCAATTCTTTGGTTGCACAGAGTTTCCCTAAAAAGGATAAAAAATAAGAATCAAAGCCACACTTTCCTAAAAAAAACTATATGCAAACAAGAAAAAACAAGTAAAATCTGAAAAAGCAACATCCCCCGAACAGAACAATACCCAACATGCATAGCTACTGTCAAGGGAAGAGTTGGCAAACACCCCAAAGTAAAGCATGTGCGTAACGGTAATTTTACTTGAAAATTTCAACTCTGCAGACAAAGTGCACAAGTTGCAATTTTTCAACCAAAACAACCCTTTCTATTTAGAATTCCCCCCACAAACCATATATTCCCTGAAAGTACACATGTTAAGCTTTCTAAGCGTACCAAGCTTGTGGTAGTGGGCTCATCTTTCTGGAAGTAATCCCTTGAAGAATTCTTAGGTTGCACAGGGTTTCCCTAAAGAAATTATAAAAAAGCAGAACAGAAAACATGGTTTCCTAAAATATTAATATGCAAACAAGAAAAAACAAGCTAAATCTGAAAGCGCAAGGTCCATCAAGCAGAACAATACCCAACATGCATAGGTACTATTACCCTTTTAATTGCCAGCCTACTTGAAGTTTTGTCTCTCTCTGTTGACAGGTCATTTTTCCCCATTTTGCGCCAAGTTTAACCGCTATTTTTGCTGGAATTTCCAGAAAAATTACATATATATTTTTTGCAGCAGAGTTTAGGCTTTAACATGAAATGTCCTGTTTGTAATTTTTTTACTGTTTTTTAAATATTTTTGCGTAAAAAAATAAATAAATAAAAGAATATTTTTTAGACAATTGTCTCCTTTATTTTAAATAAAACATTTGTTTTCTTAATGAAAACCATATTGCATGTGAAAGCGCCATTTCTCCCGACTAAAACTGTACCACATATGTATCGGTAGCCCCCCATTCTTGCCCAGGAGACCCCCCAAACTGAAAAGAGCACTTTATAACATTTACAAATAAAATAGAACTACTATCCACACTATAAACATTAGGGGTTAATTTAAAAATAAAATGACATAGGGTCCCTGCTCCTACCCAGCATAACCAGCCCAGGACCAGCTATGGGGGCTTGTAGGAACAGGGTGCAGGGGCCAGCTTTGGTGGCCCCCACCCTGCCGGCTAAAAGGCCCGTGGGCTGGGTTCTTCTGCCCCCCCCTGGGCTTTGGGGAGGCAGGTAATGGGGGGTCTCTGGGTTAATGGCAAGTCACCCGCTAGCCGCAGGTGACTTGCCAGCCCCCAGCCTTGTGAACTGGTATGGGGTCTCATGGATCCTTTATCAGTTCACAAGGGGTTAAGTGTAAAAAAAAACACACAGAGACAAGAAAGAAATATATATATATATTTTTTTTTTATACTTACCTCCTACCCATCCTTCACCACTGTGTCCCACGTGATCACTCTGGCTTCTGCACTCCTGCTGCTGCTGGAAGCCTTTTATAGCTGCTGGGTGACAGAGCATAAGGGGTTAATTTTTAAAAAAATGACATAGGGTCCCCCTCCTGGGGGGGACCCCATTTTTTTGAAATTTTAAGGATTAAAAACCCTTAAAAAAAAAAAAATTACATGGGGTCCCCCCTACCCGTCCTACAAGCCCCCATAGCTGGTCCCGGGCTGGTTATAACAGGGTGCAGGGGCCTGTCGGCCTTTGGTGGCCCCCCACCCTGCAGCCTACAAGCCCACATACCCTCTGTGGGCCCGGGCTCTTCTGCCCCCCCTTGGGCTTTGGGGAGGCAGGTAATTGGGGGTGCCAGGGGTTAATAGCAAGTCACCCGCTAGCAGCAGGTGACTTGCCAGCCCCCAGCCTTGTGAACTGATATTTTTCGTTCGTTCAGATAACTTACGTTGTTGGGATGGGCTTGCGTCTGATTCAGAAAGCTGATTTCCGATGGACCACCACCCTATAAATCCGTTTCATTTCCGATCCACTTACGGGACCTTTGAGGGCTCGGATTGCCATTGTTGAACATGTTTTGCGGCTATGTGGAGGAGTCTGCGCGCCTTTAGCACCAAGGCATTGCATGTATCAGCATGGCCGAGGCCATAAATTGTATAGCAATGCATACCTAAATCAATACATTTCATGTATGCCTTATAGAAACATTTTAATGCTGACCTTAATTAGTCCTTAGCATGTAAACCTTTATTTCCCACACATCTATATAATTGCTATATTTTTTTAGACTTATGTCCTGTGTGAATTATATTTGGATTGTTGAACTTGAATCTTAATTTGTTGTAGGAGTTCTTGTTTTAGTCGGTTACCTTTGCTTTGTGTAATTATTTTATATTTGGTTGCAAGAACCGCAAGATGTGCCACTCACACAACATACAAGCAGTGTTTGTTCCAGCTATGCGATTCCTCAGTGTTCTTGCAGGGCATCCAGGGTCGTCCCATGATGCTTATATATTGCAGAGCTCCGGCTTATTTCGTCAGTTTGAGTCAGGAGAATTATCTGGTGGATGGCTCCTGGGTAAGTTTGCTCACATTCCATCAATCCATTTTCACTGTATGGCAATGAATATAGTTGATGACTCATGTCTTAACTGGCTGTTTTTAGCCCTTGATGACATGTTAAACAATATTGTAGCTTAGAATGTGTATTTTATGTTAGTATTTTTAAATTCTTTCAGGGGATTCTGGATATCCACTCCTGCCCTTGCTCCTGATGCCCGTTCTTTGCCTGCAGAATGCGGGCCAGGGGTTCTCTAATCGGGCACAATGCAAAACCCGGGCCGTGGTGGCGAGGGCCCTCTGGCTTTTGAAGTCCAGATTTAGGTGTTTGGACCATACGGGGGGGGGGGGGGGGGGGGGCACTGCAGTATGACCCCAACAAGGTTATACCAATATTTTAATTTACGTTTTTCAACAGGGACCATACGTGCCAGAGTGGCACAACTGAGTGTCAGGGTCCTTCAGTTGGTGGGCGAGATGCAGGAGCTGCGCGAATCATTGGGGACCAAAGATGAAGAATAATATTCTGTGGCCTGCCATTGCTATGTATTTTGTTTTTTATAGTTGTAAAATTTGAAATTGTCAAAAATGTTTAAGATTTTATATTTTATGATGGAATAAAAAAAATGTTTCAGTGTCATTTCATTTACAAAATACATTAACACAAAACTAATGAGCCCAGAAATATTTAAAGATGAATATTCACATGACCGAGAAGTGATCTGGGTAAGTTTTAGGGGGCTAAAATGGAAGAAGAACCTAACCGCGAAGTGGTTTGGGTGAGCTTTAAGGGTCCAAAAGGGAAGATGGAGGATAGTGCTAAGTGATTTAGCTAAACATTGTAGTAGAAGTGAGGGTGGCAAATATGTAGGCGACCACTTTAATGAGTTAAGTTTGTAGTGCACAGGCGCAAGATCATAAGGATTTCCGTCTGGACGATTATTTATTGAAAAAGGGAAACAGAAACTAACGGGAAACATAAAGGATTCGTGGGAGGATACGATGGGAAAAGGGCAAAAACGAAAGCCTACGTTGTAACATGTGAAAATGAAACAGAAAAGTCACGCTGGAAAATGACATCCTCGTATTCGTACTCTGCCGTACGAACGGACGGAAACTTTAGAGAAGGATTGCAATGCATGCATAGAGTCGCTCGCACACTCATACGAGAACGGAAACATTTAAAAAAAAAACAGATCGGCACTAAAACGAAAGTTTTTTTTTCATCTCTCTGAATCGAGCCTAATGTCTATTAATACTGAAGGTGAGTACTGTCTGGAGTACTGAGGGGGAAATTGAATACGCTTGCTCCCATTGTTTCTGTTTTATATATGTTTTATACAGCAGCTGTGAACTATGTTTAGCTTACTTGTGGCATCCCAAGTGCCATCCCGAACACAGACAATAATGTTTGTCATTGATTCAGCATAGTTTTCTGTAGGAAAATTCTCTCAAAAAGTTTAAACTTGTGTGATTGAGGGAGTGTTTGGAACAGGGGCATTTGGGCGACATAGGGTTTTTGTGTGCCGACATTTCACCAAAAAATTACAATTACATCCCTGAATACTGGTATGATTCAGGGAGTGTTTGGAACGGGTAACCTTGGGCAAGATTGGGTTTTACTGTGCTGGCATTTTGCAAAGAAAAATCACAAGAAAATGTTTTCAAAATGTTCAAACTCAGTAAACATTAGTATTGTAGGGGCAGATGCGGTGGAAAGAGGTGGACATGATGCTGAGGCTACATAGGGAGAATAGGACATAATATGTGCTGAGGTGTCTTGGCTGGGATGTACATTGGACCTGGGTAGGGGGAAGAAAGATTCAGGGGATGGAACTGAAAGAGAGCTTAAGAGGGGAGTGCTAGATGCAGCAGCACACTGGAGGGATTGGAAGGAATTCCAGCACATGTTGCATTTGAGGTGGGCTGCATGTTGGGGGCATACACCCAGCCCGCCCCAAAATGGTTCCACTGAGAATTCTCCCAACTCTGCCTCTGACCAGTCTTCTCCTGTTAAGGCAAAACACATCTAAACAACAATATATAAAATATATATAAATACCGCGCTCAGAAACTAATTTGTGATAATAGGAGCAATCATGAAAATAATAATCTTAGGTACAGCTCAACGTGCTAAACTTGAATCCCACCATCAAGAAAATAGAACAGAAAAAAACAAACAAAAACACAGAGCTAAATGTGACTTAATTAAAGTCCTCTTTAAAGTCCTTAAATAACCAGCAATCACAGCAATATCGCAGACACTTCAACCAATCAGCTCCACCCGTTGGGGGTACGATTCCTCAATATATATTGGAAACCTGGCCAGCTATACCAATATATATTGAGGAATCGTACCCCCAACGGGTGGAGCTGATTGGTTGAAGTGTCTGCGATATTGCTGTGATTGCTGGTTATTTAATCAGTTCTGGTAAGAGTACCAAATCGGTGGTGGAATTGCACAATTGGATTGCTGATGTTCACGGTGGATTTCTGATCACAAGTTTAAGGACTTTAAAGAGGACTTTAATTAAGTCACACTTAGCTCTGCGTTTTTGTTTGTTATTTTCAAAACACATCTAAAGGTGACCATTTGCTGGGGAGACACTGCCACTCATATGACATCATTTTCTACAATGTGGGTAAATAACATCATGACCATTATCAGACAGAAAAATAAATGTCAATTTGGTGTGGCTGTGGGATAATACACATTACAATTGCTATTGTGTATATGTATATTCCAAAAATGCACTGAATGCTTCATGTAAAACAGTGATTCTAAAGTAGGATATGTTAATATTGCCACATTTAACAGCTGGCAAGGTCTTAATTCCGTGGTCTGGAGGCCAGCCGCATTGTGTTGTTTCTGGCTCCTAGCAATCAACTTCTTAACATGGTGTAAGGATAATGAGACACGTAAGAACTTGGCTTTGTTGTGTACTTGCTGGCACAGACCTGCACTTCCAGCACAGACCTGCTTGTATCTTTTACCAATAATTATAAAGAGAATTACCACCTGCCCCTTCACAAACCCCCATCAGCTCCAGCCTGTAAGTGAGATGGGAGCAGCAAAAGCTTAGCGTAACACTGAAATGAAGTATGACAAACGTGGATTACTCTATGTGCTTGCTCTGCTGCTAGAATAGTTTCTATTGCATCAATTTGCTCAAGTGTCAAATGTATGGAGTTCCAAGAATTTTGTGTCTGAGATATTGATTTTCTAAGCATGCTTCAAGGAAAGAACATAAGAGTTATAACTCAAAGAAACCATCAAAGAAAGGACAGGCCGGCAGGCATGCCCCACCTCTGTACATTTCCACATAGAAAGTGAAAACATAGCCAGAAAAACCAGAGTGATTTAGAAATCTTTAGTAATCTGCGGACCCAAGCATCTGTCACATGATCTATGCCCTGGCATTGGTCTAGGGGAAAAATTGTGAAGAAATTATGTCAAGAGGCAGACTAGTCTAATCTTATATTTCCTTGTGTTAATCTTTCCAGACAGAGCTGTCAGTTAACAGCACTGGGAAAGTTCAGAGAATTCTTCAGAGGCAGGTGCTCAAATTTCCAAAGGAGCATTTGTCCAGCTATGACCATTGCTAGGATAAGGTTTCAGGATGATCAAAACATTTTAAGCCATAATCGATTGTCTATTCTTAATCACAGTTGGTCGCATGGTGTCAGACTCTCCCACCAGAGCATCAAAAGATCCTTCAGTGGGCCCCAGGCACCTACTCAGGTCCACCATCTGGGCAGTACAGAAGACTAATGCAGTGTTTCTAGCTTGTCTGAGATGTGTTTTTTATTTCGTAAGTTACATTTGTTATTTGGTTAATAAGCGCTGCATTTTTTATGATGCAACAATCAAATTCTGTTTTATCTGAAACCTAGGCTCTTAGATTGATTTCCTTTTATGGGTTCCAAGAATGATTTCCTTTGATGGGCACAATGCATTCTGATGGCATACGTCCATTCACTGAAAAAGGAGTCTCCCAGTCTCAGTCACATACTGGAAGATCTATAGCCTTAACAGTATGGAAACTGGATGTAGTGACAAGAACAGAAACATAAGGCATAACATATAACAAATACAAAACATCAGCAATAAAAAAATAGCAAAACAACTGAACTGGACCTGAACTACAGTCTATAAAAATCTAAACTAACGTAAGGGCTATGGCTCTCAAGATGCTTGCTAGTTATTTATCATCGATGCAAGACATTGACCCTGATTCCAGCAGCCTCCAAGGGAAGGATAATGAGGCCGGATTACCAAAGACTTGGGAGGGGGGATCTAGCATCTCCCCAACTCTTGGAGGCCTGTTGATTCAGGCAAGACACTTCTTGGGGAACCCTAATTTGGGATACCCCATTGTGTAAACCCCCCCAGAAGCCACATTTTACTCTCCTTGTCCAGGAACCCTCACTACATTTCTGTACCGCGGCCACATCGCGGCCCCCCTCTAGCCATATTCGCACCCACGTCTGGCCTTTCTGAATGGGCAGCGCAGGCATGCAACGCCTAGGAGGTGAGCGGGGGATACGGCCGACGGTGCACTCAGCTCCCTTCGGTGTCACTGGCCTGCTTAGCTGTTCAAGCAGCTTAGCTGTCAGCGGAGCTGAAGGGAGCCGTGTGAAAACAAGCACACTGATTGGTTGAGTGGGCTCATTCTTGCCAGAATCTGCTTCGTGGGAGTGACAGGAAGATGAGTGAATGAGGTGACCTGGGGGGATACACATAGTGGGGAATCCCAATTTGGGATGCCTCCACGGAGAGGAACAATACCCCGAAAAGTAAAAATTGGGTGTGTTGTTCCTGTTTAAGCGATTTTAGAGAACTATGCCCAGTAGCTTATTTGCCATGTTATGACAAGTGAGCCACAGGGTCAACTTCTGAATACATAATTATTCCAAAGTTATTTATGGTGTGGTTCTTCTATATAACTGCAAATTAATAAGTATTTGTGATATTGAAAATAGTATAATATTCATCCCTTGATTCGTGCTTTGACATTCTATGCCACTAAAATAGAAAAAAAACAGGAATTTTCAATATCCTGCCCTGGGGACATCCTTTTAGACTGTGGAGTGCTCCTTAAATGTCAACATCTCAATCAAAACATGGATTGGGGTTTGCGAATGCACATACTTCACTTTGACACTTGGAGGCATAGCCCATTACTGGCCACATGGGGATCAACAGAGCATGAAAAGTATGTGTTGTAAAACACTGTTCAATCACTCTTCAGTTACGCATTCCATTAATCTAGCATTACAGAGGAAACAAAGAGACAACACCACCCTTTAAATCCCTTTTCTGGCAGTTAAGCACATTTCCTGGAATAATGTAAAAGACTGCTGTTTGAAGCAGATAGAAGGTGCAGGTGCTGCTAACTACTTGTGCAGTGCTGAAAACAAATGCTAATCTGATAATTCATATATTTATCCAATGTGTGTTGAAAACACAACACACAACAAATTGTAGTAACTTAATTACCAGGAAAATCAAAGTTCACAGATAATTATATACAATCACAATTCCAAAACACTTGTGATGTAACAAAAACTAGAATGCAATGATTTGCAAATTTCATTTAACCAGGTTGTATTTACAATAAAGTACGGAAGACATATCAGAATTGAATGTGGTGGTGGCGGGTGGGTAGTTAGGGATCTGGGGGGAGGGGGAGTGGGTATATATATAAAACATAATGTAAAATGATATGTGCACAAGCTATGATATTATAGATTTTTTTGTGTGTTCTCTAGAAGCTGAAGAATAATGTGGTTTGGGATTTTTATGTTGGGAAGGTATCAGGAGAGGGGATAATAGAAAAGGGTTAAGGATAAGGCTTTTTTCCTCTAGTGCAGTAATGAATAAAGAAAAGGGAAGTGGTTGGATGTTGGAAGGGAAAAGTATATGGGATACACATAGATATGTATTTAAAGCTGACCAATACCCACATTTTTAACTAGCATCCCCTGAATTTCTCCCCCCATGAAGAGGACCTTTTGCCAATTTTCACTGCCCCTACTTTAATCTAATCCCAGGTAATGCCACCTGTTTTAGCTGTAAAGCTCTGCCTCCTCCATCCATTGCCACTGTTGTGTGTGATTGCCACAACGATGTAATGACTGATTGCCTGCCATCTTACGGAGAGGGACAGAGGTTCCAGGATGATTCAAAAAGTGAAAATATCTATTTCTAGTTTTACTCCCTAAGAGGGGAGTATTGGCAGGAGCTTTGGCCAAATGTATTTTACAAGTTCAGTGGGTAAATTATGTTGATTTAATCGGAGGTAAAAGGTAGTATACATATTTCATATTGACAAAAATAGTCAGGAGATGATGCAATGGTAGTCTGTTACCTTTATAACTGCTTTTTAATAACACCTCCTAGAAGAGCAATATTGAGCATTTCTGCAATTCTAACGGTGGGTGGAAAGAGTAAATCATATTTCTGGTGTGAATGGGAAAAGGATATTGGTAGAGGAATCAAAAAAGAAGAATAATGGAAAAAGGTGTTTGTGTTAAATAGCAAGTCAAAGTACAGTAAATGGGATGCAAATATGTGACCCAATGGTATCTTACCCCAAATAAATAAAAAACAATGTATCCTAAGATGTCGATAAAATTATAGAGATGTAGAGCAAATGGGGGTTCATTTATCCATGTGTTTTGGAAATGTAAGAAAATCACATAGTATTGGCTGGAAGTATGTAAAGCCATTAGAGAAGTTACAGGTGAATGATTGAACCCAATCTGGTGGTTTTCCATTTGCCTTTGAGTGATCAAAGTGTCACAAATATAAAAATTCGTTAGTGTTAGATTAAGAAATGCTGCTAGGAGACTTTTCCCTAAATTTTCGAAACAAGAGGCTGTACCTACAATTAATGATTGGAGAAGGGAGGTGCAGGAGATCAAGAAGATGGAGGAATTGACAGTGGCAATATATGGGAGAGATGGGGAATTTCAGGGGATATGAGGGGGAGTGAGAGATAATTAATGATCTTTTCTTTATTTTTTCCACTTGCTCTTGTTTTCCTTTTTTTCTATTTCTTTGTCGCTCTCTCTCTCTCTCTCTTGCTTTCTCTTTCTATTATTTTTTTTTTTATGTTCTGAAATGAAGAGCGATTGAGTAGTTGTAAAAGTGTTTGGTATGAGTATGGTGTTGGGAAGGAGGGGCAGAAAGAATCAAGAGCTAAATAAAAGTTAATAGGCCCTTGTACACATGAGACATGAATTAATATAGATAATTTGTAAGTATGGATTTGTAATTTATTATAAAGGTCACAATTTATGGTGTGGCCTTTTCTTTTGCTAACATTTTCTTAAAATAAAGGATTAAAAAAAAAAGAAATTGAAAGGCAAAAGTTGGCACAGGGTTAAAAAAAGGCTAAAAAATGTAAGTGGTACTAATTGAAACCTGCTGGAGGGTCGATAACATTTGTATATATGCATAAGACAAATAATAGGTTCACCAACCTGTTGAAAATTTGGGGAACAAAAAAATGTTCCTCAACTTAGAAGACCTTGAATATCCCAATATCTATAGTACATGATATCAAATGATTCTGAGATGGATGCTTGTGATCTACAGGCCCTCACACAGCACTGCAAGTCCCTGCCCTGAGCTAAACATTTTTTTAGAGGGACAAATTTGGGACACTTGAATTGTGACAAATTGCTAGTTTAATTTCTGATAGTGATAACATTGGTCACACATCATACAATGTTGTTGCTATTCAAAATTAACCTAGCAATTTGTTAAGCTGTCACAATTTAGACATCCCAGATTGTGATCAGCTTACCCTATCCGGGCATTAATACAAAAACATTTGTACTCATTTTTTGTCCCCTATAGCTCATACATTAGTAAACACCAAGCACCCCGCCAAGCAGAGCAGGTCTAAATTCTCTGCCTTCTCCTGGACCAAATCATGCTCCTCCACACACTCGCTCCGTGCCGATTAATTAATGGAATGGGCATGCAATGGGGCCAGTGGAGAATGTTGAAGAATGGACAATGGCAGTAATAAATCTTAGTGACTGGTAAGTGTTAAAACACCGAAGCTAGATAGGGCTGCTTGGGACAGAAGGGGAGTTATGCAAATCACTGCATGCGCTCAGGAATACTTGTAAATTAAGGGTCTGCCAATGTGGTTTGCCATGCAGTCCACAAATGCTAGTTAACGTCATTTTGTAGATATGAACATATAAAATGCTATATTCACTGTTTATCCCCTGCTGACGATTCCTGCTGGTGTGGTGCTCTGATTGGTGCACTTGCTAGATCGTCCAATCCACCATGATTGTCACTTTGTCATTCATCACAGGAACTATGGCACTTCCCCTCTATTACACTTATGCCCTTATTCATCAAGCGATAGCGCCAGGTAATGTCTGACGAGCGCCAGGTAGCGGCAGCTAACGGCGACTACTGACTCAAGTACGCCCGGCGGCGGTCACAATGACGCATTTATCAAGCAAAATGAGGCTAGCGCCGGCGAGAGCGACGGCTAGCGCGGCATTCATCATGAAGCCGCCTGGACCGAACAGCGCCGCTGCAAATTCCCTCACAGCGCCAGGTATGAGCTGTCGCTCCCTGGCGATGTCCAATGCATTTCAATGGAGCAATCTATAATTAATCATAATTAATTGGTATTTTTTTTTTTTTAATGTCAAAAATTCGGAGACCACTTCTGCAATGTTAGGATTTATTTTTAAGTAAAAAAAAAATTTAAAACTAATTTGTGCAGAATTGATCTAACAGGTCTGAGATTAATGTATTCATATTACAAAAATGATTCTAAACACATGTATAATGTTACATTCCAAAAATATGGTTGTTTAGGGGTTAAAAACAAGTTAATACACATCGCCGCCAGCGCTCTGGGGTTTAAACAAGGAATGGACAGCGACAGCACATTCGGAGCGTGATTTGTTAATGAATATGAAGCTAGCCGTTCGCTCTGGCCATTCGTTGTCAGGCGCACACATACAACGCTGGACCTGTGAAACAGCGACCCCCCAGCCCGTATTCAACATTACCGCACACCGACTGAGTCGCTGTCATCAAGCTAACGCCAGCTAAGCACAGCGAATACTGGCTGGCGCTGAAAAAATCACGCTACAGTCGCTCATCTGTCGCTACCTGGCGCTATTAATGAATCGGCCTCAAGGAATGGACAGCGACAGCACATTCGGAGTGTGATTTTTTGATGAATATGAAGCTAGCCGTTCGCTCTGGCCATTCGTTGTCAGGCGCTCACATACAACGCTGGACCTGTGAAACAGCGACCCCCCCAGCCCGTATTCAACATTACCGCACACCGACTGAGTCGCTGTCATCAAGCTAATGCCGGCCAAGCACAGCGAATACTGGCTGGCGCTGAAAAAATCACGCTACAGTCGCTCATCTGTCGCTACCTGGCGCTATTGATGAATCGGCCTCTTAGTCACTCCCCTTCCATTGCAGTGAATAGAGGGACATGCCATATAACCATAAAAAATTGCAGGGAGCAGTGGACAGCAGTGTGAAGATCGAGACTTGGATTGGGCAATCTATGGCATATATATTCATAGGCAGCTTACAGTTCGTAAAAGCCACTATCAATCTTGAGCAGTATATGGAGGTCAAAGAACAAAAGATGCTCCCACTAAGACATTTCCTTCAGGGAAGGTCTTTTGCAGAATAAGAGTACGGGTGTTAAACTGACCAGCTTGCAGTCCAGACCTTTCACCAGTAGAAACTATTTGGTTCATTATGAAATGTAAAATCCAGAAAAGAAGACCCAGAACTGTTGAGCAGCTAGATCCTACATTAGACAAGAATGGTACAACATTTATCTCCCAATACTCAAGCAATTGGTCTCCTCACTTACCAGGATTTTACAGACTGTTGCAAAAAGAGGAGGGGATGCTACATAATGGTAGACTGTCCCAACGTTTATAACTGTGTTGCTGCCATCAATTTCTAAATGATTTAAACCAGACCTTCAGCATCATTTAATGAAAAGCCCAAACCTTTAAAAACTATTTCCCAGCATCTAAAATGAATATATTTTACTTTTTTAGTCACTTTCGATTCTTTCCACCACTGGGCTGCAACTGTGTTCAGGACTGTAGGTTACGGGTGCCGTCATCTTGCCTCAAAAGCATCACATACTGAGGAGAGGGTGCAAAAGGTCAGATAGCGGGTTATAGCTGTGCTGTGCACAGACAGAGCAGAGGCAGGGTCGGGAAAAGGACAGCTGCTAGGGCGGCACAGTCAAAAAACACTTCCTATTTGCAGGCAGCCTTAGACTCCATGAGCCACCACCTTGGATGATTAAAGGTTCATAAAACGCAGTAGACGCAGGTAGGATAATTTTTTTATGTGGGCAAACTGTATGTACAGAGTGGGGGAAACATATAATATAAGCTCCTTTTCGGGGTGAAGGTCCGGTTTAATGTATTCAAATGAAATGAAACATTTCAAACTTTCACCTTTAACTGATGTGTTCTGTGTTCTATTGTTTATCTTCTGATAAGTGTAGTTAATCGAAGTTGTGCATTCCAGTGGTGCACCTAGGATTTTGCCAGCTTCCGATTTGAGCAGGGGAGAGTGGTTCTGGCAGAGGAGTGGCCCAGAAGAGGTATGGCACCTCACAAGAAGCATACCTCTCTATTTTTTAAAATTGGAAAGAGGAGGAAGAGGACAGTGGCAGGGGTGGTGAGTAGAGATGAGCGAACTTTTGAAAAGTTCGATTCGGCCGATTCGCCGAATTTCACAAAGAAATTCGGGTTCGCCCGAATCGAACTTTTACGAAGTTCCCCATCAAAAATGCCGGCATGGTGGGAGCGGGCCCTCTGATGACGCGCCCTCAGATGACAGCTGAGAGCGGCGCCGGCCTCCACGCTCCGGACCTGCAGGTAAGTGTTTGCTTTTTTTTTTAAATGCCGGCATGGTGGGAGCGGGCCGGCCGGTTCCGCTGACAGCGGAGCCGGCCGGCCCGCTCCCACCATGCCGGCAAAAATGCTTTTGTTTTTTTGTTTTGTTTTTTAAATGCCGGCATGGTGGGAGCGGGCCGGCCGGCTTTACCGGCCCGCCGGCCGGCTCCCACCATGCCGGCATTTTTTTTTTTAATTTCAGGAAAAATTCGATCGGCACGAACCACAAAATATTCGGGTTCGTGCCGAATCGAATATTTCCTGAAATTCGGAGCGAATTCCGGTTCGTCAGAACCGGTTCGCTCATCTCTAGTGGTGAGGTTAGACAAGTGTTAGAGGACAGCAGCAGAGGGTGGAGGGATTAGGTAAATGGCAGAGGACAGTGGCAGGGAGGTGAAGAGGTTAGGGCAACGGCAGGAGTGGTGAGGTTAGACGAGTGGTGGAGGACATCAACAGACGGTGGAGGGGTTAGCTGGGTGGTAGAGGACAGAGGCAAGAATAGGTGAGTGATTACATGGCACAGCATAGTCTTTACTTTCTTTGGTATTATATTTACAATTAGTTTTTCTGCTGTGGATTGTAATATCCAGAGCGTGAACTTGGAGGTATACATTATATCAAATCTGAATTAGTAGGTCATCTGTATCAAACTAATCTGCTGGCAGCTTTCTAAGTGGATCTTGTATATATGATGTATCTTTTAATAAATTATCTATTTTCGTTACATTCATCTTGTTACACATGCCAGACACTGCTGCCTAAATACAGTTCACGTTTTACATATTTACATGCATCTGTGATCCCTTCTTGTTGTATATATATATATGTACTGGGGGTTTCCATTATGCAGAAATTGCATAATTGCATGCAGTATCTATGGGATACTGATGATTTTCTACCCTCCAAACTAAGATCTCTTCCTATTCTAAATGTAGCTGCAATTCTAAACAGCATCAGAATTCTTAACTGATTAAAGGAGCATGGTCCTCAACAATAATTATTTTTAATTTCAATAAAATAAAATTGTTTCATTAAGAAAATGCAACCACTATGGATTGTTTGGCAGGCTCTACTTTTCTATTCTATTTGTTGGGCACTTGGACGAGGAGCATGTCTTTCCTTGACAATGCATTTGTATCTAAGGGATACTGATTATTTTCTGCCCTCTAGGCCAGAGGTTCCCAACTTTTTTTCATTATGTACCACTTCACTCTATTTGCCAATGATATCAAGTCCATGTCAGTTGTCAATCAACCAAACTTGTGGTAAAAACACAGAAAAGTGAACATTTAAAGTGAACTTAAGAGAAACTTACATAACTTGTTTTCATCAGTCTTTAGAGCAGTTTTGTACTTCACTACTAGATAAGGTTTGCTATAGTATAGATGGCAGCAGATCAGGTTGGGATAGAGGTCAGTCTACAGACTTGTTAAGTATGATAGGATTTCAAGTACCTTCAGTAATACTAGTTCCGCTGGTTGGGAACCCCAGCTCCAGACTTAGCCCTTTACATATTCTAAATGAAGCTGAACAGCATCAGAATTATTTACTTATTAAATGAACATGGTCCTCAACAATAATTATTTAGCATTTCAAAAAATACTATGGATTGTTTGGCAGCCTCAACAGTTCTAACCTCATTTGGACTTGGGGGAGGAATATGTTTTTTTGTTACGAAAGGGGTTTTACAAAGTTAATTTATTCTTTGCAACATGTGCTATACAATCTTCACATCTTCTACAAACCCACTGGTCTCAACAGATAATATTAGTATTAAGAACCCACTCATTTTACAAAGACTACTTTACAAATGACTTGTTGATATTTTCCCAGTCTCAGTTTTGTCCTCCTAAAGTCTAACTCAGAGAGAATAAGTAGGTGCTTCTTTGCACAGGCTGTCTGGATCCTCAATCAGGTTTTATTTGTAGTAATGCTAAAAATGCAGGAACCATGTTTTTCAAATGAACTGAACAATCTATGTCTCTTGCTACAGGGCACCGGAATTGAAATAATTCTGAAATATATGGGCTGTAACATAACTCATAAAAATACAATTTCACAGCTGCTTGCAAAACATTACATTCCTAAACTTTATTCCTGATGCTTATTAACATTCTGCCCATGCCTAATGAAGGACTTCCTCTCCATATGATTAACACCCTAAATGGGGATCTCCTGAATTTTGTAACTAGGGTTCTTTTAAGAATTTAGAGCCGCTGTAACAATAATTTGTATCCGGCTTCATATCTACATTTGTGTGACAATCAGCCTGATTCAGTTCCTCTCTCTTGCACACATTTCCGCCAATGGGAACAATGTCAAAGGACCGTATTTGGTCAAAGGACCGTATTTGGTCTACTTTCTTTATTTGGTGATTCAGAGTGTTAGGGCGAGCGCTGCACGCCCGTCTCACAGCAAGTCACTTACCTCCATGGCTGCATGCAGCCGTCATTCATCTTGCAGCACTTCCTCATGGCTGCATCCAGCTGCCGCCCTTCCCCCCATGCTTCCTTCTCACATGCTCAGGTGCACGCACGTCTCCGTCCACTAGAGGGCGAGCGCACTGGATTCCTGAGATTTAAAGGGCCTGTACAGCACTGATTGGTGTTTGGTCATCCAATCCTGCATCCTCTTCCCCTATTTAAAGAGGCACTTCCTTCCTTCAGTGCCAGATCTTGGTCTCTCCATGCTTGTTGAAAGTCAGACATTCTTGGATTGCTCACCCGTGTACCGACCTCTGCCTGTCCCCGACTCTGAACCTTTGCTGCCTGCCCCGACCTCGGCTACTCACCTTTACCGCGAACCTGTGCTGCCAGCCCTGATCTCTGCCTGTACTTACTACGCCTTTTGCCTGGCACTTGTGTACCTCACTGAACCTCGGCTGACTGTGGGACTGGGCCGCTATTAGGGGGTAGCGACCTGGGGGTCACTCGCCGCACAAGACCAACCTGCCTTGCGGTGGGCTCTGGTGAATACCGGTGGCCTCTTAGACTCCGCTCCCCTGACACGGTCCCCGCCATCGGTCCCACAGTTAAAGCGGATCCACACCCGAGTCCGCTCCACCCGGTCCGTACGCATGTGTACGCCAGACCGAGTGTCACCGTATAAATACGGCTCAAGTCGTCCATAACATTATGGGGTTTGCCTGCACTTGTGCAGGATTCTGAGTCGTGGGATTTTTTTGACCTATAAAAGTCATAGGTTTCCGGTTCAAACTTACGTCATCTATTTGCTAGCATGAAAACTTGAACAATCTACGATGGAGCCACTTGATGAGTTGTGTAAAGAGTATGAGCACCTGAAAGAGTGTTCGCTGTACCTTCTAGAGCTTAGGCATACCCGCATACCTGCAGTCGTCTGGTGTTCGAATTGACCTGCAGCAAGTGTTAGAATTGACCTGACTGAACTGCCTTCCTCTTGAGAAGCTTTACTGCAGCCCCACCACAAGAAAGGGGCATGCAGTTGGAGGTATGACCAAATTGCATGGCTGCCTTAAATTTTTAGTGAATCCTTCCAAAGGCTAGGGGCACTGTAGGTTGGCATGTCCCAGCCTTCGCTGAGCCACGCTCTGACTAAATCACTTTGACTGTGCTCATGCCCCTCTTTGAATGTCCCCTTTCCCTTATCTCTGTTACAGTAACAAATGCTTAGTCCGAGCATCCTACCGTCAGGGATTTCTCAGCGGAGAAATCCCGATTGTAGTAAGTGACCAGAGACTGAGAGACCGAGGAGGATATGTGGTAAACTGTGTTTAATAGTAATAAACAGCGATAAGTCAACAGAGCACACTTCAACCAGACTGCTATACAGATTACAAGTGGAACATATAACATATGTGTAAGGAAACTATACAAGAAAACAGGTGATCACAGAGTGCTACAGCTGCTGTGCAGAAATATGGGTAAATTGTAAAATATAAACATGCTCTGGCTGTACATACACAAGATGGAGTCAGGAAACCTGCACGCACAAGGATCCAAAGAAAGTCCAAAATCCAAAGCGGAAACACAGCTGAGGGGAAGTGAAACACAGTAGCTGATGCAAGATCTAGGTTCTTGAGACAGTAACCTGTGCCCTTGAAACCTTTAAAATCAGCGCCTGGGTAACCAAATTCAGACCTTCCTATGACTTTAGGAAACCCTTCCAGATCTCCTTGAGCCAGCGGGACACTGAAAAAATCCCCATATGCAACCCGAGGTGTTTTAGAACCACAAGCACGTGGGGAATCTTCAAGGTCTTCTCTAAGATTACTCGAAAGAGGGTGATCAGGTTCAGGCTTAAGGCAGATCTTACTGGAGCCCTCAGGAGGGCATGCAAGGACAGAAGTAACTGGGTACGCCAGTGCAGAGGCAACAACTGGGCACGCCGGTACGGAGGCAACAACTGGGCACGCCGGTATGGAGGCAACAACTGGGCACGCCGGTACGGAGGCAACAACTGGGCACACCGGTATGGAGGCAACAAGTGGACCGGGCAAGGCAGGTGGACCAACCTCAGGCGCTCCTACCTCAGGTGAACTAGGAGATACTTCGACAGGAGGAGATACTTCGACAGGAGGAGATAACTCGACAGGAGGCGATAACGCGACAGAATGTTTAGGTTGACAAACAGACATTAAGCCGGGCTCACAAACAGGTACAGGATCAACATCATAGGCAAAGAATGAGTCAGGCTCAAAGACATACATTGGGTCAGGGTCACAGACCGACATTGAGTTAAGTTCAAAGCTAAACATAGAGTCGTGGTTGAAGACAGGCATAGCTTTAAGCTCGAGGGCAGACACTGGATCACAGACAGACTTAGAAGCAGACTCACAGACAGGTTCAGGCATGAGCTCACAGTGAGGTTCAGGTTGAGTCACTAGAGTTACAGGCTCGCGTTGATTTATTGGGGTCACCGGCATGGATTGATGATCAACAGCAGACTGGAGCACCCTAAAGGACTGGAAGGAGGACAGAACTGATGGATGGTGGTGATCCTCTGAATCGGATATATCAATCCAGGCATCAAACCCACTGTCATCCTCATCCTCCACTTCAGACACATCAGTCCAGGCATCTGACTCGCTATCAACCTCATCCTCTACATTAGACACAGAGGCAATAGATTGAGCTGGAGTTTCTGATTTCTGGGCTGAACAAACTGCCGTCAGATTCAGGTCAGCCTCAGGAATACATAAATAAGATGTGTTATATACAGACCAAGACAGGGCTGGGCCCCTGTACAGACCAAGACAGGGCTGGGCCCCCGCACAGACCAAGACAGGGCTGGGCCCCCACACAGACCAAGACAGGGCTGGGCCCCCGCACAGACCAAGACAGGGCTGGGCCCCTGTACAGACCAAGACAGGGCTGGGCCCCCGTACAGACCAAGACAGGGCTGGGCCCCCGTACAGACCAAGACAGGGCTGGGCCCCCAAACAGACCAAGACAGGAAGGCCCAAAGGCCCAGCTAAAACTAGAAGGCAGTAAGCCCAAATTCAAAACAAGAGGGCCGAAGGCCCAACTAAGACTAGAGGAACCACAAGACCCAGGTACAGACCAAGACAGGGCTGGGCCCCCGTACAGACCAAGACAGGAAGGCCCAAAGGCCCAACTAAAACTAGAAGGCAGTAAGCCCAAATTCAAGACAAGAGGGCTGAAGGCCCAACTAAGACTAGAGGAACCACAAGACCCAGGACAGACAGCATTACAGACACTATGAAAAGCAAAATCTAGGGCTGGCACTAGGACCCTACACAACAAAGCCAGATCAGTCTTTACAGTCTCCTGGCCTTTTGGGGATCAGCATTCTGTCAGGGATTTATCAGCGGAGAAATCCCGATTGTAGTAAGGGACCAGAAATTGAGACTGAGAGACAGAGGCAGATATGTGGTAAACTGTGTTTAATAGTAATAAACAGTGATAAGTCAACAGAGCACACTTCAACCAGACTGCTGTACAGATTACAAGTGGAACATATAACATATGTGTAAGGAAACTATACAACAAAACAGGGGATCACAGAGTGCTACAGCTGCTGTCCAGAAATATAGGTAAATTGGAAAACATAAACACGCTCTGGCTGTACATACACAAGATGGAGCCAGGAAACCTGCACGCACAAGGATCCAAAGAAAGTCCTAAATCCAAGGCGGAAACACAGCTGAGATAAGGGAAGCGAAACACAATAGCTGAGGCAGGAGTCCTGGGTTCAGGGTTCAGATTTCAGGGTTCCTGGGATCTGGGTACAGATTTCTGGGTTCAAGGTGACAATCCAATGCTAATCCACTGCCTGAATGAGTTGATCAGCTTATATAGGCTAAGAAGTCACAGGTGCTGGCTGATTACCAGCACCTCTGCAGGACAGAGCCATCTGCTGGTGGAGCAGCATATTGCAGGGGAAAGTTCCAGAAAAGGAGCCAGCCAGAAGCAGTATTAAACAGAGGCACACTCTGAAGCTGTGGAGGAACTCCACACCTGACACCTGCCTTACCTTTTGCTTGTTTGGCCCTATTATTTTGTAATACTTAATATTTGGTCTAGGCTGTTTTGATGTTATGTTGCCTGTTAGTAATTTAATTTCCATTTTCATTTGTCTTTTAGGTGATTCAGGTTATCCGTTGCTGCCCTGACTCCTGATACCCTGCTTAAGCCCCCAGACACATGGCCAGAAGGCTTGTAATGTGGCCCATCACCACACACAGGCTGTAGCTGAGCATGCCTTTGGGCTGTTGAAGACTAGATTTCGCTGTCCGGACCACACAGGGGATGCCATTCAACACAAGCCAGAGAAGGTCATGCAAATTATCATGGTGTGCATCAGCCTTCATAACTTTACCTTGAGCAAGAGGGTGGCAGCATATTTGGAGGAGACAACCCCTGCTTCTGCTCCAGAGATTCCAGGCCATATATAAGCTGGCGCCCAGAGCCCTGCAACCCAAAGCATTCACCAACCATAACTCCTCCCGCAACACTTTGGGGGTTGAGCAGGACCAGGACCCAGCCAGTTGATCATAATTTTTAGCAACACCATCTAGCAAAACCTCCAGCTGGGCATCATTAAATTGGCCACTCAACTTGCTCCTTGTTAATTTGGGCCCAGGGTGAGTGGCCGATGCTTTGGTCTGCTGGGTGGTGTCTTGGCTAAAGGAGGAGTGACTATGCCCACACCTATGCCCAGAATGCATGGATTCCAGGCTACTGGCCGGGGAAAGTACAGGCCTGGCTGTGATGACACTGCTCAGCCTTTGGCTCCCCCATTGGCTCCGCATGGGGCTCAGCTGTGGACTCCACACTGGGGTCTGTCCAGGGGTCCACATAGTGCTCCACTGTCCTGACCATTGGTTGGTCTGTGGTGGGATGTGCCTTGAGCCCTGGTGTTCTCACTCCCGCAGCTGATGCCTCAAACTGCTGCAGGTGGTTATCAGCAGGGGAGTTCCTGCAGGAGGAAAGCCAGGTTCTGGGGCTGGGACTGCGGTACCTGGGCTGGATGCTGCTGGTTCCTCGGCCGTGCCTGTGTTCCTGGCTCTGGGGACTGTGGTGGAGTCTATGGTGTGGCATAGTGATATCCAAAATATGAGCAAAGGCACATGGCACCATAGTAAGGGTGGAGGCCTGGCCTTCCAACTATACAGGGCCACAGTACTTTGCCACTGCTGTCACGTGGGCCACTGCAACGCAGGGGTGCCTAAATGATTTATGTTTGACATTTCTATGCAATCAGCTACTATTGTGGGATGTAAGAGCTGGCCTTGTTGCTGGCTGAGGTTAGCGAGCCCTATCCGACTGTATGAGCAGCATGGAGAGTTAGGCGCGCCTTTTGGCCTAAGTGCATCTGCGCTTACAATTAGCTACTACTGTGGAACGGGAGAGATGGCTTTGCCTTGTTGCTGGCCATGGTCAGTGAGCCCTATCCGACTGTAGTAGTGGAGAGTTAGGCGCACCTTTTGGCCTAACTGTGTCTGCGAATGCAATTCGCTACTATTGTGGGATGGGAGAGTTGGATTAGTTAGCACTGGCATACACTGGTGTATACGAGGCTTGGGTGCTTGCACCCTCCCTGAAAATTGCTTAAAGGGGCAAGGCCATGCATGTGTAAGTGCATGCATAAGTTAACAATGCCCACCTGTTTGTTGTCTGCAGTCTTTCATGGATCAAAGATATGACTTCAAACCCAACAGACATGATGAGAAGCAGAAGAAGTGGCAGTCCATGTGAGTCACCCAAATAATGTCGCACTAGTCGGACCTCAAACAGTGAAAGTGGCCCTGGGTGCGGAGGTTATACAGCCAGAACTTCCTAGGTAAGTGGATGTACAACAGAGAAGGTGAGATATCAGGGTAATGAGAAACATGTTTTACAAAATGACATTTTCTTTTGAAGTTGGGGTGTTCTGGCTGTGGACCAAGCCCACCCAGAGGTGAGGAGTCCAACCAGTGGGGCCAAGAAGACAGGGTGTGGGTGTAAGACAGCAGCCCCAAAGCCTGCCATCGACCTCTTCCTCCTCTGAAGCTGCTCCACTACCAGTCATGGCGCAACAGAGAAGGGTGACCACCTAAAAATATGCACTAATCCATTTGGGTAAGTATGTGCAAGAACATGCAGGCTACATGGGATGCCCTAGATACCAGCAGGGTGGAGAAAAGTAAGTATGTGTAAGGACATGCAGACTACAAGGGATGCCGTAGATGCCAGCAGGGGGAAGAAAAGCAAGTTACGTCCGAAAACAGGTAAAAACTCAGCTTTCGAAACAACTTCGACTGCAAATACCATAAATGCTCAACTAAACCTTATGAGTACGAAAATCAAATACGGCCACTTACGCATGAACAAACTTTTCTCGGCGCCGCCTGTGAATGGCACGTTCATAACTTCCCAGCTACCGAGATCAGTTCCCAAAAAAACGAACATTCACGGGCAGGCTCTGAATCTAATAGCTCATCTCAATGCCTAAGGGGGGCCACTGGGATAAAATATATTCAATAATAAAAAGTGATGTCATTTTAGAAGGCGAAATAAAACTTTTCATATAACAGCAAACATAGCCAATATATATTGCCCAAAAGTTCATCATCTGTATAGTATCATAATTTGGAAAGTATAGCAAGTATAAAGCGGTGAAAATTTAGAAATTGATGAGCATCCTGAATTTCAGAAAGATAACATGTATATTAAAGGAGTTATGCCACTTTATATTATAATTATTATATAATTTTGTTTTGCAGCTTATAAACTTCTAGGAGCATATTAGCTATTATTCATTGGGGTTGGCTTGGGTTATCTCCATAAAAAGTTCCTGTGTAAGGGGACAAGCTATATTTCCCAACCAACCCCCGACCTATAGAGACTCTCAACATCTGGATAGACTTGATAGAAGCCTGACTGCCTCTAACCTATTATCACTTGCCATCATTTAAAGAAAGGAGGAGCCATTCATCTCTGTTGCTTCAGTCTTTAACATCTATTTGTATCCAGCTGAAATAAAAAACAGAAAAAATGTTACTGTATGAGCTATGAAAGGGCTCCATTTAAAGCGGAACAAAACCTGGGATTTTTACATTCCCAGGTTTTGTTTCATTCCCTGGGGGAATCACGATTTAGGATTCCCTGCTGTGTGAAACCCCCCAGTTTGCACAGTAAAACACCTCTCCCCTGACCAACGGCACATGTACGGGTGCTCAGACAATGAGAACCGTTTTCTGTGTTTATGTCTTTTGGAATAATTGACATGATGGGAAGTGTGCTGCTGTATTCCCTGCATGTGCGCGTGTTTCCGAGACACCTGTCGAAGCACAGCGGTGGCTCTTATTGGACAAGAGCCCACTCATGCGCCGTTGGACTGGGAAAGGTGACCTGGGGGGTTGACATAGCAGGGCATCCTGATTTGGGGGTTTTGTTCTGCTTTAATATTCGCACCGGGCCCTGTCAAATTTAGTTAAGCCTGTGAATTAGTAAGGTTCAGTGGAGTGTTTGCCAATGAGATGTAGGGACCTTTATTGAAGTGAAGAGGTTCTTCCTCTCCTGTTGCTGAATGACTCGCTAGAAAGACAATGAAAGTCAATGGCATTTTTTACACCTACAAAAAGAGTAGAAACACTTTTTTCACCATTTTACACTGCAGTAAAAGGTGTCATTCACTTTCATTGTCTTCCTAGCTAATAATTCAGTAACAGTGAAATTCTTTAGATTTTTTTCAGCTAAAGTGCATTTTATTTCTACCAGATTTTTTTTTAACTGTTACTGACATGAGTCTAGTGTATCTGTTGTAGTAATGATTGGCCATGCTCTTATGCTGCTCCTGGTGTTGACAACACTGAATAGCAGCCTATCTTAAATTGCCGGGGTATTGAATTTCAACACAATAGCAAGATAAGATATTCTCAGCAGTTTCACATAATCACACTAACACACTGAAACTGACATCAGCATCTGGAGGGCAGAGAGCCAAAGGTCCCCCTCTTTTCATTCTGGCTTCCTACCTGGGGACTGCTGAGTAGTGGGGGGTGGGGGGGAGGTTTTCAAACGTGCTAGGCTTTTGATCTGCTGCATAGTATCCCTTGTCCTATGGGTAAAGTTAAAATAAAAAGTTAGCCTGATACTGAGCCAAAATATTCACCCACTTCAGGGGCCTGCAAAGTGACTAAACTATCTGTTGCAAAATCAGGCCAGTATTCCAGCTCTATTCAGTTTTCCTAAAGAGTCTAGACCTTTTGCTTACCGGCCCCATGTAGTGTGGGTTAGGATGCCAGGGTGAGTTTAGGTCTGCATGATTTGTAGGGGGCCCAGAAGTGTCTTATGATGACTCTGCCCCAGCCTGATCTGTTGCCCAATCTTATCTGCTACTGACTAATTTATGCCCCTTTGTAAATCAATACCATACCCAGTGGTTAGATTAAAGCTTAAATGTAATTGTTATTCCCAATACATATTTCAACATGTGGAATATGCTGTGGAATTTCGATGTTGGGAAAGTGATGCAGGATGGAATGACAATCAAAATTTCAATTCAGGTTGGGGCTTTCTGATGTCATTAAAGTGCCACCCCAGCCACTTTAAGTTAAGCCGGACAGTGTTGCACATTGCTCCCAATTTTCCGCCACCATCTCTCTGCTGCACATGCTCCCACCTGGCCATTCACTTGAATTGGCCGGCAGGAGCGTGTGCAACGACGAGAGCGACACACCCAGTGGCCAGCCTGGATTCAGAAAGATGGCGGTTGAAGACTGGGCAGAATGTGTAGCACTGCCTGACTTCATTGCTGGATTCTGGGTGCAGGTAAGTATATTTTTTTACCTATTAGCTCTGCTTCAGCACCAACGTAGGGTGGCAGGGCGGGGATGTTACATTTGCTTAAAGTGGACCAACACCCAGGATTTTGACTTTCCTGGGATTTGGTCCACTTCCCGGGGTGCCCCGCTATGTGAAACCCCCCAAATCGCTAGCTACAACTCACCTGACCCCGCTCCTAAGGCGCATGCACGGCCGCTCGTCCAATCAGCACGCTCGGAGCCGCTTAGCTATGCGTGTCAAAGCGACGTCTTAGCTCAGCGGCTCCGAGCACGCTGGCAGAAGCATCTCGCACTTCCCTCTAACAGAGAGCGCCCTGCTAGAGAGAAGCGTGAGATGTGGCCACGGCCCGCGGGAGGGATTGGATTGGCCCGGGAATCTTATAGATGCCGATGGCCAGCCTGGATTCAGAAAGATGGCGGTTGAAGACTGGGCAGAATGTGTAGCACTGCCTGACTTCATTGCTGGATTCTGGGTGCAGGTAAGTATATTTTTTTACCTATTAGCTCTGCTTCAGCACCAACGTAGGGTGGCAGGGCGGGGATGTTACATTTGCTTAAAGTGGACCAACACCCAGGATTTTGACTTTCCTGGGATTTGGTCCACTTCCCGGGGTGCCCCGCTATGTGAAACCCCCCAAATCGCTAGCTACAACTCACCTGACCCCGCTCCTAAAGCGCATGCACGGCCGCTCGTCCAATCAGCACGCTCGGAGCCGCTTAGCTATGCGTGTCAAAGCGACGTCTTAGCTCAGCGGCTCCGAGCACGCTGGCAGACGCATCTCGCACTTCCCTCTAACAGAGAGCGCCCTGCTAGAGAGAAGCGTGAGATGTGGCCACGGCCCGCGGGAGGGATTGGATTGGCCCGGGAATCTTATAGATGCCGATCCTGCTAGGTATTGGTCCACTTTAAAGTGGCTGGAGTGGCCCTTTAAGGATAGACAAGCTTAAATAGAATCACCTGATACTTTCAGACAATTGGTTGACTTGTCAATCCAGATTGACAGACATACGCAGAGAACATCGCACAGAACTCTCCTGGTGTAATTCTGCAAATTTCCAGTTTACCTCTGCTTCAAGGGGACCACATTCCACTACTAAATCTGCACCTGCAGCTATGCAACTGGGCATGGTACAACCTACTTTGTCTTCTGAAGAATGGGCCCACACCCATGCTCAAAATTAATGCCTGTACTGCAGGGTTTCAGACACGGGGAGGCCGATTCAGTAATAGCGCCAGGTAGCGACAGATGAGCGCCTGAAGTATGGCGCTATGAGCGCCGCTAGCGTACGCCGCGGGCGGTAGCGATTCGCTATAGCAGGCCTCCGCAGTCGCTACCTGCCGTTGTTGGGAACAATGCCTACATTGGTGAATATCCGTCTCAGATCAGCTTTGTAGGCGCTGTCATTTTGACACACGCTATTCAACACAGTGCCTGCGCTTTGCTTTGCTGTTGGCTTGAAATCAATGTTAGTACCTTCAGAAGTAAACACATTGCAACATGTTTCTTTGGTGAATAATTTTTTATTTTTTAAAGTGTTTGGTGGGAATAGATAAAATCTGAATTGCCAGGATTTTTATCTTGGTGCCTGAAAAAGAATAAAAAGTGCAGTTAGTATTTAGATATAATTTAGCTTTTTCGCAGTTATTGATTTTTTTTTATTTTTTGGGGTAACAGTTTGGCCAAACTTGCACAACAACCCTAATTGTTATGTTGGTCAAATTCCCCCCCCCCCCTTATAGTGGTTTAGGGTCATCTTACACCCCCCTTATAGTGGGTTTGGGTAATCTTACACCCCCTTATAGTGGGTTTGGGTCATCTTACACCCCCTTATAGTGGGTTTGGGTTATCTTACACCCCCCCTTATAGTGGGTTTGGCTCATCTTACACCCCCTTATAGTGGGTTTGGGTAATCTAACACCCCCTTATAGTGGGTTTGGGTAATCTTACACCCCCTTATAGTGGGTTTGGGTCATCTTACACCCCCTTATAGTGGGTTTGGCTCATCTTACACCCCCTTATAGTGGGTTTGGCTCATCTTACACCCCCCCCCCTTATAGTGGTTTAGGGTCATCTTACACCCCCCCTTATAGCCTTATAGTGGGTTTGGCTCATCTTACACCCCCTTATAGTGGGTTTGGGTAATCTAACACCCCCTTATAGTGGGTTTGGGTAATCTTACACCCCCTTATAGTGGGTTTGGGTCATCTTACACCCCCTTATAGTGGGTTTGGCTCATCTTTCACCCCCTTATAGTGGGTTTGGCTCATCTTACACCCCCCCCCTTATAGTGGTTTTGGGTCATCTTACACCCCCCCTTATAGTGGGTTTGGGTAATCTTACACCCCCTTATAGTGGGTTTGGGTAATCTTACACCCCCTTATAGTGGGTTTGGGTAATCTTACACCCCCTTATAGTGGGTTTGGGTCATCTTACACCCCCTTATAGTGGGTTTGGCTCATCTTACACCCCCCCTTATAGTGGGTTTGGGTCATGTTACACACCCCTTATAGTAGTTTGTGACAAATTTGGATTGGAGACATCAAATAGTTCCCCTGTAGTGCAGTACTTGGATTAGAGTGAAGGGTAGTTAGCTTACCGCAAAAAACGAAGAGATCATGCTTTCCCTTAGCTCAAAGCCACTCTGGGTGTCCTCACTCGTTTCTGCGGGCAAGTTGGGGATTTCGGGCACCAGTGCTGTTTCTTCAGGGTCTTGGATTCTGTGGCATATACAGAGATTGTGGAGCACACAGCATGCGAGGATTATCTTGGAGACCTTTTGTGGACTGTACAGCATCTCTCCTCCTGGTCGTGCCAAACAGAGAAAGCGCGCTTTCAGCAGTCCGATGGTTCGTTCCACAATGCTTCGGGTTTTGCGATGTGCTGCATTGTAGCGTTCTTGGGCAGAGGTCTGTGGGTTTCTGACCGGAGTCATCACCCACGTTCTCTGCCCGTATCCCTTGTCCGCTGTAGAAAAAACACAATGAGAGAGACAGCAATTAGTACTAGGAAATGTTTTGGGTTTCATTAGTAAACCAATAGCTTACTAGGCCACATATTTTAGGCTAAATACTTTGACATGGTTAATTATTTACCCAGTAGCCAGCCAGCTGGCATTTCGTTGTTTTCAAACTTCCTGCACAGGACTGACCGCTGCAGGACGTAAGAATCATGGCATGAGCCGGGGAAGCCAGATCTCACGGCCCGCAGCTTCATGTCATGGTCACAGACGAACATGACGTTCATCGAGTGGAACTGCTTACGGTTCCGATAATGCAGCTCCTGTGCATGGGGAGGGCGGAAAGGGATATGTGTACCATCAATGCACCCAAGCACATTCGGGATCCCTCCCATGCGATAGAATGCATGTTTTATTTTGGCAACCTCATCCTCAGGAAACTGGATGTAAATAGGGATCAGGTCACAAATAGCCAGTACTACCTGTATAAATATGCGGCTCATTGTAGCCTGGCTGATCCCGCTGAGGAGGGCAGAGGTTGCCTGGAAGGTCCCTCGTGCCAAAATGTTAAGACTGGCACATAGGCGTACTATGCCTGGAATGGATCTGGTGCGTTTGGTCGATGGCTCGATTTTATGCTTAATCTGATCATATAGGGACTGTAGTGCAGCACGATTCAGACAGAAGCGGCTCCTGATCTGCTCGTCACTTAAATCCCACACTGAAAGGCGGATTCCAAAGGATCGGGTGCCCTAAGCCTCACAGCCCCCTCCTCCCTGGCCTCCTGCTCTTCCAGCATTCTCACACATCCCTGCACCCATAACCCATACATCACCCTCTTATCCATCTCACACTCAACAGATATACAAAAGAAGCAAAAAAATAAACAAAACCACAAACACACCACACACACAAGCAATCACACTACTCACACACTCACTACAATGCAGCTCACCACAAAACCAGAAGTATAGTGGTCAGACCCACCAGACTGCTGAAAGTCAGCTTTCTAAGTTAGGCACAACCAAGAGGGGAGTTGCTGCAAAGCCCACAAAAGGCCCCAAAATCAAGCCTCATTTGCTGTATGCTCCACAATATTTGCATATGCCAACAAAATCAAGCTCCTAAAGAAACAGCACTGATGTCAGAAATCACCCAACAAGCCACAGAGAGTGAGGACAAAACCCAGCCAGACACTCAAATGAGCTAAGGGACCAAAGCACCACACCACCACACCACAGCCTTTGCCACAGTGTAACAATACCAGAAGGTTGCCAAATCCAGCCATGTATACTTCACTGAGAAAAAGGACAGGTCCTCTTTGCCGCCTTTTGCGTTGCTCTGCTATTTCCTGTCTCCAATTAACTGGCCCAGGTGTGCGTGAAACGGAGTGCGCACGCGCATGCTAGTAGCGCTACTAGCGTACGTGAGCCTAAACTTGCGTGCATTAACGGACATGGCTGAAAATTCTGTGGTGGACCAATGAAAGGTAAGCTGCTCTTGATTTAAATAGCCGTTTGTATAGCCACATGTCACAAGTGTTTCATATACATGAGTACATTGTTGTCTTTGGTTGTGTGTTGTTTGGTTAATGAGCTCTGTAATTAGTTAATTAACTACCACACATGCTTCAATCACTGCAGTGGAGCTTTGGCTACAAGCACCTGGCCAGTATGTGTGAATCAATTAAGTGGACCTGTTTGTGATTGGCTGTTAGAGCACATAAAACCTGCCCAAACCCAACAAACGGTGATACCATTCTGTAGTCTGCATGCGTGCTTGTTGGTTGTGTATTGGTGTGTGTGTGCAGCTACAGGATGGAGCCAAATTCTGGGCATCTGCCGGCCACAGCTGGCCCAATTAGGAGTGTGGTGGGTTCTGTGCGCAGACCTCCCTTAAGGAAAAGGGCCCAGCCTGAAGGTGATGCAGCACCCCAGGCTAAGCGCCCAGTTGCCAAGAGGGAGCCAGAATTTAATTTGGCTGAGAATAATACTCTTGTGCGCCTTACCCTTGCAAAATGGGAGCTGATATTTGGCTCCCAAAGCAAGTCTATAGGCAAACAAGAAAGGAGCAAATTGTGGGATGCCATTGGTGTTGAGCTTACTAGCAGTGCTCAACACCCACGTAGTGGCCCATCCTGCAGGAAACGCTTCTACACTTTGAAAAGGGCCCTTATGCAAAAGATGAATCATGATCTTGAGGTCGAGAGTGGGACCATCCAGGGTCCAAAGAGTACCTACAGGCCATATGAGGAGATGCTGAAGGCCAAAATTCCACTTGCTCGGCTGCAGGGTGTGGATGCTGGGGATGACACCACAGGTTGGACTGAAGGTACATATTTTCAGATTCAGATTTTCTGCTAATGTTAATTTATGTGATTTGCTTTTTCTCTTTCTGCACAACTAACAGTAGGACATGTGAAGTAGTACATTATACCTCATAAATGTTTGACTTTGCTGTCTGTAGCTTTCTGCATAGGTGCACATGGTCATGTCCATGAGTCGGGGGAGGTGGACACCCCAACTCCTGCCCTTCAAACAACCTCCAGCCTAACCCAGTCTGCCATTGAAGGTATTTTTCAGTAATTTAGGTGCTGGTTATTTTGTGCCAAAATGCGTGTGTGAGCACCTCAAACAATAGATTTGACCACTGTTGAGGATTAATAATATGGGCCTGTGGACTATTTACACGTCCACTTTACCCCTCTCTGCAACTAACTAACAAGGCCCTAACATGTGTAGCTATGTTGGAAGCCAGAGATGTGTGGCCATATATCTGCATATACATGTGTAAGCCACACTGGCCGTGCTTAGGGAATATTAGTGATTGAGCTGCTCACACACACCTAAATGCATGGTTTATTTAGTGCCGCACATTACCAATGGCTAAATTTTTTATTTGCTTTTGCCTAGCTGCCCCACCATTGGCACCAGCATCTCCTCAGGAGCCAAGCTACTCTTTGGATGCTGGTAAGTGCATGTGTCAAGCTTGCTTTATCCGCTTTAACACAAGTGCATGTCTTTCATTCCTCTTTTTTCTTTGTAGGCCAAGTGACTGGTTCATCTTTGGACCCCACTTCCGATGTAGCAGGTCAACAGGACCCTGTTGGCGTGTATTGGCTCAAAAAATGTATCCTTTATGCTGTTTATGTTACACTGGTTCTATTTGGTTAGTCTAATAATCTACATGTTTGCTATGTCAACTTGAAGATGCCTATTTGGAGTGGATTTGCCATCACCAGGGTCATTAGTATAGTTTTTTGAGTGATTGCAATGCATTTGTTGTGTATATTGAAAGACAAACATTCACCCGAGCAGGGTTCGGAATATTTAGAGACATTAATTGTGTATTTTAGTTGGCCTGAATCTCGGAAGTGGCTGTCCGGAAAGGGCCCTTCACGTTGAGGCTGCCAGAGATGAGGGTAAGTTTGTTTGGCTTGATTATCTATTAGGGATTTTTGAACAAGTTTTTGTCAAATTTAGTAGGCCAACTTGTGTTTAAACATGTCTTTTCAAGGGCAAAACTCGAGTGAGGGCCCAACTCCAGACATCTGGGAGAGTGCGGGTATGTGTAATTTGAGCAATGTGTCTTTTGCTTTTTAACCCAATTATTGGCTCATCTTCCTCTTAAATACATGTTAGCAATCTGAGTTGACCAGATCACTTTTGGCTAGTGTGTAATCTTCCACTTTGTGGAGGTATGGCCTCGATAGTCTATCCATCTTACATTTGATTTGGGCCCACTGACCTACTAACCTGACTTTCCTGTTTAGCATATGCCAACTTGCCCGATCTCTCAGATGTGGATTGGCCCCTCTCTGGCAGCCAGACCCCGGACCTACTTGGGCCGGACGACACGGAGGTAACATGGCTGATTTAGAGGAACAATAACCACATTGACATGGTGGGTAGTCCATGAACCAACATGTCACATTTTATGTATTTGTTGTTTTTGCAGGAGGCGGGACCAGAACCCCAACCTGGGACCTCTTCTCAAGTGCCATGTGGCCAAGCTACAGAGGCCCAAGCAAGGGTAAGTTGGCTGGTTACACTTTTGGGAACTGATTTTGAGGGGCCTAGCTGCATTGTTTCACCTTAACTCAAATTTTTTTTTTTTTTTTTTTAGCTTGAACCCAGAGCAAGAGGAGGTGTGGCACCGACAAGTGCGGACTTTTATGAGCTAGGGGTCCGGATGCTGGAGGACTACAGTCGCCAACAGCCGCATGATGGAAATACTGACCGCATTGCGGCGTTGGAAAATCAGGTGCTGATGTGTCAGCAACAAATTGAGGGCCTGCAGCGCGAGCTCCAGAACGTCAAACAAGGCCAGCAGCAACAAACCAACAGGGAACTTGAGCGGCTGTCCAATCTGATGGAGCGATCTTTACAGCGCCAGGACCAAAGTTTGTTGTTGACGCAACAGCTCATACAACAGCAGTCTATTTTTTTTACTGCACTGTTGGCCCCCAACACCACTCCTAGCAATGACTCTCAACCTCCCAGGCCCCCAAGCCAAGAATATTAATTTGATTGTTTTGATTTTGGTTAAAATACATTTGAGAACACCACCTCAAATTTGTGTTTTTCCTAAGACATAGGTAAGAACACAGTCAGGGATGAGTCTCTAGATCTAGATATGTACCTGTAGGCAAAAATGTATGCCACACATTGGTGACAATATCTTCCTATGGTTTAGACATTAAATGGCTACAAAGGTACACCAACATTTTACAAATAATGGGTTTGAAGACAATTAAACTATGCTAGACAAGGCACAACACAGTGTAAGTAGAAAAATACAAAACTTTTAATCTTAAAGCCGGCCAACAGGCCCAACATTTGGCCACACAGCGACTCTAAACATCCCCCCCACCCTAACGACGCCTCTTCAAGGCCAGCAGCATAAGGCGAAGACGCCGGATCGACCGCCACAGTCTGCGATGCTGGTTTACACAAGCTGTAGAGAGTAAAAAAAAAATAATATTAAAAATATAGAATGTGACCTCTACAGACACAGATGTAGCAATGTAATGTAAGTGGCTAAAATTAGCTGACGCTCACATTCACATTGTTGGCCACTATGCCCTTAGGTGTTACCATTATATGAGTACTAGTGGCTGGCTTAAATGTGGCCACCACATCCCAAGCATACATTTACTCTTAACTCTTGGGACTAAAATTAGGTCTAAGTGCCAGTGTGTACATTTATTTGTTTAGTTACAGCCAAACATCAGGGCCTAATTCCTAATGAGGAAACTTGTTTGGGCAAGAATCTTAGAGGTCACCACCTTAGCAGGCCAATTTTGTTGGTTAGAAACCACAATTTGCCACTATGTTGCCAAAACAAGAATGTGAGCCAACAATCAAGCATGCAGACATGCATGTAGGATTGTTGGACAAACACATGTAACCTAGATGTGTGTTGATTAAACACATAGGTACATTGGAAATGTCTCCAGAATTTACTCTAAGACATAGGGGTCCCAAGTCTTTAGGCATATGAAGTGGGATGTACCATCGCAGCTGTGGCTGGGGCCCATGCTGCTGGCCGTCCCAGGAGGTGTGGTGGTGATGTACACCGGCTCCGTCTGCGTGGCCACATCTGTCAGGAGAAAGCAAAAGAGAAAAGCAAAATAAGTGTGACAATGACACCTGACTATTTGACATCCATCTGGTTAGGGAGTCTGCTAAAACAAATGCTTGCATGGTTACACACATGTTGTCCGACATTAGCATATTTCCTGGTCCATGAGTTCATGTAAATTATTTATGGTTGCAACATGGACACATAAAGATAATGTGCCAATAACCTGGACAGTGCAATGGTAAGGACTAATTTGCATTTTATTGTAGAATCTTACTAATGGGCAACATGTGTTAGCCGGAACAACTTTCCAAAATAACACATTTGCTAGCACCCATCATGGTGTGGGCTGAAACATAGGGGTGGTTGCCAGTTGGATTGCACTGTAGTGGGGTTTGTGATGTTAATGTACATTAACAAACCAGCTTGTACTATGGAGCAGGTAACATGTGTATGTTCAAAGTGGGCCAAGACCCAGGATTTATACTATCCTGTGTTTTGGTCCACTTTGGCAGGGCACAACAATTTGAGCAAGAGACCGTCCGCCGCCGCTGCCTTCTGCGCGTCACTCCTCCAGTACGCGCAGGCCATTCTGAAACGGAGAGCGCAGGCGTACACACATCTAGAGGGGCACGCAGGAGGCTGCGGCGGTGTCTTCTGCCACCCCCAATGAGGAAAGGAGTTTGTGGGCTTTTGGGGGGGGGGCCTGGGTGAGGGAGGTGATTGGGCAGGGAAGCTTATAGATTCCAAGCCCAATCAACAATGGGTGTGGGTCCACTTTAAGGAATGTCAGAACATAGTGAATGTGAGGGATAACAAAAAACACTTACCATGACTATGCCCGTGGAGAAGGCGTTGCCAATAGCTCCTGGAGGTGCCGCCTATATGATGCGCTGCAAATTAGAGAGGAATGGCAAGGGCTAAGTACAAATGGCCATATGTAACCTGTCACAGACTAACACTGACTAAATGTGCACTCACCAGGGGATAAACTGCCACTTGAAGCCCAGGGAGGGCTCTGAGGAGGAGGCGTCGAGCCTCGGCTCCTCACACTCTGATCCAAAGATCCCCCAGGCAAAGGGCCACCCTCCTCCCTCCTGCTCCTTCAGGGAGTGTGGGAGAGTCCATTACTTCCACCCCACTTGGACTCCCCACTTGAGAGTGGCCCCTTGTCTGGTGAGACTCCTCAGATTCAGAGTGTGAGGAGCTGAGGCTCGAGCCTGACCGCCCCCCCAGCAGCACACTCCTCTGGGGCGTCATCCCCTTCCTCCCCTGGGTCCTCTAAATATGACCCGCGAGAGGGACCCTCCCCCGATGACTCCCCTGAGTCCGCCTGTCTCGTTCGGGGGAGGAATCCCTTCCCACGTTTCCCCAGGGGAGGATGCTTATCTGTGTGGAGGGGGTGAATGAAAAAAATTAAAATTACTCCCAAAAAGGGACACAGCTTACAATATTATTTCCCTAAAAAATTAAACATAGCCTAAAATTCCACTTACCTGAAGCGTACGCATCATATAGGCGGTACACGCCTTCAGGGTCCCGGCGCTTGAAGTCGGACCACTTCTGCATGATGGAACGCACAGTCCAGCTGGTGTTGAAGCGCCGGGACACTGTGGCCTTCACTTCCAGGGCTATCCGCTTCTTGCCCCCACGCGCATAATCATATTGGTGGATGCAGAAATCCTATGACAAATGAAAAAAAAAAGATTATCAATACATGACATCAGACCAATGGCCTAAACATTTATACTGAGAACAGATGAAACATATCATCCAAGGGAAATATACTCACTTTGACCACCTGGCCGTTTACGCGGCTATCCACCCTCTTCCTTTTTTGTTTCTGTGGCCCAGGGGGGGGAGGGGGTGAAGGGGGGTTAGGTGGGGGAGGTGAGGTAGGTGGGGGAGGTGGGGGGGCCAGAGTCAGAGGAGGAGCTGGGGAGGCGCAGGATACGTCGTCCTGGGCATCATGGTGGAAACGCAAAGGAGGAAACCGGAACCGGATATGACCAAAGCGACAAGGAAAAAAAAAATATGCTCCGCGCACTAGGAAGAAGCTAATATCCGCTACGTGCCAGCTAAGTGGCGGAAATAGGATTTTTACGCATTACAACAAGCTATTGGCCAAGACGCCATTAATTATTAGCTAGATTTAGCTGGGAAACGCAAAGGAGCAAACCGGAACTGGATATGACAAAAGCGGAAAAAAAATCACGCTCCGCGCATTAGGAACCAGCTAATGTCCGCTACGTGCAAGCTAAGTGGCGGAAATAGGATATTTACGCATTAAGACAAGCTATTGCCAAAGACGCCATTAATTATTAGCTTGATTTAGCTGGGTGTTCAATATCCTGTAATGCATAGGTCAGAACAAAAACAGATCTGGTTGCTTACAAATAACAATCTGATTCCTTAATAAAATAATAACACAATAAAACTATCCAACTACATGATAATGTTGCACACAGGAGAATGCATAACGGGTTGTTATGAGCTTGTACGCCTGAACAAAACCAGCAGAATGTGGACATGCACGCTCAGAACTACAGTGTATTCATTAACAACGACTGGGGTCGCTGCAAGTGAATTCAGGGAAAATGGCAGAAAGGCACATGTATGAACAGCACAGCGCTGCACAGCGCAGCACAGCGACACTAGCGCCGCCACATAGCGAATCACAACAGCGACTGCAGAGACTCTGACCACCACAGATTCAACAAGGACAGGGCTGCCGAATAGCTTGGGCGCTGACAATTTCAATGAGCGAATGTGAGCGCCAAACATGAGTGACTAAAAAGTAGCTTGTGTGTTGTGAAAGCAAGCTAATTTGAGGCTAATGTGTTTTGTGGGAGGAGATGCATTTTATATTTCACTCACAACATTCCAGTGTAAAAATTACATCTTTCATACAAAAATCTTTAAAAACAAGACAGATTAATCAAACATATCCTAAACAACCCGTGTTTAAATTTTGGCCAAAGACAAGAACACAAAAACCACTAAAAAAAATCATTGCAGTGTCTGCCATTGAAATGTATTGGAGAGCGCCAGGTAGCGCCAGGTAGCGAGAGGTCATACCTGGCGCTGTGATGGGATTAGCAGCGGCGCTGTTCGCTGAAGTCTGCAACATGATGAATCCCGCGCTAGGTGACGCTCTCGCCGGCGCTAGCCTCATTTAGCGTGATAAATGCGCGATTGTGTTCGCAGCCTGGCGTTCTGGAGTCGGTAGCCGCCGATAGCTGGCGCTACCTGGCGCGAGTGAGACACTACCTGGCGCTATTGCTTGATGAATAAGGGCCTTAGTGGTGAACTGCTAAACGCCCTGGTAGGAGGGTTCCCAATCCCTGCCTTTTCAGCTGTTGATTTGCCTTATGTGAAGCCTATTTATCTGTCTAACTTCTTTTTCAGCTGCCCAACAAAGTTGCGTCCATCATTGACTCACAGGCGTGCAGCTGTTTCTTGGACGCTCAATTTGCTGCCAAACATAAGAAGGGATTCAATCTAAGTCTATCCCACTGGCTGTCATCCATGAGGCCCCCCATCTGCTTTGAGACTTCTGCTGTACCCATTCTTATCGAACCTCATACTGAGCTCATCCGTTTTGAAATCTTGCCATCTGCCATTTATCCAGTTTCCAGTGTGTGCCTTGGTTGAAAGCCCATAACCCAGATGTTAACTGGACTCAAGACTCAATCACATTTAACTTTGACTATTGCTCCTATAATTGTGAAATCTCAGAACCTTCACCTCCCTTGCAGGCTATCTGTGCCATTACCTCTAAAACTTTACTACCCCAAACATACATAGAGTTTTTAGACATGGCTGACGAGAAGGATGGACAATTTACCACCACATGGAGAATATGATTGTCCAATCGATTTGTTGCCTGGTGCTACCATCCCTTTTGGATATCTTTTTCAATTAACGAAGCCAGAGTTAAAAGTTTTGAAGGAATATATTGAGGAGAATCTGTAAAATTGGTTCATCCCTGGGTCTTCTTCACCAGCTGGAGCAGGAATCTTTTTTGTGGAGGAAAAAAAAGGGCCCCTTCGCCCTGCAATGTTTACAGAGAGTTAAAAAAAATCACCCTTAAAAACAGGTACCCAGTCCCATTAATTCCAGAAATCTGCCAAAGTCTTCATGCTGCCACAGTCTTTACCAAACTTGATTTGAGAGGAGACTATAACCCAAGGCGTATCAGAGAAGGAGATGAATGGAAGACTGCGTTTCGCACTTGTTACGGGCACTTTAGGTATTTTGTGATGCCATTCAGGCTACTTAATGCCCCTGTCACCTTTCAGCATTTTTTTTCTCTTACGTGAATTACTAGTTTTTTTTGTTGCAGTGTATCTGGATCATACACTGTGGGTAATTGGGTCCATGTCAAAAAGATTTTGCAGTGTCTAAGAGATCACCACCTTAATATTAAATTGGAGAAATATGAGTTTAAAAAGGACTCTGTACAATTCCTGGGGTTTGTACTCTCTGCTACTGAAACAGCAATGGATCCCAGTAATGTCTCAGCAATCCTGGAATGGCCTGTGCCCAGCTCCCATAAGGAAGTTTAGCCCTTTGTGGGGAAATGTATCTGTGGGTTTTCAAAGGTCATCAAGCCTATCACAGATCTGACCAAGAAATTATCTAAACTCAAATGGTCCAAGGCAGCGCAGGAAGCTTTTGATAAAAAGATATTATTACTTCTGCTCCGCTTTTGAAACATCCTGACTACCAGCTCCCCATTATCGTCGAAGTAGATGCTACTAATTCAGCAGTTGGTGCCATGTTATCTCAAGCTACAGGCACCCAGTGGCTTTCTTCTCCGAAAATCCTACCCCTTTGGAAAAGAATTATGATGTGGGGGCTAGAGAGCTGCTAGCAATTGAACTGGCCTTAAAGGAATGGCAGTATCTGCTTGTAGGTGCTCAACATCCGGTCCTGAGTACCTGCTCTCTGCAAAAAGACTAAGACCCAGACACTCTTTTTTTCCAGATTTTAATTTCACATAACATATCGCCCAGCCTCTAAGAATTGTAAGGTAGATCCATTCAGGCTCTATCTATTAAGGCTCTGAGGATGAGTCCACCCAGTCCAGTCCTTCCAGTGAACCTTCCCCAGTTCATCATAGCAATCACTTTTTGGCAATATAGCCCCACATTTTTTCAGAAATAAAAGAATGTTCACACCACACTGACTCTGCCCTTGTCACCAAATATATTTTTAAGGATGGACTATTTCTATTTAACAATAGAATTTTCATTCTTGAATCGTTCTGATCAAAGTCTTAGCTTTCTCACACAACTGTGACACCTGTTTCAGATGCAAAACTCAGCACTCCTGGCCAGCAGGCCTACTACAATCTCTTCTTGTCCCAAATCACCCATGGTCCAACATTGCCATGAATTTTATCACTGAATTGCCAGTGTTTGAAGGAAACAATACCATTCTGGTGGTAGTGGATCAATTTTCAAAAATAATGCATTTTATCCCTCTTTCTGGCCTTCTGTCTGCAGCTGTTCATGCAAAGGTTTTTATCAAACACATTTTTCGTCTTCATGGCCTCCCTGATAATATTGTGTCTTACAGGGGATCTCAATCCACGTCAAAATTCTGGACAGCCCTGTGTTAGAGCCCGAAAATTTCTCTATCTTTATCCTCCACATATCATTCTCAGACTAATGGTCAAACAGAGGACCAACCAGACACTTCAACATTATATTCCTTAAACCACTTAACTGCAAGATCCATGGAATTCGCTCCTGCCGCTCATAGAGTTTGCCTTTAACAATGATATATGATTCCACAAATTGTTCTCAATGTTTTGCCAATTATGGGTACCATCCTATGATAATTTCCCAATTCAGGATCTTAGCAATCAATTATCTCAGTTACATCAGCAATTTAAAGACGCCGGCGAGGGTCACAATATCTTGTTAAGTGGTCAGGTTATGGTGAAGAAGAGAATTCTTGGGAACACGCAAGAAATATTCATGCTCCCTAACTTGTTCAAAGATTCCATCAAGATCACCCAAAGGCTGTCCCTTGGGGGGTGTCATTGTTATGGTAGGAGATCTGGTCTTACGTGCACAGGTGTGTGTGCGCTCGTACACACTATCATGCACGGGCATGGTCACACCTCTTGAGTGTTTCTGTCCGGGCGGTGCGTGGCCGGTGGCACCTCCTTTTAAAGGCAAGTAGCCTTTAAAAAGAGGCCTGGTGCACTGGGAAGTTGCTTACAGATCTTCCTGAAGTGATGCTCGCCTCCTGTTTCCATGTGTACATTCCAGCTCTGCTTTGGCTTTGACTCCCTGGCTTTTGGACATTGACCCCGCTCTGGCAGTGACCCTCTGGCTTTGGATATCGACCCCGTTCTGGCGCTGACCCTCTGGCTTTGGATATCGACCCCACTCTGGCACTGACCCTTTGGCTTTGGATATCGACCCCGCTCTGGCACTGACCCTCTGGCTTTGGATATTGACCCCTCTCTGTCTCTGACTCTCTGGCTTTAGATACCAACCCCACTCTGGCTCTTAACCCCAGGCTTGGATGACTATCTGTTTTGGCTCTTTGAACTCTGCCTCTGAATTTTGGCTCTCTATGTCTCTGGACTCCCTGGCTCTGTTTCATCAGTCTTCCCTAATACCCGAACTGGACTTTTCCTATGTTGGGCTCACTAGCCATTAGCAACAGTAGTTGGTCCCCAGCTTGTCTGCAGTGTAGTCCGACCCTCCTTGCTGAAGGCTCCGGCAAAAACCAGACCTGTCGGCATACTCCCCATGCTGGAACCAGTGCATGGTGTAGAACTTCATCAGTTGCTCATTGCTGGCTCCCTCAAGGTACAGCCAGCTCTAACTCTCTTTTATCTTCCAGATTTCCCTCAGCTCCTGCCTGGTGTTCCTGTTTCTGCATCATTATCTCACTTGACACTCTGGCCTTCCCTTCTGCTGAGTTGCTCCTGTAACCACCCTCTGGGGAAGCCGCAGGCAGTACTGCTGGTAGTTGTCTGTATCTAATTCATCCAGATCTCCAACAAGGTACGTGGCATTTATTTGCTGGAGTTTGGAAGAGGAATGTTGTCCCATTCTTGTCTGATATATGCTTGAGTATGAAGTATAAAGCTTGTATATGCACAAGTGCTGGGAGCAGTTTTATTTTACTGCGATCAATGCTTCAGCTAAATATTAATATATATATACCTTCTGAGGCAATCACTTCAACTCTTTAACTTCAACTGTGTAACTCTTGAGACCTCTGCACCTGTCTGTGTGATGTTCAATAGGAATTAGATCAGGGCTTATCTTTACTTAAAGTGGACCAACACCCAGGGGTGATCGGCCCGATCACCTCCCTCACCGCGGGACATCCGAGATCGGGATGTCCCGCGGTGAGGGACCCCCCCCAAAAGCCCCAAAAAACTCACCTGATCGGTGGCGGCAGCGGCCGCCTCCCGTGCGCCCCTCTAGGCGTGCACGCACCCGCGCCGGCCGTTTGTGAATGGTCGGCGCGGGCGCGCGCACTGTCAAACGGGCGCGGGAGGCGGCGGCGGACGCGCTGTCTTGTCCGCAGCTGTCACCCGCTTGTCCGTGGCTACGTGGGAGCGCGGTGAGGTGAGTTTTGGGGGGTTTCTGGGGGGTTTTACACAGCGGGGGTTTTACACTAATCGGGGTGCCCCCCTGAAGTGGACCAAAACCCAGGATAGTTAAAATCCTGGGTGTTGGTCCACTTTAAGCCTTTACCCTAATCTTGGATGTTTTGAGCTGTGTGTGACCCATGACCTGCAAAGGTGACCAAGCTTTCTAACACTGGGCAGTATGATTAGGACCAAAGCAATGAATTCTAATTAGGGCATTTTGAAAATTGAATCTTTGCTGTTACTTGACACCCTGGCAGTATGTATGGCTGCACTGAAGTTCTCTGAGTCTCATGGTAATGGCACATCCTGATTGAATATTCCCTGTTTCATATCCATCAGCGGGAGGCCCAACACCAGGTAGGCCACATTTTTTAGTAAAATACACATACATTACCTGGCAATTATACCATCTGTAATGGCTGCTAATAAATGAACGATTATATACCAACAACAAAAAACAAATTCTGATAAAGAGTACATATCTAAAAATAAAACATTTGGCTATAAATTTTCATGATGTATCATGTAGACAAGTTTATCCTGGTCTGTTTATTTGCTTCCTGATAATTCCTTCTATTGCCTAAAAGCAACAGACACCTAGCCTGAAAACTGTAACACATTATTGTTGCAAATAGGGAACATCACAATACATGCTGCTGAATCAGTGCCGTTGCTTATTATGTGTGTGGACTGAACACTTGTCATTAAATTATCTCTTCTCTTGTCAGCTTGTATTTTCGTGTTTCAGACATGGCTGTCTGCCTGCACTTCTGCACACTAAAGCTGCTCTTCTCATTAACACAAACACAACTCAGACACAAGCCAGGTTTACTTTTAATCTCACAAGATCTCAGTTTTATGGCATTTGTACAGAAGGCTTTTTGGAAGTCTGCATATGTATGCTTGCATATTCCCATATGTCATATTCATGTTGCACACTGGTGACATCCATTTGCATAGTAAAAATAAGGACAGGAGCACAGTTTAATTGCTGGAAAATGTCAATAAAATGTAAAATGAATCTGAGGTTATTAAAGCAAACTAATGATAGGAATGCCAGATTGAAGCCACAATATTATTCACCTTGCAATTTTATTTTCATGAAATTGTATTTAATTGAGTTTGTTCACTTCAATCTATAAAAGGTTTTTTTTTGCTTTAAAATGCACGTGCCATGAATAGATGACTTTTCATCTCAGTATTATTACTGGCTGATATCTAATAATAAATTTGAATATTCTTTTCTGCCCTAGCCTATGCTTCTATAGCTATATTGTCTGCTCTAATTATTACATTAATACAAGGAGCTCTTTCCCACCCTTTACCTTCAAATTGTGCTATCCTCTATACATTTTTGGCACCATAACTCAATTAAGTGCTGCCTTGAAAAGATGGGCAGGAGACTAATGGTGCAAGGAGGTCTATATCACCTTTTCCACCCTTGACCTTTTTTGTACCTTTGTGCTTGGCCTATACTCCATCGATGTTTTTGACACTGTTACTCCTCCCAGTGGTTCCTATTATGGTAAGACGACTTAATCTTAAAGCAGACATCCAGTCAATGCACTAGTGAAGCTCTAGCCTTCTGTCCATCCCAGTCCATTTTATGTTTCAAAAATGTTTATTGTTTCATATCAAATGAGTTGTTACAGAGTTTCAGTATACTGCGTTAAAATAATATGTATTGCACATATATTATTTCTCACCAGTATCATTGTGATAAACATTGTGACTGGTCTTGAACATTCTTCTTTTATCAATTAGTTTTTCTGCAGGTGGTTATCAATTATAATTACTTTTATTATTTTAAGTTCCGGAACTAGCATTGAGAACGGAAGCAAAGAAAAAATCAAGAGAGACATAACATGTAGAAAACAATGGAAAGAAAGAGAGAACAGCAAAATTAATCAGAGAGTGGTAGGGGTAGGAAGGGGTGTGGGGTGTTTATGGGGTCGTTATTTACTTGTATTGCCTGTATTTTATTGTGAGAACCTACCTTGAATATATTGTCTCAATGGTTGCTGGTAAGCCCATTTTGAGGACTGAAAGAAAATATCACCTGCATGGTGTAAAGCTCCCAACATCCTGGCTGGAGCTGAGCAGTCAGACAAAATCTTTTCCACAGTTTCACCATCAGATACTGCACTGTTTTATGAGCACCAGCTAATATCCAGAGTAACAGCTGCATGCAGCTTGGGCAGAAGATATAAAAGCTAGGAGTAACTCAGTAAGGATTTTGTAGGATGTCAGAGTATCTAGAGCCATACTGACTGCATTGCATCTGACTGCTGCTAAGGGGTGTTTGGGGGGTTCATAGAGAAAACAAAAATGATCAAGTTGACCTTAGCTGGGCGATTAGAGAGCCAGGGTAGTACTTGTAAGTCTTGGCCATGCTCTTACAACCACTGTTGGACATTTCTAGCTGTGTGACATGCCACATTGTCTTTTTGGAAGATCCTACCCCAGGGAAGAGGATTAGCATGTATGGCTCATGTGATCTGCAAGGATGAATTCAGTTCAGAAAGTGGCTTCCATGTGGATGAAAGGGCCCAGAGAATGCCACCAAAACATACCCCAGATCATAAACGAGTTACTGCCATCTTGTGTAATTCCAGCAATGGTTGCAGGTTATTTGCGCTTGTCTAACACACCAACGTTCATCTATTTCATGAAACAGAAAATATGACTCATCAGAGAAGGCAACCCCTTTGCAGTGGTCCAATACTGATGCTGCTGTGAAAAGTGTCTGCGGTAAAGTATTTTCTGGTTATAACACCATTCATCTGCTTTGGAGCATCAAAACAGCAAGCTTCCCTGAACTGTTTTAGACACACATCTGGAGTCCCCTTGTAAATTTGGGCAGTGAGCATAGTTAAACATATATGGTGCAAATTGTGAAAAATGGACAAAATCTCTAGGTAGGCTGGCACTGAAAGGGTTAAAGTAAAACTTCAGAAAATCTTACATTTACAGTGGATATTTTTTACTGCCCAAAATGTTTTTCACAAACATATTTGCAGTTATAAAATCATATAATGTTCTATTTTCATTCCTTTTTGTATCGTATGCCCTATTTTGAAACAAAGCATGAAATGGCCCGTTGTCATATCAAAGTGAAGTGAAGTCAAGTGTTCATATGCATTCTTTCCCAGGGCCATTATGATTGCTGCACATTAAAATTAATTTACCCTTTTGTCATTTTTGGTGGGGTCGATTTCTCCCCCTCATGGAGTCCTATGGATCTGCTAGTGGCCTGCAAAGAGAATGTGATGCTGGGTGTAATGTAATGTAATGGGTTAAGTCCAGACAGAAGCACAGCAGGGATGCTGCGAAAGGAAGAAGAGTCCTAAGTGCTCCAAGATGGCCACTACCAGAAGAAAATCAGTGAGGAGACATTTCAGATGCAGGAGCAAATGTAAGTACGGACAATGATTCAGTATCATGCATAGAGATGGGGCAGGTGAGTTTTAGGGAGAATTTCTGTTCAATTGTGCAAAGCTGTTGGTCCCTTTTAAGAAAAGCTTTCTGAGTCAAGGTCACTCAAATCCCAGATATTGCCACTGTCTTAGCCTTAAAGCGCTGCCTCTGACTGATCACCTGCCATCTTACAGAGAGGGACAGCAATAAAATCAATGCTCCAGGACAATTCGATAGGCGAAAATATCAGTTTCTAGTTCTACACCCTAAGAAGGGAGTATTGGCAGGTACTTTGGCCAAATTTATTTTACAAGTTCAGTGGGTTTTGGTCCGCTTTAAGTGCTCTTATTTCAGGATTTAAACCGGAATAACACCCCCAAACAATTTTGCTGCATCTGGTTTGCTTGCTATTTTTCTGTAAATCCTGTTTTTTAGTTAAATAATGGCAGTGCATGGGGGCTCTGTGGCCAGCCAAACGGGAAGCATCACTGCACTCCTGAGTGAGCGACACATGCCGCTGTCAGTTAAAGCTCTCCCTGCGCATGCCCAGTTAGAAGGGGGCAGGCCTGGAGCGCGTGTGCCAGGCCGGCCCTTCTTCTAACTGAGCTTGTGCAAGGAGCTTTTACTGACAATGGGAGTCAAGAGGTGCTCTTGGTTTGCCGCCCAAAGAGGCTTCTGCTCTTGTCAGCCACAGAGCCCCATGCGCCGCCATTCTTTAACTAAAAACAGGATCTACATAAAAACGGTGAGCACTTTTAGCTGCAATCTGATAGCACAGGTGTGCAATCCAGATGCAGCAACTTTGTTTGTAAAAGGATTAGGTAGATAAAATATGGGCCTCATCTCCTGGTTAGGGCTGTATTTATTTCAGTACAAATGAGTAACATCAAAGATCAAGTGGTAAATAGATAAGTGCATAAAACAAAAATACAAACACATTGTATTTTTACACATTAATATTTGTATTTTATACATTACACAGCCCAGATTATATGTGATTCTTTCCACGGTAAATTTTACTGGAAACAGGGATAAATGTTCAAACACTCCATTTATGTAGGTTGGTTTTGATGCTGCCCTGTCGCGTTTCATACTATAAGGGTGTCCTCAGAGGGCTTAGTGGATTCATCCTGCTGGGCAGAAAAGTGTTCCAGTGTCACTTGATCTATGATAGCGATAAACAGGTAAGTATAAATGTGATAAATGTGTACTCATCTAGGGTATTAGATCTTTGTAGATTGCGGTTTAGGGATATTTGAAGGAAGGGTTTTGTAGGCAGGGCCGGCGTAAGCACCCAGCAAGCCCGGTCAGCTGCCGAGGGCCCCACCCATCAGGGGGGCCCACTGACAGCTAGCACAATGTGGTTAAAGAACTGCACACACTTCCTTTCTCTGTCTCTCTGCTCCATCCATCCCTGTCTCTTCAGTTCTGCCCCATTGGTTGTATGTCACCTCTGCCTCATCCATCCCTGAGCCCTGACCCATTTATTCATTTTCATTACCCATATTTCCCTATCCACTCAGCTTTTCCCCATTCATCCCTATCCCCTGAGCCCTGACCTATCTATCCTTGTCCTCTTAGCTCTGTCCCATTCATCTATGTTCCCTCAGCCTCCCTCTTCCTCAATACTTCCCCATTCATGTGGGGCCAAACTAAAAAATAGCTCCAATAGGGGGTCGGAGGGCAAGCAACCCTTCTTAGTTTTGGCCATACAAAGCAACTATCCATCGGAAAGGGGCCCACTGAGACCATGCCGCCCGAGGGCCCACATAACCCTGGAGCCAGCCCTGTTTTAAGGTAAATTGAAAGAACTAACTATCCATTTCCGGAATTGATTTTGACATTCCTTGTTATATGGGAGCCAAAGCTTTTTAGAAAGAATCTCCATATAAGGCGCAATGAAGTTCTTACTTAATACTGGAAAGCAGCTGGAACCTTTCCCCAAAGGGAACTGATATGACCATCTGTGGAGAGAGGATCACTACGCCTGTTTAATTTCAACATCTGGTGAGCGCACTAAGGTGACTGGTAAAGGCTGTGGCACTGCTTGTACTACTTTCGAAACTGCTTCTGACCTTTAATCATAGCCATGCATACGCCATTCGGCAAACGACTCAAACAATCAGAAGCGCAAGTGGGCGCATCCCCAGCAGCCTGTCCAGTCTATCTGAACGGCTGAGGGGCAGGAGCACGTGCACAGCCCAAAGATGCAAGGATGCACCGGCTTGTGCTTCTGATTGCAGAAGGGCAGAGCTGTTTGCCAAATGACGTATGCATGGTGCGCTTGTATGCATCAAGTGTATTGAGGATCATGGTACAATATAAGCACCTGGAAGTTGGATGCGCCTATCACCCTGTAGTAGGAGGGTTGCCAATGCACGGCCTGGTGCCAGTGGGTCTGTGGGAAGGAGCATGGAAGGAGTTTGGGGTAATTAGTGCTCACAGTGTCTGAAATGGGGTTGTCTCAGTACATCTGTTACAGGGCAAGTGGTATCTGTATTAGTAAAAACGCTGTTAAGCCTGAGCCTCAACTGTGTGCCAAGGTGGTGTCCTGGGCAGTCTCAGGTTCTGGTGGCTGGCTCCATGTAGTGGCTTCGTGGGTCAGTTGGCAGCATGTGCAGTGGTGCTGCTGTTAAGGCGGCAATTCACAGTGTGTGCCGAGGAGGGGTCCAATGAGTGTGGGCTGGGGGGGCAGGTGAGTGGTGGCAAGGAGCCAATCAGCATGGTCAGTCAGTGGCAGTCAGAGATGTGAATGCGCCAGTATCAGGTGCTGTGAAAGCACATGTAAGTGCGGGAGTGGGGGCAGTCAACCCCAGCACAGTACAGCCACAGATTGATGTCTTCACACAAGTAGATTACTTGACAGTAGCATAAATGGTGTCCCAATAACATATTTGGACACTGTTGGGCAGAGTCCAGCAGATGTAAAAGGGGCTGGTTAAGGAGCCCAATCCCGCTTACCGGCCGCGCACATTTGTAGTATGGTAAGTAGCACTTTATGATAAAAGGGAACACATCTACAATTAATAGATATCTACTACCCTCATACTCCCTGCCAATGTTGTACTGTGATGGTGATAAAAGTAACAACCTGGATGGTACTACTACTGCACTTAAACCTTTTACATTATTATATTTTATTATTTTCATTATTATTATTATACAGTATTAATACAGCCATTAAAATATTACAATATTATGCCATTAAGTAGTGTCCTAAAAAGGTAATTACAAAATACAACATGTCTTGCAGCCAATAATGATTATCATTAGAGATGAGCGAACTTCTTGAAAGTTCGATTTGGGCGATTCGCCGAACTTTCACGAATCGCTCATCTGAAAAAAAAAAATGCCGGCATGGTGGGAGCGGGCAGGCCGGCTACGCTGTCAGCGGGCGGCGGAAGCCGGCCCGCTGACAGCGCAGCCGGCCTGCCCGCTCCCACCATGCCGGCATTTTTTTAAAAAGCAAACACTTACCTGCATGGTCGGAGCGTGGAGGCCGGCGCCGCTCTCAGCTGTCATCAGAGGACGCGTCATCAGAGGGCGCGTCATCAGAGGGCGCATCATCAGAGGGCGCCTGAGAGCGGCGCCGGCCTCCACGCTCCGACCATGCAGGTAAGTGTTTGCTTTTTAAAAAAATGCCGGCATGGTGGGAGCGGGCAGGCCGGCTGCGCTGTCAGAGGGCCGGCTTCCGCAGCCCGCTGACAGCGTAGCCGGCCTGCCCGCTCCCACCATGCCGGCATATTTTTTTTTTTATTTAAGGGAAAATTCGATCGGCACGAACCAAAAAAAATTCGGGTTCGTGCCGAATCGAATTTCCCCTGAAATTCAGAGTGTATTCCGGTTCGTCCGAACCAGTTCGCTCATCCCTAATTATCATTATTAAAACTCAAGTTTGAGGACGCACTTATAGGGCAAAACGCATAAGGGCAAGAATGGCAACCTACATAAACTAGTGTCATCAATATAACTAAGCATAAAAACGGATGTAAATATGTATATGCACTTTACTTATCCTACACTTTCAAGTCCTTGATGTGTTCGACATTTTGAACTGTGGATCTATCTATTCACCACCAGATCTTTGATGTTACTAATTTGTAAATACACCCTAACTAGTAGATGAGGCCCATGTTTTATCAACCTAATCTTTTTTCATCCTTATTTCGGTATCACCAGTGTGGAAAATGCTGGAGCTGGTGAAGCAGTACAAGACTACTGAAGACACCTGATAACAAAAGCAGGAGACATCTACTGCTTTCATCTCATTGATGGTGCAGCTGGCCTGGGGGTAAGGGAGCTGGATACCCAGTATCTGCCAAGCATTTATCCTCATAGCTCTTGCTTGCAGTAACCAAATGTGCAAAGCTGACTTTTTTCCCTCAAACTTACAGCTAATAAAAAGAAAATCTGCTAAATACAGACTTCCCCCTCTCTGTACATACAGGTTGCCCGCATTAAAAATCATTCTACCTGCATCCAAGATGGTGGCCTATGGAGTCTCAGGCTGCCTGCAAACAGGTATCTTCTAACTATGCCGCTCTGCATTGTGGGATTGCTGTCCTTTAATTGACCCCCAACTCTGCTTTGTCTGTGCAAAGCACAGCTATAACCCGCCTCCTGCACTACCCCCTCTCCTCAGTATATGATACTTCTGAGGCAAGATGGCGGTGCCCATATCCTAGAGTCCTGAAGACAGTTGCAGCCCAGTGAGGGAAAGAATAATAAGTGACAAAAAAATAGTTTTTTTTAAGGGTTTGGGCTTTTTATTTAGTGATGCTGAAGGTCCAGTTTCACTGGGTACTAATACTAGTTATTTGATGTACAAATCACTTTACTCTTACTTTGAAGTGAACGTTTTTTTTAATTTATTCACCAAGGCAAGCAGTCAAACCTGATCATTGGTCTATTCGGCACCGGGACACACTGCCAGAAATACCTCCAGCTATCCCGACACTGAACTTACTGCTGGCAGCAAATCAGGTGTGATGACACAACACTGTGCAAATCACTAAATTTCTGCTTTTATTCTTTTCCCTGTAAAATGAAAAATCACTTTTCAAGTACCCTTTATATCTTACGATAAGGGAACATTTCCTCGGTATGCCCTCTGATTCCAGCCAGCAGTGATTGAGAACAGCTTTTTTATAATTATTATAAGCATGGCACTTCCAGGATTCAAACCCAGATCAAGAAAAATATCATTAACTTTTTTGCAGGGGCTCTAAAAAATATAATTTATTTAAATATCCGCTCATTTACCTGCCTGCCTGTAGGCGTGAACATTGTTATGCAGTATTATTAGCTGAGAACAATAGAGAAGGCCTGATTCAGCATAGGCCAATATCTCTGTGATTCAGCATTGTATTTCACCTTTTTATTACTCTTTGAACATACTTATTACAACTGCCTGCAGCAGGTGTAAAAATTATTCAGCACATTCCCACGTTCCTTTAAATGAAAAAAAAGGCATACCAGCATTTTTCTAAATAAAAAGACATGCTTGTGTTTTCTATTTTATTTTATTTTTACAGTTTTTCTTGAAAGAAAGTGTAGTCCTCACATTTCCTCCCTCTGGTACACCAGACATAGGGTCTTGTAGTGGTAACCAAAGCTCCGAAAAAGCATCACAACTCTGCCAAAGGGCAAAGAGGCGAGGAGTTGGCCATTTTGCTGGAGTTGGCCATTTAGCCCCCCAGTTCTGGGTTACCAGCGCCAATGCATGGATGGAATAGGAGCTTTTCTATTTTTTTAATTACATTTGTTTTAACTCTTGCAGTGTCACAGGACAAGCACAGTGCTGTAAAAATAGCACACAGACAGTTCATGCTTGCAATCGTTTTATGCTGACAATTGCCAGTGTAAAATGAAATGTTCACATGCGGCTGATAAAAATTCACCTGGCATTAGCACACCCATGTGCTTTGTAGAAAGGATTAAGCCAGCCAGCAATCGTTATAAAATCCTTCAGCATTTATTGTCTTCGTTTAAAATCAATAGTCCAACAGGTCACAGCATATATCAGCATGTACATAAGGCCAAAGCGTTTCGGACAACAGGTCCTTAATCATGACATCCAATGAAGCAAGTAAGTAAAAACCTTTAAATATCCTTCCAAAGGGGCTCCCATCACTCGTGCGTGCAACAACCCTCCTGTGACTCATTACGCTAATTCATGGCTCTCCTGGGCGTCATCCCAGTTGAGCTACTACATTAACCCCAAAGAGTCAGGAATCCTGGTTGTTATCTGGAAGGTATATAGAATAAACCTTTCCAGGACGCAAGAAGGAGAGGAAATAAATTAATTATAAAGGCCCCATTTATAGTTCATTACATCACATCAAATATATATGTTGCATTTAATTTATTAGAAGAGACATGAAGATTCATAAAAATACATGTGCTTTGCTGAATCGCCAGGAGAGTACACTGCAGGCGAATATCCCTGAACAAAGCATTTCACGTTTCTTTTTCTATTTACTGATAACTATAAGAGGAAAGGTGTGCTTACCTTGAACAGAAGCAGTTGCATGATGTATACTGAGCAAAAATGACGGACTTACCCCTCGTTCTTGGCCAGTGGGTGGAGCCACTTTATAGCCCATAAACTATTAATATTTTGAATGTCTCTGAAACACTAAGATTTACAGTTTTCAGATAATGGCCTTGATTCATCAAGAGTTGAAAAAAAAATCTCAAAGTAGTAAAAAATTCATTTCATGAGAAAAAAGCATGCGAATGTCACTGTTTATGAATCACCAGATAGGAAGACAGTGAAAGTCAATGGCACATTTTACTACAGTGTTAACCCTTCTAGTGCCAGTTACGGGAATCTCACATAGCAGCCTCTACTCCACTTAAGTGCCAGCTAAGTGAGACTCACGTAGCTGACTTTAAACCCCCACAGAAAAAAAAGTATAAAAGTTAAAAACGCACCTGACCCCTCGTTGGATTGGACCGGTTTTCTTCTCACCTGGGGGCATCCGATCCCCCCCAGGGTTCTTCTCTCTTCAGGAGAGCGCTCGAAGTAGCGCCCCACGCTTCGGCTACTGTAAAAAAAAATATGACATTTACTCAACTACGGCCGGGTCTCCTCTTCACCGGGGGGGCTTCCGATCGCCTCGCACCCACAGGGCTCTTCCGTGGTGAGGAGAGGGCGAGAAATCTCCCTCACTTCCTGGGTCGCCGGCTGCTAGCCCCGCCCTTTGTGGGCGGTGCGAGTGACGTCATCGATGACCTGGCACCTTTCACCTGGCAGCCGGCCGACCTGAGAAGCTCAGTCGCTCCGGGTGATCGGAGGAGGAAGGTTGAAGGGGGCGAGATGGCTCTGATCTCTGCCCTTCCAGGCCTCCTCCACCGATCAACCAGCAGCTGTCATCGGAGCTTCGTGGGACAGGATCGGGACATTAGAGGTGAGTAGAAGAAAAAAAACTAATATATGTCATTTTTTTTTTATTGTGTGTGTGTGGTTTATTTTTACTGTTAACCCCTTGTGAACTGGTAAGGGATCCATGAGATCCCTATACCAGTTCAAAAGGCTGAGGGCTGGCAAGTCACCTGCAGCTAGTGGGTGACTTGCTATTAACCCCCGGCACCCCCAATTACCTGCCTCCCCGGGGGGGGTGCAGAAGAGCCTATCCCACGGAGCTTGTAGCCGGCAGGCTGCACCCCTGCGCCCTGTTACAAGCCCTCATAGCTGGTCCCGGGCTGGTTATGATGGGTAAGGGGAACCCCATGCCCCAAGGGTTTTTAACCCTTAAATTTGCAAAAACAAAATGGGGTCCCCCCAGGAGGGGGGTCCTATGTCTTTTTTTTTAATTAACCGCTTATGCTCTCCAGCAGCTATAAAAGGCTTCCAGCAGCAGCAGGAGAACAGAAGCCAGAGTGATCAGCATGGGACACAGTGCCCAGGGATGGATGGGGAGGTAAGCATTAAAAAAAAAAAATATTAAATATTTTTTCTCCTTGTCTCTGTGTTTTTTTTTACACTTAACCCTTTGTAAACTGGTAAGGGATCCATGAGATCCCTATACCAGTTCACAAGGCTGGGGGCTAGCAAGTCACCTGTGGCTAGTGGGTGACTTGCCATTAACCCCCGGCACCCTCAATTACCTGCCTCCCCAAAGCCCGGGGGAGCAGAAGAGCCTGACCCACAGAGCTCATAGCCGGCAGGGCGGGGGGCCACCAAAGCTGGCCCCGTCCCCTGTTCTGCAAGCCCCCATAGCTGGTCCCAGGCTGGTTATAATGGGTAAGGGGGACCCCATGTCATTTTATTTTTGGATTTTTAAGGGTTTTTAACCCTTAAAATTCCCAAAAAATGTTTGGGGGGTCTCTTGGGCAAGAATGTGTGGCTACCTATACATATGTGGTACCGTTGTAATCGGGAGAAATGGGGCTATCACATGCAATATGGTTTTCTTTAATAAAACAAATGTTTTATTTAAAATAAAGGAGACAATTGTCTAAAAAAATATTTTTTATTTATTATTTAGTATTTTTACGCAAAAATATTAAAAAAAACTGTAGAAAATTACAAACAAGACATTTCATGTTAAAGCCTAAACTCTGCTGCAAAAAATATATATATAATTTTCCTAGAAATTCCGGCAAAAATCACAGTTAAACATGGCACAGCGGCGGCGGTGGTGAGGAGACGGGCGCCCGGAGGGAGAGAGACACCTCCCCGCAGCAAGGTAAACGCTGCGGTGTGCGGAGTGAGGGAGGCGGTGGCAGACCCCGGACCCACGTGGAAGGTGGAGAAGCGGCGGCGGGAGACATCACAGGTGACATCACCCCTGGTCTGCCCCGGGCTGGGACAGAGGTGAGAATCGCGGGCACCTCCCTGAAGGAAGGAAAGCACTGGTGGGAAAGGCGCGAAGTATAGAGCAGTCAGTCGCCATCTTGGTGGGTGTGGGGGAGAGAGAGACTGGCCTGAGCCTCTGAAGTCCCTGGGGCTAGACCTCTGCCTAGGCGGACATCAAAGGAAGAGTGGGACATCAGCACAAACACCCTGCATAAGCACATAAAGCTGCCCTGGGAGCCGGGCCTCCCCTCCCCCCCCCCCCCATTCTGCTGCTCTCTGTGTCCCCTGAATGGAAATACAACACATGCTCTGAGAGGGCAGGTGAGCCCTTGCTATAGGCTCCTACGCCGCATCTGATTGGGGTGCCCGGGCGCTCCCTACCCGGGACAGAGGTGACACCCGTCCCGCGGGCTGGAGGCACATCAGAGGGGGCCATAGTACCCAAAGCACTGCCCTGGGGCCAGGACCTCTTTCCCTGTTTGTGGGGTCGGTCTGGGACTGCCTGGATGCTCTGCTGCTCACCGTACCCCTCACAAGAGAACCCTGAACACTGGAAGTGGACAGTGGGCCCTTGATATCGGATCCTACCCCGCAACTGTGGGGGTTGCCCGTGATGCCCTTACTCAGCTCTATCCTGAGGCGATAAGTCCCTAGGTTACAGTGACTGACCATAGCACAGGGGCGCGGATCAACCTTCTGGACCCGGCTGGGCGGTTCCTGCCGGGGGCCCCCCTACATATGAGAGGCAACAAGAAGCGTAGAGCAGCTGTGGTCGCCTGTAGTACGCAAACAATGGAGACCCCGAGTGTGGCTGAGCAGGGGACCTCCAACCCTGATACTGCAGCTATAATGGCAGCTATTGCCTCATGTCAGAGTGCCCTCACAGCTAAATTTGACACTCTCCAGGAACAATTTAATTACTTCCGCCATGACCTGGATAAAATTCGAGACCACGCTGGGGAGGCGGAGAGGAGGATCGGAGATGCAGAGGATCGACTTTCCACCCATACTGGGGAAATTGCCACCCTGCGGAGGCAGGTGACCACTCTCATGGGGAGGGCTGAGGATGCTGAAAATAGAAACCGGAGGAATAACGTCCGGATCCTAGGTCTGCCTGAAAAAGCGGAGGGAGCCTCTCCAGAGCAGCTTGTGGAAAATCTCATAACGGAGACTCTGGCACCGGGGAACCTAACCAAGTTCTTCACAGTGGAGAGAGCACACAGGATCCCCACGAGACCCCTCCCACCGGGGGCACCGCCAAGGCCCTTTATATTCAAAGTCCTCCATTACAGGGACAGGGACGCTATCCTGGCTGCGGCTACAACGAAGGGGGTGGTGACCTTCAACAACGCCCGGTTATCCTTCTTCCCGGATTTTACCTCAGAGGTCCAAAAGCTGAGGCGGTCCTTCAATGGCGTGAGAGAGAGGCTCAGACGAAGAGGAATTAAATATGCCATGATGTTTCCAGCACGCTTGCGCGTGCAAGATGGAGAGACGACCAGATTTTTCACGTCGGCTGAGGATGCTAATACATGGCTGGACTCTCTACCAGGGGCCTAACGATCAGGGCTCGGGGTGGAGAAAGCCGCTTTCTGTACTCACCAGTATTTGAATTGATGACTGTGCCTTGCTGGGGAACTCCCCCCCCCTCTGCCGCGGCCCTGTTGGCGCTGGGAACCGGTGTCTAGATGCCGCCCAGTAACAGGGCTGGCTCTGTTTAGTTGTTTGATGGCTGTTGAAACTGTTGATCTGTTGGACTGCTCTAGTCACATTGTATCCTGATCTGATCGTTACAGGAGAGCTGTGGCTCTGGATTCCCATGGAGTGATGGCCCCCCCCACCGACTCCCCCCCCCTACTTTCCTATTACTCTTGTTAACCTCCCTTGTCTGGGCCCCTCCCTCTCCCCCCTGCCTTCATCCCCCCCTTCCTGGCCACTCCTACCTATCACTCCTGATTGCCCTCAATCGCCCCTGGGAACCCTTGGTGGCTATGCCGCCAACCTGTACATGGTTATGGTAATTTTATGTTATGGGCCCATAGGCAGTGGGTCTCTGCACCCCGGTGCAACTAGTTACACCGTTGTTGTATTGTTTTGTTGGGGGGTATGAAGCTCGCCAAAGTTGGGGGGGGTGGAGCGGGGTGGGGGTGGTTGGGAATGGTATTTGTATGTATAATAATAGTTTAATAGTTTACATATTGTGTGTTGTCATGTTGGTATGGATGGGATGAATGGAATACGGACCCTAAAAGCTGGACGGTCGCGGGTGGAGGGACAGACCTTTTGGTGCAGTTTGATGTCTGACCACGGGGATGGTATTCTGATTTATGAGAATGGGTGATTGTAAGATTCTCTCCTGGAATGTCAGGGGGCTAAATGATAAAATCAAACGGTCTACAGTCCTTCAGTTTGTTAAGAAATACAGACCCAATGTGGTGATCCTCCAGGAGACTCACCTGGTGGGGCGGAGGGGACTCGCTCTGAGGAGACCCTGGATCCAGGACTCATTTCATGCCCTCTTCTCGTCCTACTCTAGGGGGGTCTCGGTGCTGGTCTCCAAGGGAACCCCATTCGTGTTGTATTCTGTGCAGACGGACCGGGAGGGTTGCTATGTAATCCTCCATGCCAAGCTTATGGATACAGACGTAATAATAGTAGGCACTTATGTCCCCCCGCCTTTCAATATACAAGTGTTGCACCGGAGAAAGTAGTCAACTACCCCCCGGCCCCGATACTGTTGATGGGAGATTTTAACATGGTGCTGGACTCAGCGTTGGATAGACTGGACAGGAGGCCGGGCCCTAGGACGCAATTGGCGTCCTGGGCAGAGGCGATGGGCCTACAGGAGCTATGGAGGTGGAAGCACCCAACTGACAAGGCATACTCCTGTCACTCGGTCATGCATAGGTCCCTGTCCAGGATAGACCTAGCATTTGCGTCTCCTGACTTGCTAGCGAAGGTGACGACCTGCAACTATCTCCCGAGGGGCATCTCCGATCACTCGCCTCTGCTGGTGGAGGTTGGGTTGTTGCGTACGCGGGCGAACCGGGTGGGATGGACCCTAAATCCCTTGTGGCTGGAGACTCCTGAAGTCAGGGGTAGCCTGGCCTCTGCTGCGGAGATTTTCTGGGAGTGTAATGCGGACGAAACGACTGCTGGGGTGAGATGGGACGCCTTTAAGGCGGTTACTAGGGGATGCGCCATAAGTGCTATAGCGGCGGTCAGGGGGAAGAGGGGGAAAGAAAGGGCAGACCTCGAAAGTAAACTCGCGAGCGCGGAGAAGGAATTCATCGCCTCGGCTGATGATAGGGCCCACTCGAATCTGATGTCTCTCACGTGGGAATATAATCTGTTATTATCAGACTCGACTAGGAAACTACTGTTACATAAGCAGGCGACGAGATTTGACAAGGGGGACAAAAATGGCAAGACTCTGGCCTATCTAGCAAGGGCTGAAAACAAGTCCAATAGTATCGCCGGGATAGTGGTGGCAGGGGGGTCAGTAACAGAGGGAGATAAAATTGCACAACAGTTCCTCGAGTACTACTCGGCCTTGTACTCCTCTAGGGTCAACTACGGAACGGAAGAGCTGGAGAACTACCTAGATCAGATTAAGTTCCCTGAATTGGCTCTGGCTGATTGGGAAAATCTTGACTCTCCCATCACTCTTGAGGAAGTTAGGAATGCGATAAGAGCACTTCCCGGTAGAAAGGCACCAGGGCCCGATGGATTGCCGGCCGAGTGGTACAAGCAGGAGATGGATCAGGTCGCCCCTAGACTCTGGGAGGTTCTGAAACAGGCGCTGGATAATGAGAGTCTCCCGGCCTCCTTTCATGAAGCACACGTGGTTCTTATTCACAAGGAGGGGAAACCCGCTGATATTTGTGCATCCTATAGGTCCATTTCCCTATTAAATCAAGATGCCAAAATATTGGCTAAAATCCTAGCCATCAGGATGAACAGGGTCATATTACAATTGATTGGGCCTGACCAATCAGGCTTTATGCCGGGACACACAACGGGGATAAATCTGCGCAGATTGATGTCCAACCTGCAGATAGTGCATGACAACTACGGTAGCCGGGCGATAGCTTCCCTGGACAATGAGAAGGCCTTTGATTCGATCGAGTGGACCTATCTCTGGGCAGTGCTGGCCAGATTTGGACTCCCTGCGGGTTTCATATCATATATCAGGCTGTTATACGGCCGTCCGACGGCCAGGGTGCGGGTCAATGGCTGCTACTCTGACCCTTTTGTATTAAGTAGAGGGACCAGGCAGGGCTGCCCACTCTCGCCGTTGCTCTTCGCGCTGGCCATTGAACCGCTGGCGATTATTAGCAGAAACTCTCCAGCCATCGCTGGATGGAGGTTGGGGGAGATAGAGGAGAAAATCTCACTTTACGCTGACGACACACTTCTATACCTAGCGGACAGCTACGAGTCCCTGGAGGCTGCTTTGGATATCATCGGGGTGTTTGGGAGATTTTCCGGCTTGAAGGTTAACTGGGATAAATCCAGCCTGATGCAAGTTGATGTGACCGACCCCCGGGATGTCTCCCCAAGGTCCCAGCTAAAGAGAGTCCAACAATTTAAGTATTTGGGGATTATGATCAGCGGGCGGACGAACGAGTTTGTCTCTCTTAACATTTCTCCGGTAGTGGCGAAATTGAAGCAAAGAGTCATCCAGTGGGCGAACCTTCCGCTGTCGATCATGGGCAGGGTCAATATATTTAAAATTATATTTCTTCCAAAACTCCTATACATATATCAGGCCTCCCCAGTACTGCTTCCTGTCTCCCACTTTAAAGCACTGGAGTCGATCATTTTTAGCTTTATATGGGGACACTCCCCCCCCAAGGCTAAATCGACAAATAATGAAGGCGCAAATAGATACCGGGGGACTGGCGGTGCCACATATGCAAATATACTTCTATGCAACACAGCTTTTGTTTGTCCATTGGTGGCTCTGCCAGCCGAGGGACAATCCAGTGGTGTGTTTAGAGGTGGCACTACTGGGCTCCTCTGAAAGGTTGGCCTTCCTGGAATACAGGGGTACGAGAGGGATCCGAGAGGCGACCACGTGTATGAGGGCGGCTAGTAACATCTGGGAGAGGGCAGCCAAGCTAGGGGTGAGGTCGGGGGAGACCCCGGCGTGGTCCCCCTATACCCCCTTATGGGACAACCCTAGGTTACCAGAAATGGGTGCTATGCAGCCCCACTGTTCTGGACAAGGAAAGGTGTTGATCGGATTGGGCAATTATACAGGGGGGGGGTGCTGGTGTCCTTCGATCAGCTTAAGGAGGAGTTTCATATGTCCAATCGGGACTTTTTTCGATACCTACAACTCAGACACGCACTGCATGCCCAATTCCGTAGGGAGGGCCCGAGGATTATAGAGTCCAAGGCGGAGAACGCAATCAGAGACGGGAGCCTTAAAAAGCCTGTCTCCGCGCTGTATAAGTGCTTGATGGGAGAGCTGGAATCCCCTAGGAGCAAGATTGAGTCTAAATGGCAGGACTTAGACCCAAACCTGGACCAGGACGACTGGGAGGAGATAATGGACAACCTACATGCATCGGTAGTTGAAGCCAGAGATAGATTTATCCAAACCAAGTGGATTCATCAGGCCTACATCACCCCGGCTCGTCTGCACAGAATGGGCTTAACTGATACTGATATATGTCCTAGATGTGGGAAAAGTAGTGGCTCATGGATACACATGATCTGGTCATGCGAGGTCCTGACGGTCTTCTGGGAGGGTGTGATGGGTCTGATCAGCAGAGTGGTGGGCTTTCAGATACAGGGATCTGTCTCACTATGTCTTCTTGGGGTGGTGGAGCCGCTGTCGGAACAGAGAGCTTTGAAGGCCATGGTCCGGTTGTTGCTCTTCTACGCCAGGAAGTGCATCCTGATGAATTGGAGACACCCTGCTAGGCCCTCAGTGCAAACCTGGAAAAGACTAGTTAACCAGAAACTCACCATGTATAAACTGACATACGCCGCAAGGGGGGTGCCGGATAAATTCGAAAAGGTTTGGGATCCATGGCTGCAGTGCCAAGAGTCAGCGTATGACGCTGAGTGAGCCTGGGAGGGGGGCCTGGTGGGGAGTTTCTTGGGTCAGGTCTGATATCTAAACTATACTTGGGGGGCTGGGGCCGGGGGCTGGAACCTGACCAACGAACAATGGAAGGGATTTTAGAGCACGTACGCCCCGTCTAATAGCTGATGTGCATCAGCCTACCTGTCCTTTACCTGAACCGTGATGGTAGCAAGAATCACCTGGAGTCCGGTATGAAAGTTGTGTGAATGATTGTCAGTGTTAGTTTATATGCCAGTTATGAAGTTGGGTGCCTGCGGCACCTTAATGCCTTACAAATGGCTAGTATTGTTTGTCTTGTTTGTCTGTTTATTGCAAAATAAAAACTTAAAAAAAAAAAAAAAAAAAAAACATGGCGCAAAATGGGGAAAAATGACCTATCAAAAGAGGGTGACAAAATGTCAAGTAGGCTGGCAATTGAAAGGGTAATAGTACCTATGCATGTTGGGTATTGTTCTGCTAGTGGGACCTTGCACTTTCAGATTTAGCTTGTTTTTCTTTTTTCCATATTGATATTTTAGGAAAACATGTTTTTTATTCAGCTTTTTTATACATTTTTTAAGCAAACCCTGTGCAACCTAAGAATTCTTCAAGGGGTTACTTCCAGAAAGATGAGCCCACTACAACAAGCCTGTCAACAGAGGGTGACAAAATGTCAAGTAGGCTGGCAATTGAAAGGGTAATAGTACCTATGCATGTTGGGTATTGTTCTGCTCGTGGGACCTTGCGCTTTCAGATTTAGCTTGTTTTTCTTGTTTCCATATTGATGTTTTAGGAAAACATGTTTTTTATTCAGCTTTTTTATACATTTTTTAAGCAAACCCTGTGCAACCTAAGAATTCTTCAATGCATTACTTCCAGAAAGATGAGCCCACTACAACAAGCTGGGTACGCTTAGAAAGCTTAACATGTGTATTTTCAGGGAATATATGGTTTATGGGGGATATTCCAAATGTAAAGGGTTGTTTTGGTTGAAAAATTGCAAGGTGCGCACTTTGTCTGCAGAACCGTTATGCGCATGCTTTACTTTGGGGTGTTTGGCATCTCTTCCCTTGACAGTACCTATGCATGTTGGGTACCGTTCTGTTCATGGGATGTTGTTTTTTCAGATTTTACTTGTTTTTTATTGTTTGCATACAGTTTTTTTTAGGAAAATGTGACTTTGATTCTTCTTTTTTATTCTTTTTTAGGGAAACTCTGTGCCACCTAAGAATTGATTGAGGGATTACTTCCAGAAAACCACGCCCACATAAACAAGCCTGGTACGCCTAGAAAGCTTGTCACAGTTGTATTTTATCTGAAAATCTCCTAGAGCTCTGTTTCAGTTTAGGGGAGTCTCCTGGGCAGGAAAGGGTGTCTATCTATACATATGTGGTACTGCTGTAACCGGGAAAAAAAAAACACTACAAATTGCAAAAAATAGATTTTTTTTTTTGCAGATATTTTACCAAAAAGTATTGAGAATACACAAAAAAAAGGCCAAACAAATATTTCATGTTGAAGCCCGGACTGAAAAAACTATATATATTTTCCTGGAAAATCCCTGGAAATCCCTTCGAAAAACAAGGTTGAACATGTGTAGCGCAAAATAGTGAAACAAAGTCTGGCAACAGGGGGTGACAAAAATTCTAGGAAGGCTGGCACTTAAAGGATTAAAAGGAGTAAAAAGTTCACTTTTCTTAGGACTAAAAAACTGCCATTGACTTTCATTGTCTTCCTATGTGGTGATTCATCAACAGTGAAATTCCTATGCTTTTTGCCCATTAAATGAATTTTTTACTACCACAAACATTTTTTTCAACTCTTGATGAATCAAGGCCATTGATTTTACACAACACCAAGAAAGTTGGGACGTTGTGTATAACAAAGAAAACAAAAATACAAATATTTGCGTTTCTCATATAACCACATATTATTCACAATAAAACATATCACATATAAAATGTAAAAACGAATTTAGAAAATAATGGCAGCAACAAAAAGTTGGGATGGGGTTAACAAAAGGCTGGAAAACTAAGTGGTATTTAACTGGAGGGCCAATTGTCAACAAAGTCACATGTGTATAAAAAGAGAATGCTAGAGATGCAGAATTTATCAGACGCAAAGAGGAGAATAGGTTCGCCAAACTATGAAAACTGCATTTAAATATACAGAAAAATGTATTTTACTTTGAATTTCCCACCATTTTCAGTATATGATACAATTCAGAAAATCAGGAGATATCCATGTGCACAAGGGACAATACAAAGGTCAATATTGAATGCTTGTGATCTACAGGATCTCAGACAGCAATGCATTAAAAACAGGCATGAATGGGTAAAGCAATTTCCAGACTTTGGTATACTTTCAGAAATCATTGTCAGTGAACACATTTCATTGTACAAAACACAAGTGCAAGTTAAATTGGACCAACACCCTGCCCGATCGGCCCGGGAATCTATAAGATTCCCAGGCCGATCAGATCCCTCCCCGCGAGGCATCCAAAATCGGGATGCCCCGCTGTGTGAAACCCCCCAGGATGCCCCATTCACCTTACCTTACTCCCGTTCCAACGCCGCATGCGCAGGCCGCATCTCACGCTTTTCTCTAGCAGGGCGCGTGCCCGCGCTGGCCATTTGTGAATGGTCGGTGCGGGCGTGCTCCCTGTTCGAGGGAAGCGTGAGATGCGGCCGCCAGCGTGCTCAGAGCCGCTATGGTTGTACGTCCCTTGGACGCGCATACCACCGCGGCTCCGAGCGCGCTGATTGGACTCCCGATCGGGGTGCCCCTCGGAAGTGGACCAAAACCCAGGATAGTGAAAATCCTAGGTGTTGGTCCACTTTAATGCTGTATCATTCAAAGAAAAAGCAATATATCAACATTCCCACAGCGCATGGCCTGGCCATCACTCCCAAGCAGCCTTCGGATCTGATCTGCGTGGTATGATGGTGTTGCTTGGCAATTGCTCACCTCTTTACACTTTAGTATAATCAAGTTTAATTGAGTTTTCAAGGAAACAGATAAAGGAAGGGTGGGGGTACATAAATAAGAAAAAAAGGGGGGGGGGCATTACTAGAGCATCTTAAAATCAAGTCAAATTTCTGAGACAAGAAAGGAAATGTGGAACCTTAATGAAGCACGTTATCTTTACATTTTACAATGTTCCAATTTTTTTGAAATTGGGGCTGTATACAATTGTTTCAGGGTTTTCTCACCTTTCTGAGCTCTATCAGCCATCACATGCTTGAACTCCATACCTTGCACTGAAGAGGCACAAGCATCTCAAAACATACACAAGTTGGAGAACTATGGTTGTGTAATATATAAATAAAAACAAGAGATTTTTGAGGGTGGCCCAGAACCCCCCCCCCCCACTATGACGAAAATATAACCGCACCACTAGTTAATTTCAAAGTTACAAACTAATTTTATTAATCAAAGGCAAAACATACATAGACGCTTTTAAAAAAAAGCAATTCTGTGAGTACTCACCTGTAGAATTGTTTTTGTTCTTGCATGGCACAGCCCGCTTCTGTATTCATAACAGTTGGGTTATTCCGCCACAAGGTGGCGCAGTGGTACTGCAGAAAAGCTGTGGTCCGGCTGACCACAGCGGTGAAACAGGGAGAGAAACGCCTGGTTGTTGAGGGATCACTCCCCCAGACGAGACGTGCCCCTGCTCAGGGAGTCCGCCACCTGGTTCTCCACCCCTGGGATGTAGACCGCTGAGATGCAGGGAACATGCTGTTCCACCCAAGACAGAATCAGGGACACTTCCTTGAAGGCTCGCTTGCTCCGAGTCCCTCCCTGATGGTTGATGTAGGCAACCGCCGTCTGGTTGTCTGAGCGAATCTGAACAGCCCGACCCCGGAGGTGAGTGGATAGGCGAGAAAGAACCAACCTGATCGCCCTCAGTTCCAGGACGTTGATGGAAGCATGGGCCTCTTGTGGGCCCCACCAACCCTGGAACCTCGGGGACTTCCAGAAGCCTCCCCAGCCGGTCAGACTGGCATCCGTGATGACCGTTTCCCAGCACGGGGGCAGGAAGGACCTGCCCCACAGAAGGTTCCTTGAGTCCAGCCACCACGAGAGAGACTGTCTGACCGAATTCCTGATCCAGGGACACAGGGTCCCGATCCCAAATTGACAAGAGGTGCAACTGAAGAGGTCTCATGTGAAACTGAGCAAAGGGGACTGCCTTGAAGCAGGACACCATCAGGCCCACCAACTGCATCCCCTGACGGATGGAGGGATGAGGACACGACAGCAGAGCCCGAGCCTGCAGCTGAAGACCCTCCACCTTCTGCTGAGGAAGGAACACCTTGACCTGAGAGGTATCCAGCGTCATGCCCAGAAAGATCCTCACCAATGACGGGGACAGAGAAGACTTGGGATAGTTGATCACCCAGCCGAAAGACTCCAGAGTGGATGTCACCATTTGAGTGTCCCGCTCGGCCTGAGGAAAAGACTCGGCCACAGTCAGGATGTCGTCCAGGTAAGGAATGGTGCGGATGCCCTGGTTCCTTAGCAGAGCCATCACTCCCGCCAGCACCTTGGTGAACACCCGAGGTGCCGAGGTGATACGGAAGGGTAGAGCCACAAACTGGTAATGCTGACCCTGCAGCTCGAACCTTAGAAATCTCTGATGACCTGGGAAGATAGGCACATGAAGATAAGCATCCTTGATTTCCACAGTGGTCTGACAGCAGAGCGCATGTCTCCATGCGAAAATGCTTGAATCGTTGAGGCCCTTCAGATCCAGAATGGGCCTCAGAGAGCCGTCCTTTTTAGGGGCCGTGAAAAGATTGGAATAGTACCCCTGACCTCTTTCTTGATGAGGCACCAAACAAATGACTCCAGACTCTAACAGGCAATGAACAGCCAGAAGCAATCCCTGAGTGGACAGGGGGTTTAAAGACATCCGGGATCTGATGAATCTTGGGGGGGGCCAGGCTGCAAACTCTATCTTGTAACCGGAGGACACTACCTCCTGAATCCACCGGTCTGAGACATGAAGCCTCCAGACGTGAGCAAAGAGCCGAAGCCGTCCCCCCACCTGGATGGGTGAGGGCGCCCCTTCATGCCTGAGGGGGCTAGGGAGAAGGTTTGGACTTAAGATTCCAGGAGAGACCGGGACGGCCACGGGTTCTGCCATGGCCCCTAGAATCTCTGCGACCACTGGAGAGGAGGGAGCCACGACCCCCTCTGGGAATGCGAAAGGAAGGGAGGGGGGCAGAGGACCCCCGAAAGGGCCGAGACTGCCTCCTACGCTGAGGCAGCCTTCCATCCTTGTCTAGAACATCAAGATGCTAGAACAACAGCCGCAGCCCCACGAAGGGGAGGCCAGTGAGAGCTTTCTTAGCCGCAGCGTCAGCTGCCCACTGGCACAACCAGACAGAGCGGTGCATAGCCACCAAGAGCGCAGGGGTCCTTCCACACAGACGCACAGCATCATCCATAGCAGTAAGGATAAAGGCCACAAAATCAATGCAAAGTAAGAGAGTCCTATATTCCTCCCCCACACTACCAGCTGTTGTGTCATCAATGAGACGCTTAAGCAGTTTCTTAAGGGTAATAGCAGTAATGGCGGCAGCACATACAGGGCGCAAGCCAGCCCCCACACAGATAAAAGCATGGCAGGCCACTTGATCCATGCGCCGGTCCTCTTTGTCCCGCAGAGTGGTAGTGTCAGGGGAAGGCATGACCGAAGTATTGGACAAGCCTAGCACGGGAGCGTCCACTTCAGGGGGAAATGACCACCTCTTAACAAGATCAACGGGAAAGGGATACCTTTTATCCAAACCCTTGGGCACTGCAGGCAACTTGTTAGGACGTTCCCATTCTTTAAACACCAAGGTGGTAAAATTTTCCTGCTCAGGGAACTCTAGACGCTGTTTACCAGGGCAAAAAGCTCCCCCTGCTTTCTTTTAGCTACCTCAGGGGGAGCAATGTGCAAAAATTTCAAAAATATGTGACAGCAGATTATCAGTGTCCTCAGGGTACCATGATTCCTCTCCGGACGCAGACCCAGGGTCACTATCGCAACCCTCCTGCTGGTTCCCAGAGGAGTCAGAGTCCTGGGGGAACTCCCCCATCTCAAGGGGTGACAGTCACCAAGCTCATCAATCCCCACATACATCTCGGTAAGGGGAGCAGGCCTGGGGTCCAGGTGTCTCTTCTTGCCAGAGGCCTTCCTAGGAGCATTCCTGGAAAGCTGCTTTTCAATGTTAGCCACCCGCAGAGCCAAATCAGAATGTGACTCCCTGCCAACATTCCCCTCACTGGGGCCCAATTGCAGGAGCGGGGGGAGTAGGTGAAGCCGAGTGAGGCGCAGAGCTGGGAAGCGAAGCAGGCAAACCAGCTTGAAGCACAAGGACACGTTCAGCGCACGGCACGCACACCGTGACACTGTTACTCACAGGGGATACACCACACATGGAACACAGCCGTGCTTGCCCCGAAGGGCCCCCAAGAGCGCCATCCCCAGAAGCCTCCATATGGTGATTAGCACAAGCGCAATAGGCCAGCAGTGGATACAGGCTTAATACAGAAGCCACCCGGAATGCCCTCCCACGGGATGCCCCCAGAAGTTAATAAAGGGGGGATGAGGGGGTGAAAAGGAGTGGGGCCGGGAGAACCACAACCCAATGGTATCCCGCCTGAAAGACATAAGTAAAATCACACAATCACAAGCATCCTGCAGCAAAATACCCAAATTCAATTAAAACCCCCCCAAGGGGGACTCACGGACCAAAGACACGCGGGGTCACACAGGCACAGGCCGCTGAATAAGGCGACCCGCCAGAGAAAGCAGCGCTGCAGCCAGGAAGGGAGAAATCCAGACGTGCAGCTAGTCCAAAATGGCGCCGGCAGAGGTTCCTCGAGGGGCAGGCCGCGAGGTGAACGACGCGATACGCGTTATCACCCGGCCCCGCCCCCCCTCCAAAGAGCGTGAAAACTGCGCTCATGTGACCCGGCCGGCGCCATGACAAAGCAAAATAACCTCAGGTTATAGCGCCCACAGCCGCGGAACACAGTACAAAGCAGTGCGGCAGCTAAAAACACCAGAAAACACACCAGAAAACGTACAAACACCACAGATATGACTACTCGCGAGCAGCCATGGTCAGGGAGGGAGGGGGGGCACGGGGGGAAAAGAGAGGGGACACAGTCCCCAAACTACTTACCCCCTCAGAAGCTAGGACAGAAACTCTGCATCCCTAATAGGCTCACCATAAAGCCTATGGCCGGCTACCCTTTGTGTTACAGGGTCTGCGGCTTGGAGCTACGCTCCAGGAGCACTTGACCCTAGTCCTCTTCTACCTTCACCCAATCTGTCAGCCAAGGCTGGGAGGCAGTGAGGGTCCAGAAACGGATGGAAATAGACTTGCAGGGCCGCAGGCTTGGTTGCCCCGCTCACCTGTGCAAGAGAGAGTGCCATCTGCTAACTTCGCAGTCCACTGCAGAGGAAACACTGGGGAATGGTTAAGCCCGTTTTTATAGGGAGCTGGGACAAGCCACAGCTTTTCTGCAGTACCACTGCGCCACCTTGTGGCGGAATAACCCAACTGTTATGAATACCGAAGCGGGCCGTGCCATGTAACTGCATTTTTACAGTTTTGCTCCTGGGCTCCATGGCTCCTCAGCATGCCATCAATCAGATTCAAGTATGTCCCTTCTACATGCTCCCAATGTTGGTAAATACGGATCAAGTCACTTGGGTATGAATAAAGCTTTTTCTTATACTCTATCCCCAGTTTTCTGGGCAATGTGGGGACCAATTTAGAACTTCTAATTCCTTGTCATTGAACCATTTCTTCGCCAAACTCCATATATGCTTTGGGTTGTTGTGCCTGTGTGTACTATGTTGTCCATTTCTTACTCATAGTACTTTAGTGTACAAAGTAACTTGTCTTGAAAAATCGTAAATAAAGCTTAGCATGGAGACTACCATCAATTTTGGTCAAGTATTCAACGCCTTTGGCTGTGAAACACCCCCATATCATCAGGCTTTCTCCACTGAACATGACAGTTCCTTTAATTTCTTGATCCATTAGCCCCATTTTCCATTGAATCTTCCAGACCCACTTGCACCCATCAGAGCTAATCCATGTGTCACTGTGCTTACATGGACATCTTTGACCACACTATTAAGAAGCATACCAGCTACCTTAACTGCTAGGTTTGAACTGATATACCTTGTGATGAGCCAACAGACTCCAATATTTGCCATGTCCACCTCTTGGCATTGGAATGGATGGATGCACTTCATTTCATATTGTTTCAACTGTCAAGGCACTCACATGATGCAGTTTGGCAACTTTCTCGGCCCAGATACCGCTATTAATGAGCTGGATGATTTGATTTTTCTTTTCTTGTGAAGACTTCTTCATGGCTGCTCCTCGAGAGACCTTTTGTTTTGAATCAACCTAACAATACACTGAGCTATTAGGAAATCTGGTAACAGGTTGTTATTTGTAGTATACAAAAAGATAAAGATTGTTCCATCACCAGGAGTAAAACCGTAACAATGCAAACAGCAATCTGTAGTTGCAAGTCCAATGTATATAGAAGATAGCTAAGATGATTGTTTTCAAAATATTGGTAGTCTGAAAGTCAAAAGTTCTAAAACCGGCCGATGTACTCACCTCATAGGTGATGCTTTCATGTGCCGCAACCGCAACCCTGGCATTACTGGGCTGGGGCGCACCCTGGCATCCAACCATTCAGATAGGATAATGAGAGATGAGGCCAATGGTGTGCACAGGGGGAAGGAAAATACAATTCTGTGAGTACTCACCTGTAGAATTGATTTTATAGTATACAGCATGTCCTGTTCCAGTAAATTCCTTACACTTGGTTATTCCGCCACAAGGTGGCGCAGTGGACTGTAGAAAAACTTGTGGCCACTCCCGGCCCCATAAATAGCCAAGTACCTCCCACCAATTTCCAGTGTTGACAAGCAGTTATACAAGAAGCCGGGAGAATCAGAAAATGGATAAGAACCCAAAATAAACTTTTGAACAATAACCATTCAGCGGTAACCAAGAAAAATGATAACAAGGGAGGGGTGGAACAGGATGTGCTGTATACTATAAAATCAATTTTACAGGTGAGTACTCACAGAATTGTATTTTTCCAAGTATTCAGCATGTCCTGTTCCAGTAAATTCCTTACACTTGGGACATCCAAAAGCAGTGTCCATAAGGTAGGGTGGGATCCCCAAAGAGCAACGGCGGGCAGTTTAACTGCCGCCTGAAGAACTTTGTGGCCAAAAGCAGCATCAGCTGAGGCCCTAACATCAACCTTGTAAAACTTAAAAAGTATGAACAGAAGACCAAGTAGCGGCCTTACAAACTTGTTCAACAGAAGCCTGGTGCTAAAAGGCCCAGGAGGCACCAATAGCACGAGTGGAATGAGCAGTAAGGTGGAAGGAAGGCTCCTTCCCCTTATCAGAATAGGCTTGCACCACCGCCTGACGGATCCACTTGCTGATAGTGAATTTAGCCGGAGGCAAACCCTTCCTAGGTCCAGAAGGGAGAACAAAAAGAGCATCAGTCTTCCTAAAAGATTCAGTAGCTACCAAATAAAACTTCAGAACCCTGACCACATCCAAGGAAAGCAGAGTCTGCTCCTTGGAATTAGCAGGATTAGGACACAATGAAGGCAAAACAATGTCCTGATTGAGATGAAATGCAGACACAACCTTAGGCAGGAAATCTGGCTTATACCGAAACACCACCTTGTCCTGGTGTCGCTCAAAGTAAGGAGGTTTAATGGAAAGCGTCGCCAACTCAGAAACACGCCTAACAGAAGTGATAGCCACCAAAAAGGCTACCTTAAGAGTCAAAATAGGCAAAGCAACCTCACGTAGAGGCTCAAAAGGAGGACCCTGCAAAGCAGATAAAACCAAATTCAAATCCCAGACTGGACATAGGCTTACGTGGCGGGCGTACGTGAGTAACCTCCTGGAAAAAAGTCTTAACCAAACGGTAGTTGGCAAAAGATCTTTGGAAGAAAATAGCCAAGGCTGAAACATGTCCCTTGAGAGTACTAAGTTGAAGGCCCAAATCCAAGCCATGTGGCAAAAATTCCAGGATCCTGGGAATAGAGAACATCCGACAGGTCAAGAGACTTAGACTCACACCAAGCAATGTTACATAGTTACATAGTTGACAAAAAAGTTGAAAAAAAACATATGTCCATCAAGTTAAACCAAGGGTGTTGGGGTAGGGGGAAGTTATTTTTTATTTTATAGGGGAAGCTATTTATTTTATTTTTTGTCTTTATTTATTTATTTATTTTTATTGATAACCGCTAATAGTAACTGTTAATGTTATTTTCTTCTAAATAAGCATCTAATCCTTTTTTGAAGCTGTCTGCGGTTGATGCTGTAACAAGCTTCTGTGGGAGGCTATTCCATAGATTTATAGTTCCTATGGTAAAAAACGATTGTCTCCTCCGGAGACTAAATTTCTTTTTTTCCAATCGAAGGCAGTGCCCCCTTGTCCTTAGAGAGGATTTTACATGAAATAGTGTTCCCCCATATTCTTTGTATGGTCCATTTATATATTTATACAAGTTAATCATGTCCCCCCTCAATCGCCTCCTCTCAAGACTAAACAGATTTAATTCTAGTAATCTTTCCTCATAACTAAGATCTTTCATTCCCTTTATTAGTTTGGTGGCTCTCCTTTGCACCCTTTCCAGAGTCTGAGCGTTATTTAGTCTGTGATCTACTAGTACCCCCAGATCCTTCTCAACAAGTGACTCTCCCAGTTTTACTCCCCCGAGGACATATGTGGCCTTTAGGTATTAGACCCCAAGTGCATGACTTTACATTTTTCCACGTTGAACTTCATTTGCCAAGTGGATGCCCAGACACTCAATGTGTCCAAGTCAGCCTGAAGCTTGTGACCATCTTCAATAGACTGCACTGTGCTACATATCTTTGTGTCATCTGCAAAAATAGAGACAGTGCTTTTAATTCCACCTTCTATGTCGCTTATAAACAAGTTGAATAATATTGGGCCCAGCACTGAACCCTGGGGTACACCGCTTACAACTGGTAACCATTCAGAGTAGGTATCATTAACCACAACTCTCTGCACACGATCCTTCAGCCAGTTTTCAATCCAGTTACAAACTGCGTTTTCTAATCCTGAAGATCTCAATTTCCCCAATAGGCGTCTATGGGGGACAGTGTCAAATGCTTTTGCAAAAAATCCACAGCCACCCCTCTGTCCAGGCTTCTACTCACCTCCTCACAGAAGCCAATCAGGTTAGTTTGGCAGCTTCTGTCCTTAGTAAAATCGTGTTGGTTGTCACTTATAATATTATGGATAGTTACATATTTGTGTATGTTGTCCCTTAATAGTCCCTCGAGCAATTTCCCCACAATGGATGTTAAGCTAACAAGTCTGTAATTGCCCGGAGAAGACCTAGAGCCCTTCTTAAAAATGGGCACCACATTTGCCTTGCGCCAGTCCCCTGGCACTATAGCAGTTGCTAGTGACTCTTTAAAGATCAACAACAGAGGTGACGAGATAACGGAACTGAGTTCTTTGAGAACTCTTGGGTGAAGTCCATCTGGTCCTGGAGTCTTATTCACATTTAAATTATTTAGTTTTTCTTGGATGATATCCACGTTTAGCTTGTTAATTATTATACTTTGGCTATTGCTATCAGTGGCATCTCCTGTGTTGGCTCCTTGGGCTTCTCTTGTGTACACAGAGCTAAAGAATCCATTTAACAGCTCTGCCTTATCCTCATCCCCAGTGACCATTTCCCCATTATCATTAATTAGGGCACGTACCTGTTCTGATTTAGTTTTCTTCGAATTCATATATTTGAAAAATCGTTTAGGGTTTGTTTTGCTTTCTTTGGCCACATCTCATTCATTTTGTGCTTTTGCCAACCTTATTTCTTTCTTACACACTTTATTTACTAGTTTATACTTCTCAAGTGTTACAGCTGAGAGTTCAGCCTTGTAATGTTTAAATGCCCGTTTTTTGTTCTTTATTGCCCTTTTAACCGCAGGTGTCAGCCATGAGGGGTTTAATTTTAGCCGCTTATATTTGTTACCCGTAGGAATACATTTTGCAATGTTGCTACTCACAATTGATTTAAAGCACTCCCATTTGGCATCTGTATCCTTATTCTTGAACAGATGCTCCCAGTCTATGTCCTTGAGTGCAGCTCTGAGCCTGGGGAAGTTGGCCTTTCTAAAATTTAATGTTTTTGCCTTCCCAGGCAGAAAATCTTTCTTACAGTTTATGTTAAGTATCCTCTTACCCAGCACAGCAGCCCCCCTTCCATTCAGGTGCAAATTATCTTTAGAATACAGTTTGTACCCCAATGAAAAGTCATCCCAGTGCTCTAGGAACCCAAATCCCTCTGCCCTGCACCAGGACTTGAGCCATGCGTTTAACTCTCTAAGCACTGGCAGTAGTCCAGAGAATACAACCTTGGAGGTCCTTCCCTTCAACTTGGTGCCTAATTCTTTAAATGTATTCTTAAGGATCCTCCATTTCCCATTAATTCTGTCATTGGTCCCCACATGGACCACGACCGCTGGGTCATCCCCAGCCCCTCCCAGTAATTTGTCCACCCTTTCCACCACATGCCTAACCCTGGCACCAGGGAAACAGCAAACCATTCGGTTGAGGTGGTCTTGGTGACAAATTATTCTATTAGTCCGCCTGATAATAGAATCCCCTATGACCACTAACTGTCTAGTCCTACCTGCAGTCCCAACCACCCGCTCACTAGCTGGGCTGTTCTCCCGGCTGTTAGGGAGAACAGTATCCGCTAGGGCTGCCATTTCTGCCATCCGCTAGGGCTGCTAGGGCTGCTAGGGTGCGCAGACACAGGAATGGCCTTCCTTTTCTGTGCACCCTTTCTACTCCCTCTATCTACATGTACCCAGCTACTTGTCTGCTCCTCCTGACCCATTTCTCCACCCTCTGTATCTACCCCATTTACTACCTGCTCAGTGAGCAGAAAAACTCTTTTCCATATTGTCAATCCTCCTCAGTCTTGCATTTTGCTCCTCCAGATCTCTAACCCGAGCTTCCAGGTTTGCAATTTGCTCACATTTACCAGAGAGGTATTCACCCGGGAACTGCTGCTCCTGAAGTGTATATATATGACAAACTGTGCTCTGAAGTAGACCTCCAATATTGCTAGCCATTATCCTAGTTACAATACAGCAGTAAAAACAATTTTAGTATTCACAGTTGCAGCAACTTTGGCTTTTACCTTCTTATTTTAGCACATAGGCAATAAGAACACTTAAAGTCCCAATATGAAGTCCCTTAATGAAAAGTCCCCTCACTTATAATACAACCTCACTTAAAATACAACTGGAACTCGCAAAAGCTCCTGAACTCGTTTTAAACAATCTTATTTATATAAAGCAATACTTCCCTTCCAAATGGCAGTCTCTGTCTGGCAAACAGTCAGAAGGCTGTGCTCAGCTGAAATAAATAGGCTGCTAATTAGGCAGGACCACCCCCACTCAGGTAACTGCTTTCTATCAGATGGGAGCAACCAATGTAATTAAATGCAAGGCTAAACCCTGCAATACAAGAAAGAAAGAGAAAAAAAAATAACACAATTCTTTTTTTTTTCCCCTCTACCTTCCCTTAATGAAAAGTCCCCTCACTTAATAATACAACCTCACTTAAAATACAACTGGAACTCGCAAAAGCTCCTGAACTCGCTTTAAACAATCTTATTTATATAAAGCAATACTTCCCTTCCAAATGGCAGTCTCTGTCTGGCAAAAAAATGTAAGCATGCCATACCAACAGAGGCAGGCAGCCCCTTATCCATCAAGATGGAGGTCTCAGCAGCCAGGCCGTCAAAGCCACCCTGAGTGAGCAGGTCTGCAACCTTGGGCAGGACGTATTGATCTACTGCCAACTGCATGTCTGCGAACCACACCAGGTTGGCAGGATGGTTGGCACCCCTTCCTGGGCTATCTTGCGCAGCACCCTGCCCAGCAGAGGAAACGGAGGAAACACATAGAGGAGCCGAAAGCTTTTCCAAGACATAGCTAGTGCATCCATGGCTAAGGCCAGAGGGTCCTGGGACAGAGAGACAAAGACTGGAAGCTTGTGATTGTGACGGGACGCAAACAGCTCCACATCCGGCTGACCCCAACGGTGGCACAGGGAGCGAAACACCCTGCCGCTGAGGGACCATTCTCCCAAACGAGAAGTCCCCCTGCTCAGGGAATCCGCCTCCAGGTTTTCCACCCCCGGGATATACACTGCCGAGATGCAGGGAACATTCTCCTCTGGCCATGACAGTATCAGAGACACTTCCTTGAGGGCCCTCTTGCTCCGGGTCCCTCCCTGATGATTGATGTAGGCAACCGCCGTCTGATTGTCCGAGCGGATCTGAACAGCCCGACCCCGAAGATGTGGGGTCAATTGGGCGAGAACCAACCCTACCGCCCTCAGTTCCAGAATGTTGATAGGAGTAGGACCCTGGAACTTCAAGGACTTCCAAAATCCCCCCCAACCTGTCAGACTGGCATCTGTGGTGAGTCCAGCCACCACGAGAAGGACCGTCTGGCCAGGGGGGACAGAACAAACACCTGATCCAGGGACACAGGATCCCGATCCCACACTGATAAGAGGTGTAGCTGCAGAGGCCTCATGTGAAACTGAGCATAGGGTACCACCTCGAAGCAAGACACCATCAGGCCCACCAGCTGCATCCCCTGCCGGATGGAGGGATGAGGACAAGAAAGAAGGAACTGGGCCTGAGCTTGAAGACTCTCTACCTTCTGTTGAGGGAGAAAAATCTTGACCTAAGATGTATCCAGAGTCATGCCCAGAAAGGACCTCACCAGTGACGGGGACAGAAAAGACTTGGGATGGTTGATCACCCAGCCGAAGGACTCTAGTGTAGACACCACCATCTGGGTATCCAGTTCTGCCTGATGAAAGGACTGAGACGAGATCAGAATGTCGTCCAGATAAGGAAGGATGCGAATGCCCTGAGCCAGCACCTTGGTGAATACCCTGGGAGCTGAGGTTATACCGAAAGGTAAGGCCACAAATTGGTAGTGCTGATCCTCCAGAGCAAACCTGAGAAATTTCTGATGACCTGGGAAGATTGGTACATGAAGGTAAGTGTCCTTGATATCTACAGATGTCATAAAGTCGCCCGAGCGCAGAGTAGCGACTGCTGAGCGTAGGGTCTCCATGCGAAAATGCTTGAATCTGACAAACTTGTTGAGGTGCTTTAAATCCAGGATGGGCCTGAGGGAACCATCCTTTTTGGGAACAGTGAATAGATTGGAGTAGAAGCCTCTGCCCCTTTCCCTGAGAGGCACAGGACAGATGACCCCCAACTCCAAAAGGTTTCGGACCGCAAGCCGCAAGCCCTGAGCTGACAGGGGGGACCCGGTACCACCTTATATATAACTTAGACTGTTCCTCAGATTCTGAATCAGAGAATAATTCCCCCTCCTCGAGGGGGTAAAAGCCAGAAAATGAGTAAAGTCCCTCATCCTCCACAGGAAAAAGGGAAGCAGCGGGAGATAAATGCCGCTTCTTAGCAGAAGCCTTACGCGGGGCTGAACCAGCAATATGCTTTTCAATGCTGGCCACCCGTGAAGCCAAGTCATATTGAGACTCCCCGCTAGTGTGCCCCTCACTGGGAGTCCGGTGCAAGCGTGGGGGGGTAGGCGAAGCAGAAAGAGGCGCAGCACCGGGACCCATAGCAGATGACCCAGGCTGCCGCGCAAGTACATGCTGGGCACAGGTCAAACACACCCTGACATCATCACTAACAGGGGATACCCCACACGCAACACACAGCTGGGCTTGTCCCGAAGGAACCCCAAGCACAGGCTCCATATGGTGATTAGATACAGGCGTAACAGCCAATACAGGGACACAGCTAGCAATAGCCACCCTTTTTGGGATGCCCCCCCCAAAGCCCGCTAGGAAAGGTTGGAGATTGGTAAGAGGTGACCCGCCTGCAAGACACAATAGGTACAAAATAAACATCCCCAGCGCATACAGAGTAAAGCAATATAAAAACCCCGTAAGGGACTCACGGACCAAGCAGACAGATCACCCAGAGAGGTAAAAACACAGCCAGACCGCGTCGCAGCACCGCAAAGACGAGGCCACAAAATGGCGCCAGCAGCAGTACCTAGAGGGGCGGACCGCGAGAGTATGACGCAGAATGTGTCAAACCGCGGTTCCCGCCCCCCCGAAGAGCGCGAAACTGTGATCACATGAGACGCCGGCGCCATGACAGTAACAAAAAATACATAACACCAACCACCGCGGAGCGCCGTACAACGGCCCGCACACACACCAATAATAAAATAACACACACAAATCACAGACCCCCCCGGCGCCCCCTGCCACCAAGCAGGCCACAACAAAGGGGTCGTGCACATCCTTCTAGAGGGGAGGGGAGACGGGTGAAGGGAACAGGGACCCAAGGTTTGAAGCTGGGGCATCCCAATGAGGCTCACCATAGAAAGCCTGTTACCGGCTACCCTTTGGTACAGGGTGTTGCGGCCCGGAGCAGAGATCCTTCAGCACCTGACCCTAGTGCTGTCCTACCTTCACCCGAACCGTCAGCCGAGGCTGGGAGGCAGTGGGTCCAGAACGGGTGGAAATAAGCCTGCAGGGCCCTAGGCTTGAAAAGCCCCACTCCCTGCGCAATAGAGAGGCATCTTCTATCTTCGCAGTCCAGACTGCAGAGAAACACTGGAAATTGATGGGAGGTACTTGGCTATTTATGGGGCCGGGAGTGGCCACAAGTTTTTCTGCAGTCCAAGTGTAAGGAATAACCAAGTGTAAGGAATTTACTGGAACAGGACGTGCTGTATACTTGGAAAAAGTGGTTTTGATACCCTTTAGGGTAAAGCTTGTATATATATACTGATAAAGTTTACAAAAAAAAATATTCTCAATTATTTTCATAACTTTTTAATAAGTATACAAAAGCTGAAAAAAAATGAGTGTAATAAGTTTAGTGCAATATGTTTAATATAACCATACCAGTTCTCTTATTTGAGTATTTGGCTAGGTTATAGCCAGGATATGAAAAAACAATCTGTACCACTTGGGGAAGTTATTGTTAGACTCAACAGATTGGACAAGTGTCCTCTATGATGTTTATGACAGCTTTGGAAACCTGGACTCTGTACATACATTTTACATCCTGTAGATAGTTAGTTAAACCATCTTTGTTGGTGTTTCGTGCCGGGGCAGGTAGTAGGCTGTGGTGGGTGATGTTGATCTAACCTCTGCGGTAGCCCTCCTGCTTCCTTTGCTTTTCATCCTTTCTAGTAGTTTTGTTGTCTGGCCAACCTGAGGTATGCCCCTTTTAGACTTTTAGGCTAGTGCAGTTTATGCTGGTGTCTCTAAATAAGTGATCATTTGTTTTTATAGTGGATTTCCTTCTTTATTATTTAAATTTATATGATATGTAGTCAAGTATGCCTTCATAATACTTTAATAAACATTATTGAAACAGAATATTGTGGCTGGACTCCAGGAGACACGAGCAGATTCTCCTAAATTGGTAAGTTTTTAAGCAGCAGACCTGACCAAACCAGCTGTATGAAAGCTAAGGGGAGTATATATTTTGTTACTCATTTATCAAAAAAGAAAACTAGCAACACAGAGTGTACAAAAAGAGCACAGCATAGGATAAAGAGTAGCGCAAACAATAGGCATACAATTGTCAAATTAAGCTCCTTACTGTATTAAATAGTTCCCCATCTTGTTTATATTCATGCATGCACATCTTCTACAAAGCACAATTACCTACGAGTAAAATCTGCAGCACCCACAAATGTGTTAGATTGCAGCATTAGATATGTCTTTTGGGTGAGAGGAAGGATTAACAAAACATCAATTACAAGGATCTGTACCCCATTTAGCTATGTATCAGAAGAAGAATAAAAGCAAAAGAGAGTAATTTTTCCCACAGCTATACTTCCAGTGTGTTTTATAGTCAATAGTGTCCTGGTAGCAATATTTCCATAAATGTTTGATTTCTACATCGCAGATAGGTTCTCCATTTCTAATGTCTATTTTATTGCCTTGAACCAGTTTATTATTTTAGGGGTGTGGTTTTTTTCAGTTTTTACATTTAGTTAGCTATCTTGCATTCATTTATGCTGAAAGTGAATAATCAGCGACCTCTTGTAAGCTTCAGCTTACTTGACTATAATTCAAATGATAGCTTTCCAATGACTCTCATTTATGGGGTAGGGACAACCATCTAGTTAAGTACTTCAAATCATTATTCTATATCCTTGAGTAGATTGATGCACTATGGGCTAATAGGAAAACTTTTTTCCCACTGAGAATAAGTTAGAGATCTTCCTAAGGCCCTATTGCATGCCAAATAAAATACTGCTGGCATGTTGGCATGCCTGATTAAGAAACAATATATTTGTGAGCTTATTCCTATTTCAGGTTCTGCCTGCTGCACTAGGGACTATATATATATATATATATATATATATATATATATATATATATATATATATATATAGTCCAGGGATCTATGCTAGTGTTTATTTTCCTATACATTCCTTTACATTTTTATCCTTTAGTCTGCCACGGGCATTGGCCTTTCTTGCAGTGTCCCAATCTTATGTTTGAACACTCTGCATTTCCAGACTTAAATGCATTTGCCTGAAAGGAAAATAAGGCTTTGTGATGGCTCCCCCTCTCACTTGCCTTTTGGGGACTTCAAAAGCTAAGGAAAAATTGAGATGTAGTGTTATGTTGGTAAAGTTACTATGATTCCTAGGATACAGTTTTTCCCTTTTAAAAGTCTGTGAGGAGAGTTTTCCCACTCACTTTCTTTGCATGTTTCTAATTACAAGTAAAAAGAGATAAATGTAGCTCCTTTAACATGTTACTTATTAATATTTATCTTAGATAGGTACACTTTCTTTACAATTTTACATTGAATTCTATACCTTTTCATTCCTGCTACAGTATGCTTAAAAAGATAAAGCTACACCATCATGCCACAGCTAGCATTAACTGAACAAACGTTAAGTAAAAGAGTTAACGCAACCCACGCACATCTGTCCTTCAACCTCCCTGGCAAAAAAAGATTGTCTATGTTGGCACATCAGTTTGTCTATATTTTAAGCTTGACCAAAAATAAAGCAAGGAAGTAAATGTGGTGGTTTATTGGAGCTTTCCAAACATTCTGGCTCCATCCTCATGCTGATCTGCCGGCTCCAGACACTCAGAAGAAAACTGCAAGAGCAATAAGGATTTTTAGGGGCATTATGGTAGTGTAATGGAAACACATCTGCCCCCAAAAGTCCCTCATTTTCCCTGCGGTACACAGCTTTGTAGAATGTAGTAGACCTTGGTGGATTGTGGCTTCACTAGAAAGGAAAGGGAAATAATAAAGTTATAACCAAAATAATGTTCTGCTACAACAGATAAAATAATGATGGGCTTTGTTAAATGACAAACCAAAGGCAACATACATCATTTATTAGAAGGATAAGAATTAGATTTAGAAGATACTTAAAGTGGAAGTCTTGGCGCTGAAGCAGGATGAGGGGGGTTACAAAGCAAAAAAACCCTTACCGAAGCCCCAGTCCAGTGCCGTTCCCCCAGGGCACAGGCTGCAACTGCAAAGAAAGATACAAAGCAGCATCTCCTGGCTTTGTGCGCTTTTGGTGAATGGGTGACGGGCGCTTGCACGGAACCGGGGAATCCTTGTTTTTTTGGGCCTTTTTGTGCAGCCACACAGAAAGAGACAAAGAGGCATCCTCCGGCTCAGTGCGCATGGCTGCCACTCATTCACTTCAATGGGCAGGGGGTACGCGCCTTGGTTCCGCTTTGTGTCTTACTGTGCGGCAGGACACAGATGAGAAAATGGTCCAGGAATGAGGCTGAGGTAAGGGTTTTTTCTTTGTATCCCCCACTGTCCTGCCTCAGCGCCAGGAAAGGTTGACAGGCCTGGGGGGGGGGGGGGGAGTTGTTTTCTGACTGGAATTTTGCTTTAAAGTAACATTTTGCAATAACAATTCAAACTAAAGAGCTGCTGGCACTAACATAACATTGAAACCGCAAAGGGCACACATATAAATACAAGTGTTCTCCTGAAATACATCCTGTTAATATTGTAGTTTATTTGTAATTAGGTGTAATTGAATGTAATTCTATCATTTAATTTGTTAACAAAATATGATCTCTGTTCCATGGAAAATTTGGCACTTTTGATTTTCACTTTGACGTAAGTGGTTCTGCTGATCAGATATTAAATATATCAATATTTAGTATTCTATGACAATTAAAAATCAAACCCACCAAGTGGTGGATACTTGTGTATTGCGTACACTCAGCAGAGGTGCTACTATTATCAGGCAACTGTGTCTGTAAAACTGAAAAAAGACTTTGGTTCAGCCAGTTCAGCCAGCCAGTTAAAATTTTGCCCCTCGGCAGTGGCTAAATCCTGCTGAGGAGTGAAAAACCTTACTGGGTGCCAAAATTGAGTCCCTCACTGTGTAGACCTGCCTCCATTCACTGGTGAGTGTTGGTTGAATGGCCTTCCCCTCTATGATGGATGGGCAGTCATGGTAAATGCCCACTTCATTCTCAATAGTCTCATCTTTTTTACAGTAAAGAATTTCCTTCCAGGGCCAGTAGCAGGAGTTGAAGGGCCAAACTGTCAGGGCCCTAATTAAACCTACCTCATTTGCATGCACCCCTTCACGCATTTGCCCTAATGCAACTCTGGGGGACATCCATATTGTCCAAGTCTAACACTGGGTCACCCTTACTATGCTGCTAGGATGCCACATATCACTCAAGAACTCCCTTGACCACCCTTGAGGTTATACATAGGTTATACAAGAGACCCTTGCACATTAACAGCTGCAAAAGAGAAACAGAAATAACAAAATAAATAATGGAGAAATGATGGATGATATTGGGCGATAGTACTCTCTAGCCAGCATTTACAGTAGGAAATTTGCAGGGTAACATACTGAAGTAATGTTTGAATTGCCTAGATGGTGGTCACCGATTTTTTAGCTTTAGCAGATTTGGCAAATATATTACAAACATAATAATACAACATAGAAATCATCAAAATGTGACAAAAAAGTAGGAAAAAAGTGGGGGGGGGGGAGGGCAAAAATAACAATCAAATGACAATAATCACATAAAAAGGTACTTGACCTAGCTGGGAATAGGGGTGAGGGAGGGATGTTTTTTAATATATATTTTGACTTGCAGCTGTGTTTTCATGCCATACCCCTTCAACATTTCTAATGTTACAGCCACAAACTTAAACAAAAAATATATAATACACAAAAATATTTTTGGGGGATTTTATATGTTCAAGCAAAACAAAGTAGTAAGCATTTGTAAAGTGTTAACAAAATGATACATGCTTTTCCAAATTGAAAACAAAAAAAACTGAAAAGTGTGGTGTGCATATGTATTCAACCCCCTGTACTCTGATACCCCTTAATAAAAGTGAAGACCTCAGTGGTTTGTTAGAGAACATTGGTGAACAAACAGCATCATGAAAACCAGGGAATGCACCAGACAGCTCAGGGACAAAGTTATGGTGAAATGTATTGTAAGGTTAGGTTATAACACAACAGCCCAAGCTATGAAAACTCACGAAGCTCTGTTCAATCCATTATCCATAAATAGGAGTATGGCACAAGTGCAAAGCTACCAAGTCCTGGCTGTCAACCTAAACTGACAGCCCAGACAAGGGGAGCATTAGAGAAGCAACCAAGAGGCCCAGAGTCACTCAGGAGACTCTGCAAAAAAAAACCTGTCCACAGGACAACTAGTTGTGTACTCCACAAAGCTGGCCTTTATAGAGAAGTGGTAAGTAAACAAGAGCTCCCATTTAAAGTATGCCTCAAGCTATGTGGGGAATACAGCAAGCATGTGGAAAAAATGGTGCGCTGGTCAGAGAAGACCAAAGCTAAACTATTTGGAATAGAAAATGCCAAACATTATGTGTGGAGCACTGCACATCCCCCTAAACACATAATCCCCATTGTGAAAAATGGTGGAGGCCACATTATGCAGTAGGGATGCTTTTCCTCAGCAGGGACTGGAAAGCTTGGAAGAGTTGATGGGAAGATGGCGCTAAATATAGGGCAATACTGAGGACAAAAGTGTTAGAGGCTGCAACCAACAGGCTACAACCAAAGCTACAGCTTAACCAGACCAACAGCCTGGCGCATTTGGCAAAAAGGTAGCTGCCATTTTGGAGCTTCTCTTCCAACTGACATAACTGACAATGCAAAGTAACTGGAAGCCCAGCAGCACTTCCTGTTTCCAGATGGCCTGGAAAAATTGACTCCAGCAGGAGTTAAAAAAAAGGTAAATTAATTTGTATGTGCAGCATACATTGTCCTGGGGCAATATGGGGACAAATGAGCACTGTTTGTTGTGTTGGTCTGGTTTAAGTCATTTTTGACTGTTGGTGCACTTTAAATAAAAGCATATTCATATGTTGGAATTGCCCAGTCAAAGTCCAGACCTAAATCCATAAAGGTCTGACTGAAGTAGTATGGGCAAAAATGTAAGCCATAATAGGTTGCAAAGCTGGCCACCACATACCCAAACAGGCTTGCATTTTTTCTTTATATTTCAAAATACTTGCTAATTGTCTTGCCTTATCACATAATCTATATAATAAAAATGAATGTCTGTCCATCCGTCTGTCTGTCTACAAACTTCCGACCGCCTGAACTGTTTGACCCCAAGCAGGTAGAATGGGTGCCCTTGAAGTCCCATCCTTGCCAGATTTACTGTAGAGGATAGGGATGGGGAAGACCACCCCTATAGAAATGAAATGGGAGAATCTCCACACAGCCGAACAGGTGATCAGAATCTTTAGATGTTTATTGATCCCCAAGTATATACATATACATACAAGGAATGCTTTGGCAGTATTCAATGGATATGAGAGAACAAAAGGAAATATGACAGCCAGGTCTGTTGGCAGCTCATGAGGAGAGGGTTGGGGAAAAGAGACCCATATAAATAAATAGTAGAATGTTTTGGAGATGACATTTTACCTCACAAAAATGATGTCAGTGTCTGACCACACCCTCCTTAACACACACACGCATACTTACCTCATGTGATTATGTACCTCATAAGATTACTTAACCTCATGAGATTTTTTGGCTTGTGAATATATATATATAAATATCTCACTCATATGCAGTATAAAATGTAGATGGTAGTCTGATTACTACATTCATTTTCAAAGGGAGCTGAAATCTGATAGGTTGCTAGGGGTGGTGGCCTCATTTTTCTTTTACGATAGTTCAGTGTAAAAAAATATTTTATTCTATATTTTTCTCTTTGGGCACATACTAGAGTTTTCATTAAAAACAGAGAGGGGTGGCAACCTGCAGCTGATCTTACTGACTTCACTGGTATCTTTTGGACCTAGATCAGTACTGACTTACAGCCACTCTGTTTTTGAGATTTTGATTTCACATTTATAAAGTGTATTGTACTTGGCTTTTAAAACGCCGCTATATCTTCAATTTGGCAAAATTCCTACAAAGAAAACTCGCTAATTTGCCAGGAAATCTTGCATTGCCATGAGGAAAACTGCATCACAAGCTGCAGAGACTCCTCAGCAAACTCATGCATGACTGCAAGCCGATCAAATATGCCATGCTGCTGCTTGAGATTCTAAAATGCCTTATGAAACTCAGGCCAGGCAACAAGCTGATCAGGTGCATCATGCTTCTGGCTCAAGCTTCTGTAACATCTCAGGAAACTCAGGCCAGGCAGCAAGCTGATCAGATGCATCATGCTGCTGCTACGGCTGCTGAAACACCTCAGGAAACTCTGGCACGTAGGAAAATCAATAAAATAGAGCATGCTGTTGCTCGAGCTGCTGAAACACCTCAGGAAACTCAGACACGTAGAAAAATCAATAAAATAGAGCATGCCGCTGCTCGAGCTGCTGAAACACCTCAGGAAACTCAGGCACATAGGAAAATCAATAAAATAGAGCATGCTGCTGCTCGAGCTGCTGAAACTCCTCAGGAAACTCAGGCACGTAGGAAAATCAATAAAATAGAGCATGCCGCTGCTCGAGCTGCTGAAACACCTCAGGAAACTCAGGCCAGGCATCAAACTCATTAAATACATCATGCTGCTGCTAGGGCTGATGAAACGACTCAGGAAACTCAGGCATGTCAGAAAATTAATAAAATACAGCATGCTGCTTTTCGAGTTGCTGAAATACCTTAGGAAACACAGGCCAGACTGCAAGCTGGTCAAATACAGCATGCTGCTTCTCGAGCCACTGAAACAGTTCAGGAAACTCAGGCACTTCAGATAATAAGTAAAATACAACATGCTGCTGGTTAAGCTGCTGAATCTCCTCAGCAAATTCAGGCCAGAAAACAAACTGATAGAGCTCAGCATGCTAATGAGTGGGCTTTCATGCATGATGCTGCTTTTGTTTATGATCCAACCATAGCCCATGGCCAACATAGATTGATTGTGATTGGCAAGATGGAGGACAATGCAATGCTACATCAGTTTAAGGCAATAATTGAAAAATGCCTTCAGATAATCATAAGGTTGTTATCAGGGCAGATAAAGCACCTGCAGGGCAACACCCAGGCCGATTCAATGCTCCAACCATTAATGAAGTTGCCATTGTAACAGTTGGTGGCAACTTTGATAAGAGAGAGATATCATCTTAGAAAAACATGATAATCAGCTTCAGAGGATATCTGAATTTCATAGGTCATATGATGCCCTACAGTATCCACTGATATTCTGGTATGGACATGATGGATATCACTTTGGAATCCCTCAGGCCCAAGCTCTGCCACAGGCTAGAACATTTATGCTTCTATTTGCAGTCAACATTGTGACATTGCAAATCTTTTGTTGGCATACAGGGACCTGTTTCACTAGTTTATTTATATATGTATGCCAAAATTAAATCTGAGTGCCTCATTTTATTCACCTACGAGATGCTGTTCATAACAATAGGTCAGCAGAAACTAGGAAGGCAAATTATTTTACCCTCAGGCATTGTGGGAAGTGCACATGCATGAGTATGCCCAGGATGCCATGACTTAAGTTCGAAAGTATAGATGGCCAGACCTGTTTATTACTTTCACTTGCAATCCACATTGCAGATGTGGAATCAGAATCAGTATTCAAAAGACAGGCAAGACTTGATTGTTTGAGTCTTTTGCCAAAAATTTAAAAGATTGGGTGATGTCATTAACATCTTTCATGCACCCTGGTGCTGGATGTATTCTATTGAGTGGCAGAATAGAGGTCTGCCACATGCTCATATATTTTTGGCTGATTAAAATATTTTTGGCTGATTACAAAAGTCAGGTCAAATGAAATTGACCCTGTCAGCAGAAATACTGAATGAATCTGTGGATCCCGAACAGTTTGCAACAGTTACGACACAAATGTTTCATGGCCCCTGTGGTCCAGGTTTTTCTAACTCACCTTGCACGCAGCAAGGAATTTGCAACAATTGGTATCCAAGGAATTTCATAGCTAAAACACAGAGGGATGGCGATGGGTATACAGGGTATTCAGACTTCGAAGGCCATGAGGTAGGCAGTTATTTATTTACTAAAAAAGTCAGCATGATGCAGGTTTTGATGGAAAACAGTTTTTCAAACCTAATGGCTTTGAGATTGATAACTGCTTTGTGGTCCGCTACTCTGCAAAATGTTTGATGCCTACATAAATGTTGAGTTTTGCAGTTCCGTAAAAACTATCAAATACATTTGCAAATAAATATACAAAGGCTCAAATCAGGCTGTCATTGCATTGCAGCTGAAAATAACTTGCAGGATGAGGTTTGGCAATACCAAACTGGTTGCTACCTAAGCTCCTAATGAGGAAGTTTAGAGAATTCTCAGCTTTTTAATGCATGAGAGATATCCAACTGTCTAACACCTCAGTATCCCTTCTGAAAACTGTGTACTTTACAGCTCATAATCTAGCTGAAAGGGTGCAAAATCCACCTAGGACAACCCTTACAGAATTCTCTGAAATATGCCAACAGAACAGTTTTGCAAGGACACTGTTTTATGCTGATGTTCCTTCATACTATGTTTGGAATATCTCCAAAACGAAGTTTCAATGGCGAAAACAAGTCAACCCTGTGAAGGACCAGCCAGATATCTATTGTGCTGATGCTCTTGGACAAGTATATTATGTGCATCCTAACAACTGAGAGTGCTTTTACCTGCAGATGTTACTGCATGTTGTCAAAAGTCCTACCTCATTTGAATTCCTCAGGACAGTCAATGGCACTGTCTGTACATACTAGATGCATGCAAAGACATGCTGCCAGACTCCGTAGCCTTGGAGTGGCCGGGTCAGCTGTCCAGCCACTGCTGACTGACAGATGATAGAGGGCCACTTAAAAAGGCTTAGAGAGCCACATATGGCCCCTAGGCCTTGCATTTGACACTTGCTCTATGGTTTAACAAGTCTGATTTTGCAATCATTATTACCTACAGGTAACAGAGAAACAAATGTGGGTAGACCATTTGTCTTCCCATTGGGAAAAAACTCCTTGCTTCCTTTTGGTTCATTACCTTCTGAAACGCCAAAAGAGGGCTTCAGCATCAAAACAAACTATCACTGGAGCCCAGACTGATGCCAGTTTGCATGTATAGCTCTGCTTTAAATTTAGTTTATTTCCATGTGTTGGTACTTAAATTATTTCTAAAGAATAAACGCTTTTCAAAGGAAACATATGTATGCAGAATAAACCATGCTAATCCATATTAGAATGCTAAAACGAAATAGCCCATGATTTTTACAGAGCAGAGATGTAAGTTTCTATGTGTTGCTGGGAACTGGGTGCCTGCCAGCTGTCTCCATACATCAGTGACAATGTAGCCACATATTGGTGGCAAGGGGTTGGCTAAAGATACATTGCCACAGGTATGCAAAACTAAAAGTACATGTTGTACCATGCTGGTTCACCACGTCCTACTGCTTTGGAAGAAATGCTGGAATGATTGGCCCATCTTTTACTAAACACTGGTTGAAAATGCAAAAACAAGTCTAAAGCAAAATGGTATACTTTTTGTGTGTGCATATTTATTTTTTTTTATATTTATTTTTTTACTGCAGCGAAATTACAAATGTACATATAAGTCGGGAATAGAAGGGTACAAGCATTTCAAGAAGATTTAGAGGGGGCTTCAAGTACAATTACAACAATCCAGATGACATTTGTGATCCAGAGAAATATCATGGGGTAATAAGAGACACATATTTGGTTCTATAATTTTAAGCAGTTCTGGTCCACTTTAACACTTCCTTCCCCGGATATACAGTTTTGATACACTTTAACACCCCTCTCCCCCAGATATGCAGTTCTGGTCCACATTAACACCCAGCTCCCCTAAATGGGCAGTTTGGTCCACTTTAACACCCCCACTCCTAGAAAGGCCAGCGCTCCTCCTCAGTGATCTGTCTCTGCCGGGTGCAGCAAACGGGGCCATTCATTGTTCATGGTGGGGGTTGGGGAAAGAGTGCGGTCATAACCTGCTCCTTTCAAGCTCCAGAGTGGCGGGTGGTGGCAAAAATTAGGCACTGCCCACAAGCCCCACCTCAATATGGGTGTGACCCTGTGAGTGAGGTCTCTAAAGAAAGCATTTTTGGGGCCAGTGCTAAGTAGGAAATGTTGAAAGGAAAGCAGAAGCCAGGAGTCTAAAAGCTAGTCCGCCGGGCCCCCAAAGTGTTGGTTTTGGACGTTTTGGTAGTCCACCAACAGTGGAGTCCCTAAATAGGGTGATGTTAATATACTAGGCGCTGTAGGTGGGGCGCTCACCAATACTGTATCATGTCAGTACAAGCCAAACCCCCCAAGTGCTTAGGCAGAAAATTATTTGTCAGTTCAATCTTGGCTTAGGGCCCTGGCAGATAAATTTAGTGACTAGGGAGTCCAATGATTTAAAGTAAAAGCTAAGGGTGTGGATAGGTAAGGTTTGAAAAAGGTAGAGTCATTTGGGCAAAATCAACATTTTGATAATATGAATCCCTCCCAACCAAAAGAAGGTGCGGAGGTCCCCATTAACAAGGTCAGATTTGATCTTATTAAGAATCGGTAGGTCATTTTCTACAGTATATGAAATTTTCGTGTCTAAAAAAGTGATAAGGGGAGTAAATCACTTGAAAGGAAAGAATGATTTCAGAAGTGTATTTGTGTCTGGGGAGATTACTGCCAAGAGCTTCTGATTTGTCATTCATTTATGAGCATTGGGATGCCAAGTATTGGGTTGGATAGAAAAAAAGAGGTCATCAGCATAAGCTGCCAGTTATACCCTGGATATCCATTGGTGCCCTGAATCTGCAGAGAAATTTTTCTGTTGTTACTGTGAATATCAGGAGTGAAAGCGGGCATGCCGATCTGGTGCCATTTTTAATGTGAACCTGGATAGAGAGCGTTCCATTTACTATTTTGATTCTTGATGATGGCATGATGTAAATGGACATAATATATTTCAAAGCGTTGGAGGCTAAATATTTTGTATATATTAATAAGTGTATCAAACGTATATTTGTAACTGTAATTCACATCTATCTTTTATTCTCAGATCACCAAAAATTATTCAATTTTACTCTGTTATGGAGCATAACATATGGACTGCACATGCTGGGACAATGAAACTCTCTCCTCACCTCTGAAAAAAAAAGATGTGGCCAGAGGCATAATAAAGAACTTGGGTATGACATCTGTCACATAGGAAACTGTCTTGTCTTGCAAACCAGATTTGAATCACGCAGGTCACTTCTGCCAAGAATAAGGCATCACCGGTATTTGGTTGCTGCAGAGAAACAGCAATACAGTCATTTTTGAAATGTATTAAATTCCCTGGCCAGGCAGAAAGCTCTTCTTTTTGGGCTCTGGTTTTTAAAATCCTACTGATCACCAGGATCGAGCAATGCTCTGTGGCAGCATCCATCTACCCAGAGGGTACATGTAATAAAAGCAGCATGGTAAATGGCCAGACGACATGTACTAAAATGATCCCTAAAAAGCTTGTGCTACTACACCATTATTCACATCAGACAACCTATATGTTAAAGAGACACAAAATTGTTCCCCCCACACCCCGCCTGAGTAACCCAGATGATGCAGCCGGACTGGCGGAGGCACAATTTAAAGAGAAATTGTCTTGGTCATGCCCACATGGCACTTTTTAGGTCACAGATTGATCTGAAGGGTGGAGGCTGACCAACTGCCTGGCCACATCCCCGGCTTTCCTGTAGAATTGGGAGTTCTGAATGGCTTGGTGCGGGAATGCACAACGGCTACAGGGCCGAGGATTACAAAAGAAGTTTCCAGCTAAAAGAAAATGTTAGGAACGTATGGAAGCTTTTAAAACAACAATTAGAATAAGTGTTACAATTACATGCTATAAAATAAGGCCTTTTCTTTCTTTAGAGTCTGTGCTCTTAAAATACTTGAATTTAGTGTCTTATCTGAGAGGTTATTTGCATTGTCTTATTATGTCTGGCTTTTTGTTTATCATACCTATATCCCACTGTACTTTGGAGCATGGTCTATTTCTGTTTGACACCATCAATCAGTGTGACTGGAAAAAGAAAAACATTCTGACCTCTATCCAAATTATTCTGAGAGTATATGCAATTGGAGAGGCATTGAGAGACTTTGCAAATCAACAGTGAAACTTCTTTTTAAAGTGGACTGAAACCCAGGGTTTTGGCTATCCTGGGTTTTGGTCCTTGGTCCCAGGGCACCCTGATCGAGGATGCCCCGTTGTGTGAAACTCCCCAGGTCATCCGAAATAACTCACCACAGTCCTACGGCATATGTGCAGTCTCCTTTCCAATTAACGCGCTTGGATCCGCTCCCACTCACTTGTCTAAGGATCGTCTAAGTCTGGACTCCAGCTGAGTCTAGACGAGTCCTGATGAGGAGACCCAAGTGCGCCGGTGAACGCATCCTCGCTGCCCCATAACATGGAGAGTGCCCACGTCAGCCATTCACAAATGCCTGGCGTGGGCTTGCGCCCTGCAAAAGGTATAGCATGTGTATGTGCTGTTAGATCGGGGAGAAGGTGAGTTTACTGGGTGACCTGGGGGGTTTTACACAGCAGGGCATCCTGAATATGCCTGCCCCGTTGTCTCAGAATTCAGGGTGAGTTTTGATCCACTTTAAGAAAGTTTCATGCCTTAGAAAAGGAAGATTTAAATAACAACAGCCTATAGGGAAATCAAACAAATTAAAAATGAGCTTATCTAAATGAATTAGAATGCCCATAGGCTGTTGCTTATAAATTTGGAATAAATGTGTTCCTGATTAGAAAAACATTGCCCTTCTCATGTAAAACTGCCCTATTGCAGGTGCAAAAGGAATTTCCCAAAATAAATTATATTGAAATTCAGCCTCTCCAAAAACTGCTAAATGATTTGGATAATCTCATTGGTTTCTACATATAATACAGATAACTATCAAGCAACCAAAACGTTTTGCCAAAGTGTTTTTCCAAATAACTGTAAAAGTTAGCAAATTATCACTAAAAGACAGTTTTGCAAAAAAAAAAAAAAAAAAAGCTTGACTTACCATGTTTAACAATTCATTCGAAAATGTGACACAAGTTTCCTTTAGTCAAAATCAACTAATGTACTGCACATGTAAAAAAAAAAAAGGCTATTCCACTCCTCATTCAGAGCCTGCATGGTCTGTAGGACTATGATTACACTGACGCAAGCATGCAGGGTATGGCCCAGTCCCGCCTAGTAATGATAGATGATGCAACGGACTCAGGAAGAGAAGATAAGGGACAGGGGCATAAAAAAAATAAATTACCTCAGTGCCGTCCATTCATAAAAACCTGGCACAGGTACATGCACCACTAGAGGTAAGTGGGGATGCGGCCGCGGTGAGTGCTCTGGGATCAGGTAAGTGAAACGTGGTTATGGGATATGTTTTTGTCTCCTAATCACTGTAGTAGCTGGGCCAGCTTCTACGGAGATTGAGTGATGAAATTGCCAGGCATGGTCACAGCAGCACAGTGCTGTACAGCTGAAAAGAGTTGCACTTTGGGTTCAATGTACTGTAGTTCCAACTGGTAAAGTCAATGGCTGCTGCAGTGATTGGGTGGTAAAAGCATTACCCATGATCCCCTGGAATAGTGGTCCAGAACTTAGATTTGAGCGAAATAAATTGATGGGCTGGAACAGATAAATATTGAGGTTGGGAGGTTACTCTCATTTGTTCCACATTAAAAAGACCAAAACCCATGATAATAATAATCCCACCCCAGGCTCCACATGCACATTTGCATTGCCACATTTCACTGTTGAACCTAGCTGGACATTAGAGTAATAGCCTGTGATATTCCCCCTCCTCACTTTGCTGCACCTTTGATGGACGCCTTCCCCCTTTTAACTTTGCCGTTGTCGTTTGTTACTGCACTTCTGGTGTGCCTAGAATATTGGCACATCTTGGCAGCCAAATATAGCAGACATGCAATTGCTGCACTTCTGTTACAGGAGGCTCCATTTTCTTGCACCTGTGTAGTATGCAGGAAGGAGGTGGTGGGGAGGTGCAGCTTGAGAACATGAGAACTAAAGAGGCCAAGAATCCTTCACAGGTGTGGGATTTATCATAGGACCTGGAAACATAGGCCCTTATTTAACAAGGGATAGCGCCAGGTAGCGAATGGTGAGCGAACGGTAATGACGGTCACCGCCACGAGAACGCCGGTTCCCCTCCGCAATCACACATTTATCAAGCCGATCCTGCTTAGCGACTGACAGAGCGCCAGATAGCGAATCATTCATCATTATTCCAGCCTCACCCCACAGCGCCAGCGAGCGATCCTTGAACAGCGACAGGTATGACCTCTCGCTACCTGGCGCTCTCCAATGCATTTCAATGGAGCAATCTTTAAATATTCTTAATTAATTGCTATTAATGTTTTTTTTTTTTTTTTAATGTCAAAAATTACATGTTATTATTTAAATTAAATTAAGGTAAAAAAAAAATAAATAAAATTTGTGCCGAGTTGATATTACAGGTCTGATATTAATGTATTCATATTACAAAATGTTTTGAAAAACTTTTTTTTTATCCAAAAATATGGTTGTTTGGGGGTTAAAAAACTACTTTTAACCCATCGCCGCCAGCGCTCTGGCATTTCACTGCGCGAGAATTTTTTGAGCGTGATTTGTTAATGAATATGCTGGGAGCCGTTCGCTATGGCCATTCGCTGTCATGCGCTCCCATACAGCGCGGAACCTGTCAAATAGCGACTCCTCACCCAATATTCAACATTACGGCAAACTGACTGAGTCGCTATCAACTACAGAACAACGGTCAAGCACAGCGACTACTAGCGGGCGTTCTGAAAATGCCGCTACTGTCGCTCATCTGTCGCTACCTGGCGCTATTAATGAATCGGCCTCAAAATCGCTCCCGATTGCTTCTCGGTGAACAAATATTCTGCAGCAGGGAAACAAAGCAATGGTGGGGACACATGCTAATTATTTAATGAAGTGATATTGATTGTAAATTGCAACCCCCATCTCAGTGAGCTTTTTAACTTTAGCACACAACAATTGCAATCAAAAAAAGTTTTTCCCAAAAAAATCACCTGTACTTGTGATTGGGGCATTTTTACAGGTGAGGTACATAATTATTCCAATGAGGTAAGGATAATTGTATTTTATTTTATATTTACGTTTGCCTACAATAGCACTCTATAGGCTATGCATAAAAATGGCAAATTCTTCATTATACCCCATGGGGTGTGGTTTCCAAATATTCACAAAAATATTCCACTGACTAGAGACCAGTGGCTAAAATAGAGGATTGTACACCAACATTATGTTAGTATGTACAACAACATTATGCTCTACGTATTCATTAATTAAGTTGGAACACAATAAAAAACAAAAAAATACACACAACACAATATAAAAACACAGGGATAACAACAACCCCCAAGTACATGTGGGCAATTTACAAGGTATATGTGTGCACTCAGCCACAAAACGATATAAGGCAAGACCAATTAGAGATGTATATATATCTCCCCGGAAGTAGATATAAAGTGCAAAGTACAAAATAGCTTTGAAACCATTTTGTACTTTGCACTTTATATCTATTCACTTATCCTGGGGAGATACATCTCTCAGTGGAGTGTGGCACATATTTTTTGAAAATAACAGCCCCCTCCCTATAGGTTTAACTAAAGAGTTTGCTGAAGTATAGAGCTAACATTATGCTGGTGTGCAATCCTCTGCTTTAGTCAGTGGTCTCTACTGGGCTATAATTGTGTGACGCTGACGCTTCATAAATAAGGCTCTCAGTTCTCTTTGTCAGACATGAGGTTATGTAGAATAACAGAAAAATCACCGGCTTTTGTATACACATAGCAACGAACATCAAAAGGTCTTGTTTAGGAAAAATAGGCCAGTTGCAGAAATATACAGATCAGTGACTTATTTACAATAAGCTAGGCCATAAAATGCAAATGTGTGAAGCATGACAAAGCTGCATCTACTTGTCAAAACTGTGTCTTAGAGGCCGATTCATTAATAGCGCCAGGTAGCGACAGATGAGCGACAGTAGCGTTATTTTCACAGCGCACGCTAGTATTCGCTGTGCTTGGCCGTTGTTCGGCTGTTGACAGCGACCCCGTCGGTGTGCGGTAATGTTGAATACGGGGTTAAGAGTCGCTGTTTGACAGGTTCCGCGCTGTATGGGAGCGCATGACAGCGAATGGCCATAGCAAATGGCTCCCAGCATATTCATTAACAAATCACGCTCAAAAAATTCTCGCGCTGTGCTTGTTTAAACCCCAGAGCGCTGGCGGCAATGGGTTAAAAGTAGTTTTTTAACCCCCAAACAACCATATTTTTTGGAAAAAAAAAAACATGTTTTTCAAAACATTTTGTAATATGAATACATTAATATCAGACCTGTAATATCAATTCTGCACACATTTTTTTTTTTTTTTTTTTTTACCATAAAAAAATTATCTAACATTGCAGAAGTGGTCACAGAAACATTAATAGCAATTAATTAAGAATATTTAAAGATTGTTCCATTGAAATGCATTGGAGAGCGCCAGGTAGCGAGAGGTCATACCTGTCGCTGTTCAAGGTCGCTCGCTGGCGCTGTGGGGTGAGGCTGGAATAATGATGAATGATTCGCTATCTGGCGCTCTGTCAGTCACTAAGCAGGATCGGCTTGATAAATGTGTGATTGCGGAGGGGAGCCGGCGTTCTCGTGGCGGTGAGCGTCATTACCGTTCGCTCACCATTCGCTACCTGGCGCTATCCCTTGTTAAATAAAGGCCCGAGTCTTAGAAGATGCAGGTTGCAATTCACACCTAAATCTGCACCCAGAGTTAAATGGGTTTCACTAAATAATTAGCATGATCTCCAATACCAAAACGAGCAGTATACACTTTTGTAATGAAAATTACCATGGCCATTATGATAAAAAGTGATTGTGGGGAGAGTGGGGTTTTAATTGGCAGAGCCGTTTAGTGATTTTTTTATACTACAAGAACAGTTTGTCCTTATTCAAAATTTCAACAAATTTCAAATTTCTGCTTCATTAAGAAACATTTAAAACTGTGTGAGCAAAAAAAAACTGTAAACAAGTACAAAACAGCTGCATAACCGCGTTGATAAAACGGTAATCAACTGATCTATAATCTCAAAATGGGTTGGAATCTATTTGAGGTTCATAATATCAAAACAACTATAAACATTACAGCAATACACTGTTGATACGCAGTTTTGCTACACAGGCACTTAAAGTGTTACATAACACCAAAAGAGAAAAAAATGCTTTTACGTCAGTGATTTCCAAAGAATCACGTCGGGCTTTCTAAGTAAAGCATGCGAGAAGAATAAATAAAATGTTTAAATGACAGAGGCTGAAAGAGAACGACGTTACTTGAACACTAAACTTTGTTTCACTGAACTGTTTCTCTTGAGGATTTTCTACTGAGTAGAAGGGTTTGTGTTAAATTATATTAGCTAAGGGTCTGTTATTAATGGCCAATACTGGGAATTTTCCAAGAATTGTTACATAACTGGGCAGCGATCCCTGTAACGTTTCTGTTTTGGTTAAATATGAGGTTTAACTAAATATTACAGTCGCTGTTGTTTTTGTTTGCTGTTCTGATCAAGGCTAAACCGCCGGTTCTAATCCCATGCACACACTCGGAAATGCAATATGCATATATATATTTCTTTGTGGTCTAAAATAAAGTTCATGGCAATGTTTCTTATTTGTAACTTAGTTAGGAAATGCTGATGCATTAAAGATGATTTAAATCCTATATTTCCGTTTAATCCCCCCACCATTACGGAAATGCCATGTAGGACTAGATTACATAGGCCTTCTGAGCTCCAGCACCACTCAGAGGCCCAAAAGGACTGCTGGCAAACCCTAATGGCAACTGCCAAAATGTGGGTAGTCTGAGTGGCTGCAACACACACAGCTACAATCACACCTATCCATAAGTGCTAGTGTTTTGTTAAGAATTTTACCTGCACAAAATATTTGTTGCGATTTTTGACTTCCAAATAAATGATTGTACAGAAACTACAGATAATTCAACTTTTTACAAATGAGAACATTCTCTTTACTGGTATTTCCACACCAACAGGGAGTGACTTTAACCTGTATTAAATGTTTACAGTAGTGTAATGAATCTAGGTTCTGAGTTACGGCAGCAGCCTCTTTCCACTGTATGAATCTAAATTAAGGTTGGAGCTTCCCGCCGCTCTTGTCCCTAATGTGGTGGTCGCTTAAGCTGAAATTGGTAGAAACAGGTAGAATTGCATGTTAACATATTCGTGCATGTAATGAAACAGCACGGAATTCTGCTGGAATACACCACTTACTGCCATCGACAAGATAGACCCCCATGTGCTGTACTCAAGGTATAGTTATAAATTGGCTGCCACCCCTCCTTTGTATCTTCTGATTTTATGCAAGCACATGGGGTAGGGCGTTTTGAGCTATATGGTGGAGGCTTTTGACCCTTACCTCCCAAAGTGCTACACTCTAGGTAAAGGGCAACCTCAGGTAAATTGCTTACAATGTATCCATTCCACTGTTTATCTCAAAAGGGGCCCTTATATATTGGAGTTAGGCCTGCACCTACACAGAGGCACCTTGACATTTGGTGGTGCAGCTTCATCATATATCTGCAGATGTGTACCAACTGAAACCTCTGTTTCCCCGGATTTTAGAGACAGATTATAGGATTGGTTGAGTGCTGTGAAATAATGGCCCAATAATAAAAATCCATATAAATATGCTGGATGGCGGGAGAGGGGTCACTTATACAGTGGCAGGCTCTGTTACCCTTGATACACTTAAATCTGTTACCCCTGGATTTTATTCCTACCAGGAGAAGAAACCATAAGCTTGGCAGCAGTTTATATTTCACTCATTAGCCAATGCGTTTATACAGAATTTTAATATTACACAATTTCGTGATACACCTAAAGCATTCAACAAAAATAGGGCATGGAGAAAGCTAGCACAGCCAGACAGTTTACAAGCCAAAAGCATATTTAATGCCATGTAACATGATCTGGACAGCAAGAGAAACATCCTCAGAATTAGAATCAGCTATGCCCACTATTTGACTATTAAAATATGGTAGTTTTTTAGAATATATAGTAATACAAAAAAGGAACCTTGGGGAGAAGACACCATTGATTTCTACGTTCATCAGCAAAACTAGACTAGCCAACTCCACCAATCTCCACCATGTTTCTCAGCTGTATTTTTAAATTAGCTAGCTCGCACGGAAGGAGCACATTAGACCAGCTTAGGCTTGAGGAAAATGACAAATGCCGCTGCTAGAGGTTGTAAATCAAGCCCTTAAGTCACACCTACAGGGACGTTAAAAGCTTCTTTAGGTGATCACAGGTGAATCACATTAAAACGCTTGCATTGCCAAAGATTCTTATTGGACTGCATGTAACATTTTTCCCAAAGTGAAGCACAATGTTGTGTATATATGTGATCTGGTCTAATAAAAATGTCCACAAGGGGTTAATAAAACTCATCCCTTCCCTGCTTCTGTGACTGTCCTATAGCCCACAATCCTAATAGCTGCCAGCTAACGTGTGCAGGTCTTGTGGCTGCTGTACACAAAGGAAGACTTCCAGGAGGCTGGTGGGGAAATAAGTGAGTGCAAACTTTTGGATAGAAAAAAAGGTTCCCTTTAAAGTGGACCAACACCCTCCAAAATAACTTAACTCTATTCACTGTAATGTAAAAAGACACTTACCTTTTGATGACTGTTGGAGCCGTCTGTCCCTCGCTGAGCCTGTAATCTTAATAATTCATCACCGGAAGTCCCGCCCTCCGTTGATTTTCATCTTGTCCATCAGGCTTGTCCGTTCATTTGCATATTTTGTCCGTTGCTGAGCTCTTCCTTGTTCTCGCGCTGCTTCTGTTTCTTCTTCTCTTCTCATGACGTCATCCGGGGGGCGTGGCCTCTCGCTGCTCTCGGGAGCGAGCATGACTCCCCATGGTGGAAGCGGGGAGGCTGGCTGCGCTGTCAGCGGGCGACGGAAGCCGGCTTCCGCAACCCGCTGACAGCGCAGCCAGCCTCCCCGCTTCCACCATGCTGTGTGTAGATTAAGCTTACCCTAACTGCCGACAGAGGGAGGAGGCGCTGAGGCATAAAACAGAAGACACTGCACACACATGGCTAATTAATATTCACTGCACAGGGTCCAGCAGGCTCCAATCATCACCAGCCACGTCACAGACTGAAGACCAATCAGGGCTTCCGTCGCCCGCTGACAGCGCAGCCAGCCTCCCCACTTCCACCATGCAGGCATTTTTTTTTTTTAATTTCAGGGCTTGGTGGAAGCGGGGAGGCTGGCTGCGCTGTCAGCGGGCAGCGGAAGCCGGCTTCCGCCGCCCGCTGACAGCGCAGCCGGCCTCCCCGCTCCCACCTTCCCCAGTACCTTGGTCGGAAATCGCGCATGCGCAGTAGCGCTGATTTGGGTCAGGTGAAGCGGCGCTCGCTCCCGATGCAAGCGGCGCTTCACCTATCTACTGCGCATGCGCGCGATTTTAACAGGAAGAGGTCAAAGGATCTCTTCCTTTTTGGCAAAAAATTAAGATGGCGGCCAATATTAATAACGTTAGCGACGCGCAGCGGAAGCATAAAAGGTAAGTTTTTTTTTCATAACTATGTAAATCGGGTCGTTCTGCATAGTTTGCATATTTCAAAAATACATATAAAAAAAAGGGGGGGCAGGGTGTTGGTCCACTGTAAAGAGAAACACCCTGCACAGTTGGCTCTGATTGGACGAGAGCCCGCGCATGCAGTGCAGGATCTGGAAGAGTTGAGTTTTACTGGGCGATCCGAAATAGTTAAAGTGTCGTACTTGGAAGTACGTAAAACAACACCTTTGTCACTGCAGATTGGGCTTAATATGGTTCAACTGCAACTCCAATCTGGATTTAAAATATAGGCAGGCCAGCAGGTCAGTTTGAGTCCACCTTTTGCCAACTCTAACAGTAAATATAAGGCCAAAACAGTATGGTTTAAGCTATTGTATTCACATTCTTCCTTATATGTTACTTCCTTTTAACAGAACAAGAAATCAGATTCTCACACGTTTGGTAAGTAACCAAAGGACTCATTTTAGGAGCAGAGATTTACAGTAACCGGTAAATGATAGAGATGGGCAAACTCAAACCGCAAAGTTTGTACTGAACTTTCCGAGTTCAGACTCACGCTTCACATAAGTTTGCAGCAGGAAGCTGCTGTAACTCACCTCTGCATGATCCTCCCCCTGCCAGCAGTGGCGTTGTTTGAAACTGGCACCAGTAGGGACTACAAAAAGACAGCTGCCATTTTCCATGAGGGAGAACACTCCTAGTGCTGGCATTAGAAGTGTCCTCATTCATGGGAGCCAGTGGGCATCTTTCAGTAGCCCCGGCCGGGCGGGTTTCAAAGCTGCTGCTGGTGCGGACAGTGAGAGGATCGCGGATAGAAAAGAGCTAACGCGGTGCACTTCTGCTGCACACCCTGCCCCCCCCCCTCCAGCCGCCCCTCAAAGTTTGGGTCCCCATTGATTTTAATGGGGACCAGGTCTCGAACTTTGGGTGGATTCGCCCATCCATAGTAAATGACTGTTGGAGACTTCTGTAACATGTTATGAACACTGTATAATTTTTTTTAGCAATTTGGTTTACCATACTCTTTATATAATGTATATCCAACTTTATGTCTTTATATTTAAAAGTGTACAAAAATATTCTTGAGTAAAATATCTGCCTAGGTTTTAATATTTGTAATTACAGGGCTAGAAAAGACTGAAGCCAATGGGGGGGGGGGAGGGGGGGCTCATGCTTTTATGTTGACTTCTTCCTGGGTAGTGGGCATATCCTTTCTTTGGGTGTACTGCTTGTATTAGCATAAGTCTTTTCTTCAGGGTGTAGGGAGGGAGGGGGGAAGCTCAGATGATTGACAAGAAGAGGAAAGGAATGATTGGTTAGCAGCTAGGAAGGGGAGGAAGGTAGGCATACATTCTAAATGGAGAAGCAGTCCGTTGCTGAAGACAGTTACCTTGATTGATGGACGATGCCCAGATGGAGGGAGAGATGGGTTGCCAAACAGGACCCAGAAAGGAGTGATCCTCCGGCTGAAAGTAAAAGCAAACACTGAGGTCAGAAGAATTACAGATATGGGACCTGCATGGTAAGATTTAATGCTTGCCAGGACAATGACTAACTTTGGGTGTGAGGATTTGAAATCTTGCGTGAGCAATTATTATTATAATTACTTTTTTTTTCTACTAAGTAAAGTAAAAGCAGAAAAATGCAAAAAACGTTAGCTCTAATTTCCCCAATAATATCACATCTGATTTTACCGCATTTCTACCGGTGAGGTACATCATTTTTCCTCTGAAGTAATAATATATTTCTAAGAATTCAGAAATAACAGCAGCCTATGGGGTATGCAGAAAAACTCTTGAACCTCTGCATACCACACAGGGTTATGTTACTTCCATACCTTATAGTAAAAATGATGAACCTCATTTGTAGAAATGCCATATTACTGATGCATGTACATTTTTTAGTAAAGCCCTGAAGCAAAAATGTTTTTTTTTTTTTTGTGGTAAAAAAGCTCGTTCAGCAGTAGATTTTAAATCACACTCAAAAGCAAACCATTATTTTACCTTGCTTCACCAATAGCATGGCCCCCACTGTATAGAAATTTCTGGCTAGCCAATGTCAATAGTTAATACAGCAATCTCCATTGTCTTTCCCAGGGTTTCAATTTGGAATAAAACAAAATGGAGCATATTTTTTAAAAATTCGTGCAAGTGGAAGTATTGATATTTTTTAACAAATGTATCGGTTTTGCTTCAGATTGTCTGCTACCATTCTTGAAGTTCTGCTCGTATATAATATGATGCTCACAAAGTGTTGGGGACAGCAGGTTTCCTGAGCCTAAGTTAAAGTAAGTCATGTAGTAGGAGCAGTAAGCGCACTGCCCTGGGCCGGCTGCCGCCTTGACATGTTTGAATCATGAGTTCAAAGTTGGGTAGAGTTTCTTTTAAAACCCAAATGTATTTAATATTACTTTTTAAAATTATTTAAGCCCCTGTCCAGGTGTGAACTCTTACATACCTTATCCCCGGTGGGAACTGTGTAAAATGAACATCTATGCATATATGCATATATATTAAGTCTTCTAAACCACGCAGCTGGCTTCAATACAATTCTTGGGTGTGGCTGAACTGGGAAGGGCATCTGATGGTGCAGATATATGAGTCATGAACATGCTCTGTGATGATCAGAGCTAGCTGTGGGACCACTGTGGCTTGTAGTTCTTGTAGAGAGCTTCAAGAAACAGATTAGCTGTTGGAGTCCTGCTGCAGCTTTTATCTTGCACTGCAGCAAATCGAGAAGATACTCAAAGAAAAGGCATCAGGTGAGCTACTATCTTGCTTTTTTATTGCTGTTGCCTGGACAATGCCTTTAAGGTGTTATTTTGCACAATGATTCTTGCAGAAACATTTTCATGCACATCTGTACAGTGGTTTTGCTCTTTTCTTATAGTATATTCTTACTACACAATATTTTACATACACATAGGAAAATATTCTATGCAGGACATTAATGCTTTTACTCTAATTACATTTTTTGATTAATTACTATGGCATACCCTCAGCTACTGCCCTATGTTTTATGTTATGTTGCATTGTGCTTTGGCTCTTACGGGCTGTGCAGTGGTGGAAACTCAAATGAACCATACTTCTGTTGGTGGCAGCAGCAAGGAGACTGCAACTCACTGAGAGGCAGCAGCAAGGGCAGTGGAGACCATCTGAAGCAGTGAGGACCGCCGATAATTGAGTACCAAACTGCAACGAACAAGGTACAGATAAGGTGCAATACATGCACTGAAGCTGCACTGGCCATACACAGGCAATGTGAAAGAGCCCATTGATTTGAATGTACAGAAAAATGTAACGAAAAAGCTTTTTAACAGTAAAAGTGGACCATCACCCTCCGCAGGGAGGGAGTTGGGGCCGCCAACGCTATCCGTCAGGCTGGGGGGGCATCCAGAACGCTAGAGCTTTACCCCCCCCCCCCCCCCCACCCAGGATGCATATAAACCTTAAACTCGTTCCCCTGCCGGGAAACCAGTATCGCGATTGGCTGGCCAGCGCTCACATGGGCAGGGCATTCACCGGCAAGAACGTCGCTGCCCATGTGAGCGCCAGACAGCCGATCACTGCAGTGAATTTCAGGGATTCTGGTTGCCCCCCCTCAGCCTGTCAGATAGCGGCAGCCACCAACACCCTCACTGAGGAGACTGTTGGTGTGCTTTAAAGTGGACTAATTGTCTTATCTGACTTTTCTTCTGCTGGCTTCCTGTAACAGTCAAATGCAGCATTCAGCAGAGCATGCAGTAGCGGGGCAGCAACCCTACTTTTTCCACTCTACGCACAGGTCTGCCATTGGTAGTGTGCAGAGCAGAGAAAGCGGGAATGTCACTGATCTACAGTGCACTTTGCTGAATGCTGCATTTGACAGCAATGGCCTCCCATATTTGAGTGAGTAGGTCCAGTGCTTTCTGTACAATTACCCACTAAGGGACATTGCAAATCAGGATGGCCCCGAGGTGGTAGACCAAGAGTCTGTTTAGGCGTTTGGTCATTTTTAAGATAAGCATGGAATAATGCATGGAAAAGAAACTAAAGTGGACCAAAATTGGACACTATAAGACGCTACAGTAGGTCCAGTTAAATTGTCACCTCTGGGGCATTTGGGATTTCCCACTGTGTGGAAACCCCCCTGGTTAGGCAATATTCTTACTTCACCAACAAGCCCATGGTACATGCGCGGCCAGCAGCGGCACCTCTCGCATCTTTCTTGGGCTGTGTGCAGCCGTGCCTGCTGTAACTGCATCACTGATATAGAGGGCCGCAGGGGGATGCAGGGGGTACCATGTGCCAACCGTGACTGCAGCTAAGTTCCCATTGAGCTTCTTTAACATAGCATGCAAGGCTAAATAAAGACTTTAGTCAAGTTCAGCCTTTTTATCTCCTTCCAGTGGTCTAATAGCCATAGCTGGAAATGTTATTAGATGCAATAAAGGCAACCAGGACACTTCTGAACGCTTTTAGTGTATCCTTCCCAGCTACCTCCTCAGCGAGTTCCATAGTCTCACTGCTGTAACAGAGAAGAATCCCCACCTATGTCGGAGAGGAAAGCGCATTTCCTCTAACCTTGGGCTATGGTTACAAATATATAATATCATCCCTCAGGCATCTAATTTCCAAACAAATTAAACCTAACTTTGCCAATCATTCAGGTTACTCTAATCCCCACACCCCCACGCACTGGTGCCCAGAACTGTACATGGTATTCCATATGGGGTCTGACTAGTGACTTTTACAGGGGTAAAATGATGCTCTGGTCATGAGCACCTAGGCCCCTCTTGATGCACCCCATGATCCTGTTTGCTTTGGAAGGTGCTGCCTGGCATTGATTACTACAGTTAAGTTTATTGTTAACTAAAACCCCTAGGTACTTTTTCGTTGCAGTTTTACCAAGCATTTTTTGTTTAGTGTGTAATTGTGGCACAAATTTCTCCTTCCCATGTCCTATGTGCATACCCTTACATATAGCTGTGTTAAACTTCATTTGCCATTTTACTGTCTATGCTTTCAATTTATTTAAATTTGTTATAGCTGCCTGCTGCCCTCTTTTGTGGAAATTACTTTATACAGCTTAATATCATCTGCAAAGATTGAGACTTTATTATTTAATCCGTACCCTATGTCATTAATATATTTATTGAAAAGGATTGACCCTTGATAGTAATGGTGGCCCAATCTGAGTATGTAATGTTGATAACCACCCTCTTCTGACTATTATTATGCCAATTTCTCACTTATGTGCACGTGTTTTCACTCAATCCAAGCATTTTCATCTTTTGTATCAGTCATTTATGTGGCACAGTAACAAAAGCTGTATTCCTCCATGCAGATATATGAATCCATGCCGATATAGAGTAAAAATGTAATTTTCACCTAGATACTCCAGGATAATATCCCTTAAAAAAACCTTCAAACAGCTTGCCCACAACAGATGTTAAACTTACCGGTCTGTAGTTCGCAGGTTCTCCCTTAGACCCTTCTATGAATATTGGCACCATATTTTCTAAGCGTAAATCCCTCAGAACTGCCTCTGAAATTATTGCATCTATAAATATTAGAAATAATGGCTTGTCTATTACTATACATAAATCCCTTAAAACACAGGAATGTATGCCATCTGGTCCCGGGGATTTATCGATTTTTATCTGCTTGAGACGGTGCAGCACTCCTCCTTTGTTTAGACAAGTGATATTAATTGAAGAGTTTGGGTTATTACTCTGCATCTCACCGGGTATGTCACATTCTTTTGTGAATATAGAAGCAAAGCAATTGTTTAGTAAATTTGCTTTCTACTCATTCCCCTCTATGGGTGTCCCCTCCTTGCTTTACAAGGGGCCCACACCCTCAGGTTTGTATCTTTTACTGTTTATGTTGCTAAAGAATAATTTGTTAGTTTTACTCTCTTTGGCAATCTGTCTTTCCGTCTCCAGTTTTGCTGCCCTTATCTGCTGTTTACATAGTTTATTTTGTTTATAATTTTGTAACGCTTCCGCAGTCCCTTCCTGCTTTCAATGTTTAAATGCTTTTTTTGTTGTTTATTGATCCCCCCCCCAACCTTTTTGTTTAGCCACATAGGTTTACTCTTGTTTCTAACCTTTTTATTCCTGTAAGGTATTTATCTATCACACTGAAAATTGAGGATTTCTTTGAAAGTATTCCATTGACTGTCCATGCTTTTGATTTCAAGGACATTTTCCCAGTCAACACAGTTTAGGGCATCTCTAAGCTGGTCAAACTTCAAACTGGGGATGCTGCCTTTCTGAAGTTCCGCATTTTTGTTGCTCCATGATAAGGCACCCTAGTGACTGCTAAGTGGAAATTAAAAATATTTGATCAATATTCCAAGGTGTCCCCCCAACCTGTACCTTTGTTATTTTGTCTGGTACATTGGTTAGTATTAAGTCCAATATGTCTCTCCCCCTTGTTGGAGTTTGTACTTGTTGGGAGATCCACAGGTTTCAGCATCCCAATCTACATCTGGGCAGCTAAAGTCCCCCATAATAACTACCTCATTTAATTTAGCAGCTATATCCCCGAACCCCGATCAGTAGTTTATTTTTGTTCCTCCTTCCAAGTATTTCTACCTATACAGACTTCAAATGGTCATTTCCCTCACATCTATCCTGCAGCAGAGCAGGCTGTAGAGATGAGTTTACAAATAAACAGACTCCACCCCCTTTGAATTTTTTACGGTCCCTCCTAAACACACTGTAACCCTGTAGGTTTACTGCCCAGTCATAGCTTTCATCCAGCCATGTCTCAGTTACCCCCACTATGTCATATTGTTCTTCTGTTGTTATCAGTTCTAGTTCAGCTATTTTATTTGGCAAGTTTCTAGCATTTGTAAGCATGCATTTCAAATGCTTATGGTAATTTTGTATATTGCCCTTATTCCCGCTAGTTGTGCTCCCCACTATGCACCCGTAGTTTCATGTCTACACCCACTTTCTACCCACTTTTTCACTTTCTTTTCTAACTCCCCCTTTATAACAGCTTATACCCCTCCCTCCCAGTGCTTAGTTTAAACACTCCTCCAATCTTTTAGCCATCCTCTCCCCCAGAACAGATGCACCCTCCCCATTGAGCACACAATGATATGCGTGTGCAAAACATCTGATTGGGGCAGAGCTACACCTGCTCCACGGGAACACCAGCGACATTTTTATATCATCCAACTAGCAGGGTTTCAAACAGCAGGCATCCCAGGTGGGGATGCTCCAGGGGGACGGACTGAAGCCCCAGATAGTGCAGATGCCAGGTATTGGTCCACTTTAAAATACATACAAACAACCATGATGGATGGCTACTAAAAAAATTATTGCAACACAACTGTTTTGCAAGAGTACACATTAGACTGCTTGTGGCATTCATTTTTACAAGTGAAGTTTTCACTGTCAGCAGCATAAGTTATTGCCAAAGTTGTTATTCCGAGCTTGCACACAAGTATATGGTCATAATTATCGTTTTAATTGTCTCATCAACTGTCCAGTGGATGGTGAGGATCTGATGGTAATCCAAGCACTCGGTATTGTTTTCACTCCAGGCATCTCAGACATTTCTAACCACAGACCTGTAGGCAGCCCCAGAGTATTGTGCATTACCATGTCTGCCTGGGTCTATATGTTTCACATTTATTTATAGAACACCTCTGACAAAAAAGAGTTTTGGTTTTAATAACTTTACATTGTCTAACACTCTGTGGCTGAGGCATTGTGGCTCCTAAATCTTTCACTTTACAATTCATCAAAATATATCAATGGCAATGGGACTGAATGAGATTAAAAGGATTTGTCAAGCAAAAGGTTAGAAAGAATTAACAGCAGCTAACCTTGCCAAGTGTTCCTCCAGCACTGTGCTTCCTTTCATTTTGGCGACCTAAATAGGGAAAACTACTTCCTCACCTGCCTCTCCAGCCCCACCCCACCAATGTGGACCACATGCTTCAAAAGAGAAATCATAAGGTAAGAAATTTAAACTTCAATTAAAAAACAAAAAACAGTTTAGCACAGTGCCAGATGTAGCCGGACACAATTTTTTCAAATTATGGTTAAACACCTGTGAAAATTAAATGTTATTAAAGTATAGGCTACAGGAAAACAATATTTGACTAATATACTTTATTTAAAAAAAAGTTCCCTCTGTGCTTTCTTCCCCCTGAAGTTTGAAAGCAGCAGAAAGGATATCATCAAAAAGAGACTGGGGTACACAGCCTGCCAGGGACAGGGGGCAGCATGTGTCTTTTTCACAAAGCTGTATCTTGAGACATACAAATCCCTAACCCATCATAGGTTTGAATTTGGTGCCAGTTATTTCCTGTCACCTGTCACAGCTATGGGTGTGTGTCAGGAAACAACAGACACACAACTGTGATGGGATAAGGCTTATAAATATAATTTGTGTGAGCACACACATGCTGCCCCCTTCGCTCGTCAGGCTGCTCAGCCCTATCATTTTCTGCTAACTAGTGCTTTTTATGCAAACTTCAAGTGGGTAAAATAGTACAGAGGGGAAGTACCGTATTTGCCGGCGTATAAGATGACTTTTTCCCCCTGTAAAACATGCCTTCCAGTGGGGGGGGGGGGGTCGTCTTATACGCCGGGTGCCGCCGCTCTCATACACACTAACACACACACACACACACACACATTCATGCTTACTTCACTTCCTGGCTGTTGCGCGCTGCTCGTCAGTGGGCGTGTCCCAGATGGCCGCCGTCCAATGAAAACAATGGACGCCGGCCATCTGGGGCACGCCCACCGACGACCAGCGCGCAACAGCCAGGAAGTGCTGGTAAGAATGAATGTGTGTGCGTGTTTGTGTGTATGTGAGCGGCGGCGGCGGCAACAGGAACAGCAGGGATGGGCAGACCGGCCCTCCGACCATCGGTAAGTGTGTGAGCGGCGGGGCGGGGGGAGGAGGGAGTGGGGCCACTCGCTTGCTGTACTGAGGGATGCCCCATGACTGTATTGAGGGATGCCCCCATGCCTGTACTGAGGGATGCCCCCATGCCTGTATTGAGGGATGCCCCCATGACTGTATTGAGGGATGCCCCCATGCCTGTATTGAGGGATGCCCCCATGACTGTATTGAGGGATGCCCCCATGCCTGTATTGAGGGATGCCCCCATGACTGTATTGAGGGATGCCCCCATGCCTGTATTGAGGGATGCCCCCATGACTGTATTGAGGGATGCCCCCATGACTGTAAGAAGCCAGAAAGTATGACTGTAAGAAGCCACCCAGGGACTCTGGGGAAGGGAATTAACATGTTGAAATAAAATCTGATGTTCCTTTACGTTTTATTTGGTGTGCGGAAGAGGGAGTAGTCTTATACGGTGAGTATATAACAAACTCTATATTTTGAGTGGAAATGTTGGGGGGTCGTCTTATACGCCCAGTCGTCTTATACGCCGGCAAATATGGTATATTAGACATTTTTTGTTTTTTCTGTAGCCCATCATATAAAAGCATTTAATTCACATGGGCTTAATGGTAGGTGCCCTTTGAAGGTACTTTTGCCCTTATATATCATTTGATATATATTTATTTATCTTTTTACCATTATTTAGACAGATTTGGAATAAACGTCAAGTGTGTTTTTTAGCAACATATTGTAAAATAAAATTCATATCATCGTTAGATAGCAGGTGGATAAGTTATTTATATACCTCAAGTGAAAAAAAACCTGCCAGTTATTTTCTTTTACTGGTTGGAAAAAAACAGAGATGATGGTTTGGGGAGTATTATTTCACAGGGAACATAATCTATACATATCTGGAGAGTTGCAATAGCAATACACTGTTAGCGCAAAACAGTCTAGCTTAGGCGACAAGACGTTAGAACAGTTCTTCATTGTAAAAGCAGAATGGTTCCTTTAAAGTGGACCAACACCCAGGGGGGATCAGCCCGGGAATCTATAAGATTCCTGGGCCGATCAGATCCCTCCCCGCGGGGCATCCGAAATCGGGATCGGGGTGAAACCCCCCCAGGAAGCCCACAATCCTACCTTTTCCACGTTCCAGCGGCGCATGCGCGTCCGCCGCCGCCTCCCGCGCTTCCCTCTAGCAGGGCACGCTCCCACGCTGGCCGTTTGTGAATGGCCGGCGCGGGTGCGCTCCCTGTAAGAGGGACGCGCGGGAGGCGGCGGCGGACGCGCTCTGCTTGTCCGGCGCTGCCCCTCGCTTGTCCACTGGCGGGGATTGGCTGCAGCGGTCACGTGGGAGCGGGGAGAGGAGAGTTTTCGGGGTTTTCTGGGGGGTTTCACACAGCGGGGCACCCCCGATCGGGGTGTCCCACTGAAGTGGACCATAACCCAGGATAGTCAAAATACTGGGTGTTGGTCCACTTTAAAACCCGTCACCCCTGATTCTTCCTCCTTCCACATAAAAAAAAAGTGGCTGGATGTATTTAAGACAAGTAACTCCGCCTCCTAGCATATTTCAAGCGGACCTTCACTCTGAATAATATGTTTCCCACATCCTGTACATACAGATTGCTCACATTAAAAATCATCCTACCTGCATATACTGCATGTTATGAGCCTTTAAACTTCCAAGATGGTGGCTCATGGAGCATCAGGCAGCCTGCAAACAGGAAGTGTCTTCTGACTGTGTCGCTCTGCATTCTGGGATTGCTGTCCTTTCCCTGACCCCAGCTCTGCTCTGTCTGTGTAAAGCACAGCTATATCCCCGCCCCCCTGTACTTTACCCCACTCTCCTCTCCTCAGTATGTGATGCTTCTGAGTCAAGATGGTGGCGCCTGTATCCTAGAGTCCTGAACAGAGTTGCAGCCCAGTGGGGGAAAGAATAATAAGTAAATGACTAAAAACTTAAAATATATTAATTTTAGATGCTGGGTAATAGTTTTTTAAGGGTTTGGGCTTTTTATTAAATCATGCTAAAGATCCGGTTTAAGTAGAATTTTAATACTGGATCATTTTTTCAGTGGATGAAACCCCTCCACGGCCGGGCCCTGAAATCTAAAAGATTCCGGGCCCTGCCACTAGCCTTCCCCCGGGGCATCCTGTGTATGTCCCGCTGTGTGAAACGAAACCCCACAGGCCCTGTGACATGATCCCCACCAGCACCACATCCCCGGGTTCTCTGCGGCTGTGCTTGCTCCCATCCAGCCTTTTTGCACCTCGTCACAGCGGCAATTTTGAGAGAGCCAATAGGTTCTCTCAAAAGTGCTACAGGGCTTGGCTTGGGTGGTGGTTTATTATATATTATAACATATTATAACAGCAGCGCCCGGTTGCTCGGGTGGGGTGGGGCTCGAAGAATGAGCAGTGATCCCAACAACACTTTTAAGCAGAAGTCGAGGCCTGGGGTCGGCAGTGTGGCACAATCCCCCAAAGTTACCCCATAACAGGAAGCATGCAGTATCCCACCCAATCCCCCAATAACAGGTCTCAACATAACAAGCAGCGTGTAGAATCCCCCCAGTCCCCCACAAAAGGCAGGGTGGCCCCTCAGATGCAGGAGGGCAAACAACAGCACGGGAGTCCTGGTAAGGTGAGTAGACTTTTCTTTACCATTTACTTCCCATACATGGACATACATTGTCATAAGAATTCATACTAGGAATATATATAGAAGGCACTCCTGAGAAAACAGCAAATTCTAACCACTTATAACCTGGTCATTACCCAGGCAGGGAAACAGGAAAGCTCCCCTATAAGCAGCACTTCAAATGCGGAACAGAATTTAAAGCATTCCAACATCGCAGCAATAGCACCACTGTTCGTGACTGGGGGGGAATCCTGATTCATAATGCCCCAGCACACATAGCCCCCTGCAAACCCCACTCACCTCTTCTGCACTCTTCTTCCAGATTCCAGGCCCATGTAGCTGATTGCGGTCCTCAGCAGGGCCGTAGCAACTGGTTTTTGAGTTTGTGGGGGGGGGCTATGCACAGTGGGGCATCATAACTTATGAGGCCACCAAACACCCTGTAGGGTGTGGAACTGCTGTAACTGTGTATTTGTTTTTGCATTATAAGGGGAACAAAGAAATATTTAATTAGTTGCTTGATTAATTTCTGCTTACATGTAAATGGGAACACCTTTTCTAGTAGTAATTATGACATCTGTAGCATGCAAAACATTGCAGGCATTAAACAGCACCAAAGCTGAAAATGTAACACTCCTCTGTTTAGTTCCCACCCCAGTGTGACTCCCTCTGGAATCTTGATCCCTCGCCCATCATTCCAGCTATGCACACTCATCCAAGAGACCTAAATGGCTGCCAGTGACGGGAATGCCAGGGAAGTTGTGGAGTACCCCATTCCAGCTCACTCTCCCCTACGCATGCCTGCTGGTGTGGGATTGCCCCCCAAAAAAAGTCTTATTGACTCCAGTTTGGAGGTTGCTCCTCTTTAAACAGATACAAGAAGACAACATGTCACAAGATGGACTGGAAGCCATATGCCATGGGAGATCGTTTTGTTTTTTTGTAGAAAACTCCTTTAAACATTAACATCATGTACTTGAAATATTTGTGCGAGACTGAATTGACTGTAGACCTAGGGCCTTATTTATCACGGGCTAGCGCCAGGTAGTGTCTGACGAGCGTCAGGTACCGCCAGCTAACGGCGACTACCGACTCAAGTACGCCCGGTGGCGATCACAATGACGCATTTATCAAGCTAAATGAGGCTAGCGCCGGCGAGAGCGACGGCTAGCGCGGGATTCATCATGAAGCCGCCTGGAACGAACAGCGCCGCTGCAAATTCCTTCACAGCGCCAGGTATGACCTGTCGCTCCCTGGCATTGTCCAATGCATTTCAATGGAGCAATCTTTAATTAATCATAATTAATTGTTATTAATTTTTTTTTTTTTTTTTTTAATGTCAAAAATTCTGAGACCACTTCTGCAATGTTAGGTTTTTTTTTTTTAAGTAAAAAAAAATAAAAAAAAATATTTGTGCAGAATTGATATTACAGGTCTGATATTAATGTATTCATATTCCAAAATGATTCAAAAAACATGTATAATGTTACAATCAAAAAATATGGTTGTTTAGGGGTTAAAAACTAGTTAACACCCATCGCCGCCAGCGCACTGGGGTTTAAACAAGGAATGGACAGCGCCAGCAAATTCGGAGCGTGATTTTTTAATGAATATGAAGCAAGCCGTTCGCTCTGGCCATTCGTTGTCAGGCGCTCACATACAACGCTGAACCTGTGAAACAGCGACCCCCCAGCCCGTATTCAACATTACCGCACACCGACTGAGTCGCTGTCATCAAGCTAATGCCGGCCAAGCACAGCGAATACTGGCTGGCGCTGTAAAAATCACGCTACAGTCGCTCATCTGTCGCTACCTGGCACTATTAATGAATTGGCCTCCTAATGTCAGGAAAAATTAAAACAGTTACATATCCAGCCTAGTTTGGGAATATAACTAGTGGAATCACAGCCATGGCCCTTATTTAACAAGGGATAGCGCCAGGTAGCGAATGGTGAGCGAACAGTAATGACGCTCACCGCCACGAGAACGCCGGCTCCCCTCCGCAATCACACATTTATCAAGCCGATCCTGCTTAGCGACTGACAGAGCGCCAGATAGCGAATCATTCATTATTATTCCAGCCTCACCCCACAGCGCCAGGTATGACCTCTCGCTACCTGGCGCTCTCCAATGCATTTCAATGGAGCAATCTTTAAATATTCATAATTAATTGCTATTGCTTTTTTTTTTTTTTTTTTTTTAAATGTCGGAATTCTGTGACCACTTCTGCAATGTTAGATATTTTTTTTAAGGTAAAAAAAAAATAAAAATAAAATTTGTGCAGAATTGATATTGCAGGTCTGATATTAATGTATTCATATTACAAAATGTTTTGAAAAACATGTTTTTTTTTTTTTCTAAAAATATGGTTGTTTGGGGGTTAAAAAACTACTTTTAACCCATCGCCGCCAGCGCTCTGGGGTTTAAACAAGCATTTCACAGCGCGAGAATTTTTGGAGCGTGATTTGTTAATGAATATGCTGGGAGCCGTTCGCTATGGCCGTTCGCTGTCATGCGCTCCCATACAGCGCGGAACCTGTCAAACAGCGACTCCTAACCCCGTATTCAACATTACCGCACACCGACTGAGTCGCTGTCAACAGCCGAACAACGGCCAAGCACAGCGAATACTAGCGGGCGCTGTGAAAATAACGCTACTGTCGCTCATCTGTCGCTACCTGGCGCTATTAATGAATCGGCCTCCCCGTATGCACTTCTTGTACAAAACTTTTGTCCAGTAACCCCTCCCCAGTCTTGTCCACGACAACCTTTCAAACAAATTCAATTCAACAGAAAGCCTTCCTATTAAATATGCAATATGCTTTAAAAAGCAAAGCCTAGAGTAACGAAGAAGGAAAAGTATAAGCAGAATTGGGCATCAGCCCCAATTGCAGATGTCTTTAGTTTTCCTTTTTGGAGATACAATTCCATTTTTAGTGCCATAAACACTGCTGAAGTGTAGTGAAAACAGGACTGATTTTAATGGAAGACGGAACGCATGCCAATATAAATGAGTTTCTTGTGACCTTGGTTGAGTGGCTACTTTAGCTCTTTATAGCTTAAGAAGAGATAATTACAGGGATTGACATCTATTATGTAGGAAACAGAAATACCGTTCTGCAAAAAGACATAAGTGCTTTGGTGATTTAGAGTGACTGGCAAAAATTGGAGAAATACCAATTTACACCATTGCATAAAAAAAAAACTAATTCAGCTGCAATGCTATTGAAATTTAGTTTACAAGCTTGTAAACATACAGAAAACATATCAAGGTCAACTAAATATGCAACACCACAAGCCTGAATCCGCCTCAACATAGCACTCAGTGAAAACTCGCTGTAACAGAGATAAAGAATGTCCAAAGCTTGGCTCCATTATAAGCTTTTATTAAAGGCACAGCATAAAGAAAAAAAGCAAATAAACTCCTGCTCCTCTGAGCTCTAACTACATGGGAAAATGTCCCTCACCATCAATAATAACTGTTAATAAGATCTGCCTGGATCTTGAATAGTGTGTGGTCACCAGCACTGCTCTGTCCTCTATTTTTGTTTTCCATTCCTCAGTCTGAGCCTTCCACTCTCACAGTTTCAGAATGACGGGAAGGCTGATTCATCATTAGCGGCAGGTAGCGACAGATGAGCGTCTGTAGCAGGCACTTTCAGATCGCCCGCTAGTAGTCGCAGTGCTCGGCCGTGAGTCGCTAGTTTATAGCAACTCAGTCACTGTTCAGTAATGTTGAATACATTGTGAGGAGTCGCTATTTGACCAGTACAGCGCTGTATGGGAGCGCATGTTAGCGACTGCTCATAGCGAGCCTCCCAAATCTCTGGCGCTGAAAAATACTTGTTTGAAGCCCAGAGTGCAGGAGGCGGTGTGTTTAAAGTCTGTTTTCAAGCATCTATCAACTAGTAACAAAGCGAAAACATATGGAATTACATTGTAGCAACATTGTAACATGAACACTTTAATGGCAGACCTGTAATGTCATTTCTGAAGAAATATTTAAAAAATGTAAAAAATGTGAAAAAAAACAGATTTTCAATGCCAGAAGAGGTCACAGAATTATTTGTGATTTTTGGGAAAATTAAAAAAAAAAAACAGTTTAAAGAGAAGAAAAAGTTCGTCCATTGAAATGTATGGGGGAGCGACAGGTAGCGAGAGGTCATACCTGGCGCTGTGCAAGGCTGAACGCTGGCGCTGTTCGCAGAGGCTTTGAAAATGATGAATCAGACGCTACATGCCGCTATCCCAGTCGCTAAACAGATTCTGCTAGATAAATGTGGAATTGCGTGCCGTGTCCGGCGTTGACCAGTCGCTATCTGTCGCTACCTCTCATTAACCAGGCGCTACCTATCCTTTCTTAAATAACCCCCACAGTCTGCCTCTCACTTGCTCAGAGCCTCCTGGCTCAAAACTGCAACTTTTGACAACAAAGCCCTCTGTCTCTCTGGGTATAGCCTCCAGGATCATTATAATCTTCACTCCCTCAGCGACCAAAATTGTCAGGCCTAAACCAGCTGCTCTTCATAAGAAGGCCCAATGCACTGAAAAAAACAATCAAAACCCTTTTCTGCTCATAGGACTGGTAATAGATACACTTTTTATAATTGTCTATCTATGTCTATTCACCATATTACTATACAATATATATACAGAATGTTCTTTAGATAGGTCAGGTCAAGGCTGATTCTAAGGGAAGGGCGAGCAGGGCGACCTTTATCCCAGCCATCCCATTTTCTGCAGATGAGCCAGGGCCACTATTAGTTCTGCCATCCATAAGACAGGCCTCTCATTCCCAATACTGGGCTTAGTCATAGGAAGGGGGCACTGTCTGCTGCTATGGTGGATGCACAGCAGGACACATACGTGTATGGGAGAGTAGTAGCATCATAGGATAGGTGAGGTGGCAGAATTTTTACTTCCCACAACATTTTTTGCAGAGACGAGTCATGTGGTCGGTACCGTGACATGTATGTGTACGGTTGAATTAGGACCACTTTAATACTTGTTTCACGGTCTGCAATTTTACTTTGGAATTTAAGTCTCACTGGAGACAGAAATTTAAGTTAAATAAGAGTTAAGTTAAATAAAAAAAAACAAGGATTGTGACTGTGGATCGGGGAGGCTGATTCATTAATAGCGACAGATAGCGACAGATAGCGACTGTTGAGCGACTGTAGCGGTATTTTGACAGCGACCGCTAGTAGTCGCTGTGCTTGGCCATTGTTCGGTGGATGATAGCGACTCAGTCGGTGTGCCGTAATGTTGAATCCAAGATGCTGAGTCGCTATTTGACAGGTTCGCTGTTGTATGGGAGCGCATGATAGCGACTGGACATAGCGACCGGCACCCACCATATTCATTAAAAAATCAGCCTTAAAAATTCCTAGCGCTGTGAAATGCATGGTTAAATCCCAGAGCGCAGTAGGTGATGTGTTAAAAGTAGTTTTTTAACCCCCTAACCACCCCAAAAAAAAATGGAATGATTTTGAAATAATATTCAAACCTGAATAGTTTAAAATCAGACCTGTAATATCAATTCTGCCAAAAAAACAAATTTTTTTAAAAATCCCCAAATAATACATTTTCAAAGGAAGAAGTGTTCACAGATTTTTTTTTTTAAATTAAAAAAAAAAAATTATTAATTAAAATACATTCTGCCATTGAAATGCATTGGAGAGCGCCAGGTAGCGATAGGTCATACCTGTCGCTGTTCAAGGATGTTCGCTGGCGCTGTGGGATGAGGCTGGGATAATGATGAATGAGTTGCTAGGTGGCGCTATCTCAGTCGCTAAGCAGTATCGGCTTGATAAATGTGTGATTGTGGAGGGGAGCCGGCGTTCTAGTTGCGGTACCTGGCTTTACTGGCCGGCTCCCCAGTCGCTATCTGTCGCTATCTGTCGCTATTCCTTGATAAATAAGGCCCATAATTACTCCTCCCAGTGTCAGTGACTTGCTTTTGGCACCTGTTGAAGTCACAGATTATTCATTAGATGAAGATCCTGTTTGGTTTCTGTAGAAGGGAAGTGAGGGGAAATGTCCACAAAAGAAGCCACAAACAGGAAAAAAATGTTACGTTCCCTGAGTGTATTAATCAAAAAGTCCCCAATGAAAGTTTAACAATACATAAACATGTATTAAAGCAGTCATCTAATGAACCTCCCGCCCTGCTAACCTACCCTGGCGAGGCAGGAAGGGGGTGTTACAAAATAGGAAAGAAAATGGGAAGTCTATTCTGTGGCCAAATTTGCCAAAAATTCACACTGGTGAGTAATGTAAGTAACAGAACAAACTTAGCCAATCACATTTAAAGAGGAACAACACACAGGAATTTCACTTTCCCGTGTGTTGTTCCTCCATGCTGCGGCATTGGGATTGGCAGCGCACTCAGCCAATTAGGAACCGAGTGCACCCCCAGCTGCATCACACAGTATGTATGAAAATGTATTATTTTCTGATAGGACTAAGGTTGAAGGTTTTAATTAAAAAAGGTATGTTTGGCGCAACGCTAGCACTTCACATCACCAGAATACTATACCCACAGCAAAACATGGCGGAAGCAAAATTCTGCTTTGGAACTATTTTTCTGCAGCTGGAATTGGGGATTTAGTCAAGATGAAGGACATTCTGAACAGTTCCAAATATCTGTCAATGTTGGCACAAAACATTTAGGCCTCTTCTGAAAAGCTGAAGATAAAAGGAAGGTTGACCCTTTGGCCTTTCAGTGTGACAGCATGCCCCACAGCATCCCCCCTATGAGTACTAAAAGAATGCTGTTCTTGCTTACCCTGACATATTACTGTATAAACCATGTTTTTAGCTGTAGGAACAGCTTGTGCTTTTATTTTAGATTCAGTACCGTTGGCTACTGTAATAGTAAGTAATCTCTGTAGAGTTGCCACCTGGACGGTATTTTTTTTATTACTTTACTGGCCACTGGCCTGGCGGTGCTGGTACTTGTTTTTTTACTGGTAATTTTAATTGCAGGTACACTTTTGCCATCCTCAATTACCAGTAAAAAACAAATACCAGCCTTTCAGGCCAGTGGCCAGAAAAGTAAAAAACTGACCAGGTGGCAACCTTAAATCTCCTGAGAAAAGTCTTGTTCTTACAAATAAATAATTGACTAATAATAAAAGACTAATAACGTTATTTAAAAAAATCCCTCTGTACTGCTGCAGTCAGGGACAGGGCTGAGCAGCTTGACGGGGGAGCAGCTGAGCCAGTTGCATCACCCAAGATACTCGGGCGGGGGGGGGGGGAGTTGTGCCATTTTAAGACACAGCACTGTGCATAGAAGCTTTGTGAGCAGCCACATGCGGCTTTGTTGTCCTTTAATACAGTAAGCATCCAATGAGCCACAGGAACAGATCCCCTAATGCTGTAGACTCATTTTCCCACACCTCAAGTGTGACTATTAGATACATTCACAGTATTGCTGTCACGGACCGGGTGGAGCGGACTTGGATGTGGATCCGCTTTGACTGTGGAACTGATGGCAAGTGCCGTGTCAGGGGAGCAGAGTCTAAGAGGCCACCGGTATTCACCAGAGCCCACCGCAAGGCAGGTTGGTCTTGTAGCGGCGAGTGACCCCCAAGTCGCTACCCCCCAACAGCGGCCCAGTTCCACAGTTAGCCGAGGTTCAGCGTGGTGCACAGGGGCAGGCAAAAGATGTAGTGAGTACAGCCAGAGGTCAGGGCTGGCAGCACAGGTTCGTGGTAAAGGTGAGTAGCCAAGGTCGGGGCAGGCAGCAAAGGTTCAGAGTCGGGGACAGGCAGAGGTCGGTACACGGGTGAGCAATCCAAAGGCAACTGATTTACAACTGGCATGGAAAGACCAAGATCCGGCACTGATGGAAAGGAAGTAGGGGAAGTGGATGCAGGATTGGATGACCAGACACCAATCAGTGGTGTACAGGCCCTTTAAATCTCAGGAATCCGATGCGCGCTCCCTCTAGAGGACAGGGACGTGCGCGCACCTGACCATGCGAGGAGGAAGCATGGGGGGAAGGGAGACGGCTGGGAGCAGCCATGGAGGTGAGGGAAGTGCTGTGAGATGGATGACGGCTGGATGCAGCCATGGAGGTAAGTGAAGTGCTGCGAGATGGGCACGCAGCGCTCGCCCTAACAATTGCAAGATCTAAAAAAGAATAACCACCAAATTGGCCAGCCCTGGAATCTCCAAAGACTCCAAGGCCAGTCAATGAAGTACCTCACTATGTGAACCCCCTGCGATTGTCCCGCTAACACTTACCCTTCAGCTACAGGAAGACTAAAAATGCGGATGCGTCCCATTCTCTTTGCCAACAACAGCCCACACTCTTGTAGAAAGTCACAAACCCCTCAACATTGTATATTAATGTGCACATAGCTAAAATTACATTTCATGACCTGAATTAAAATCAAATTTTAAAGAAAAAACGGGTGTTGGTCCTGCATACAGCCAAAAAGAACAAGCTTGGATGGGCATTCAGAATGCTGGAGCCCCCTGAACATAACCCCCCCAGAACGCCCGATTTCCTTGCCTTCACAATTGGCCACTGGCCGGTCACGTGGGCCATTGTCGCATCCTCGGCCTCGGGCGGCCAAACGTGGGACTCCTTTCCCAAATTGAAGGTAAGGAGATTGGGCGTTCTGGGGAGGGGTATGTTTGGGAGGCTCGAGTATTCTGGATGCTTTTGGCCTGGCTGAACATCCCCAGTGGCAAAGCTCCAAAATCTCTCCCTGTTAGTGTTGCCTAGAATGCTGGCAACAGTCAAGGGGAGTAAATCTGAGGGGTCAAAAAAAAAAAAGAGAATTTAGGCGCAAAGTTGAAAAAAGTGGGAGATTAAGGGAATGTGGAAAAGAGATGGAAGGAAGTGAAAAAATGGGGATAAGAAAAGAGAGAAACATGGGGGGGATGATATGTAAAATAGGGAAGTTGAGGCACAGAAGAAAAAAAAGGAAATGTTGGATGTGATGTGCCAAACAGAGCAAGTCCTACTGAGTCAGCTAAAAGCTTGCTCTATAATTGGGTATAATCACACCTAAGGCACTGGGTTAATACAAGCAGTTTTTGGATGATGTGAATGACATTGGTTTCATAGGGAGGAAAGTCATAATAAATGGGAAGTCTTGTCAGAGTAGGAAAAATCATAAAACTAAAATACTGCTCCTCAATTGAAGAACTACTCCATAGCAAAACCCAATCAGATGCAGCAGATTCAGGAAATGAATGATTCTTCATGTACTTCATATGTGTTTACCGGTATTTGGAAAATTTGCACAAATATCCAAATAAAAGCTGGAGAGGCTCTAATAAATAGATGAATTGCAATCCAGATGTAAACAAGAATATAACACATGACAGTATCTTTACTCACCTTTATCTAACAGTTACATGTTTGGCTCTAAGTGAATTTCTAAAAATTTTCAAGTCTTGGTATTTTTTCATTAGTGTTGTTACATTCTAAGAAGTGAGCATAAAAATGTCCCAGATAATGAAGGTGTTGGTTGTATAAGAGGTGAAAACAAGGCATTATCTAAGCTGTGCAGCTCTAGCCTAATTCCAATTATATTTAAAACCTTGCAACTAACATTTAAAGTGGAACAAAACCCTAAGCGACCAGCCCTGTAGTCTTTTACGCCACTGGCCTTTTCCCTGAGGCATTCCAAATAGGGATGCACCGCTGTGTAAAACCCCGGGGGTAGCCCACTAAACCTCACTTTTGCCAGCGGCTCCTGTGGTAAACAAGCCCCTGCACCCAGCCATTGAAATAGGCTGGAGGTGGGAGCATACCCCAGTCTAAAGGGCAATGGGTATGTGACCACTCTCGTTCCTGATTGCTAAGCTCTGGTTAAAATAAAGCTGTATTGAGGGGCGTGGCCTACGCATGGCGGCGTGAGGAAGCACATTGGTGGGGCTTCGACCAGATCCTAGATTTTTGGCGATTAGGCAACGAGATTCACTGCAGCAATGAGGGGCAACAAGAAGAAGAAAGTGACAGCAGAGAGGAGAAGCAAGTCAGCGGGGAGGATTGACCCCTACCTGACTCCTGGATCCTCGGCACGGCCAGCGGCGGGATCACTTAAGATGGCAACGGAGGGAGGAGGACCGGGTCTCCCCCAGTGAGATCCGCATGGTCGGAGAGCGGGCGGAGAGGGCTCCAGCGCCCATGTGAAGAGGAGGCGGCAGGAGCGCATGTGAGCGTGGACGCCGTGAAGAGCCGCTCTGCGGCGTTAACAGCCGACACGGAGGTGGAGGGGAGAGAGGAGCCTCCGCATGACAAGCCCTGCGAGGAGCGGCAGCTCAGGCTACAGATGATGTCATGCAGGCGGCGGCGGAGGCAGCAGTTCGAGCTGGGGCAGAGGGAGAGATGCCCAGTGACATAAATAAAATACAGAAACTGACACCAGAGCCCCATGCTGGGGAGTCACAAGGGGTTCAGCCGGCAAAACCAAAGCCCCTACTACATTCACCCCCAGCTTCACCTAAAGTGACATTCATTGAAAATGTGTGCACAGCTATCAGCCATGGGGAGAGGCAGAGGGGGGGTGGTTCAGGTGCCCCCACCCCTGCTCCCAAGATCAGTATGGAGGGGCAATACCAGGGCGGCAATGCCTGCAGACGGGTGACGGCAGTGCTGGGGCCCCCACAGCTCCACCAAGCCCACCATGGGATGCCCCCACGGTTGACGCCCCCTGTGGATGGACTCCCCTACACAGCCCTATCTGGTCACCTACTCCATCCACGCATCAGTCATGTGGGGGTTGGTCCCCTGGCCCAGAGGAAGACCCTGAAGCAAGACAGTGGCAGGAAGAGTCCCGCACAGAAGGAGGAGGCCAGTCAAGTTAAAGAGGGGGACCATTGGAGGCTGCCTGGGCCCAACCCGGCGAGATGAATGAGACGGCCCATGAATTTTCTGAAAACGTTACAGAGGTAGATCCCAGCCTTAAGCTCCTGCTTCAGTTTCTTCCCACCAAAGTAGACCTAAAAGAAGACTTGAAAGCAGTTGCGCTGAGGATTGAACTGGCCATGAGGAAGGAGATTAAGGATCTCCAGCAACAAACATCAGCCCTGGACACTAGAGTCTCCGCAATAGAAGGGTCCAGTGCGAGCCACGAAAATCGGATCGCGAAGTTAGAGCGGATACTCCATACTCAACAACAGCAGCTCACCAACATCTTCCTACAGTCAGATGACCGTGAAAATCGCAACAGACGCAACAATCTAAGGCTACGGGGCATCCCCGAGTTGGTCCCTCCGAACCTGTTGCGGTCCACAGCATCAGCTATTTTCAACTCCCTACTAGGGAGACCCAGGGACACTGAGGTCATTATAGACAGGATCCATAGGGTGGCAGGCCGGCCAGTGGCAGAGGCTGACGCACCGCAAGATGTCCTTTGCCGCATCCATTTCTTCACCTCGAAGGAGGACATTTTGCGACAGGCCTGGGAGAGGCGTCAGGTGGAATGGTAGGGTTATAGAGTGAAGATCCTCCCTGATGTTTCCCGACACACCTTACGCATGAGGAGGATTATGCGCCCTCTACTGGACAAACTGCGAGAGATCAACGTCTCTTACTAATGGGGGCATCCCTTCCACCTCATCGTGCAGAAGGACAATGGTGTATTTCCGCTGCGACGGAAAGAAGAGCTACCAGAGTTGTTCCGGTTCTTGGACATTAATCCCATTGTGGTCCCTGATTGGCTGGACTTCAGCACAGATCCACTTTTTGAGGGGGGAAGACAAAAGCGGGGTAGCTGACGGGGGGGGGGGGGAGGGGCTGGGGGGTACCGATTCACCCGGGGCCTCGAAGATAACTTGCTGAGTCCCGATCCTGCGTCTCCTTGGAAATCGGGATGCCCCATCTGGATTGATATCCTTTCTATAATTTAGATCACTAAACTGTTGAGATTCTATGTTAAGTTACGTTTTAAGCAATCTGCTGTGCTATAACTTCCATTGTGCCACGTTTTAGCTTACCTTACTTAAACAAGGTGTTTTACCGTGTCATAGGCGGGAGACTGGAGGTTTGCCCACAGAAACCTGCGTAGAGTCTGGTTTCAGTAGACTGAGCGCGGGGGGTCGGAGCCCCGCCCCGCGGTGCAAGGTCACTTTACCCCCATTCGTTTTCTGCTTCCTCCCGCCGGGACACGAACTGGTGGGGGTAAGTAGAATAGGGAACAGTAGTTCCATCCCTAGGTTTTGCTCTCTCTCTTTATAGGAAGGGCTGTCCGTTCTTCCTGTTCTTGCTCGTTGTTCCTGTCTGTCCTGATCTCTTATCTGGCTTTTCTTCCCTCTCTCTTTGGATATCAGCACATTTCACGCACCGTTGATATTGCTCTTTTGTTCTCCTTTCCTCGACATACCCCTCTTTTAGCCCCAAGTACTTCTGCATGAGATTGGGTGGGGAGGCCGGGAGTCATGGCCAGCTTGAAAATATGTTCCCTTAAAGGAGCAGTATCGCGAAATTTGCATTAAAAAAGATAAATAATTAAATAGCCACACAATAGCTTCTAACGTGTATAAATAATCTGGCGATAGAAAAAGGAAAAAATATCTGCCTTACTTTTAAATTGTATAATGACAATGGCTCAGTCCATTTGCTGAATAGGGGGATCTGCTGGGTTGTATTTAGTGAGCTGCTTCATTTAGCCCATTGGTCTCCTAGCAACATTTTACCTCAGAGGCTGACACTGTAATCAGTGGTAATGGCTGTGTGTGTGTGAGGTGCTGCTTTTGTTATGAGACCAGGTGACTCAAATGTGTAAAATCTATACAAAATAAACTAAACTGACTGAACATGACTGAAATTCTTCTTTGAATAACTGTGCAGGAAAATCTAAAGGTATTAAAGTGGAACAAAACCCTGAGTGGCCGACCCTGAAGTCTATAACCTTGACCTTGCCCCTTGGGCATTCTAAATCGGGATGCCCCACTGTGTGAAACGACCCCTGGATAACCACAGATCCCCCCATTTTTCTGGTGCGCTCACGCAGATAGTCATTTAGACAGGCCGGGCGGCCAGGAAGGTTACTGCTCAGGCTCCCCATCTGCGTGCAAACAGAGCTGATTGGATGAGAGCCCGTGCATGCACTGTGGGACAGGGAAAGGTACGTTTTCACAGGCGAACTTGGGGATTTCACATATCAGGGCATCCCAAGACGGGATGCCCGTAGGGGCACAAAAAAAACTCCAGATAGTGAAAATCCTGGGTTGGGCTTTGCTTAAAACACACAAAGCTGAAAGAAAGATCATATGGAAAAATGTGTTGAGAAAATGGTAAACTGAAAGATTCTGCAGCAGAGCCAACATGAAGGGAAAACTGTCAAAATCAGCTAAATGACTTCTAGAGCTTTTCTCTCTGTTTTAGATATATGAGTTCTGGCCAGGCAATGTTGCAATGTTGTTATCTTATGCTGGACGGCTGCCAGCACTGAACAGCTGATACATTGATACATTGTTTCCCCCTCTCCTCAGCATGGAACAGGCCAGAGTGTCGGGCCTGTTCCATTTTTTTCTAAATTAGTAATTCTTACTTCTTACTTACTCCAACACTTACCTACATTCAAAGTTTATTTAAATATAAGTCATCAAGAAAAATTCGCGATACTGCTCCTTTAATGCAAAGGGTCTCAATATCCCGGAAAAGAGGGCCAAAATACTTTACAGCCTACATAAAGAAAAAGTGGATGTTATACTGTTCCAGGAGACCCACTTTTGTGCAGGAAAGATGCCAGAGGTCAAAAATAGATACTTCCCCAGATGGTTCCACTTGACGAACCCTGACACTAAGTCCAAAGGGGTGTCGATCGCCATCCACAGAAATTCCCCTCTGGAGCCTCTAGACACAAAAGTGGATCCACAGGGCAGATATATTTTCTTGAAATTTATAGTGAATAGAGACACATATACATTAGCAAACATCTACCTACCCAACCTTAACCAAACAGAGATGGGACTGAGATTCTTCCGCTTACTAGAGGACTACGTAGAGGGAGTTATAATTTTGGGAGGGGATTTTAACATGGCCTTGGACCCAAGGGTGGATTCTTCACAGGGTAAGTCGGCTATCCCCTTATCCAAGTTAGCGGCATTTCGACAGGCCCTTACTTCTTTGCATGTCATAGATGCCTGGAGAGTATTAAACCAGGGGGCTATGGACTACAGAGAGTACTTTTACTCTCTCGTACATGCTTCCTACAGCAGGCTTGATTATATTTTCATTAGTCACCACATCCTGTCTAGGGATATAGGGGCATCTATCGGCCCTATCCTGTGGTCAGACCATGCTCCAGTGTTCCTTACTCTCCCTATCCCTGACGGAACTAAAAGACAGTTCACGTGGAGACTAAACGACAATCTACTCAAGGATACCCTATGCCTTTCAGAGGTTAGAGAGACTATAGCTAACTTCCTAACAGACCACAGACATGATGTCACCCCCTTGCCTATCCAGTGGGAAGCTATGAAATGCGTCCTCCGTGGGGTATTTATTAAACATGGGGCGAGGTTAAAGAGGGAAAGACAGATCCAGGCCACCCTAAACAGAATCCAAGCGATTGAAAGATCCCATAAACAGGCCGCTACACAGGAGGAGCTGCTACAGCTGATTAAGGCTAGGGAAGTTGAGGAGTCTTTACGATCAGAGTTTCTTAAAGTATAGAGATAAGTGTAGAGCTAGGTTCTACGAGTTTTCTGACAAGTGCGGGAAACTGTTGGCTAGATCGCTGCACCCCAGACAAAATTCGACATACGTGCCGGTGGTTAAGGGTCGGGGAGGCCGTGAGGTATATAAGCCAACGCAGATAGTGGGCGAGTTCCAGGAATTTTATTCAGATTTATACAACATCAAAGGGTGTTGGGACTCGCTGCCTGCCGAAAACTTAGACGCCCATATAGAATCGTATGTGAACGATACATCAATACCCCATAAACAGAGAAATTGGAGACGCCCTGGAAGAGCCGTTCTCCGAGGATGAGGTGAGAGCTGCTATTAAGGGGACATCCGCAGGAAAGAGTCCGGGACCGGATGGGTTCACGCCACGGTTTTATGGCACCTTTGGGGGACAGCTCTCCGGCTTCCTGACAAGGGTATTCAACAGTGTCTCTGAGGCGTGCCCCTTCCCTGGACAGGCCCTGGAGGCCCATATCTCATACGCCATATGTCATACCAAAGCCCAATAAAGATAGGACTGTAGTGGGCAACTATAGACCGATATCACTAATCAATGTTGATATTAAATTGTTCGCAAAAGTGACAGCTACAAGGCTCCAAGCACCCTTGGCGGAGATCATAGATGGGGATCAGGTGGGGTTTGTCCAGGGGAGGGAGGCCAGAGACAATACAATAAAAACAATTACACTCATGCATCATACCCAGTCGAACAGGATCCCGGCATGCCTGTTGTCAGTGGACGCCGAAAAGGCCTTTGACAGGGTCCACTGGAAGTTTTTGAGAGCGGCGCTGGTCCAGGTGGGAATAGGCCCCAAATTACTAGGTAAGATCATGGCGCTTTATGGGGGGCCCTCGGCCAGGGTCAGAGTCAACGGTCTCCTGTCAACTCCCTTTGCAGTCAGGAACGGTACGCGACAGGGATGTCCACTGTCGCCGCTCCTAATCCCACGTCATTGGCGCACCCGAGACACGCCGGGAGTCATGGAATGGGTGCAGGATGGAAAACATTAGAAGAATGGAGGAATTAATGTTGGAGGGGGATGAAAGTGGGAGGCAGAAATTGAACATAACATGGACAATATGGTTGATGAGCCTCAACACACCTGAATTCAGTGCATTCTTGTCCTCACTACAGGCGGGTCAGTAGAGGCGCAGCTGAGGGGAGGTATAACTCACCTCCTCCTGGGCTCTGGTGGATGGTCATGAATCTGGGCGGTGACTTCTACGCCGGCCGGTCTCCTCACCCTGCCTGGTCCCCCTTGCCCCCTACCTAGTACGGTATTCGTCGGTGCGTAAGGCTGTATTTTCAGGCATTCTCTTTTTCCCTTGGATACTATCTCCTTCTTTCTGTATTTTTCTTTTCTTTCTGGAGTTGTTCAGTTTTAAAGTGCTTAATATACCCTGCAGGTTGTCCCTATGTGCCTAGACGGCTTGTTGGTGTGTGGCGGTTGGAAAGTGGCCCTGGAAACGGGCCCCGGGGACAATCTGGAATCTCTGATTATTAAATAAAGTACCGAGACGCCTTTTCCATCGGCGGGGGTGGCGGGGGGGAACTGCTGGGGGGCGCTGCGCGCGATTGGCGGGCTGGGCCCTCCGGTCAGTTTCTTCCTCCCACGCCTCCGACATAAGAGAGAGAGGACCCAGGGGACAGTTGCTATTGATTCAGGTATTTGTTGTAACTGTATGTATATGCCCTGAATACTCTGACCGTGTTGAAGAAGCACTCCTTTATTGTATTTGTTGTACCTGCCTTTCTCTTTGCTCTCCAATAAAAACATATTGAATAAAAAATAAAGCTGTATTGCAGATCATAAATATGAACGGCATATGGCTCTGATTGAAAGAGAGCCTGCACATGTGCCATAGGACCGGGGAAAGGTAAGTAAGGCGAGATGGGGCGTTCCACATAGCAGGGCAACCCAAATCAGGATGCACCCAGGGCAAGGTACAAAACCCATGATAGTCAAAATCCCTGCTTTAATGGGCCTTTTAGCAAAGAATATACTCCACCTTCTCTCAGCATCTGGATTGAGCACCCACACTATCCAGATTGAAGTCTAAAAAATTGTGCCCCGCCCACTCCTCCATCATTGGCCCAGCCATGATTGGGCCTCCCTCAGCCTCTACAAAGCACCTCCTCCAGTTCTGCTGATGCCGCCGCACAGCGCGTTATTACCCTGGCCCCGGGCACACCACTTCACAGCGGGGGCAGCCGGGACATCTCTTAAAGGAGAGGGACCGCGGGACATGGGGGGGATCCAGCCTCAGGGCCCGGTACCATTTGAGCCATGGACCGGTAGCGGGGACCACTGCCTTAGAAGGACCTATTCCAGCCTTTACTAGCCACTTTCTCCCAACAAAATGTAACAGCATTGATAACCTCAAGAGGAGTACCATTTAGAGCTATAAACCTAGAAAAGTCATACCCTAAGGAAGACTTGTTGATCGATGCAAATGAAACGTTACACCACAAAGACTTTAAACAGAAAAATACATGTTTTTATAAAATAATCAAGCATTACACCTAATATAATCACCCAATGATCAAAGGGATTGTCCGGGCAGGAAACCCCCCCCCAAAAAAAGACTAAACTCACGTCTTATATACTATACAGCTGTACTTGGAGTCAGCACCACTTCCTCAATTGCAATGAATGAAGCAGGTGTGCTGGACACATTGTATATTAGGGTTGATTCAGCACAGGGAGTTTTTTTACTCACAGAAAACCATTTTCTTTTTTTACGCTTGGGTGGAATTCGGCACAATATGTAGCTAATAACTGAAAAAAGAAACCCTAGCCTATCTGGCAAGAACAACCCCCTGCCGATGCACACGCCAGCTACAGACTTCAAAGCCCTTTGCTCAGCCATAGCAGTGCCATAATCTGAATGCGGATTATGGCATTAATCTGTATCCTAGACAGTTACACAGTTTCACGATTTGGAGACCCAGTGGGACACTCTGTCCTGAGACCCCTGGGTGAGGAGATACTGAGAACTCGTGTTGGGAGCCAGGTAGGAAAGATGTGGGGGGGGGAGGTCTTGTTCCAGGGAACCAGACAGGAAAAGGGGGAGATTAAAGAAGAAAAAACACTATACTCACCTTCTATCCAGCACAGGCTATCACTGCTGGTGCAGTGTAAAGATCAGATCACCCACTGTCAGTCCCGCACCGGGTGCCACTCTCTTCTTTTTTACTAAAGTATAATAAGTAAAGTATAATAAAAAGTATAATAAGTATATAAGCTCCATCCAGTGGTGGTGGGGGGGGGGGGTGACCAAGCAGGTAGGGAAGTCACATTGGATATCATGCTGGAAGGAGTTAACAAGGAACACAAAGGACATCTCACACCTCCCTGTGATTGGTCTGCATCACTGCCTGACATCAAACGGTAACTGAAATTCACTTCATCTGCTAAATTCTGATTGTCACCATCACCACCTGTATCTGACCAATATATATATATAAACACACACACACACACACAAAATATGTATATTGATTGTCTAGTATCCCTACCCCTTAAGGCGATTTAACATACAACTTGATCCCGGACTATTCTTTTATCCTGATCCACAAGCCCACAAGTCTGTGTCCGCTGTATATTGATATATGCTACCTGGGCTGTCTTATAGCCCGATATAACTCCACTAACATACCAGAGCAATCTCAAGCTACAAGCTGGCGGTAGGCCTACTGGGCTGACAGGGTTCAATCCACTGGTGTTATTGTACAACTGTACCAAGCTAATCTAGGTGGTGCAGAACACCAGATTTTGATAAATGTAGATAAAGAGAATGTACCGCGTGGTCCCAGCATCACAGTGAAGTCAGGTGGGCCTGCAAGGTATGATCCTTCACAGGTGAGTTTTTATTCTAACACCCTACCCAATAAGGAAAAGCGGGGGTAGAAAAGGAAGGGGGTATTTTTGGTTACTTAAAGCGTTTGTCTGAAAATAATCAAAGTTAAGTGATATATTAAAGCAAAGGACAAGCTGCAATAATTTATAACGTACGTATAGCCAGTCTCTAAAATTAAAAAAAAACAGATGTTTCGGGACAGAATCCAGTTATGTTAATTCTCAATGTATCCACATATCTGTTTATGTCCCAAATGTGAGGCTCTGAGTAGTGATGGCACTCAACTTGTAAGTGGTTTCAACATGCTCTTGTAAAAGTTGACAAACAAGACCTCTGTCTTAACCAGGTTTTGGAGACCAGACTGTGTTTGTACAGAGTAACTTCTAATAAATATGCACCGTTAGTTTAAAAAAAAAATGGGTATTAAGTGTTTATACTAGTATCTGAAATAAAACAATGCCACCATAAAATCTTGAACTTGGGTAAAAGTAGTCCCCTTTATGGTTCTGTGTTGGCCAAGACATCAGGAATGAACGATTTAGGAATACTGATTACTAACCGCTTTTACAATGAGTGGACAGTGAATTGAGAAAGTGAGGAAAGCAAGAAGGATGTTGAGCTGCACAGTGTGAGGCATCACCAGTAGGATAAGGGAGCTTGTTTTTCCACTGTATAGAGCTATGGTGAGGTCACATCTAGAATACTGTGTACAGTTTTTGAGACCTTCCCTACAAAAATACATATTATTATTACACATAATTCATATAGAATGATTCCAAAGGGGAGGATTAACAAATGTTGAAAAACGTCAAGGGGTAAGTATTTTAGTAAAAAATGAAATGACAGAACCAGAGGACAAAACCTAAACTAAGTTAAGGAGGGGAGGATTGGGAGTAAATATTTTACTGGAAAAGTAGTAGTTGCTTAGAACAAACTTCCAGCAGATGTGGCTAGAAATCAACAGTAATTGATTAAAAAAATTCCTGGGATAAACATACATCTATCTCATGATACAGACAAAAATATACTCATAAGGTCAGATTCAATGAAGCATGTGGTCTTTTTCTGTCATCAACCTTCAATGTTACTATGTTTCAATCAAAACATTTGTGTTAGGTAAACCGTTATACGTCTTTCCACTTATCCAGAAAGAGGAACAGTGAGGGGGAAGAAGAACGGAGACATTTAGTTCTCTGAGAGATTTAGTTCTCTAAGATTAACAGTTGGTAGGTAAGGTATCCATTTCAGTCAATAGCCTGAGTGGGTTCCCCAAGGAAAGTGATGCCAGCTGTCCCACAGTGGGGATCACACAGGTGCATTTGCGTATATGAGCCTTGTGTGCTCTTTTTTGACGTCATGCAAATTTTTTGATACATTGCGTATCAATTTATCAAAGATCCACTAGCTGCAGAAATGAAAAGCTTGACAAATGATGGTGACGATCTGTTAATAAACGCATATATCTTTATCACATCATGCTTTTTTCTTACCCTCATTTATTACACTTATGTGTAGTGGTAAATATATAATAAAAGTAGAGTTTTGCTGTCAAATTGGAAGAAAAACCTGTCTTCGATCCTCACGTCAACTATTAGATTTTGAACTGTAATGGTTTGCCAGACTATACTAGTTAGGTGCAGGCACACAAGCATGCAGAATCAATATTCTGTCAACCAGTACTGGCAATGGACTCTATGGGAGCCATATATTAGAGGGGCTCTCCACATTTTAAGAGCTTAAAGTGGGTTCCCTCCCTGCCAGGTGGTGTGGGACCACTGCTTGTGTCGGGGGGGCATGCATAGTCCCCAGTAACCCCCAAACCTCAGGCCCCCAATACTCACCTTTTCCGGGACTGGATGAACAGGCAGCTGGTCCCACCAATTTGCCAATTGCAATTGCCAAGCCAGAGAGACAGCAATTTGCCCCCAGTTATCCAGAACCCATATAAGGAGAGATAAGTGGGTGCAGAGGGTAAGCCAAGAGAAGAACTCCCCCCCAGTAGCCGTGGAAGTGGCCGTGGAAGTTTTCCTGCAAACCAGCTATCCCATGATGTGGTATTGTTTGTTGGAAAGTCTCGTATACACCACCATAAAAAAAAATCAAATCTGGTATAAGCTGGCAGACAAAAACTCACTGAATGCTGGAAGGGTTGGCCATGCATGTGTCTAGCTATCCCTCTGCATGGCAGGGGAGCAAGGAGTGATTAAATAGTAATGCCAGATTTAGGGTATTTCTGGGGGTTGTTTTTTTCCGATGGACATTGCGAATTTACAGGAGTTATTAAGTGAATGGGCATTGCAAATTTTCATGGTTTATTTAGCGGCTGGGCATCGCTAACTGAGCTGTAGGGCACGGTTGGGGACATTTGGATCAAGGACTGCTTTAACCCTTTCAGTGCCAGGCACGTAGATTCTACGTGCTCGCCTTCTACTCCACTTAAGTGCCAAGCACGTAGAATCTACGTGCCTGAATTTGCCCCCTGCTAGTTAAAAAAATAAATAAAATAAATACTCACCTGACCCCTCATTGGATCCGGCCGGGTCTCCTCTTTAATTTGGTGCCATCCAATCCCCCGCTCTGCCTCCCGATGGATCTCCTCTTCACTGGGGGGGCCTCCGATCGCCCCCCCCCAGCCTCTTCCGTGGCGAGGAGAGGGCAGAAATCGCCCTCCCCCCACTTCCTGGATCGGGTCTGCTAGCCCCGCCCCCTGGGGGCCGGGGCAGGTGACATCACTGTGTTGTCACCAGCAGCCGGCCTCTTAATACCGGCACCTGAGACTCTGAATCAGTCTACTCGGGTGCTTGGAGGAGAGAGGTGGGGAGGGGGAGAGGGCTGTGATCGCCCCCTCCTCCCCAGGCTCTCTCCTCCAAACACCCGAGCAGACTGTCAGCTGTCATCGCAGATCGCCGGGGGGACAGCAGAGGATCGGAGGTGAGTAAAGTAAAAAATAAATAAATAAATGTCATTTTTTTTTATTGGTGTGTGTGTGTGTTTTTATTTATTCTGTTAACCCCTTGTGAACTGGTAAGGGGTCCATGAGACTCCTTATACCAGTTCACAAGGCTGGGGGCTGGCAAGTCACCTGCGGCTAGCAGGTGACTTGCCATTAGCCCCCGGCACCCTGGGAGGGGGGGACCCTATGTCATTTTTTTTTTAAATTAACCCCTGTCGCCCAGCAGCTATAAAAGGCTTCCAGCTGCAGCAGGAGAGCAGAAGCTAGAATGATCAGCGTGGGACACAGGGATGGATGGGAGGTAAGTATTAAAAAGTATTAAAAAAATAAATAAATAAAAACATTTTCTGCTTGTTTCTGTGTTTTTTTTTACACTTAGCCCCTTGTGAACTGGTAAGGGATCCATGAGACCCCTATACCAGTTCACAAGGCTGGGGGTTGGCAAGTCACTTGCGGCTAGCGGTTGACTTGCCGTTAACCCCCGGCACCCCTATTACCTGCCTCCCCAAAGCCCAGGGGGGGGCAGAAGAGCCCGGGCCCACATAGGCTATGTACAAGCCCCCATAGCTGGTCCCTATGGGTTTTTTTTAATTAACCCCTTATGTATTTAGTGTGGATAGTAGTAGTATTTTATGTGTTAGTAGTAGTATTTTATTTGTAAATCTTATAAAGTGCTATTTTCAGTTTGGGGGGTCTCCTGGGCAAGAATGGGGGGGCTACTGATACATATGTGGTACCGTTGTAATCGGGAGAAATTGGGCTTTCACATGCAATATGGTTTTCTCTAATAAAGTAAATGTTTTATTTAAAATAAAGGAGACAATTGTCTAAAAAATATTTATTTATTTATTTATTTTTTACACAAAAATATTTAAAAAAACAGTAGAAAAATTACAAACAAGACATTTCATTTTAAAGCCTAAACTCTGCTGCAAAATATATATCTATAATTTTCCTGGAAATTCCGGCAGCAATTAAAAGGGTTTATAGTACCTATGAATGTTGGGTATTGTTCTGCTCGGGGCCCCTTGCTCTTTCAGATTTAGCTTGTTTTTCCTTGTTTGCATATTTATATTTTAGGAAAACATGTTATATATTCAGTTTTTTTATTCAGATTTTTAGGGAAATCCTGTGCAACCTAAGAATTCTTCGAGGGATTACTTCCAGAAAGGTAAGCCTACTACAACAAGCTGGTACTCTTAGAAAACTTAACATGTGTACTTTCAGGGAATATATGGTTTATCAGGGATATTCCAAATGTAAAGGGTTGTTTTGGTTGAAAAATTGCAAGGTGCGCATTTTGTCTGCAGAGCTTTGCTTTGTGGTGTTTGCCAACTCTTCCCTTGACAGTACCTATGCATGTTGGGTATCGTTCTGTTCGGGGCATGTTGCTTTTTGAGATTTTACTTGTTTTTTCTTGTTTGCATATAGTTTTTTTTAGGAAAATGTGGCTTGATTCTTCCTTTTTATTCTCATTTAGGGAAACTTTGTGCAACCAAAGAATACATTGAGGGATTACTTCCAGAAAACTAAGCCCACATAAACAAGCTTGGTACCCCTAGAAAGCTTGAGGTGTGTACTTCCAAAGAATATATAGTTTGTGGGGGGTATTTCAAATTAAAAGGGTTGTTTTTCTGGAAAAACTGCAAGGTGCGCATAGCGCAGTTGTATTTTATCTGAAAATCTCCTAAAGTTCTGTTTCAGTTTGGGGGAGTCTCTTGGGCAGGAAAGGGTGTCTACCAATACATATGTGGTACCGCTGTGACCGGGAGAAATTGGGGTTTCGCACGCAATAAAATTTTATTGACAAACTTACATTTTTTATTACCAAAAAATGCTACAAACAGCAAAAAATTGTTTTTTTTTATTTTTTTTGCACATATTTCACCAAAAATTATTGAGAATACACTAAAAAAAAGGCCAAACAAGACATTTCATGTTGAAGCCCAAACTCTTTTGAAAAAAACAATATATAATTTTCCTGGGTAATCCCTGGGAATCCTTTGAAAAATCACAGTTGAACATGTGTAGCGCAAAATAGTGAAACATGGTTTGGCAACAGAGGGTGACAAAAGCTGCAGGTAGGCTGGCACTTAAAGGGTTAAAGGGAGCTTAAATTCTCAAAAAAACAGCCAGCTTAATACTGTATGCCGACCTGAGACCCAAGATTTTGCTAACAATTCAAGAGAAACATGTGGAAGAGCCACATTCAAATAAAAAGGAGAACTGCTGGTGAAGTAAAAAATAGTGTACATACCTTACCTCCCTGGTCTGCTTTCCTGAAAAGGTGTGGTTACTCGGTTCTATAGCCAAATCCCTGTGTACACTGGGGTGCCTCTCCGATTGCCTGTCTGCACAGTTCACTGTCAAGAAAAATGCATCCAGTTACATAGAAGTATAACAATAACCCCAGTGGGTACCCAAAAAAATATAATAACAATAATAAAGTTATCTAGGGCAGAACCTCTGAACTACTACCACAAAAATACCAATACAATATAAAAGCCCTTAAAACATCCAACGCAAAAGTGCCAACATTGGAGGCAGCATAGCATAGGTGCATGAATATTGAGTTTACATCAGAATAATAAAATGACTGTTGAAGGTGTAATTACACAATGGTTTATATACCGTGCCAGACTGGCCCATCAGAGGATCCTCTGATGGGCCCCAGACACTGACTCAGGGCCACCATCATGGCAGCACAAGAGAAGACTTGTCTGGTTTGTCTGCAGTAGTCTCTGAGTTTGCCTTTTAATTCAGTAAATTATATTTGCTATTTGGTCAATAAACATCAGATTTCATATAGTTAAGTTCCAACCTGACATTGTTTATACAAGAGTGTGCATCATACCCATACATTAAATCAACAGAGTGAATACCTACAGTATAAGACTTTGTTTTGGATGCTTGTGCTGCATTTATTTATTCACCAGTTTAGCAGAAAGGCCCCCATCAATCCTAGAAAGTCTTTTTCACACCAGGTGGCACTTACAAGGGATTATAATCCCCCATTTGCATTTACAGTAAATGCCTAACCTCCCGGAAGTCAAGAGCGCAGGAAATAAAGAGAGAGAGATTTGTATGTGAGGGACATGAAGTGGGTATGGTTAGGTGTAATTAAGGAAGTGGACAAATGAGGCAAGTCAGGTGAAAACCCCCCCACGCTGGGAAACACAATCTGTACCCAGTAAGCAGCACATGTTATGTATGTTATATATGTGGTCAGTGAAGGGCAGTGAATGGTGAAGGAACCTGGATTTAAAATGAGTCCAGACAATGGCAATCATAAGGCCGTCTGTCCCATGTACATATCCTTGATATCCTGGAGCGCACTGTTTGTAGCCGTACTCCAAAGTTTGCGATTCTATTCCTGTATGACCACAAACTAATTTGGCCGCACAGCCACAACTGTCCCTCATTGATCCCAAAGTGAGCGAGCCTGGCAAGCCACAGTGGTTCTGTTTGCTGTGCTCACAATGGGAGTTCTGAGAGGCAGAGGAGGTTGAACACATGTGGAGCATGGTCGTGAAAAAAACTGAATTTAAAGGAGGGGCAAATTTGGAGACCTGGTACAGCATCTACCGTGCACGGTAAGAAATGAAGTGGATGCACATTGCTGCCTTATTACTGCCATTGCCTGGTCTGGCACTTTTTACAGACAAAGAAAAAAGTGCCCCTACACAGGACATATTATGCTGCTATCAAACGGAGCAGAATTCAGGCCACCGCTCTGCTCATAGCAGAAGGTGGCCTAAATAGAAAAGAAAAGTTGCTTATATATGCCTCGGAGATCAAGTGAGAAGGGATCAAATGCTCTTATTGTTCTATGTAAAAATAGGTTCAATTCAAAAACATTTGTAACAAGAAATTACTGTTTTTACTTTTTAGGGAAAATAAAACATTTCTCCTTTTTTCGAATTCATTTTTTTTCTGCTCTAATTGAAAAAATGTTGGTTACCAGACCTGGGAAAATCCTCCCCCCCCCCCTTCCAGGCACTGGGGGCCACCAGCACCCCTGGGAAAGCGCCAGACCTGTGCCAAGGGGCATAAGGGCTAGAAAGTGAAAAGGGCCAATTGGGGCAGCCTCTATTTATGGACCATTTTTTGGTTTTCCAATCTGCACTTAAACAAAGTTCAGGAACAATGGAACATAGATGGAAAAAACGCTTAAAATAAGCAGGGACACCACACCATTATATTCAAACTATCATGCTTATATTTACTAACTGCACAAAAAATGAAAAGATCCTTGGCTTGCAAAACGATCACAAGCCAACAAAAGTGAGCAGGCAAAAATGAAAATATATTTTATGCTTCTAAATTTTGCTTATTTGAAAAAATAACTATTGTTCAGATTGCAAATTAGCCTAACATCTGATTAAGTCGGCAAGGGACCTGGAATCATTAACTTTTTACAGAGAATAAATATTAAAATGCAGAGCCCATGCTTGCTTTAGACTGTACGGGAAGGTCTAAAAAAGTTAGCACAGAACAAGAACAAAGCAAATGAAGATTATTCAACCCTTTGTATTGCTGGTTAAGTTAAATGCAGAAGGTTTTTTTTCTTTTTTTTAAATCCCCTGACTTTAGAGCTGACATTTACAATGCCTTCAGTAAGCCCTGCCATTTCTTCATGTTTTCCTATACTCAGTGCAGAGCTGCAAAGCTAATGAATTTGCAGGCCAATATTTAGCTACAGATGGTCATTAATGCGAGCCATAATCTGCCCGAGATGACGAATCTATTAACCGGAGCCTATTTACTGGAAGAGGTCAGTGGAAAGATATATATCCAACGGGGGGGGGGGGGGGTTGGGGGTTCCAAATGATTTTGGATATTTCTTGAGTTTGGGAAGGGAGACAGAGCTTTGCTCACTCAGCACCCAATAAAGTGAAACAAATAATAGTTTTCTTTGGTTTATAAAACAAAATCCTGTACACATGTGACGGCGCACTTCTTTAGTTGAGGCTCAAAAATATGGGGTAGATTTTTTTCATTTATCATTTTTCTTGCAAGGGCAGGGCCCTGCATGCTTTGTTATAATTTTACTTGTCTAACTCCCTAAAATTTCAACGCAGTATAGCGCTATGGACTATGTTGAAAAATAAATAATTATAATAATAATTTTGCAAATCACGAGCCTTTGGGAAATCTGGATACATTAAAAAGGTTCCTATACAAGTGTGTCTGCATTACTCATAGGTTGCTGTTATTTCTAAACGTCAACCAGTAGAATAAATGCGGTCAAGTGAGAAAAGCTCTCACCACCTCCCCAAACTCAGCATCTCTAGAAAGGTCATCTGGACAACCACTTTTATCTAATCACCTAGAGGGTGCATGGAAGAAAAGTCAGAAAAGCTTGTCAGTGCCTTCATAGCCTTGAGACATTAGACATTTTGAGGGCAATAAAGCAAATATTTAATACATAATTTTGCAGGAGGTGTCCAACTAGGTAAGGCTGAAGTTTCCATCCAAAGCTGAAAGAGATTTTGCCTACCCAAACTTGTAAGCACTTATGGGAACTGTAATACTTCCAGCATAGGCATAATGATGCATGCTCTTTTCGTATTAAAAGCATCATCAAGAAAAACTGCTGCTCATTAGGCTTGGACTGGCCCACAGGGGTACCAAACAATCTCCTCCAGCAGGCCCCTGGACTGTCTTGGAGCACCCCATGGCCAAAGGAACCCCTGCCCTGGGCGCCCTGATTTGTATGGTGCTAACATGATTCGGCCTAATAAGTGTCTAGAAAGAAACAGTCAGCCGTTTACTTTCTGGCCTGTGTACAGTCCCGCCGGTGATACTGCCCAGATCACTATATTATTTGCTCGGGAAGCACGTGTGTTGGTGGACTCCAATTGGTGGGGGTTTTCATGCAATCAGGTATTTCCTGGGTTACAGCAGTCAACAACCTGGAAGCAATTACAGCAGGCTTTTAGTGGACGGGTATGGCAAATCAGGATGCCTGGGGCACAGATGGAGGAAGATGCTTCATTTTGGCTTTGGGTCTGCATTAAAAAGGACAGTCCAGACGATGGCAATAATTAGGCAGCAAGGATCCTAAACTAAGTGAGAGTGGCAAGCCACAGTGGTCGAGTTAGCTTACGCTAAGACAGGGGCAGCGATGTGACTGCCTTCGAAATGTAGTTCTGGAAAAATGGAATGGAAATGAGGGACACATTTTAGCGACCTGCTACATCTACAGTGCACTGCAGGTAATGAAGGAGAGGTACATAGGACAGGCTTCAGATGAGCCCCTCACTGCCCTAATATCGCCATTGCCTGGACTGTCCCTGTTTCCCACAGCCTAGCTCAGGAGACACATTCCTGCAGTTCTACCCTGTAAAAATGGAATGGCACATCCAACCTGTCACCCCTTTTTATCTCTTCCAGCCATATAAAACAAGCTTAGTTGAATCTTTTCTACACAGGGTTTATAAGTAACCCTCCTTTTGCCATCTAGCTAGTTTATATAGATTTTTAACATCAGACCATTTTCATGCTAGATTTTCTTTAATAAAGGGTAAGATGTGGCGCTCCGTATATATAACAGCAAAGCAGAAAGAGAATAAGCATGCACATAATACTACGCATCAAGCTATATTGTTATTCTGATTACCAATTATAGTACCATAGAAATAAGTTCTGCCAAGTCAACAGCAATTTTCTAAATTATAGGACATAAGATAAATAACTATTTAAATATTTAACATAATAATAATGCACAGCAATATAAAGCTGCAGGAGACATGGATAAATTGCTTCTCTAACCAGTGATTAGGTTCTAATGGTTACATTCCCAAAAATATTAAGTCGGCGTACAGTTAATAAGAAAATGTTATTAAACTGCATTTTGATATTTATTAAAATATAATTTAGCAAGGAAATGTCAGACTTGTATTTCTATGCAGTTTTAGTTAACTACCAGCTTGAAATTTATAGGTGAAACGTCAGCTCTCCAGCTTTTCACTATTGTACAATTTTCCTGCATATGGAAGTGGCTGTAATTTTCTAAACGGATTCTTCAGCACAACTGACCCACAGAACCTCTAACCAGAGCTTATGATGAGGCTTTGAAGACTCATTAAATGTGTCTTCTGATGCTTTGCAGAGGGAGTGCCAGAGCCGGAGGTCATGTGACAGTGTAAGAATTTGGCAGATTCATGGAAAAATGCTGTACTACTGGGCGGTGAGCTTGCGTGGGGATTGCTGAAAGTAATGTCAAAAAGGCTTGTCTCTGTAGGTATATTGAATTGATAAGTGCTGAGGGAGGGAGAGCATCAGCTGCCAAGCTTCACAGTAAAAATTAAAACAGATGTAAGATACACTACATATAGGGACAGCCATTCATTTCTCACTATTCTATGGGGTTTATGAGCCCATATGGGTTGATTCAAAGAAACATGTAACAGCTTGGATTTTGCTCACGATCATCCTATTTTTCACGTCCGCTCGTGCGTTCGTATGAACTTGCGAGTGATTCAATAAGCAAATACGTTTCTATCCTAAAAGATACGTCCGTTCGTATGGCAGTTCGGGAATCAGACCTATGTCAGTTTCCATCCTGAATTTTCCGTTTCATTTCTCAGGTTGCAACATTGGTTTTGCCCTTTTTCCTTTTTCCTTTTTTGTCTGGACGTAAATCCTTCTGATCTTGCGGCTCCGCACTACAAACTTACCTCATTAAAGTGCATTCTAAGTATTTGGTCTTTTATTTTTCTTTATTTCATTCATTTTGTAGTAACCAACCATTAATGAATGCATTTGCATAAGTAAATCGTACTTTGTTTAATTTGTAGGTAACTTGCATTTTTTACTTGTGGATTTAATTTTAATATTTATGCTTCAAATGGTACAACTTTAAATTTTTAGTGTGGTTACCCACACCCTCTACATACAGATTGCTCACAAATATTAAAAAACACCCAGCAACTTCTGCATGTTATGAGCCTAGAAACAGCCAAGATGGCGGCTCAGGTATTATCGGGCAGCCTGCAAACAGAAAGGGCCTTGTGACTGTGTTGCTCTGGATTCTTTGATTTCTGACCTTTCCATGCCCCCAGCTCTGCTGTGTCTGTGCAAAATACAGCAGTAACCCACATCCTGCACTTTATCCCGCTCTCCTCTCCTCAGTAAGTGTGATGCATCTGACCAAAGATGTGCTTAAATAATTAAACAAAGCAAAGGTAAACAACTACACCAATAAATGCAATCTAAAAATATTATTCTAGTACCTCAATTTTAAAATAAATAACAAAGGACATAAGTTTCTTTAATTAACGCAAATATATTGCAAAATAAAGGTTTACATGCAAAGGACTAATTAAGGTCCACATTAAAATGCTTTTATAAGGCATACATGAATCAGGTATGCATTGCCATACAATTTATGGCCTCGGCCATGCTGATACATGCAGTTCATTGGAGCACAAGACGCGCAGACTCCTCCACATAGCCAAAAAACCTGTTCACGAACAGCAATCCGGCTGCTAAAAGGTGTCGGCTGTGGCTTTCTTTTAAAACGCGTTTAGAGGTTTCTCTGAATCACACCTAAACACATCCAATTAACCTAAGTTTTACGTTTTGATCGTAAGTTTTAGGATTTGATCCTAAGTTTTACGTTTTGATCCTAAAATTTAGGAACGAACTTCCGCTGATCGTAAGAGCATATACGCATTCGTACGTAGGCTCGTGCGAGTCGTAAATGGCCAAAAAAACAGGAAAAAATGACTAACACCCACCCAAACTTACGATTCTCGATACGAAATCAATTAACTTTTGCTCTTTGAATCGAGGGGATAGTGTGGCAGCTGCAGCTTCATCTGCACTGTCCCATGACAGCCTATGTTGCATTGCTCAGCCATACATTAGGCTGTGGAGGACAGAGGCAAGAAATTGTCCAAAGGCATTCAAAAATATTGAATAGCCAATATTATTAACTCTGTAATGAACCAAAATCTAACACAATAGGGTCGATTCAAAGAAACATGTAACAGCTTGGATTTGGGTGCCGATCATCCTATTTTTCACGTCCGCTCGTGCGTTCGTATGAACTTGCGAGTGATTCTATAAGCAAATACGTTTCTATCCTAAAATATACGTCCGTTCGTATGGCAGTTCGGGAATCAGACCTATGTCAGTTTCCATCCTGAATTTTCCGCTTCATTTCTCAGGTTGCAACATTGGTTTTGCCCTTTTTCCTTTTTTGTCTGGACGTAAATCCTTCTGATCTTGCGGCTGCGCACTACAAACTTACCTCATTAAAGTGCATTCTAAATATTTGGTCTTTTATTTTTCTTTATTTCATTCATTTTGTAGTAACCAACCATTAATTAATGCATTTGCATAAGTAAATCTTACTTTGTTTAATTTTTAGTTAACTTGCATTTTTCACTTGTGGATTTAATTTTAATATTTTGGCTTCAAATGGTACAACTTAAAATTTTGTGTGTGGTTACCCACACCCTCTACATACAGATTGCTCTCAAATATTAAAAAACACCCAGCAACTTCTGCATGTTATGAGCCTAGAAACAGCCAAGATGGCGGCTCAGGTATTATCGGGCAGCCTGCAAACAGAAAGGGCCTTGTGACTGTGTTGCTCTGGATTCTTTGATTTCTGACCTTTCCGTGCCCCCAGCTCTGCTGTGTGTGTGCAAAATACAGCAGTAACCCACATCCTGCACTTTATCCCGCTCTCCTCTCCTCAGTAAGTGTGATGCATCTGACCAAAGATGTGCTTAAATAATTAAACAAAGCAAAGGTAAACAACTACACCAATAAATGCAATCTAAAAATATTATTCTAGTACATCAATTTAAAAATAAATCCCAAAGGACATAAGTTTCTTTAATTAACGCAAATATATGGATGTATTGCAAAATAAAGGTTTACATGCAAAGGACTAATTAAGGTCCACATTAAAATGCTTTTATAAGGCATACATGAATCAGGTATGCATTGCTATACCATTTATGGCCTCGGCCATGCTGATACATGCAGTTCATTGGAGCTCAAGACGCGCAGACTCCTCCACATAGCCAAAAAACCTGTTCAAGAACAGCAATACGACTGCTAAAAGGTGTCGGCAGTGGCTTTCTTTTAAAACGTATTTAGAGGTTTGAAAACTGTTCGCTGAATCACACCTAAACACATCCAATTATCCTAAGTTTTACGTTTTCATCCTAAGTTTTAGGATTTGATCCTAAGTTTTACGTTTTCATCCTAAAATTTACGAACGAACTTGCGATGATCGTAAGAGCATATACGCATTCGAACGTAGGCTCGTGCGAGTCGTAAATGGTAAAAAAAACAGGAAAAAATGACAAACACCCACCCAAACTTACGATTCTCGATACGAAATCAATTAACTTTTGCTCTTTGAATCGAGGGGATAATCTTTAGGGGGCTCTGTTTGTAGGGTGACCGAGCAAACTGGCTGGGAATGCACATTAGTGATGTTTGAGTTTGGGGCAACAAAGCTAATCATAGCTAAGCCCTGGAAAGTTTCCGCCTTACATTTTCAAGAGGTGAAAAAAGGAGATAAGCAACCCAAAGAGATTTGTGAGCTTAGATGACTTTGATATTATTATTGGTACTAGACCCGAATTAGTGAAGGCTTGTTCACAATCATTATTAGGAAAGGCCAAATGATGCAAATGTTAAAGCTTTATAAGTACTCACACTCCTCTAACTCTCTCCCAAAACACAGCAGATGTTTGCAAAAGAACATCGGAAACAAGCCAGAAGCATTTTGGAATTAAATCCTGTGGGCTAGAATAGAACTTTCTGGCAACAATGTACAAAGGCTGTATGGAGAAAGGGGCACAGAATTTAGGGAAAAGAGCACCTCTTCAATCAGTAAGTTTAGGTTGTGTTTCAGCCATTGGCACTGGGAAAATGGATTCAAACATAATCCCAACAAATTCTGGAAGCATAACACCAGCTGTTAAATAGCTGAAGCTGAAAGGAGGATGGCTTCTAGGAATAGATAATGATCCATCTAAACACACTTCAAAATTCAGAAAGGACTACCCCAAAAGGTGCAAGCTAAAGGTTTAACCACAGTCTCCACAGCCCCCTGGACAAGTTTTAAAATCTGTAGCTAGACCTTAAATGAACAGTGCAGCAAGACGAGCCAGGATCCTCACAGGCCTAAATAACCCTCAATCAAGAAAATGTTTACAAGATGTAATACTTTCCAAAGTGGGTGTTACCAGGTACTATCCATCTAGGGTGCCCAAAGTTTTGCTTCAGCCCATTTTCCTTTTTTTTTATTTTAAAAAGATGAAAATAAAGAAACATGTTTTTGCTTAAAACCCACCCTGGAGTCTATGGGGCTGCCTCGCTGCGTGAAACCTCCAAGTTGCCTGAAAACTCATCAGCGTTCCCAGTCCAAGGATGCATGTGCAAACAGCGGCTGCATCCCCGCTATCCCTTTAGTAGGGCGCATGCCCGCGCCCGCCATTTGTGAATGAGCAGCACGGGCACGCTTCCTGTTAATGGGTAGCGGCCGGCCATGCGCTGTAGGTCTGGGAAGAGGCGAGTTCGTTCAGGCGATCTGGGGGGTCTCACACAGCAGGGAACCCCCAATTGTGGTGCCCCGGGGGCAAGGACCAAAACCCAGAATAGATAGTCAAGATCCTAGGTTTTGGTCTACTTTAACGGAATGTGTCATCTTCAACTGTATACCTTTTGGAGATTATTTTTATCTACCTAACTTGGGTAAAGTCTAAGTACTCACTAACTTTCTTCCCCCTTATCCCCCTTGGGCAGAGCATAAAATGAGCCATTTCAGAGTGTCTGAAAATCTCTGATTCTATGTAAATACCTATAAATTCAAGGCAAAACTGATTTCACACGAGGCAGGCATCAGATGAGCTGCTTGCTAGTTTATTAATGCCGCTGGGTTTAGAGTCTCATTTAACTGTTCAAAGTAACGGTAATATGCATGCACTTTTGCATTCAACGCTGATGGTGCGCGAGACCATCTCCTTTTTCTCTAATATCTCTTTCTCGCTGCCAAACAGTCAGGATTACACAATAAGATGTACAGATTGTTATCCTCTTTTGTAGGATGACTTATGTGCCGACCTCTCTAAATTGAGAAAATTGTATCCTCCAGTTATATTGCTATGATATTGTTACACCTCATGCTGTACCAATGTTCTCACTCTGGGAGCCTAATTTAAAAAATAAATTTGCGGGCACAAAATGAGCATCTCTTGCAAGATGCTTTCTGCACCTACATCGCAACGCTGGCTGGGGCACCGGAATTGCAGTAGATTTAATACTGCACACACACAGTGCCCGCATGGGTCTATAAAAAAGGGATAACAGGCACACAGCGCCTGTTTTGGCGGGAAGGCAGCACATTTTCACTGCGGAAACACAAGGCATATCATTGGGGCATTGGAAAGACATGACACAGGTTTGCATGGCCCAGATTGCAAGTTTGCAACGCAACCCTCAAGTGCAAGAAAGCAATTCTGTGAGTACCTACCTGTAGAATTGTTTTTGTTCTTGCATGGCACGGCCCGCTTCGGTATTCATAACAGTTGGGATATTCCGCCACAAGGTGGCGCAGTGGTACTGCAGAAAGCTGTGGCATCTCCCAAACCCCTATAAAAACGGGATTAACCATAGAGTTCCCAGCGTAGACAAGCAGTGAGACAAGAAGTCGGAGAGAATAAAGGTAAAAAATTTAAAAAAGAGTAAAAAACCCCAATTAACTTGGAACAATCACCATAAAGAGGCAACCAAGAATAACGATAACAAGGGTGGGGCGAAGCAGGCTGTGCCATGCAAGAACAAAAACAATTCTACAGGTGAGTACTCTTTTTTCTTTATTGCATGGCATGGCCCGCTTCGTTATTCATAACAGTTGGGACATCCAAAAGCAGTGTCCAAAAGTAGGGTGGGATCCCCAAAGAGTAACGGCCAGTAGTTCAAGTCACTACCGCCTGAAGCACCTTGCGGCCAAAAGCAGCATCCGCTGAGACCTTAACAGCAACCTTGTAAAACTTGGAAAAGGTATGAACAGAAGACCAAGTAGCGGCCTTGCAAACTTGTTCAACAGAAGCTTGGTGCTGAAAAGCCCAAGAGGCACCAATAGCACGAAAGGAATGAGCAGTCACCCTAAAGGGAGATTCCTTTCCCTTAGCAGAATAGGCTTGAACCACCGCCTGACAGATCCACTTGCTGATAGTGGATTTAGCCGGAGGCAAACCCTTCCTTGGTCCAGAAGTGAGAACAAAAAGAGCATCAGACTTTCTGAAAGTCTCTGTAGTGTCCAAATAAAACTTCAGAGCCCTGACCACATCCAGAGAATGCAGTGTCCGCTCCTTGGAATTAGCAGGATTAGGACACAATGAAGGCAAAACAATGTCCTGATTGAGATGAAAGGCAGACACCACCTTAGGCAAGAAATCTGGCTTAAGCCGGAAACACCACCTTATCCTGATGCCGCTCGAAATAAGGAGGTTTGATGGAAAGCGCCGCCAGCTCAGAAACTCGCTTTACAGAAGTGATAGCCACCAAACAGGCTACCTTAAGAGTCAAAATGAGCAAGGCAGCCTCACAGATAGGCTAAAAGGGAGGCCCTTGCAGAGCAGACAACACCAGATTCAAATCCCAGACTGGTAGCAAAAGCTTACGGGGTGGATGCACATGAGAAACACTCTGGAAAAAGGTTTTAACCAATTTGATTGGCAAAGGATCTTTGGAAAAAAATTGCCAGAGCAGAAACATGGCCTTTTAGGGTACTAAGTTGAAGGCCTAGATCCAAACCATGTTGCAAGAATTCCAGAATCCTGAGAATAGAAAAAACCCGACAGGGAAGAGACAGACTCACACCAGGCAATGTAAGCATGCCAGACCTTCTAATAGATAAAGGACGAAGACTTCTTCCTAGCCCTAATCATGGTATCAACAACAGAAGCAGGCAACCCCTTTCCATCAAGATGGAGGTTTCAGCAGCCAAGCCGTTAAAGCCAGCGTTTGTAAATTGGGATGGCGTAGCTGCCCCTGAGTGAGAAGATCTGGATCCTTGGGCAAGACGTACCGGTCTACTGCCAACTGCACGACGTCTGCGAACCAAACTCTTCTTGGCCAACAAGGGGCCACCAGGATGGCTGGTACCCACTCCTGGGCTATCTTGCGCATGACCCTGCCCAGGAGAGGAAATGGAGGGACCACATAGAGAAGCCGAAACTCCGTCCAAGGTATTGCCAGAGCATCCGTGGCGAAGGCCAGAGGACCTGGGATAGAGAGACAAATCTGGGAAGTTTGTGATTGTGACGGGACGCAAACAAGTCCACGTCCGGCTGACCCCAGCGGTGACACAGGGAGAGAAACACCCGGTTGTTGAGGGACCATTCCCCCAGACGAGACGACCTCCTGCTCAGGGAGTCTGCCACCTGGTTCTCCACTCACGGAATGTAGACCGCTGAGATGCAGAGAACATGCCGTTCCGCCCAAGACAGAATCAGGGACACTTCCTTGAAGGCTCGCTTGCTCCGAGTCCCTCCCTGATGATTGATGTGGGCAACCCCCGTCTGGTTGTCTGAGCGGATCTGAACAGCCCGACCCTGAAGGTTAATGGTTAGGCGAGAAAGAACTTGATCGCCCTCAGTTCCAGGACGTTGATGGAAGCATGGGCCTCTTGTGGGCCCCACCGACCCTGGAACCTCAGGGACTTCCAGAAGCCTCCCCAGCTGGTCAGACTGGCATCTGTGGTGTCCGTCTCCCAGCACGGGGGCAGGAAGGTCCTGCCCCCCAGAAGGTTCCTTGAGTCCAGCCACCACGAGAGGGACTGTCTGGCCAGAGGAGACAGAGCAAATTCCTGATCCAGGGACACAGGGTCCCAATCCCAAACTGACAAGAGGTGGAACTGAAGGCCTCATGTGAAACTGAGCAAAGGGGAATGCCTCGAAGCAGGACACCATCAGGCCCACCAACTGCATCCCCTGACAGATGGAGGGATGAGGACACGATAGCAGAGCCCGAGCCTGCATCTGAAGACCCCCCACCTTCTGCTGAGGAAGGAACACCTTGACCTGAGAGGTATCAAGTTACACCCTGACGAAGTGGTTGCCGTTGGAAACCACGCAACGCGTCGGTGCTGCCAGGCTGTGCGGTGGTCGGACCTGAGCTCTCGTAAATATTGGTGATGTTTTGAATATTTATTTTCCATGACCAGTTGCCCCCGCTGATATATATTTGTACATTACTTTCTGCACTTTTTCTCACAATGTTACTTTATGGATGTGTGTTTTTGACATGGCTCATGATATGTTAGTTGGTTTGTACTTAGCACTTTAGCACTTTGTTTTGGTAGATTTGGGTATTTTATTTTCCTATTGAATTAATGGCACTTTTGCACTTTACTTTTTAACGTGGATGTAACTGTCTCACGTTTTATTATACTTCACTGTAGATATTGGTCACATTGTATTTAGTTGGCAGTATTCTATATTTGGCTCTCAGTGTCCTTACCACCAGGGGCGGCTCATATTGGTATTTTGGTATTGGTATTTTTGCACACATTATGCCACTTATTTTATGGCATATGTGCTAAAAATATATATATACAATTATTTATACACTTGTAACTGTAGTAGAGCCTGGTTATTAAGTCTGACCTTTCCGCCTGTCCTTCAATTTTTAATTTATTTTAAATGTTTGTCGTTTGTATGTGTATGGACTAGTTACATGTGATTCACACAATTTTACTAATAAAAATATAATTTTGATACTACTCTTGGGTGTGCAGCCGCATATATTGCCCCATAGGGACTTTTCTGGTGGTCTCATTTGTTTAGTGTTTCAGATTATTCCCCCCTTTGTGAGTGGGGGGGCCTTTTGCGTCCAGCACCCCCCCCTATATTTATATTTACAATCATACACAGTGGTGCGGAGTGTTTTCTTTCAATCTTTAACTGAGAGGTTTCCAGAGTCATGCCCAGAAAGGACCTCACCAAGGACGGGGACAGAGAAGACTTGGGATAGTTGATCACCCAGCCGAAGGACTCTAGAGTGGATGTCACCATCTGAGTGTCCTGCTCGGCCTAAGGAAAGGACTTGGCCAAAATCAGGATGTCGTCCAGGTAAGGAATGATGCGTATGCCCTGGTTCCTTAGCAGAGCCATCACCCCCGCCAGTACCTTGGTGAACACCCGAGGCGCCGAGGTGATACTGTTAAGGGTAGAGCCACAAACTGGTAATGCTGATCCTGCAGCTCGAACTTTAGAAATCTCTGATGACCTGGGAAGATAGACACATGAAGATACGCATCCTTGATGTCCACATTGGTCATGAAGTCTCCCGGGCGAAGGGTACTGACAGCAGAGCGTAGCGTCTCCATACGAAAATGCTTGAATCTGACAAATTTGTTGACCGTGAAAAGATTGGAATAGTACCCCTGACCCTGTTCTTGATGGGGCACCTGACAAATGACTCCTGACTCTAACAGGCATTGAACCGCCAGAAGCAACCCTTGAGCAGACAGGGGGTTTAAAGACATCCGGGATCTGATGAATCTTGGGGGTGGCCAGGCTGCAAACTCTATCTTGTAACCGGAGGACACTACTTCCTGAATACACCGGTCTGAGACATGAAGCCTCCAGACGTGAGCAAAGAGCTGAAGCCGTCCCCCCACCCGGATGGGTGAGGGCGCCCCTTCATGCCTGAGGGGGCTTGGGAGAGGGTTTGGGCTTGGAACTCCAGGAGAGACCGGGACGACCATGGGATCTGCCACGGTCCCAAGAATCTCTGCGGCCACTAGAGAGGAGGGAGCCACGGCCTCCTCTGGGAGCACAAAAGAAAGGGAGGGGGACGGAGGACCCCCGAAAAGGCCGAGACTGCCTCCTACGCTGAGGTAGCCTGCCATCCTTGGCTAGAACATCAAGACGCTCCCCAAATAGCCGCAGCCCCACGAAGGGGAGTCCAGTGAGAGCTTTCTTAGCAGCGGCGTCAGCTGCCCACTGACATAACCAAACAGATGGGCGCATAGCCACCAAGCGCGCATAGGCCCTACCGCTCGGCCGCACAGCATCCACTTCAGGGGAAAATTACCACCTCTTAACAAGATAATGTCTCTTATCCAAACCCTTGGGCACAGCAGGCAGCCTGTTAGGACATTCCCATTCTTTAAGCACCATAGTGGTGAAATGTCCCTGCTCAGGGAACTCCAGACGCTGTTTACTAGGATGAAACAGTTCACCCTGTTTCCTTTTAGCCGCCACAGGGGCAGCAATGTGTAAAATTTCAAAAATGTGAGACAGCAAATTATCAGTGTCCTCAGGATACCTAACATGAATCCTCCCCAGATTCAGGATCACTGTCACAACCCTCCTGCTGGTCCCCAGAGGAGTCAGAGTCCTGAAGCAGTTCCCCTTCCTCTAGGGAATAACATCCAGCAGTGACATCAAATTCCTCATACTCCTCTGTAGAGAGTGAGGGAGTGGAAATCAGGTGCCACTTCTTGCCAGAGGCCTTCCTAGGAACAGTCCTGGCAAGCTGCCTCTCAATGCTGGCCACCCGCAGAGCCAAATCAGAGTGTGACTCCCTGCTAGTATTCCCTTCACTAGGGCCCAATTGCAGGATCGGGGAAGTAGGTGAAGCTGAGGGAGGCGCAGAGCTGAGAAGCAAAGCAGGCAAACCAGCTTGAAGCGCAAGTACACTCTCAGCGCACGGCACACACACCGTGACACTGTTACTCACAGGGGATACCCCACACATGGAACACAGCCGAGCTTGTCCCAAAGGACCCCCAAGCACGCTATCCCCAGAAGCCTCCATATGGTGATTAACACAGGCACAATAGGCCAGAGGTGGGTAAAGGCTAATACAAAAGCCACCCGGGATGCCCTCCCATGGGATTCCCCCAGAATCAGTGAAAGGGGGGGATGAAGGGGGAGGAAAGAGTAGAGCCGGGAGAAACCACAACCCAAAGGTATCCCGCCTGAAAGACATAAGTGAAAAAGACACATGAGCATCCCACAGCACATACCCCCAAGGGCAATAAAAAAAACCCCAAGGGGGACTCACAGACCAAAGACACCGCAGGGTCACCAAGGCACAGACCGCAGGATGAAGCGACACACCAGAGGAAGCAGCGCTGCGGCCAGAAAGGGAGAAATCCAGATGCGCAGCTAGTCCAAAATGGCGCCGGCAGAGGTACCTCGAGGGGCGGGCCGCGGGGAGACTACGCAATATGCATGATCCCAAGGCCCCGCCCCCCCGAAGAGCGTGAAAACGGCGATCACGTGACCCGGCCGGCGCCATGACAAAGCAAAAAACGCCTCAGGTTATAGCGCCAACCGCCGCAGAGCACAGTATAAAGCGTGCAGCGGCTGAAAAACACCAAAAAACACACAATAAACGCCAAAACACCACATAGAATACCACTCGCCGATGCCACCCCCCCTCCCCCGGAACAAAGCCAGAGAGGGGGGGGGAGAGAGAGACGAGAGGCCAGCGGCGAGCGTCCAGGCCAGGGAGGGGGAGGGGGGGACCCCTGAAGGAAAAGCAGGAGACATAGTCCCCAAAAACACTCACCCCCTCAGAAGCCAGAACATGAACTCCGCATCCCTATCAAGCTCACCATAAAGCCTATGGCCGGCTACCCTTTGTGGTACAGGGTCTGCGCCTGGAGCTGCACTCCTGGAGCACTTGACCCTAGTACTCTTCTACCTTCACCCGATCTGTCAGCCGAGGCTGGGAGGCAGTGAGGGTACAGAAACGGATGGAAATAGACATGCAGGGCCGCAGGCTTGGTTGTCCCGCTCACCTGCGCAAGAGAGAGAGCCATCTTCTAACTTCGCAGTATCACTGCAGAGGAAACACTGGGAACTCTATGGTTAATCCCATTTTTATAGGGGGCTGGGAGATGCCACAGCTTTCTGCAGTACCACTGCGCCACCTTGTGGTGGAATAACCCAACTGTTATGAATACCGAAGCGGGCCGTGCCATGCAATAAAGAAAAAATGCATACAAAAATACGATACCAAACAGCCCAGGGATCTTGTGAAACATGCACCAGCCAAAAATAAATAAATAAATAATTGACAGAATAATTATAACCAACCCAGCCCATTGAAATCTATGGGATAAAGCCACACAGTGCAGGGTGGGGGCCTGGTCTTATGCGGCACTGGAGGGAGCACATTGCCGGCACTGATGATAGTTGGGACACTGCTTGGCACTATCAGAGGTGCTATGGATTTTCACCTTCATACATACACCTTTTGACCTGACATTCATGCAGCACTTTCTGGCACTATCACTTCTTAAATAAACCCCTTAATGCCATCTATTATTTCTGATAATACATTTGGCTATTTCTCTTCATCCTGTTCTACATTAACTGGAATGATATTTTGCCTACTTCAATAAAAACACGGTAAAAGAAAACAACGACGGACATGATGGGGACTTGTCTACAGTTGTGCTTTAAATATTAAACAAGAAAACATTGAACATATGGAAATGTAGTTGCTGTATATGTATGAACCGATTTAGTGTTAAACATTTATAGAAGAATCTAATATTTGTAAAGCATTTAGAGCCTGATTTATCAAGCACTTCTGCCAGACTACGCCACATTGGTGCAAATTGGACTGGTGAAAAATAGAATTTTTTTTACACTGACATGTTGCTGCACTTCAAAAAACACGTTTGCTAAAACATTAGTGTTGCAGCAATATACTGAGAAAATTTTAAATTTTACTAATTTGAACCGCTGTGGCATAGCCTGGCAGAAATGCTTTATGAATCAGGCCCTTAATAAAAGAGTTATTTAAAGAGGTTTAACCCATGAACTGACAGCCTAAGATGAAGTCACCCTCTGTTGCCAGACCATTTTTTACAATTTTGCGCTATATATGTTTAACCGTGATTTTTTAAGGAATGGCCAGGAATTTCCCAGATGAATGAGATATTGTTTTTTAATCGGCAGAGTTTGGGCTTTAACATGAAATGTCAGTAATGTCTGTAATGATTGTAATTTCTTTCAGTGCTTTCTCAAAATTTTTTTAAAATAAAAAAAATATAAACTAAAACTAAATTGAGTGTAAAAGCACCATTCCTCCTGGTTACAACAGTACCACATGTAGACACCCTTTCCTGCCCAGGAGACCCCCCCCCCCCAAACTGAAACAGCATTTAAGGAGATTGTCAAAGAAAATAGAACTATTATGCACACAGAACAATACTGAACATGCATAGCTACTTTTAACTCTTTAACTGCCAGCCTACTTGAGATTTTGTCACACTTTTGTATGTTTAAACCGGACCTTCATCCTGATTAGGATTCTATCATATATGTTTTCCCCACCCTGTACAGATAGATTGCCCACATTAATAATCATCTTATCTGCATCTTATTGCAGCCCAGTTGGAAAAAATAAAAAGTAAGTGACTAAAACCTAAAATATATTCATTTGCTGGGGAATAAATAATTGGTGACTGAGTGGTCACAGCCTGCATTTCAATACCAACCCCCTGCATTGCTCTGTTGATGAATGAAGGGGCGTCTTTCTATAGTTTGCCTTAGGCAGTAGAAAGGCTAGGATCACCATGGTCGGCAAGGGAGCAGTTATTAATGGTTAGTAAGGAATTCCAAGGCTAGGGGCGCCCTGCTGTAACAAACCCCTAGATCGCTCATTCACCTTTTCGCCCTTCCTACAGCACATATGCGGACTCTCATCCAATCAGCGCAGCAATCATTATGCTGTGCATACTATTGCACGCTATAAAGCATTGGTTAGAACAGAGCGTTGGCATAGGGAGCTAGGGCAGCACATCCCCAGTTTCCCTATATGGGCACAGAAGCATGCAATGCCGAGGATGCGAACGCGCCGAAGGACAGCGGGAAGGTAAGGGATTACAGCAGGCAACTAGGGGGTGTACACACAGCGGGGCATCCCAAATGGGGCTTTTTTGGGCATATACACACGCATGAAAGACAGCTGTTGTTCTTATACCTGCTGAGAAGCTTGAATGCTGAAGCCAAAGGAGGGTATACATTTATGTACTACTTGGGAGTCCCTATTAAATCAAGTGGAATGCACTGCCCACTATGTGGGCGCCTTGCTAACCGGTATACTTCAAATATCCAAAACACATTGGTTAACTGCAAAGCTGGCTAATCACACCACAGCACAGCTATTGCCAAAGGACACAATATTTAATTGATTAGAAGGATATGGCACAAAACATATACAGCATGTATTTACAACCAGTCTACAAAAATCACTAAAAAGCAATTGCTAGAGCTAAAAACAGGGGCCCCGCCAGGTGCTACCTGGACTCCACACACCCCTCCACACTCCAACCATGCATACTGGCCTGCAGCCTTAAAAAGAGGGACGATGTCCTCAATTGATATGCAGCTTATGTCCCAAGTTTCCAATAGCGGCAATGCTTTTAAAGAGGGCAGACAGTGAGACTCAATCAACCTGTGCTGCATGCACAATGTCGCTGATAAGTAACCATCCTGGTGTGCAAGCTCACTCCCAGTTCCATAAGTAGCCAGGCGCTGTAAAACGGACTTACTTAAGCGGGCATAACATGGATCAAGTGCGGGAGTGTCCGGCATGATACAGCTCAGCAGCCAAGCACCGCCGCCGCTCTACCGCCCCTCAGAGATCTTACCACCGCTGATACACAGTATCACATAGTAACAGATGACACAACGCCTCTCCGCTTTCTCTTCAGCATGCGTCATTGCTGCATGCAGTGGCCGATACCAGTCAGGTTGCGTGGGAGGGGGCGTGGTCGGATGACCCGACACCGACGCACGTTTGCTCTTCCTCTGGAGCTTCGTCTGGGCTACCCTGACGAAGCTCCAGAGGAGGAGCGAAACATGCGTCGTGTCGGGTCATCCGACCACCCCAAAAATCAAATCTCAACAATAATTCATAAATGTATGGGCAACTCTCTGTAGGGCTGCTGCTAAGTTTGGGTTACAGAAATGTCACTCACAACGTTTTAGTTGCTGATGGTTTTTCCAGCAGAAGAAAGAAGTCACAGGGCAGGTGAGTATATTTTTACATTATTATGTTTACTGGGGTTAGGTGGGAAAGAGAAACGGGAGCTCATCTGAGTCCACCGCTCAGTCTATGAAAACTGGGCTTTTCCACTTCCGAAGCCACGCTCTGCAGAACTTTTTGAGAGAGCCAATTGGCATCCACATTTGGGATTGCACGCAGTATGCCTGAATTATGACTCTCTGCTGCAGCGTGTCTACTCCATACCACACAGCTTCTAGTAGCTACAGACATAGTCCATGCAAACAAGCAGAGAAGTCCAGTCAAATCCTATGATTGATGGTCTCACCGGGGTGCCAGAAGGCAGTGCAGGAATTTCTGCTTCTTGGTGCTGCTGTAAATTTCAACTTCAAGGGAAAGGGCAAATATATATTTTTTCATTTTCCCTGGACCACCCCTAATAATATTTATTGATGTTAATGTGGCTGTGTGATATAAGGGAATATATCATAGAGATCTAATAATCAAATCATATAAATCACTTAATTGTAACACAATGGTAGTGCCAGTGCCACAGTGTGGATGTGACTGCAATCAGGTTATCAATTAGCAGATGTAAAATAGTATGCTTGCATTCTTAAGGTAAGACACTGGCAATAGCGGATGGCAGACAAAACCCGTTTATGGTGTCTTGCCCAAATAGCCTGGGGGGGGGGGGGGCAAACCCACAAAGCTACACCAGTCAGGTAACACAGTATTAACCTAGTGAATAGACTGCTGGTACCAGACTGGCACAAATATTCTCCATATTATAACTAGAAATATGGGTTCCCAAGATACAATGATCAGCGGCATCATAAGAGGATTTAAATCTTAGATTATATAAAACTGTAACAATTCAAATAAAAGTATATGCATTCTGGGCCAAATGGCTCTAGAAAACAAATTGCTTCTGATAATTTGACTCCCAACCCCATCATCAGAACCATCAGGTCCACAAAACCCACATGAGGGGAAGAGGGTTGTGCAGTTTGGGGCCCTGTGAGCAGATGGGGCCACAAATCTTACTTCCAAATTGGATTTGGGGTTCCACTGTTAACTTTTTACACGACCACAGTTTGTCCAATACCAATCCTGATTCTGGTTGTGATATATCAGTATATCAGTACCAGGGGAGATCTCAGATAGAGATCTGTGTGCATATGGTAATTTATGGCTCTCTAACAAGCTGTTTTTGTTTTTAGTTTTTGTTGGATGGTGGCAGCTGTACCATAAATGTGTGTGTGTGTGTGTGTGTGTGTGTGTGTGTGTGTGTGTGTGTGTGTGTGTGTTTGTAATGCATGAGCAAGAACCCCTGCCCATGACAAATGGTCCTATACCCAGAAAGGAGATTTATGTTATCACCTTCTATCCCCAGCCATCGGCCATATTGCTCCCTGGTGCTTTCCAGCTACATTCAGTAAAACAAAGTTCAAAATTAGGGTTCAACCTTATCATTTATAACAGCCATAATGTGGCAGTTTACCTTAAAACTAAATGAACGAGCATATGGCATGCCATTCGACATCATACTGCTTCCCGTTATTGTTTTTAGGATTATTGGACAAAGACTTTAGTAAAAAAAAAAAAAACACAATCTATTTTGGGGCCCTGGACTGGAGACAGAAGGTGACCACATAAACTTCCTATCTGGGTATAGGCACACTTTAATATTACAGACTCTGTCGACAATAGGACTTAAAAGGGAAGTATTGTCCAAAACAGCAAAATCAAAATGTAATAAAAAGAAATTGCATTTTATTATTGAGTTATAAGGGAGGTTACAGGGGAAGCGTTTTAAATTTGTCTATAATGGTCCCTTAAAAGGAGTTGAAGAGTAATAATTCTTTCACTGTAAAAATAAATTATTTTGTTAAACGGAATCTGTAGTATGCATATATGGTAAAAATAAAGACAGGCTATTTTTTAACTATAAAAAAAATGTAAAGTACTTCTAATTAACACAATATTATTTGGTCTTTGGTGGTCTTCCCATGAACACCAGAATTTCCCCTTCATAGACTTTGATATTCTTATTTGGTGCCTTCAGAAACGGAATCTTCCCAAAAGGAAACAAAAAATGTTCTGACTGATTCAGATCAGAGGCGTATTCCAGCAACACACAGTATATAACAACCCCCATCAATGGTAGAGAGCACTCTATATTTTAATGAAAAGTAAATACCTGTATAACATTTCCCCAATTTAGTGAGAGATCCAAGCGTATGATTTACTTTAACAAAGTTCAGCTACAGGCTGTTATTTATAAGTATAGCATGTCGATACACCTCCGCATCTCATATTTGAATGCACAGATCTCCTCATTCAGATGAGCGCAGCTAAAGTCCAGCAGCGTGTATGGCAGTCTGTGTGAGACAACTGAAAAACAGGCCTGTAAACTGCTGACAATATCATTTCTGAAGGGCTTCCATATATCACGGCTAACAGCATGTGCGTGACACTGTCAGGAAGTCTCCCTCATAAATAGCTGAAAGTATTCACTATGAATAAGTCTTGTTTTCAGTATGAACACATTTAACCTGTTCCGTTCTACCAGTACTTATCCTGCATGGACAGCAAAATCATTTTTGGCTTTATATTAAGAATCAGCAAACAAATCATGTTTGTGGTCATCCAAAATATCAAACCAGTATGCTAAAGACACAATGTAAAAATCTGTTGTAGGCTTATACTTAGCCTAAAACAGCTGATCCCTTGGGTTGAACTGCAAAACAATGGTTAAATTAGCAGTTTAGTTTTCTTACTCAAACAGGACCAACATCCTCACACGATACAGTGCAGACATGCATCCCTTCCCAGGGCAATTCAGATTGCTGCACATAAAAAATCATATACCTTTTTGTAACTCCTGCTGTAGTCAATTTTAAAAACAAAATGGTGTCTCACCACCAGGCCACCTGCAAAGAGGAAGTTTCCAGCCGCTCTGCATTGTGGGGTTAGATCAGTTGAATTTAGGCAGCAGCAAGGCTGGGATGCTGGGAAAGGATGGCCAGAGTCATCAGTTGAACACCACCTCCTTTTTTTGTCACAGTGTGTGACTGCCAAGCTGACAGTGTACACTCTGCACTGTCACAAATAAATCTGCTCTCCCTGCTTCCCTTACGTGCCACCAGCTCACTCACTGTGTTGTGGGCAGGTGCACTTAAGCGGAGCATGGAGGCCATATTTTGAGAACAGTTTGTGAGGCTGGACACTTACACGCCAATGCTGGTTGGGGCATAGGATGCAGCAGGAGATCAGTGGTTTTAGCTGCTCTGGACTGAAGGTAAGTATAAATTATTTTTAACCCTGTCCTTTAAGAATATACTGTGGCAATATCAATTACACTGTACTGCATACAATTCTTTTTTCCCCTTTCTTAGGATAGAAAAATCAGCCAGAATATTTTAGAAATGTGACAGATATTATACCCATTCCTTAAATAGATTAAAGTGGACCAGGATTTTCACTATCCTGGGTGTTGGTCCACTTCAGCGGGGCATCCGAGATCAGGATGCCCCGCTGTGTGAAACCCCCCCAAAAAACTTATCTCCCGCGCGTCCCTCTTACAGGGCGCGCCCGCACCGGTCACAAATGGACGGCGCGCGCACTGCTAGAGGGGCGCGGCGGCTGATCCGTCGCCGATAAGGTAAGGTTTTTGGGGCTTTTGGGGGGGTTTCACCCCGCGGGACATCCCGATCTCGGATGCCCCGCGGTGAATCTTATAGATTCCCGGGCCGATCACCCCTGGGTGTTGGTCCAATTTAAGACTAATATTATTGCCAAGCATGTATACTAAGGACATTCTACTCGTGGATTACATATGGTAATTTAATTTTTGATAAATAATAGGCCTTCTAAATGAGAGTTCTTACAATATAATGCGTTAATATTATTTTGGCAAATGAAAAAAAAAATTCACACTACATAAGACCGTGCTGGGACCAATTTACCAGATTTAAAGTAATTTTTAAAAAAAGCTCAACTTTTAGCCCACGCAGGTCATCACTTCTATTGGACGGCCGCCACTCTCTTCCCGCCACTGTTGTCAAGCCGCTTTCCTCCATGCAACTGAAGATGTACCAGCCTGCACCATTCATCACAGGAACTATGGAACATCCCCCCCATTCAATTCGAGGAGGGCCTGCCAGGTGTTCAAATGGAGGAGAGCAGCTAGATGAGAGTGGCAAGAGCAAAGTGGCCAGGACTAGTAGAGATGGCCTGCAAGGGATAAAAGAAAAGTACAGCGTTTCTTTTCTTGACTGAAAAAATACTTTAAGACATAGAATCTAATAAGGTAAGAAAAATATGTGATTGCATGCTCTTGTCAACTGCATCACTTTTGTTTTAACCCCATCCCCAGCAGGTCTTCATAACCTAGTCCTATTAGATCTTAAGACACCCACTGCACGCCTTTTCCATAATGTGCTTTTGTAACCAACATGTCAAATTGTAAAGCAGTCTAACAGGAGGGAAACTCAACCTGAATCATGTATGTTGTACTTATTAGAGCAATCAATGTAAAATCATGTTTCTGAATTACATCTGGGGGCACTAATCAAAGTTGTTGCCCAATAAATGTATTATATACTCCAAGGGTAGGAAATCCAAGCAAGGCATATAGAAAAGTGGGCCTTAGCCCCGGAGGTCCTCCAGGTCACAAATGGTGATCCCATGGGAAAGATCTTGTGATCTACATGTCACCTCGTATTTCCTTACTGCGCCAAGTACTGCATAATGTCAGGCTAGATACAACATGAACCTATCATAGAACACTTCTCACCACACCAAAAACATGCTGGGAAACCTTGGATCAAGCTTTCATCAGCAGACATCTAGGAGCCTAGGTGTCAATGAACAGTATTTTCACATACTTTTAGGCTTATGAAATGTGGCTTTACATTCACTGGATGTTGACAAAGCAGTGGGGGTTCAGATTATATGATAGTGAACACCTGCTGAAAAACTACTTTAAGACATAGATGACAGCTACACATGTCTCAATGACAAATTAAAATAAAAAAAAATCTTACATTGACATAACATGTCAGTATATTTATGATAAATGACCCCCGTAACCTTTCGTATCTTAACTATACATAAATTTGTCACATAACAGCAAAAAAAAAAAGAAAAGAAAAAGATATCAGAAATAAATAATAGAAAAAGAATGTATTTTTTAGAAACATATTATTATAGGGTATTATATTTGCAAGATAGCCAAAGACTTGTGATGACTACCACAGCACATGACTATAGTAATAATAATAATAATATTAATAATAATAGAATAAAATAAAATTGTAAGCCTTCATAATATCTCCCAAAATTAATACGACAAGGGGCACAAAGCAACGTAACAGGATAAAAATGTTTTTCTTAACATATTTAGATATTTAGAGGAGGATGTAAGTCAGTTAGAGTTTAAAAATACTCTGCAACCTTTAAAGTGGACCAACACCCAGGATTTTGACTATCCTGGGTTTTGGTCCACTTCAGGGGGGCACCCCGATTGGGGGTGCCCCGCTGTGTAAAACCCCCCAGAAAGCCCCCAATACTCACCTCAACACGCTCCCACGTGGCCACGGACAAGCGGGTGACAGCGGCGGACAAGACAGTGCGCCCGCCGCCACCTCCCGCACGTCGCTCTGACAGGGCGCGCGCCGGCCATTCACAAACGGCCGGCGCGGGCGCGCGCACGTCTAGAGGAGCGCGCGGGAGGCGGCGGCGGCACCCGATGGGGTGAGTTTATTTGGGGTTTTGGGGGGGGGGGGCCCTCACCGCGGGACATCCCGATCTCGGATGTCCCGCGGTGAGGGAGGTGATCAGCCCGGGAATCTTATAGATTCCCGGGCCGATCACCCCTGGGTGATGGTCCACTTTAAATAAATGTCTATGCACTAAGGCCGAAAAGCCTCTCTAGCTAAACAAACCAAAAAATCAATGAGGTAAAGAAAGGATTGTTGTCTTCGGAGGTTTTTTTTTTTTTTTTTTTTTTTACAGTTGGAAGGAGTGACCCCTTGTTTTTAGAGAGGGTTATACCTAAAATAATAATTACTCATATTTTTGTATTGGCCATTTATATATTTATACAAGTTAATCCTGTCCCCACTTAGATGTCCCCTCTCAAGATGAAATAGATGTATTTCCTGTAATCTTTCTTCGTAACTAAGATCCTTTATTCCTCTTATCAGTTTGGTGGCTCTCCTCTGCGCCCTTTCCATAATCAAGGCATCCTATTTATGAACTGGTGCCAAGAACTGGACAGCATATTCCAGATGAGGGCGCATAAGTACCTTGTATAGAGGCAAAATTACATCCCCTATGTTGTGATTCCATGCCTCTGTTAATGCTTGACAATATCTTGGTGGCCTTGGAAGCAGCTGCTTGAAATTGCATACGGTTATTCAGCTTGTGGTCTGCCAGTACCCCCAGATCCTTCTCAACAAGTGATTTTCCCAGTTTTACTCCCCTGAGGATATATGTGGCCTTCAGGTTGTTAGACCCCAAGTGCATGACTTTACATTTCTCCACACTGAACTTCATTTGCCAAGTGGATGCCAAGACACTCAAAAAGTCAGCTTAAAGCTTGTGAACATCTTCAAAAGACTGCCCTGTGCTACATATCTTTGTGTCATCTGCAAAAATAGAGACAGTGCCATTAATTCCATTTTCTAGGTCGTTCATAAACTAGTTGAATAATTATGAGCCCAGCACTGAACCCTGGGGTACACCACTTACAACCTGGGACCATTCAGAGTAGGTATCATTAACCACAACTCTCTGCACATGATCCTTCAGCCAGTTTTCAATCCAGTTACAAACAATTTTTTTTACCCCTGAAGACCTAAATTTCCCCAATAAGCGTCTATGGGAGACAGTGTCAAATGCTTTTGTAAAATCCAGAAAAACTATATCCACAGCCGCCCCTCTATCTGGGCTTCTACTCACCTTTTCACTCTTCACTTCACTGTGCTGCACTGTCCTAAACATCAATCCATTTTCAACAAGACCCTGTAGTTCCTAAGTTTTTTCTTTACTTTTAAAAGTATTAGAGCATTGGAAAATATTTCATGTAATAACATGCAAAAAAATATATACAATCTGATTTTCTGAATTTTTTTCTAGATTCTGTCTCACAGTTGAAGCATACCTACGATAAAAATTAAAGACATCTCAATTCTTTGTAGGTGAGAAAACCTGCAAAATCAGCAGTGTATCAAATACTGATTTTTCCCACTGTACAGTATATAGCAAATAGTACATCAAAATAGTCTAGTGCAGTTTGACATAGTTGCTGAAAAAATACTGTGAGAAGCAATAAGTGGTTATTAATAAGAACCAATAAACACAAATAAAATAATCCTGTCATATTAAATGTCCCCAAAATTTCAAAATGTTACAACTTGGCTTGAAAAATAAAAATACATAAAAATTTAAATGGACTCAAAAATCACGTCAGTAAATAAAAAAAAAAAACATATAAAAGTATTCTACAGTTTGATTAAATAGGGAGTCGTTAATAAATCCTTGCAAGCAGAAGATACAATTACAGAACCTAAATTCCTTAAAATCAAAAACATTTTGAGTTATTATAATTTATGTAGCGCTGATATATTCTGCGATTATTTTTGGACTACATGGTAGCATTGTTTGCTTCAAAAAAATACAACTGTGTGGACTGTGTGGATTTTACTGTATGTACCGATATGTATGTAAATACCACAAATTTTATTCTTAAAAATGTTGGCTATATTTCTTTGTGATTAAACATTAAGCCATTAATGCCAGGCCCAATAATATGAATATTTGTGCGAAAGAGCATGGTGCTCAAAATACTCCTCAAAACCTAAAATCCTGGTTGGCGATCGGACAGGTCAGAAAACTATCCTAGCAATGTCTCTCGGCTTATTATAGACCTGCTCCAAGGCATTTTTCCCAACATGTGGCCGGCTTTCCAGGAAAACCTGCAGAAGGGGACAGAAACCCCTGTCAGTTCTCCTTCACTGAGGCCCTATTTTTCCATCGGACACACACATACTCCGCTTCTGAGCGGTGAACAAGATGGTTAAATAGCGTACTATAATTGAAATAGCTGGTAATACAGTGTATAGAATGTTAAAAAAAACTAATATAGTAATACAGACACACAACAGTTTTTTCAAACTGTTTAAAATTCTGGATGAAAAAATTCTCCCAACAAAACTAAATCAAGTGCAGGTCATTTTATATATTCATTTGTTGACCTTTATTGGGCATAATCTAATTTGATTTTGAGAGCATCCTCAACATTAACAGTAATTGAATATTGTGCATAAAGTTTTACAATTGCCTGCACTTAACTGGGTTTAGCAATGCGGCATAGAGGTACTCCGACACATTTAAAATAAAGCTCTCTCTTCACAAAAAAAAAAAGTCTCGCTGGAAATATTCTGCACCTCACCTGTGAAATTGCTGCATCACAATCAGGTGCATTTGCATTTGCTGGTGTGTCTGTCGAAAATCAGTATGAAGGCAATTAAAAGTTGCAGAACCCCTGATAAGTGCAGAAAACATCTGCAAAATCCCCTGCTCCTGGGTTTTGCAATGGCAATGTTTTGCAGGTTAGGTCTACAATTATTTTATTTTTTTTTACAAATTTGAAAATTACAAACCCCTATCTGGTTTTGACATGGAAAGGTTTTAAAATCACTTTTAACTAAAATTGTTGGCTGAAAAATAGCCCAATTTCGAATGTTTTTGAAGGTGTCCCAAAACGGGACGGATCATGCGTTAATCAGTAAAAATGAATAAAATAAATTAAGTTCTGCTTCAATTTTCTTACCATGTTTTTTTCTTTCATAGGTTGAATTGTATTTACATTTTTCTCACCAAATGCAAAATGTTAAGGGCTAGATTAATGTACTAAATGCATAGTGAATTGTGATTTTTTTTTTTAATACTAAATGAGCTAATAATATTCCATGCACACTCTATGCACCATTTCAATTCAGCTCTTTCTGAAGTCTTGCTCACACAAGGGCCAGAAAACTGCCAAAGTCATACAAACCTTTATATTAAAGTGGCCAAAAACCAGGTTTTTACTTACCTGGGTTTTAGCTCACTTTACTGGGATGCCCCTGTGTGTGAAACCGGCAATCCCATGGTTCATTAAATCAGGATATAATCAGAATATATCACAGGGTGATGTCAGCCATTCAAAATATATTTTGTCAGGTGTCAGACATCTACCAGATGATGTGCACACGCACTGGCCAATCATAAGTGCCTGACGTGGGTACATGCATCAGCTAAGGAAACCCAGTGTTTCCTCTGCGACTCAGGCATGCTTTGTGGGATCACCTGGACCGGTATGCATACCAAGCAAACCAGGGGGGGGGGTTCACAAAGCAGGGCATCCCAAATCGTGATGTCTCGGAGACAAGGAGTTGCTAGGCTCTGGAGTCTTTTATCGCTACTTGACCTGGACATTCCTGAGGGTCACTCGGGGTTACACACTCAGGTGATGTGTATGCTTTCAAATTGATTGTTGTATTTTATATTTGAGTTTGTTTTCTTTTTCTTGCCACATTTTGTATTTCTAAATATATATTTGCACAGAAGCACGTATGCACTTTGGATTGATTGTAATATTGGCACTGAAATAATATAATTATGGGATTGGATATAGGTAAAACTGGGATGCCCCTGGGAGTGTACGGTCTAGTTTTATATGTTTTTTAATTGTTTGTAATGTGATTTATGTGGATAATTATTAATAAATAAATGTATCTATGAATTCATGATATATATCTAATTGATTTATTTATTGCTGTGGAGGAGGTGCGGTGGTTTGGAGCTATTTTGGGTGAATTGCTGGATTCACCATTAAAATACTAGGATACCTCTGGAGTCTTTTACACTCCAGGGATGGGACCTAAGAGTTTTGGTCCACTTTGATTATTTCAGATAGACTACACAACCTCTCCAATATGAAATATTGCCTTTTACAGAGATGTCAGCATTGTATGCATGTTAGCATGATGGTTGTGCAACCCTGCACCTAATATAGAGGCTGGTGAAGGACCAATATTTACCAATGCGCAAGTATGTATCCACCCCCTTTCTATACAATATCATCAACTCATTGTCACCATTCTTAAAGCAAATGCCATATGTGTGACCTGAAAACTGAATTGCGCTCTGGTTGAGTCCAAACACATCCAAGGAGTTAAATCCCTTGCATTCCTTTTTAGGATTTTGCACTCCTACCACTACATAATAACATGTCAAATTTTGCTCATTGGTCTCAGTATCTACCAAATTGTTTATTAGCATCTCTGAGTATACTCTTTAGATCTTCATTAAAAAAATATTCCCAAACTCATAGAAGAGCACCACTTTTTTCATCTATGCATTGGCAATGAATTGCTGCTGCAAAGACGTATTTTATTACAAGAGGTACCTCTAGATAATTACAAAGTAGTAAATATGAAGCTCCTCTTTAAGGTGTGGTGTGTACATACTGTATATACAGACACATCATTATATTATTCATATCACTGGTGGTGTGCGAGATCGGGTGATACTTGACAAAGCTGCAAACTGATCTGTACCCCAATCTGCTCCTGCTATCTATATTTACCCAAGCCTAATCTGCTCCATAAGTACAAAACTGTCCCATAAGTAGATCATAACTATGATCATTTTGCATTTCCAACACTTTATATGGTTGTTTTGTGAGTTTTAAATATGGTTTAAGGTGACTGCCAACCCGTATGTCCCACCCAGGTGGTACTTATATATATATATATATATATATAACAAGTAAATGGAAAGTGGTACAGTACTTTAAAAAAAAGCAGTTGGGATTTCCTGATTTACATTATATTAATTATGCCTATATTTGATGAAAGCATTTTTTCATGAGTTTCCAGTGTTTTCTCCCCTTCAACCTAAAGAACATGCAACCACAATATAGTTAAGCCATTTCCTAATGATTGACAAGGGGGTGAGTGAGTACATCTATATGAGAAAATACAGGCCTTTTGACTCTATCCAAATGTCACGTCACTGGTGACTTTCAGGATCTTTAAGCCAATCCGACTTGTGCCAGCTATCCATGTTTTACTTTGCATTCTTTGCAGCTAAGACTCCATGGACCTATTCTTGCAGAGAAAGGTCTATGAGGTCTTGGCTGCAAAAAAATGTAAAGAAAAATCCTCTGTTTGTATTGGCTTAAAAAGACCCGTGTGTCTGATAATATCAGAAACGAATGATGTAAAACTGATGGATCTAACCCAGCACAGATTCTTGCACACATACCTGGACACATCATATTCTCCAGACACTGCAGGAAGTACAGTGTAGGAATGTCTTAAAGTCGACTAAAACCCATGATGCAAGAATTCTGGTAACCTGGCCTATAGAGCAACGATTTCAAAATCTATCATAAAAAGCCATAAAACAGATCTTATAAAACACAGTGATTTATGGACCATATTCTAGACCTTGTACAGGGACACAACATTCTCAGCTGTACTCATTTCAACAGCACATACAAATATAAAAAGTGGTGTTGAGAAAGCCGACCCTTGCGGTGATATGCATTCACCAGCCCACCATTTTATTCATTGTAGAGGCAATATCCTGAAGATTCATGTATCATTTGGAAATTATGTCTTTGTAAAATGGAAATGTGTTGAAATATGGACCATCTGAAAAAATACAATATGGCCCTTTTTAGATATTTATAAATAAAATATGTTTTAATGTACCGTATATGACCGACGTGACATTTGGGTAAAGAGAGAAAAGGCTTTGCTAATGGCCCTGTCCTGTCTGTTTTCATTATCCCTTTTTCTCTCTGTATTCTCTGTTTAATTTTTTTTCCTACCTGTATTCTGTCTTCATGTTTAAAGTTTAGCAATAAATGCAAAATTAGTTTACAACACCAAAGCTGAAAAAAAACTAAACCAATTTGGAGCCATCACATACCATGGCGGTAAACGTTTGGGCCACTCCAGCCCCTTCCTGCAAAATAAACATAACCCATACCCTGCCCCATCCAAATAGTGATCCTACTAATGTAATAAAAGAAAAAAAAAAGACACTCACCTTCACCCCAAATCCGCCCCCGAAGTAGGCTGGCAGCTGGTGGTACAGAACGCATGCCGCCATCTTCCCGGAAGTCTCGTCCAGCTGCTTGGAGCGCCGGTCTTTGCCCACTGATTCACATGAATGGGTGGGCGAGAGTGAATGCGATGCAGAGCGTCTGCTCCCAGCGGCTGGCCGGGACTTCAGGAAGATAGTGGCAAGCATTCGGCGGCCGCGCAGCTTCGGGTGAGGGTTATGTTTTGTTTTGTTTTTTTTGCAGGTAGGGTCTGGAATGGCCCGTGAAGTGCTCTACTTGAGGAGGGGGCCTTCTCTGGCTTACACAGCCTGCTTGCATCACAGTGCCGGAGCCACTCCCACTTGTATCTTGTATCACATGCTGGAAATAAGGGTAAACATTTCAACTTTCATATTTCTGTAATTAAAACTTCAATTTTAAACCCCAAGGGCAGTTTAGGACATTGCTAAGTGTAGCCCTACACAATGGGCTAACCATTGGCTATGTCTGGACAATGCATTCAAAGTGGTTCTTGCACCCAGGGCACCCCAATCTGTATGCCCCGCTATGTAAAACCCCCCAGGTCGCCCGATCTCACTCACCCTTCCCCAGTCCTACAGTGCACTCTTGTCCAATCAGCACGTGCTACCCTCTAAATAGAGCGTGACTGCGCCGGCCATACACAAATGCCTGGCACAGGCGCGTGCCCTGCTAAAGGAATAGGGCGGATGTGTCCCAGCTCGTGCATGCACCATTGGACCGAGACAGAATGTGAGTTTCCAGGCGACCTGGGGGGTTTCACACAGCAGGGTATCCAGAATCAGGGGGAGGGAATCCAGCAGCCTTGGAATCTAAAAGATTTCAGAGTCATTGGACCATGGCTTTTGGTCCACTTTAAAGTCCTTCGTACATTATGTAATATTTTACTGCTTTGAGAATGAATTGTTGCCAGTGTTTCAATTCCTTTTCTACCCGGTTTTAGTAACTGTGCTGTAAAATATATCTAACATCTTATTTAGGAGAAAAAAAAAACACATACAACATTTCTGAACACAATCTGCAGGTATTTTCTAAAATGCATTGGCTGTAAAAAGATGAGCACTAATATTCATGTTGATTTCTATACCCTCAAGGTTTCCAGCACCCAGGGATGGATTTTCTATTGGTTGGAGGATAGACTAGAAAATGTGAGTCCTGGAATTTTTGGCATTTCCTAAAGCAATTTTTTTAGGTTTTCCATTTATAATAAAGACCAGCTTCTGCCATTTTATTTTATATATATATACATATTCATTTTATTGCATGAATGGGACCTTGCTTTCTGTTTGGTCATCAAAGACAGGAGGCACATGAGACAAATAATCCAAGGGCGACCACCGCATAATAAAAAGCTGTAAAGATCATTAGCACACTAATAATATAAAACTTGTGTTTATTACAGATCATTGTTGCCCTTTTCAAACAAACATAAATATGTATGTATGCCCTTTTCATGCATACAAACATAATTCAATGCCATACAAGTGAATGAGGAAGTGGCGACTTGACTTTACTTCTTCTAGTAAATATTATCAGTCCCCCCTCACCTACCTTTCCAGCAACCTCCTAACCTGAATCAAATCATTGCCCAAAGTGTCCTAAAGGCCCCATCAGAGGGACAGAGGCCTAGAGGCAAGGAACTAATCTTGTAAAAGAAGGGTTGCAGGTTCAATTCCTGGCTGGGACCAGGTGCAACTGGCACAATGGCAGTCCTCTTCTCTGGGCTTGTGTTTGTCTCACTGTCCGGATGGGTTCAATGTGGAGGAAGAATTCCCATGTTACACATTTAAAAATACACCGTACAAGTACCACAGCCACCCCATGTACAAGTATGCTTTTTCCTTGTATGTGATTATATGTGTGCAATACCCCCCTACACAGGCCACTGTGTGCATTTGGGGGGGGGGGGGGGGATTCAGCACATGATCTCACACTGATTCAGCATCATAAATGGGAGAACAGAACTTCCAGCACATTTTTCCAAAATTGGTCACTAAATTGTTACCCCTGTCCAGACATGCACTTTTTCTCCTAGAATTTACTATGGGAACTAAGAGGCCGATTCATTAATAGCGACATGTAGCGACAGTTGAGCGACTGTAGCAGTATTTTCACAGCGCCCGCTAGTAGTCGCTGTGCTTGGCCATTGTTCGGTTGTTGACAGCGACTCAGTCGGTGTGCAGTAATGTTGAATACAAGGTTACGAGTCGCTATTTGACAGGTTCCGCTTTGTATGGGAGCGCATGATAGCGACTGGTCAGAGCGACCGGCTCCCACCATATCAAAAAATCACGCTCAAAAAATTCAAGCGCTGTGAAATGCATGTTTAAACCCCAGAGCGCTGGCGGCGATGTGTTAAAAGTAGTTTTTTAACCCCCAAACCACCATATTTTTGGGAACCAAAAAAAAAATATTTTTAAATAATTTAGTAATATGAATACAATAATATCAGACCTGTAATATCAATTCTGCACTAATTTTTTTTTTTCCCTTAAAAAAATTATCTAACATGACAGAAGTGGTCACAGAATATGTCACATTTAAAAAAAAAAAAATTAATAACAATTATGAATATTTAAAGATTGTTCCATTGAAATGCATTGGAGAGCGCCAGGTAGCGAGAGGTCATACCTGTCGCTGTTCAAGGTCGGACGCTGGCGCTGTGGGCTGAGGCTGGAATAACGATGAATGAGTGGCTATATGGCGCTATCTCAGTCGCTAAGCAGGATCGGCTTGATAAATGTGTGATTGTGGTGGGGAGCCGGCGTTCTCGTGGCGGTGCCCGTCATTACCGGTCGCTCACCAGTCGCTACCTGTCGCTATTCCTTCATAAATAAGGGCCTAACTTTTTCTCCTAGAATCTACTATGGGAACTATGTAAAATGAGCCATTTCAAATCATCTCAAAACCTCAGATCAGATTATATGGACATTTTACTATGTATTCCAATTAAAGCTGCTGTTTTTTCTTTAATTTCCATTTGTGGTTGAGCTGGGAAGGGCGTTTCATGGTGCAGTCTGATGTGGTCAGAGGCAACTGTATGACCACTGTGGCTTGCCATGCTCACTTGTGCCAAGAGCCCGTTTACATCTGACCAATATGCTTTATATGCCCTGGCTTATTGTAAATATTCTGCTCTAACTGACCTGCTTATTTACTCTAGTAATATCTAGTAGTGATATTGTTTTTTTTCTACATCTTTTGATGTGTGCTGGTTTTATGTGTATAGTCAGTGATTTTTCTGTTGCAGGTATAACGTCATGGCTGACGAAGAGAACAGGGTATTCCTGAAAGCTCACCTTAAAACTTAGCATATAAAAGGCATCACCCTACTTCTCTACAAAGACACAGCAAAAGGTTACAAAGTGTCTGGATGGTTTCCGAATCACATGAAACTATGCCCTCATGTGCAAGCAACATGTTCTCGGGCAGGCTGATTCAATCCTAACGCCATGTAGCGACAGATGAGCGTCTGTAGCAGGCATTTTCAGAGCGCACACTAGTAGTCGCTGTGCTCGGCCGTGGGTCGCTAGTTTATAGCGACTCAGTCGCTGTTCAGTAATGTTGAATACATTGTGAGGAGTCGCTATTTGACCAGTACAGCGCTGTATGGGAGCGTATGTTAGCGACTGGTCATAGCAACTGACTCACACCATATTCAGCAAAAAAACAGCCTCACAAAACTCTGGCGCTGAAAAATGCTTGTTTGAAGCCCAGAGCGCAGGAGGTGGTGTGTGTAAAGTGTGTTTTTCAGCATCTATCAACTAGTAACAAAGCGAAAACATATGGAATTACATTGTAACAACATTGTAACATGAACACTTTAATGCCAGACCTGTAATGTCATTTCTGAAGAAATATCTGAAAAATGAAAAATTTGTCAAAAAACTGCTTTTTCTATGCCAGAAGAGGTCACAGCATTATTTGAGATTTTTTGAAAAAAAAAAAAAAAAACCCCGTTTAAAGAGAAGAAAAAGATCGTCCATTGAAATGTATGGGAGAGCGACAGGTAGCGAGAGGTCATACCTGGTGCTGTGCAAGGCTGAACACCAGCGCTGTTCGCTGAGGCTGTGAAAATGATGAATCGGACGCTACATGGCGTTATCCCAGTCGCTAAACAGATTCTGCTTGATAAATGTGTAATTGTGTGCCGTGTCCGGCGTTCTCAAGTCGCTACCTGTCGCTACCTCTCATTAACCAGGCACTACCTGACGCTATCCCTTCTTAAATAAGGGCCTCAGTGGCTATTACCATTTTAATGTGCATGGTGAAGCACAGCATTGGCAAATGGTGCAATATTCTCCATTTAAAAGTGGACCAAAACCCAGGATTTTGAATATCCCAGGTTTTGGTCTTTGTCAGGATGCCCCACTGTGTGAAACCCTCAGAGTGCCCAGTAAAACCAGTAAAACTTGCCTATGAAACAAAGGCACTTAATTAACAAGGGATAGCGCCAGGTAGCGAATGGTGAGCGAACGGTAATGACGCTCACCGCCACGAGAACGCCGGCTCCCCTCCGCAATCACACATTTATCAAGCCGATCCTGCTTAGCGACTGACAGAGCGCCAGATAGCGAATCATTCATCATTATTCCAGCCTCACCCCACAGCGCCAGCGAGTGACCTTAAACAGCGACAGGTATGACCTCTCGCTACCTGGCGCTCTCCAATGCATTTCAATGGAGCAATCTTTAAATATAATTAATTATATTAATGTTTTTTTTTTTTCTTTTTTTTTTTAAATGTCAAAAATTCTGTGACCACTTCTGCAATGTTAGATATTTTTTTTAAGGTAAAAAAAAAAAAAAATTTGTGCAGAATTGATATTACAGGTCTGATATTAATGTATTCATATTACAAAATGTTTTGAAAAACATGTTTTTTTTTTCGCAAAAAATATGGTTGTTTGGGGGTTAAAAAACTACTTTTAACCCATCGCCGCCAGCGCTCTGGGGTTTAAACAAGCATTTCACAGCGCGAGAATTTTTTGAGCGTGATTTGTTAATGAATATGCTGGGAGCTGTTCGCTATGGGCATTCGCTGTCATGCGCTCCCATACAGCGCGGAACCTGTCAAACAGCGACTCCTAACCCCGTATTCAACATTACCGCACACCGACGGGGTCGCTGTCAACAGCCGAACAACGGCCAAGCACAGCGAATACTAGCGTGCGCTGTGAAAATAATGCTACTGTCGCTCATCTGTCGCTACCTGGCGCTAATAATGAATCGGCCTCATAGTCTTTTTCACTGCAGGGCTAAAAACCTATTACAGTTCAAGGGTCAAGGACAAATCTGTACATGGAACTGCATTGTGCTTTCAACAACTCTGCAGCTCATGTTCTTATCTGCTTTAATGCTTTTGCTACATGCTTATGTATTGCTGTGTACATGGCTTTGCTAATAAAGCAGGCCATTGCTTGCAACTATGTTCAGGGAAGGCCTGTAACCAAACTACCCCACACCCATAAGCCCAGCATTAGAGAGATACTCACCATTTTTGCTCTGTCCCACAGAGGGCCAGGAAACCTCTTGGTATCACAGTAGGGTACAGTTGACATGGAGGCTTATTCATTACTAATGCCAGGTATTGGCAGATGAGCGTCTGTATAGTGACGCTTACAGCAACCGCTAGTATACGTTTGTGTGCGGGTATCGGGCGCTGTAACAGAGCATCTCAGTCACTCTAATAACTTGTCCCGCATTGATTAATGTGATGTATGTTGGGTGCTGTAACACCAATACTGTGCTGCAGGGAGCGAGATGTAGCGCTAGCTCAATGCGACCGACTCTCAGCGACTCACACCATAAAATCCAAGCAATAAAATGGCTCACTCTTCCTCAGAAGGTTTCAGAAATTGCTGGTACAATCTTTCCTGTGCAGTTACTATGCTCCTATTTACACTTCAGCCTACTCAGGTTACTATTCACCCCCAAGCTTTTGTGCCGTTAGGTTCACAGTTCAAGTGATAATGGGATGAGGGAAAGCCTTACACCCTTTGGGTGGGGGAGGTTCATCAGCGCTATATGGTTCTACACGTACATGGGAGCCTAGGAGTATACCATGGTGTCTGATTAATTTTAGGCCTAGGTTGGTAGAAGCCTCCGAAAAATGGTTTCATTCCTTACTCTTGTTCATTTTTTTAACTAATTCTCTAACTCTCCTGGAAATCAGAAGGAGAAACGTCTCTAGCATTGCCCAAGCCTGGATTATTATGCTAAACTACATTCTGCAGTATCTTACATGGACGGCAGCTGACCACAAAACAAAGAAAGGCAAATGCTAGACTGAGCCCACTGCCAGTCAGGCCTTGTATATATATCTGCCTGTCAGCTTTTTACAGATATTTTCTTGCAATGAATATATTATGATAGCATATTATCCAACCGGGAGTAACAGTATGTTAACATGTTGCAGCAAGCAGCAGGTTTATTGCAAAATGTTATGAATCCACTATAATTAAATAGGACTTTACATTTGGCTAAATGTTTGCAAGCTTACGCAGCAGCCTATCTAAACTGACAGGGCCCAGCCATTATTTTTGAATGTGGCATGTTTGGAACACAAAAAAAAAACTTCAGTCACCCCGCCCCCGCAATTAATTTGGGCAATAAAATAATAGGCCAGTCACCCAATTCCAGCAGCAGTCGTGGCTGTGCTGTTTCGGGGTTTGGGAGACAGACAGGTCCCAGATAAAGCTTCTGTGATAAATAATCTGCCCCCCCTAGATTGGGGGTTGATATTTTTTAGGGAATAATTTATGGACGTATATGGCATTTGTATGCTTGGGCACACATAGAAATGTTTATCTTCATTTAACCAATTCATGCAGTGAGACAAACACAAGCTGTAAGTGTACATGTGCTGGGAGCGGTGGGCTGCCCTAATTAGGTGCAAAGAGAGCAGTTGGAGTTAAAGGGGGCCAAAACCCACTGAACTTGTGAACTACATTTGGCCAAAACCCCTGCCGATACTCCCTTCTTAGGGTCCAGCACTAGAAATGGCTATTTTCTCATTTTGAATACTGGTTTTCTTTCTGTACGTTGGCAGATGATCAGTCATTGGCATCATTGTCACACATGGCAGTGGCAATGAGTGGAGGAGGCGGAGCTTTACAGCTAAAACAGGCGCCATTATCTGGGATTAAAGTGAAGCAGGAGCAGTGAAAATTGGCAAAAGGTGCTCTTCACAGGGGGTGCAATTCAGGGGGTGCTAGTTAAAAATGTGGGGTTTGATCTGCTTTAAGGGCACTTCATTTTTGTCGAGGCTTTGGATCAAACCTGTCATAGCTTGGTCACAGGATAGCGTCCTTACCTTTAGGAACTCATCAAGCCTTGCAATCCCACAGCAATGATATCAGTTATGAGTGCACTGCATTGCCACACTCTGTGCGCTCTAACCTCCTGGCAGACCTGAATGTCTGCAGCCAAGCTTACGTAGAGTAGAGTGGGGATGAAATGGAAATGCAGAGTACTATGGAATATGAATCTAGAGTTTTAGCTAGGTCCCCTTTAAAAACAAAATACCGATACCTGACCTCCCAATCCCAATTCTTTTTCAACTCTCAATGTTCTTGGGACCCAATTCCTTTTGCAACCTTCAATGTTCTTCTGCTGTCAACTTTGATGTGGTTATCGTGCTCCCAATGGGTGCTGTACAACTTACAGGTAGATATCTACTTCTGGAAGCCTCTTAATAACTGAGCCTACACTGTTGTGACTGGGGCACACATAGACAGTAGCCCAACATAAACCCCAGTAGAAGTTGAGGTAAGTTTTGATTTTTGATTTCTGGTTTACATGCACTTTAAGGAGATAAAACTGAAAATAAAAAACATGACAACTGTTCACCAGAATTTCAGCATAATATGATGATCGCGTACAATTACAATTTGGCCTCAAACTTTGAATAATCACCAAAAAACTGTAAGAATTGAACTTCTGCCCACTGGCCCTTCTTTTCCAATTTTCTTAACTAACTCCTTCTTGAGAGTAGTTAAACCGTGTGGATCTGGCAGTACTGTTCATGTAAGCTGTAAGATATTGCATAATCTTCTAATATCGTATGAGATGAGATAAGATGTAACATGAACCAATACAGAAATAAGGAAAACATTACAGCAGCAAAACGTGTTTTCATTTAACTCGGTAATAAAATAAAGACAGTGCAGCTCAAGAGCGATATCTCACAAACTTAAACAGAGAAGAAATTCTGTCTAATCAATGCCTGTCCTAATATGTTTATCTCATGATTTGTGCAAATAAATTCTGGGTTGCTTATGAAATCCTGGGTTGCTCATTTATAATTTAAAGTTCATTATGGGTATTCTATTAAAAGAGTGCGATTACCTGTAATCCTCTGAATTAAAGAGCTCACAATTTGTAGTCCTAAACTTATAAATGCAATTAAAAAAACACATTTCGACATGATTAAATCCACTGGTGGGCCAAACATAAATGAAATGCAGAGTGTTAATATTTATGATCACATCTCGTGCAAAGATAAGATTCATTTTGACTTCGAAGTTCATCTACTTTTTACATTTAGATCAGGCAGTATACAAATATGTAGGGTGCCCTGCAGCGAGTTGTGCTGTGTCAGCTTCTTCTGCTCTTTGGCATGTATTAAAACAGCAACGACTAGCCAAGTCATGTAGACAGCAATGCATGATTGTATGCCATCAAAGAATGCTGATTTTGCCTGCCAGGGTCCAATGCTGTGGACAATTACCTCCCCAATTACTAGTATTTGTTGTATATGGTAAATTTCTGCTCAAACAAGAGAAGTATGGAATCCCTCACTTTTAAAGCCGGGTACCCAGGCAGTTTCATTTTTTTTTTTGTCCAAGTTATACAAGTATCTACAGAACAGTAACTTCATAGTATTTAGATGCTGCTTCTAGTTAGGCAAGAGGGTCTGGTCTGGATGTCAAACAGCTTTCAGCATTCCTTCATAACTATGAAGTCAGAGTCTGAAAATCTCAATAGGATATTTTTAACCATTTTCCAACAAATCTAGACTATAGGGGGGCATTAAATTAGATTTTTAGAACCTCTCCAAACTCCAGATTGAGCATGGAGAGATGCTGCAACCCAACATGAAACAGCAAAAACTTTTTTTTATTTAATTAAAACAAATTAAAGCTCCTGTGACACAGGTGGAGTGTAGAATTTTCTAAAAATGTTGAGCTGAAAGAGGTCTTTCCCTTGTAATGCCCAAATCAGAAGCAGATTTGTTTTAATTTTGCACTTTTTTGTGTGTTGCATCACAACAGCTCTCCACACTCCATCTCCAAACAAATTGCAAAGGCTTTCGACCTCAAATTAAATTACTCTGCATTTTTACAGCTTCTACTCAAATAGTGAGTGGGCACACGCACACAACCTTGGTCTATATGTGTACACTTCCACTTTTTATTTTGAAACCCCATTTGGAAATCATTACTACATATGGTATGAGCTCCCTTACCTGGGCACCATGTACTTTAAAGGCCTGTTAAAAGTTTTCTTTAAACCTCCCCTAATGTTCCCAGCAGCATATTTCCAGATCCTCAATACTTACCGGCTCCCCATGCTCTGTCAGAGATAAGGGCTGAGTCTAGGGAGCATAAGGTTAGAGGAAAGGTACTTTCTCCACTGACATAGGAGGGGATTCTTCTCTGTAAGAGGAGTGAGTAGTAGTATGGAACTCACTGTTAGAGGAGGTAGTAATGAAGGATACAGTAAAAACATTCAAAAGTGGCCTGGATGCCTTCCTGGCATGTAATTCCAGCAATGGCTACTAGATCACTGGAGGGAGATAAACAGGCTGAACTGGATGGACTAAAGTCTTTATTCAGCCTTATATACTACGTTACCTGGCAATATGCAATTGTTTTTATGCTCTGCTGATTGAAACCCTTAGCCTTCAATCTAAGTGTGGTGCAGACTCTCCTTTAATAAGGTTTCCTAACTGTACGTATGAATGACCAGGAAGCCTGAATGGTAATTTTTATCGGCTATACGTACCCATGACAGCTGTTAAGATATGCCTGTGGTGAATGTGCGCTTCAGTAGGAGGGAAGCTGAGAATGCCACTGCGGGAACATTAGCTAGGTTGGTAAACAAGGCAAACTGGAGAAATTCCCACAGCGGGGAATCCCAAATCGGGGTTCAGGAGGACATTGTGTGATGAGCCGGGTGCTACCTTTAAACGTTGTTATTAAAATCTAAGTTGTAACATGCAAACCCTGAAATCAAGGCCCTGGGTCCCCCTTTTATGAACTTCCAAGCTTGTGGCCGCCTTCTCACACACCTTCTCAATTCCCTTCAGCAGTTCTGACCATTGTATTGCTTTTGCAGACCATAGCTGGATCATAGGAGCAAGTGTGAATCACGGGCTATGGATATGCTGTTGGGGGGGGCAGAATATGCAATAGTCATTATTCTACGCACATTAGTGGTCCTTTATGGTCTATATAAAAAAATAAGCAATTACCTTCCAACCTAAATGCTCATTCTCAGTGCCCACACCCTACAGCTAAATTTGAGGGAGCAGGCCCCCTTGTTCACTGGCTGCAGGGGGCGCATCATATTTTCGCCCACTGTTGATATGCGCTAGGGGGACTGTACATTTGTCACTGGACCTCTGATATGCACCCAAGGGACTCTAAGTTTGTAAAAGGACATAGAGAAAGCAGCCAACAAGATGGCGGTGGGGGGGGGGGGGAATCCTGATTTAGAGAGACTAATGGTATGACAGAAACAAGGCATCGCTACTGTCACGAGCTACTCACCCAGCCTTCGGTCCCGCGCCATCTGCGGGCAGTCAGCCGGAGGTCTGGCGGGGCGGCGTCCTCGGCGGGCGGCTGTTCGGTGGCTTCCGTAGCTGACGGCTACTCGGCTGTTTCCGCCGCGAGCGGCGTCTGGAGCGGCCGCGTCCCCGGCATCGCGGCGCGCTCCTGACGTCCAGGGTCGTGCTCGCGCGTGCGGTTTTATGCCCTCCGGCGGCGCTGCACACAGCGCGCCCGCCGGAGGTAATCAGTGCTGGGCCTATGAGCCCTGTGTGTGTGGGGGAGGCTACAGTTTAGGGCCAATGAGCCCAAGGTTGTTTCTGGGCGGAACGCCCTATAGTTTGAATGAGGCAATCAGCCCTAGGGTCCTAGACTGCACCAATCATGTCCCTCAATCATGTCAGCCACTTCCTATAAAGGTGTTTCCATCACATTTGGTCCTTGCCCGTGATAGCGTGCTGCTGGGTGTGATTTGGTGTCTGCTCTGTCTTCGATATCCCCGCTGTGTATGACCATCCTTGATCGCTGCCTGGGCCGACCTGTGCCTGTTTCCCTGACTACGATTGCCTGCTCCACTGTACTGCGTACCCGTGATCTCCCGGTTTTGACCCTTGGCTCGACTTGACTATTCTTCCGTCTCATCCTCTGGTGCCGCGTTTCATTGGACTGATCTTCCGTGTATGACCTCTGCTTGTTTGACCTTGCCCAGTCTCGTTCCTGGTTCATCTGCCTTCCCCTTCATAAGTCTGCATCCTTTGTGCTATAAAGTCCTGGGGGCAATCGTGCCCGGTGAGGCGTGTTAAGCGTCCCGGCAGACGGGGGCTTGTCTATAGGCGAAGCTAGCAGCGGAGATTGGGGGTTGCAGACTTATTTGGAAGGTGGGCGTCCCACGGGACCTGACAGCTACTTACCCCTTTCCATATTCCCTCACCATCTGGCCCCGCCACGTGACTGCAGGTGTCTGTAACTGGAGGTCTTCATAAAGATAATATACAGCAAAGCTACTGGTTATCTTGTGTCTATCCAAGGAAAAGACTTGGCCAATCCCCTTTGCCATAAGTCACAATAGCTTGGGTTAAAGCGATCCCTGTAAATAATTTAGCACTTTTAAACACATTTACTAGAAGTACAATAAATGTTACTGACATTACCTTTTTGTATAGGATCTCCCATACAACAAATACAACGTACAACGAGAAGCCTCAGGCATAAAGTGATTTTTCAAATGCTAATTCACATTGTAGTTTCAGGGAAGGAAACCTGAATATGCTATAATACAGCATTGTTCCAAAACCACCAAACAGCCGAGGCTGGATGGCATCTCATGTCTAAGGAACCTTAAACATGTTTTTTCTTTGCCTTACGACAAAATATTTTCCTGAGTGGTAATGGGTTTCAAACTTCTCACAAACACACTGACACACCCTCATGACTTTCCTCAGATCTGTGCCAGTGACATATTTCTGTGCAAATAGGGCCTGGAGGCTGAGGTAGAAGTATGACACCTGCATTGCGCTTGCCATCATTCCACACATTTTTACACTAAGCCAGATGCCATGTTTATGCCAACAGGCATCAATATATATATATATATATATATGTAAATATATTTTTTATTTCACCTCATGAAATGGTTTGCTAGCTTTAATCAACTGTGACACATGCAGGGCTATTTAGTAGGGGGTCACTGCATAATATGCTAAGCAAGCAGCATCTGTCTTCAAGGTGTTTTAAGAGTCATGTGAATGTATAGGAATGGATTTCAACAAAGAAATGGAAAAAACAACCATAAAGTTAAAAGTATAGCCATTTTTTGCAGCTGGGCAGGGAGCGTGTATCAGGTACCGGAACTGACAGCATATAAACAGCCGAGCTGTGGCACTCTAGGTGCCACTGGATCAAGGTAAATTGAGGTAAGGTAGGTAACAACTAAATAAACAAACAAAAACACTTGGCTACACTTTCACATTAAGGAAAAAATAAAAACAACGAACAAACTCATCTGCAGTGAATGCACTGGGCATGCACATTCACTGTGACTGGCGTGAGGGAAAGCAGGAGCATGCATGGAGAGTGGAAGACTTGACTTGAAGCTACTGAGCACCGAACCATCTGGAAGCTGCTGGGGTGGACAAAGATTGAGTTCCCTTTGTTTTGTTAGGGTTTACAGGGATACAGCTGGGTAGTGAAAGCTAAGCCTAGTTGTGCACCCAGCACCATCCCCGCGAAGTGCCAGAATGCCATGGCCAAGTTCAAATTTAAGGAAGGAGGTGACTTTAAAGGGATACCAGGGGGGTTTAGCAATGTGGGGCATCCAAAATGTGGATGCCCCTGGGGAAGAGGCTTTGGTCCTCTTTAAACATATTTCATGTTTCATTAAAATGGTCTCCTAAGGCAATGTGAGGAAGATAGATTAAGCGATTAAGCACCTTGAGGGAGTTTTCCTCTTTCATTTGGAAACATTTTCACATGACAAATTTTCTCCTCCATGATACAGTTACCACATGCAAAACAACCCCACACTTGCGAGAGCATGAGAGAAAGCTACGCAGGAATCATCCTCTCTGTGAGCCATTCTGCAAATGCCAGAATTTTTTTTATTATTTTTCATGAAAATGACATGCAAGTAAAAAACTCGTTTCCCCACACCACCCAGAGCAAACCAGCCTAGGCACCAGGCACAGGGGCTGGTAACTCAGGGGCACGCCAGCCCCTATTTCCCTACCACGAGAACCCCTGAAACAACACCAAGCCACTTTTCCAGTGTGAGTTGTCCCTTGCTGTCCCCCTACATTTTGAACTGGTATAGGGGTCCTTTGGACCCCTTACTTGTTCAAAAGTAGCATATAGAAAAACATTTTAATTTTCTTAATTTAACTATACTTACCTATTCCCGCCCCCTGTCCCGAATTGGCTTTTTCAAAATTATGGCAGGGGGGTGTCTGAGATAGATTGGCATCTGGAGTGAAGGGGACACAGATCCCCCCTCCTCCTTCCTTGGCTTCCAGTACAATTTGCAGTGTGGATTTTTTCTGTGAAAAAAGCAGGCCAATTGGTGAAGAAGACTTTTTACTCCTACTCTTGGCAGGGATAAAATATCTGCATAAACAAAGTCACTCTCTCTCCCCTAAAAATCTCTGAATAACAAGAGTTTAAAGTGGACCAAAACCCAGGATTTTGACTATTCTGGGTTTTGGTCCGTGCCCTGCTGTGTGAGACCCCCCAGGTCTCCTGAATGAACTCAGTCAGCGTGCTGGATCCACACTAGTGGCCGCATCTCCAGCTACCTTTTAACAGGGAGCGTGCTCATGCTGGCCATTCACAAATGCATGGGGAGGGCGTGCGCCCTGCTAAAGGTATAGCGGGGATGCGGTCACTGCTCGCACATGCGCTTTTGGACCATGAATGAAGGTGAGTATTTGGGAGACCTGGGGGGTTTCACAGAGCGGGGTGCCCCGGGGGAGCGAGTATGCCTGCACTGGAGTCTCATAGACTCCAGGGTGGGTTTTGGTCCACTTTTTTAACGTCTTTCAATGCAAGAAATTCCCACATTTTTAAAGGTTTCCTGTCTGAAAGAAATATGTGGAAAAAATAGTAAAAAAAAAAGCTGAATCAAAAGAGATATTTTTTCAGAAACCGTGTGAGAATACATTCTCTCACTGTGCTGAATATGCACCTACACTGTTACCCCAAAAATAAGCCCTAGTTACAATTTAAAATCCACCTGCTGGGCCTCAGCAGAGGGATGGGGGCAGCTGTAAAGGAAGGTGAGGACACATCAAGTCACACAGGTAAGCTTGTCTGTTGGGAGTGAAATGTCCCATCTTGCTGGCTGCCTGGATTCAACTGACATAACTGACAATGCACAGTAGCAGGAAGCCCAGTAGCACTTCCTGTTTGCAGGTGGCCTGCAAATGCATGAGCCACCGTTTTTTTCTAAACTTGGCTACAGCAGGAGTTAGAAAAGGGTAAATGAAGGAAATGCATATGAGTACTGATTGTTGTGTTGGTCTGGTTTAAGACATTTTTGACTTTTGGCCCAATTTAAAGTTTGAGGTTGTCCTTGGGTTTCTGAAGGTGACAGCCTGTTTACATTAGCCTTAAAGCTAATCATTTAGAAAATTCTGTTACATGTCTATAAATCTTGCAAAAGATTTGATACATGTGCATGCTTAACTACGAATAACGGTTATTATTCTTGTTAAACACTTGGTGGGTGCCCCGGCAGTTGTGATTGACCAATTTAAATCTTATTTTGGATCTACCAGTTGGTAGATAGTTAAGAATTTTTCCAGGGCCTGCTTGTCTACATAGGCAGGACCAGACCGTTCTCTACATGTGACCTAAGTAAGCGTAGAATCCCAGCCTACAACTGCATATATTAGTTATCATGTTTGCTTCTCTTTATCTCACTTTTAGAAGAGGGAGGCATAGAGGAAAGAGAGAAGAGGGGGTACTCTTCTCTCTTTCCTCTATGCCTCCCTCTTCTTTTTCCCTTGTCACCCCTTTGCCGCTTCTCCTGCCCCACCCACACCAGCCTGCTAAAACAATAAAAGCATGGCCTTAAACACTCAAAGTGATATTCCATAACATGAAAGGGTTAAATTTGCCCCATAAGAGAACAAAAAGGGACATTTGTCAAGTCTATAAAACATTGATATCAAGTCTATAAAACTTGGCGGAGGTGTGGCAAGACGACCAGGTCGCCACCTTGCAGACCTGTTTCGCTGACGCATGGTGTTGGAAAGTCCAAGATGCAGCAATCACCTTGGTAGAGTGAGCAGTGACCCGGAAGGGCGGCTCCTTCCCATTGCAGACGTAGGCTTGTGTGAACGCCTGCCTGATCCAAAAGGGCTGGTCCCCACTCCCCACACCCTCCTGCCTGTCAACTATTGGTTAGAACTGCCTACACTACCGGAAAAGCAACCTCCCTACATCTGAGATCAACCCACCAGCCAAGGATGCAGCAGATTCGTCAGATTCCCAAAGAAATCAGTACAAGTCAAAGGGGTTTGCCTTCAGAGGGAGCACTACCTGATGAGGGAAAACTGTGGGGTGACAGCCGCTCTGGATCTGATCCTCAGTCCAGGAGAATAGTGAGGTAGTGCAGGAGCTGCCAAGCGACAATCCAGGGATGCAGCAGTGACCTCCGGCACTGCATAAGATGGTGCTTCCCCGTGCTGCTAGTGAGGAAGAGGGCTGAGCCACAGACCTTGCAAATGCGGCCACTCCGTCCCCTCCTCCCATCCTCCACTGTAAGACCCGAGCGGGCTGGATGCCATGCTCCCCCCGCCGGCATTGTAGGTGCGGCCAGTCCTCCCCTTTCTGAGTTCGCCAATAGACTGGCCGCATGGCCATTGACCACGCCCCCCTCATGACAGGGCCCCCTAAGGTCCCTGGCCCAGATGAGTAAATGCCTTATCCCTGTCAGCCAAAGTGCAATATGCTGGGCATATATCTGACTCATTCACAATATTTCAGGGGGCGCGCTAAGGCTACTCCTTATATCCAGTCTTATTTGTTTTAGCAATGTGCCTTAGTCCCTGTCCTTGCTCATACAACAGAAACCCGACATTAGAGGACTAGACCTAAGGGGATATTACCACAAAAAAACAACTATTTGCAGATTACATCTTCTTGACCATAACTGAACCTCATACCTCTCTTCTATCTATTTTTAAAATACTGAGAGAGTTCTCTGAGGTGTCTGGATTAATGATCACTTAAAAGAAAAGTCTTCTTGAAATATCTTGGTGTATACACACCTAATGGATACATGGGAATGGTATGAAATATCCTGGATAGGCTGAGTTAAGGCAGTTAAGATGTCTTTGGTTCCTAATGGTCTGATTTTTTTGTTCTTCTGGCAGCAAAACAGGTCAAGGCTTATGCCTGGTAGAAACAGGGTGCCCTTATTGGAAGTTAAAGATAGTTTAAATGCTTTCTTTATCAATAAGAAACTAACTAAGCATATTAAGAGATAGAAACAAACAGTTTATAAAAGTCTGGATGCCGTGGAATGAATATACCTGTCCAGCCTTAAACCCTAGAAGTCTCAGTTTGCTGTAAAATACCTCCCTCATGTCCTTTCCCTCCTTCTTATCCTTTCCCTTCCTCTCTTCTCCACTTCCTCTGCCCTCTCTGATGCTCTCTTCCATTTCTCTTTTATCTTTCAATTGTTCTGCCATATATAATTTAATGAAGGATTTGTAAATATCGTATATGTTATGTATTGTTATGTATTGCGGGCATCTGCCCACATGGCCTAAGCAATTTTATTGATGAAACTTGATAAAACTTTGATAAAAATAGCATATATTAGTTCTACTACTTTAGAATTTCCCGAACAAATGTTTTATCTTGTCTGCATACCACACCAGTGCCTCAACATTCTTTCAAATCCTGCACATCTTTCCCAACCTCCCATCCTACCTATGAAGGGACAGCAAGTCCTGCACTTACAGCCACATGTTTTGCAGCATATATTACAGTAGCCTTTCCCTGTGTGGATCTCCAAACAGTAAACACAGCTGTAAAGATTTTAGGCCATGCTAGGACTTACAGTTCCAGTAGGGACCACTAGGCCAATGAATGTGATCCAGTCTGAGGCTATAGAATTTCAAGGACAGATCAAGGGCTAGGATCTCTCGGCTGCGGGGGAGCAAGGCAAGAGGTGAAACTCAGGAGGCAGGCTTTAGATGAATTCTTAGTCAAACCAAGTCTCCTAGGTTGCCCTATCGTAAATCTGCCCCCGACCATGACAATCAAGTTTGTAGTAGGTAAAAAAAAACAAGATTTACATGATCTAAGACAGAAACGAGCCAATAAAAATGGAAGAAGACCTAAACCCAACCTGGCTATCTTGTCTCTGGAAAAGTCTAGGGGGGAGTCTAATTCACTTCTGCCCTCCAGCCAACAGAACAGATCTACTTTCCTTTTCCTGACAGGGCTCAGTCAGAATGAATGAATTGCAGTCACCGTCATTTACTCCAGAAGCATACAATGGCTTCTTTAGTTCCCCCATCTAATACTACATGATGGCAATGGGTTAGGATTCCTGGTTGAAGCAGGAAACAGAAACTTTTAATCCATATACAAAACTGGGATAGTCAGGAACCCGGGTGTTGTTCTGCTTTAAAGTTAGCTTTCGAGATAATTAAAAAACAGAGCATCAAATGATGGGGGGGTTGTGTACACTATAGTGATCACACTCCAGCAGTCAGGTGCTGCACTTTTGGGTTCTGTCTGGCTGGTTGTGTACAGTCGTATCAAACATGCCTCATACACTGCACATGCCCACCTACAGACTGGTACTAAGAGGAACTTTTCCCCTTCCATTGCTGAGACTAGAGGCATACGGGCAGAAGAACAGAGGTCCTGCATGCAAGCTGCAGGATGAGATATCTTACATCAGTACATTACCACAAGAGATAACAGGTGAGTATACGCTTTTGTTGATTAAGCCCAAACAGTCCAATTAAAGGCACTCTGCAGGCAAAATAAAAATGAATACTTACTTTTACTCTGTAAAGGTTCCCATGCAATGTGCTGTGGTGAGTAAAAGCATTCTTATACCTAGGTAATCCGGTGCTACCCAAATGTTTTCACCCAGGCATAGTGAGTTATTTACCTTTTGTACTGTGACAGCAAACGCTGCCATTACAACACTGTATAAATTAACGAGTGTAGTTAGTAAATGAAACAATACAAGCAGAACTTAAAAATCATTGTACAGTGCAATGAAGGATAATGGTGATTCATAAACAATAAAATCAATCATAATATAAAAGTATCAGTTTGAAAAAAGATTATTGTTGGGATGATTTCTTCCCTTCTCCTATACAATCAAGCTGCACTTTCTGTGCAAGCTGCGATTGCTCCAAGTGTCTGAAAAAAGGGGGTGCTCCCCTTGTTTTCTTCAAATCTGTGTTATTAAAACTACTGATCTTACTTATACCAGTATACTAAAAAAAAGGGCAATAACAGACAAGCAGAGCAGAGGTCAGCAATTATCGCCTTCACTACTACCAGGAAGTGCTGAATTGGCGGCCATTCGGCCAGGATACCCCCCCCCCCCCAAACAGTGAAGCAGATTAAGGGTGTGTTGGAATGCCAAAAGTTTGCATTGACTTGTGTGGTAGCAGCTAGCTAATAAATGGCTGCCAATTCAGCAGCAGAGCACTTCCTGCTAGCATCTACACTTGTTTTTTTCATCACAGCAGCCACATTACTAAATGTAAATATCTTGGTATGCCTGGGTAGGCTGGCCATAGGCAGATTGGTGGGCAGTACTTCCTTTGGGCCAACTAGGCTAAAAGCTTCCCTAGTCTTCACCCCATCCCCAGCATCCCTGTTCCTATCCTAACTATACCACCAGTCAAGAAACCTTAGCCCATGGTCTGCCTCGGTATCACTGCAGGGGGCCATGCCCACCCTTTCCACATTTTCTGCCCCTAACTAGATAATAATGTATCTGCCCCTCCACTGCTAAAACCTCAGTACAATCAATTTAGAAGTGGCGATATCCATCCCTTCCCATGATCTGTCCCTGCAATGCTATAGCCTCAGCCCTGATGTGCTTTTGTTCACTGGCCAGAAAGCACATTGGGGTAATAAGCCCCAGGTAATTTTTGGCCCCAGTCCTCCACTATACCTAGTTTTAAAGGACACTCCAAAAAAAAGTTGCAATAAAATTTGGTGCATAAAAGACTGTAAATACAGTTGCATCTTCTGCATTTGCAATTAAACTATTCCAGGAATAACAAACCCCCCCCCCATCTACTTGCTTTAATGTAAGAAAAAAACAGAAGCTCGACTCAGCAAAAGCACTTCTGAAAATCTCAACTCGGAAGTGTGAAGGCCTCCTCTCGGCCTCGTCGTGTCATACAAAGATGCAATATTAATTAGTGCTCTCACTTACAAACACAAGTGTTAAAAACCCCACAAGCTGCTCCATTACAGTAAATACCAGCTCAACGAAATCTGATCCTTGTCTCCCAAAAATCTAATTTAAAATCCTTTGCCGGCACAGTAAGACAGATTGCATAGTCTGTGTTAACCCCTGGCGCACTGAAGCTACGATCTCCAGCAAATTCACAAGAACATGTGATTAAATGGATCGGCAGTATAATTTCAATTCAAGAGAGCTGCTGGGGAAAGGCGTTAGAATGTCTTTACTGCTCAAGTCGACAGAAGAAGCCATAAATCTTGACATAGATGGAACACAGCAAGCAGAACAGACTAATGACACGTAGGATGGGGAGAGAGGAGGCACCTGACTAAGACTCGGGGTAGCAGCCTGATTTGTTTCTAGGCCTTAATTCATTTTACAGTATGTACAAACTAAACTATTACAATTGTAATTAACAGTAAGTGTATACTCCAATTACGTCGACTATAATTATCTCTAAATACTAACACAGCATACCAATTAAAATACTGAGACTGTTTCTGGTCTGCAACTATGAAACAAATTCAGAACACACTCTGAATCGTTTCCAAGTAGGCCCAGTGTCATGAATACAAGGCACGTCTTTCTACTTTTACTTACCCCTGTCATCCAGCTGCTAGAGGAAAAGTTACAAGTATTTACTTATTTATATAGCACTGACATATGCTGCAGAGCTTTACAGAGTACAGTTGTAGCAATCCCACTGGGTCTGTCCCTCTAAGGAGTTCACAATCTAACACATACTGTACACACAATTTATTCAGTATAGACACTAGAATATTTTTAGGCTGTAAAAGGAAACTTGTATTACATACTGCATCTGTGCCTGTGATAGTCGGGTGTGTGCAATCTGTTGGGATCCAAATGTGTTTAATACTATCAGAACGCAATTTACGTGTCGCTTACTACGAAATAGGGTATAAAACAGTGAAAAACATGTAAGCCACATAAATGAAGTGAATTAATGATACTTAGCTGCTAAGGTTATAACCAGGCTACTGTTTTGGCAGCATCCTTCTGCAACAACACTATTAACATTTGAATGCCAACATAAATATATCAGAATTAATGGCAGCCTTTAAGCTGGCCATATACTAAGGAACGTTTTTGAGCAATCACTAAACAGCCAAAAGATAGGTAGATAAATATACCAAATCATTTTATATTAAGATTGTCCGCTGACTGCTCAATGCACATTTTATAAAAACTCTGGCATGTAACATTGCTGGATATTTCCATGGATCTGCGGGTCAGAAAATGAAGAGGAAAGTGACATCCAGAAGCGGGACTTTGCGGGCCAGTTGGATAAACTATTAGCTCATCTCGCCCCCAAAATCCCGACTCTGAATCCACAATGATTTCACTGGCCTTTTTAAAGTATAGCCAGCATAAAAAATATATGTATCTTAATACACACACTAAAAGCAAGATAGGTTAATTAGTTACTATTTTTTTATATATACTAAACATATATATAAATAGATAGATAGATAGATAGATAGATAGATAGATAGATAGATAGAGGGTTTTTTTTCACTACAAAGGGAAATAAATCCATCACATTATCAAACACAATCTTTGATACACATTTGTTTGTTAACCCTTTCAGAGAGTTTAGAGCAGAGTTCAACAGTTCACCAGTTCGGCAGCAAATGCATATTTCTAATACATGCACAGAAGGAGACTTTACAGCGTTAATGGTGGAATGAGAAGCATACAATTCAAGTTCCTTCCAAATGTAGCTGTCAACCCGTATGTTGTTAGCTTTGGCTTGGCTCATGGATTGCAGGCGCCTCGGCCGCTACCCAAAAAAAGTAACAACCGGTAAAATAATTGGATCATATAAAATATATAGCAAATTGTTCTTTTTAATCTGCTCCATAAAAGTGTATAAAATATTCTCAGTTTTAGAAACACTTGTAAAACATAGCCTAAACAGGATCACAGCATATAGGGCTATAGAAAGATCAGTAACAGCATGAAATGTGGATGTAATATTTTTATAGACCCTCTGTTGCTAGTGAGGTTTAATAGAACAAGTTCTGTGACTAAATTGCCTTGTAAGGAAATGAACAATAAGTGTAGATTAATAACTTGTTCGGTGCAAAGTGAGAGACATGATTATAATACATTTTATAACACATACTTCTGATAAGTAAATATTTTTGGTGTAAAAATATTGCGGTTTTAGGAACTTAGAATGGTAAAGGATTTTTATAATTCCAGGGACATCTGCAAACCAAAGTTAAAAAAATACCAACAAGCCATCAACTAGTAAGTTTTGGCTTGACTATTTTTCAACAATTTTTAAGTCACTAGTCTTTCCGTAGTATTAAATATACTCTATATTTTATTCTGCCTTCAATTTGCAGAGTTCTGTTAAAACTGATGGGTGCCTATCCAGCCATCTGTACACTCCCAGTATCAAGGGATCATACTCGAGGCCAAAAAAGAGCAGTAAAATATCAAAGTGCTAGTGGTAAATAAAATGTGTTATACATGCACATGTACATAAACACAAGCTGCTGATTAGTATCTCTATTAGAGGTACACAATGGACCTTTGTCTTAGTCTAAAGCAGCCCAAACCCTTCACAGCACTCGTGACACAGGTTTTATGACTCTGGGCCATGGCTGTCTATTTTAACCTAAATTGCATTTTACCTGTTAACCCGTTATCTGACATAATCAAGCCATTTAAGACCCTGTAATGGCATTTTCATGTATCTGCAGACTTTCCTTTGCAAAGAACGCAAAAAAGCAATGTTCATTCCTAGTGGGCGTGTCAGATCTTTTTAAAAAGGTTTGCAACTCTGTAAAATAATTTAAACTTGCATAGTTCACATTGTTATGCTTTTTAATAGACCTTCTAACGTTATCCTACGACTGGCCACACACTTGAAGATTTGGATCAAGGGGATTACTAATAAGTATAACCAATAATAAACCAGTAATACCAATAACTATGTAGCATGTGGGTTTACCTTTCTATTTTCTAATGAACTGGGTGGCATATATCAGTTGTAAATCACCTAAAATGTGCTACAAATAAACAAAACAGACATTCAAATAAACAAAACAAACATTCAAGGTCTATGAAAAATACAAAATGTGCAAAGGTTATATCACCTTTTGAAGCTTAACAGCACGGCACCCGCCCAGGTGAAAATCCTGGGTGCTCCACTGAGCTTGCAGCCACGCCACATACCAGCAGATAGGATCTTGTTTACCGCTGGTTGGGAAACACCGATTTTGGCAATAAGAGGGGCCTATAGCACGTTATATTTACTGGTAACTAGTCTTTACACCCCGCATGATTTTTATGTGACATACTAAATCATCTTTACCAATAACTTTGTAGTGTGATGGCCAATCTGATTATATATCATTATACTACATCGTCCTTGGTCATTTTTTTAAATATTCTAAATCTACATGGTGTAGGACCAGCCTAACGGTTGCAGGACAGTATCCACTTTTGGTGGGTGTGTCTTTTTAAACAATCACACCATGCTTTTGTTTCTCCGACAAAGGCCTTCGCTCATTTTTAGGGCTTTTGTTTTTTACTAGGAAGAGTTTGTTCACAGCCAGACATTCATTGTGCCATTTCAAATATGTAACACATTTTGATTATTTGTGACAAAGAAGTATGCAATTTGTGAAGAAAGGGGATTCATTTTTAAAATCCCCAGATTTTTGAGGTCTTTTTGTACTGTAAAGTTAACTATTTCATTCTACCACATGCCTATACACAAACTAATAAAAAATAATGTATACCGTTGCTAGTGGATTTTTTTTCCTTTTAAAAAGGCACCTCTTATTTTTGCAAAGGCTTTGCAATTTGATCAGTAAGGTTAACACATATATTCACATATGCATTTGAATATTGTAAATCTTTCATTTAAAACACCTTTAGCTACTAGGTCTATTGTCAGTTGCCCTTGTTGTGTCACAAGTGGACATATGTTCATTTTCTATGGATCCATTGTATGTGAGTTGGGTTACCTGAGAGTCTTATATTAAGAGACCTAAAAAAACTTCTTTATATAACTATTCTAGGACAGTGTTCATCCCTAATGTAATCCTTTCTGCGTACCCCAGGACAGAAATTTGCACTTGCAAGGCGTATTATTATATGCCTTGCAGTGTGTTCAAGGAATTAACCTGTTGATGCCCACATAGGGCCATAAGATTTAAAACAGCATTTTCAAAACTATTACAGGACAGCAGACATCGCTAGTGGGTGTGTCCGAATATTTCAAACCAGACCAGTACAGCACGCACTTTTACCATAAAACGTATGTGCAATCACTTTGATTCTACCCTGTACAATGTGCTTACAAAGTTAACCTGTTATTAGTCACATGATTGATTGAAAACGCATACTGCTTTTTGGTACCTTATTCATTACTGGTGGGTGTGTCAGCTGAATAAAAAAAGGGATCCACGTAAATTGCCACTTTTAAAAAACATAACCCCTTTTTAAATATGCTGAAATGCCCATAAGTAATGAATAGGGTTTTAATGTAGTGGTATGAACAGGTTAACTTTTTGGGCACATTTGAGAACCTTATTTTACAGTTATTGTAGTATAATGTGTTTTAAATCACTAATAGCCAAAAACATTAACGTTAATGTTTTCAAATAATTCATAGCCTTCCATATAGGTCCTTTATGGAACTCCTTTTTTTTATTTTACTTTAACGGTCACTCATTACTGGTGGGTGTGTCACCTCATCTAAAAAAATGGAGACATCATGGAAAAATGTATATGGTTTTACGATTCTCAGAAAAGTTAACCCTTAAAATCGCCTATTAGCATACCTTCCCCTAGATTATAGTCAGTCTTTGTTTGGGGTGTCAGGCTTTCTAGGAGTTGTATGGCTTACTTAATTCTTTCTTATTAAATTTAAAAAAAAAAAACATTTATAATAAGTACTTTGCTCAGAAAATACTAATTCATGGTCACAAACTTTTTTTTTTTTACATTCAGTTTTCCAGGAAAATTACCCCAGTGGGTGTGTCAGAATATTTGAAACGCGCATGCCATTTTCTTATATAAAAATGATGGCCCTATACATTCCATGCTTTGAAAAGTTAACTTCTTTGTTGCCAGTTAAAATCAAAAACACTTTTTTTTCAACCAATTCTACAAATTATTTGAAACTACATTTTTCTTGCACAATAACCATTCTTAGTGGGTGTGTCAGCTGAACACAAAGGTGCTTGTCGTGCCTTTTCTTTTCTTAGCGTTTGCACTGTAAAATTAGGTGATCTGCATTGGCGCCACAACTTTAACATTACACAGGCACATGTGTCATTTAATAACAAGAACTGTACTTTTTTTTTTTTTTTTTTACGTCAAACAGCAACTCTTTCTACAACTTTTGCCACCTAGACGAGCCCACACAGCACAATAAAGCTCACAGTGAGAGGGCATGACAGTGCCAAACTGCAGGTAGGGGGAATAATAAAGGAAGCTGGGCTGATCAGCTGGGATCTGTTGCTCTAGCAGGCAGCCGGTACAATACAGCTGAATGGCAGACACTGTCACTGGCCCTTGTGACTACAGGTAATTAATCCTTTGTCTCTATGCCATAGGCAGGGGTGATCTGATGAAGGATACAGCCAGTGCTCAGTATGCAGCCAGCAAAGGTCAGATCATAGCTCCCAGGCTAGGGATACTGTGTCCCTGACCCCAGCCCCAGCCAGCACCTGCAGATCAGGGAGCACAGCATGCATTGTGTGCCAGTGTCCTGGCTGCAGTCTGTCTGATGGATATAAATCAGGACAAAAGAAAAGGAACTTACAGTGCCTGTGGAGATCCAGGGAGGAGAAGGCGCAGCTCTGGCTGCTGTCATTGCCTGTGTAGGGTTGTTGGAGCCCTCTGCTTCTTCCCTGGGCGAATCCTGACTCATTACACAAAGATCACATTGCCAGGCAGGCTTCTCTAACATTTCTTCATCATCATTATGGTCACGCCACCAGAGGCCAGATCAGGGGGGAGAAACACAATCCAGGCGATCCAGAAAAAAAAAAGTGATTGTTACAAGGTCTAATCAGCGCTTTATGACCCCAATGCCAAGTGCCCTTTAAATGTAGCAGTGCGCCTCCAAGAAGCTTGCAAATCAAGCTGCCGAGCGAGTTTGCTGCAATGCAAAAAAGAGCCCTAAAGTGGTTCTGAATATGGGGCTGTGCTGAAGTCCAGATCCTCTGAAAATTATTTTCCTAGAAACTACCTCCAAATATAGTAACAGGGAAGGGGCATTCCTAGAAATTCGGGAGACGTCAGAGAGAAGCTGATCTCTTGCCTTCCCCGCGGCTGCCTGCAGGGGGCCCCAGCGAGCATCGCCCTGACCGGCAGCCCACATGCCTTCCGCATCAGATAATGGAGAGACGCTGCGAGCCGCCCGCCCGGAGAGCGCTGCAACCTGCACGCTACATCCGGGACAACCGGGCCCGCCGGGAGCCAATCAGCTGCGCGCACTGCACCACATGCAGCGCTGCCTCGCCCGCTCACCTCGCTAGTGGACGCTCTGTATAGGGGCTCGGGAACCTACCATCAGATACATGGGGCTCGGGAACCTGCCAGCAGATACATGGGGCTCGGGAACCTGCCAGCAGATACATGGGGCTCGGGAACATGGCAGCAGATACACGGGGCTCGGGAACCTGGCAGCAGATACACGGGGCTCGGGAACCTACCAGCAGATACACGGGGCTCAGGAACCTGCCAGCAGATACATGGGGCTCGGGAACCTGGCAGCAGATACACGGGGCTCGGGAACCTGGCAGCAGATACATGGGGCTCGGGAACATGGCAGCAGATACACGGGGCTCGGGAACCTGCCAGCAGATACATGGGGCTCGGGAACATGGCAGCAGATACACGGGGCTCGGGAACCTGGCAGCAGATACACGGGGCTCGGGAACCTACCAGCAGATACACGGGGCTCAGGAACCTGCCAGCAGATACATGGGGCTCGGGAACCTGGCAGCAGATACACGGGGCTCGGGAACCTGGCAGCAGATACATGGGGCTCGGGAACCTACCAGCAGATACACGGGGCTCAGGAACCTGCCAGCAGATACATGGGGCTCGGGACCCTGGCAGCAGATACACGGGGCTCGGGAACCTGGCAGCAGATACATGGGGCTCGGGAACCTACCAGCAGATACACGGGGCTCAGGAACCTGCCAGCAGATACATGGGGCTCGGGAACCTGGCAGCAGATACAGGGGGCTCGGGAACCTACCAGCAGATACATGGGGCTCGGGAACCTACCATCAGATACATGGGGCTCGGGAACCTGCCAGCAGATACATGGGGCTCGGGAACCTGGCAGCAGATACAGGGGGCTCGGGAACCTACCAGCAGATACATGGGGCTCGGGAACCTACCAGCAGATACACGGGGCTCGGGAACCTACCAGCAGATACACGGGGCTCGGGAACCTACCAGCAGATACACGGGGCTCGGGAACCTAGCAGCAGATACAAGGGGCTCGGGAACCTGCCATCAGGTACATGGGGCTCGGGAACCTACCAGCAGATACACGGGGCTCGGGAACCTTCCAGCAGATACATGGGGCTCGGGAACCTACCAGCAGATACTCGGGAACCTACCAGCAGATACACGGGGCTCGGGAACCTACCAGCAGATACACGGGGCTCGGGAACCTACCAGCAGATACACGGGGCTCGGGAACCTACCAGCAGATACACGGGACTCGGGAACCTACCAGCAGATACACGGGGCTCGGGAACCTACCAGCAGATACACGGGGCTCGGGAACCTACCAGCAGATACATGGGGCTCGGGAACCTACCAGCAGATACTCGGGAACCTACCAGCAGATACATGGGGCTCGGGAACCTACCAGCAGATACTCAGGAACCTACCAGCAGATACACGGGGCTCGGGAACCTACCAGCAGATACATGGGGCTCGGGAACCTACCAGCAGATACTCGGGAACCTACCAGCAGATACACGGGGCTTGGGAACCTACCAGCAGATACATGGGGCTCGGGAACCTACCAGCAGATACTCAGGAACCTACCAGCAGATACACGGGGCTCGGGAACCTGCCAGCAGATACATGGGGCTCAGGAACCTACCAGCAGATACTCGGGAACCTACCAGCAGATACATGGGGCTCGGGAACCTACCAGCAGATACATGGGGCTCAGGAACCTACCAGCAGATACACGGGGCTCGGGAACCTACCAGCAGATACACGGGGCTCGGGAACCTACCAGCAGATACACGGGGCTCGGGAACCTACCGGCAGATACACGGGGCTCAGGAACCTGCCAGCAGATATATGGGACTCGGGAACCTGCCAGCAGATATATGGGGCTCGGGAACCTGCCAGCAGATATATGGGGCTCGGGAACCTGCCAGCAGATACATGGGGCTCGGGATCCTGCCAGCAGATACTCGGGAACCTACCAGCAGATACATGGGGCTCGGGAACCTACCAGCAGATACATGGGGCTCGGGAACCTGCCAGCAGATATATGGGGCTCGGGAACCTGCCAGCAGATACATGGGGCTCGGGATCCTGCCAGCAGATACTCGGGAACCTACCAGCAGATACATGGGGCTCGGGAACCTACCAGCAGATACACGGGGCTCGGGAACCTACCAGCAGATACATGGGGCTCGGGAACCTACCAGCAGATACACGGGGCTCGGGAACCTGCCAGCAGATACATGGGCTCGGGAACCTACCAGAAGATACTCGGGAACCTACCAGCAGATACACGGGGCTCAGGAACCTGCCAGCAGATACATGGGGCTCGGGAACCTACCAGCAGATACTCGGGAACCTACCAGCAGATACATGGGGCTCGGGAACCTACCAGCAGATACATGGGGCTCAGGAACCTGCCAGCAGATACACGGGGCTCGGGAACCTACCAGCAGATACACGGGGCTCGGAAACCTACCAGCAGATACATGGGGCTCGGGAACCTGCCAGCAGATACACGGGGCTCGGGAACCTGCCAGCAGATACACGGGGCTCGGGAACCTGCCAGCAGATACACGGGGCTCGGGAACCTACCAGCAGATACATGGGGCTCGAGAACCTACCAGCAGATACACTGGGCTCGGAAACCTGCCAGCAGATACACGGGGCTCGGGAACCTACCAGCAGATACATGGGGCTCGGGAACCTACCAGCAGATACATGGTGCTCGGGAACCTGCCAGCAGATACATGGGGCTCGGGAACCTGCCAGCAGATACTCGGGAACCTACCAGCAGATACACGGGGCTCGGGAACCTACCAGCAGATACATGGGGCTCAGGAACCTACCAGCAGATACATGGTGCTCGGGAACCTACCAGCAGATACTCGGGAACCTACCAGCAGATACACGGGGCTCGGGAACCTACCAGCAGATACACGGGGCTCGGGAACCTACCAGCAGATACATGGTGCTCGGGAACCTACCAGCAGATACACGGGGCTCAGGAACCTACCAGCAGATACACAGGGCTCGGGAACCTACCAGCAGATACACGGGGCTCAGGAACCTACCAGCAGATACACAGGGCTCGGGAACCTACCAGCAGATACATGGGGCTCGGGAACCTACCAGCAGATACATGGGGCTCAGGAACCTACCAGCAGATACACGGGGCTCGGGAACCTACCAGCAGATACACGGGGCTCGGGAACCTACCAGCAGATACATGGGGCTCGGGAACCTACCAGCAGATACACGGGGCTCGGGAACCTGCCAGCAGATACATGGGGCTCGGGAACCTACCAGAAGATACTCGGGAACCTACCAGCAGATACACGGGGCTAGGGAACCTGCCAGCAGATACATGGGGTTCGGGAACCTACCAGCAGATACTCGGGAACCTACCAGCAGATACATGGGGCTCAGGAACCTGCCAGCAGATACACGGGGCTCGGGAACCTACCAGCAGATACACGGGGCTCGGGAACCTACCAGCAGATACTCGGGAACCTACCAGCAGATACATGGGGCTCGGGAACCTGCCAGCAGATACACAGGGCTCGGGAACCTACCAGCAGATACATGGGGCTCGAGAACCTACCAGCAGATACACTGGGCTCGGAAACCTGCCAGCAGATACACGGGGCTCGGGAACCTACCAGCAGATACATGGGGCTCGGGAACCTACCAGCAGATACATGGTGCTCGGGAACCTGCCAGCAGATACATGGGGCTCGGGAACCTGCCAGCAGATACTCGGGAACCTACCAGCAGATACACGGGGCTCGGGAACCTACCAGCAGATACATGGGGCTCAGGAACCTACCAGCAGATACACGGGGCTCGGGAACCTACCAGCAGATACTCGGGAACCTACCAGCAGATACACGGGGCTCGGGAACCTACCAGCAGATACATGGGGCTCGGGAACCTACCAGCAGATACACGGGGCTCGGGAACCTACCAGCAGATACACGGGGCTCGGGAACCTACCAGCAGATACTCTGGAACCTACCAGCAGATACACGGGGCTCGGGAACCTGCCAGCAGATACATGGGGCTCGGGAACCTACCAGCAGATACACGGGGCTCGGGAACCTGCCAGCAGATACATGGGGCTCGGGAACCTACCAGCAGATACATGGGGCTCGGGAACCTACCAGCAGATACACGGGGCTCGGGAACCTACCAGCAGATACACGGGCTCGGGAACCTACCAGCAGATACTCGGGAACCTACCAGCAGATACACGGGACTCGGGAACCTACCAGCAGATACATGGGGCTCGGGAACCTGCCAGCAGATACACGGGGCTCGGGAACCTACCAGCAGATACATGGGGCTCGAGAACCTACCAGCAGATACACGGGGCTCGGAAACCTGCCAGCAGATACACGGGGCTCGGGAACCTACCAGCAGATACATGGGGCTCGGAAACCTACCAGCAGATACACGGTGCTCGGGAACCTGCCAGCAGATACATGGGGCTCGGGAACCTGCCAGCAGATACTCGGGAACCTACCAGCAGATACACGGGGCTCGGGAACCTACCAGCAGATACATGGGGCTCAGGAACCTACCAGCAGATACATGGTGCTCGGGAACCTACCAGCAGATACACGGGGCTCGGGAACCTACCAGCAGATACACGGGGCTCGGGAACCTACCAGCAGATACACGGGGCTCGGGAACCTACCAGCAGATACGCGGGGCTCAGGAACCTACCAGCAGATACACAGGGCTCGGGAACCTACCAGCAGATACACGAGGCTCGGGAACCTACCAGCAGATACACGGGGCTCCTGCTGTTGCTGTAGAACTAATCACTAGCCCTAAAACTGAGTGCTGCTCAGGCTGCCATGTCTCATTCCTTGCCAGCTTGCTCGTCCCAGGTCTGCTTTACTGAAGCCAGGGGCCCGAGTGCAGACATTACACAGGGCCCAGACAGTCATTTGTCTCATAAAGCGAAGCTAAAGTCTAAACAGACTCTTGATCTGTTTCCTAACTTTCTCAGGGAGCATTCTGATATCTGCAATATGTAATGATGCAGAAATCTCCATGCTGGCTTACTATAAAGTTAGGGCTCAGGGGACATGTGCCCCTGGGCTTCCACCATTTGCCCTGCAAAAGTGCCTCCACCAACTTTGGGGCTATAGTAGTTGGGGGTACCAGGACTTTGCGGTGCTGCTGCTTAGCCTGGTTGGCCCTGATCCACATGCCCTCGTAGGAGTGTATACCTGAGGATCTTGCCTTTCCAACCTAGGTCTGGAGAGCCAGCATTCGGAAGGCACCCCGGTGCCCACTCTACCCCATTAAGAATTCATATCGTAATTCCCACATACTCCTCTACCTGACTACCACCTACCTATGCATTAAATATGCATGGCAAGCAGCTATGATTGGGCGAGAGCCCGCGCATGTGCTGTAGAACTGAGGAAATGTGAGTTTGTATGGGTCATCTAAGGGGGTTCCAAACAGTGAAGCATCCCAAAACCCCACATTAACAATGACACAGCATAGAGTCTATATATATATATATATATATCTTTGTGGGGGCATCCCAATTTGGGATGTCCCATTGTGGGAAATCTCCTGGGTCATGTATACTCATGTAGCTGGGATCCCGCCATGTATGCACAGGGGCATGGCTGCATCCTCCACACCTCTATCTGAGGCCCAGCCAATGGCTCACTCTAGTACATGCGCTATGAGATCTCTGTAAAGCTGAGTTTACAGACGATCTGGGTGATTTCATACACTGGGACAGGAAGAACAAATCCTGGGATAGTGAAAATTCTGCATTGTGTTCCTCTTTATAGGGTCTGTCCAGGCAACACAACAAAAAATCTATACTCCTTTTTTGTACCCTGTAGCTTTGCATTCTACTTTGGTGTGATAAAACCGGGTGCCAAGATCAAGTCTGCCAGTGTGCAGGCCCGGCCTCCAGTCATCTGTGTTTGCTGAGGCCTTGCACATCCCCTCCATTGCAGTGTATGGATCACTGTGACTGATGTGAAGGGGCGGCTGCTGGCCGAAAGAGTGCTGATGAATGGAGGTCAGGCCTGCACGCTGGGGAACTTACTCTTGACGCCCGGTAAGTTTTAATCACATCGGAAAAAAAATTGAAGAGGATCAAGAGCCAGAGTGATTATCCTGGTTTGACATGCTCCCCTGTGTAACTAAAAGGAAAGCTGTGTATTCTTACCTTGTCGTTGTTCCCAAGCCCCATATGCCCGCGTCCTCCAATCACCTTTCTATGCTATGCATATTAGCAGCATTGAAAACGTTATTGGGGGGCATCTTGCAGCGCTTCTCTCTGGCAGTGCGTTTATGTTCTGGTCATTCTGATGGCAGAAGCCTTAGTAATGGCGTCTAATTCACACATATGCCAGCCAGATAAGTAAACACAGCATTACCAGGGGAGTTTCCCACATTGGGGCATTCTAAACCTGGGGGCCCTATAAAGTGGGAGACCACGATCGTACTCTAGGCCGGTGTTTGCTCTTTTTTAACAGCACGAATGCCCAGTCAGCCAGCAGCAGTGCTGGAGCTGTGTAGTGATTTGCTACCAGTCAGTGCCGCAGTTTGCCTGGTGGTAACCTTCACAAAATAAATACCGGACTCCATGTGCCTTACTTGTGCCATGCAGTCTTGTAGTGGGCATCAGTCATCATCCATTGGGATGCCCCGCAGCGCAGCCCAACAAGCCCGATACTGAGTTACACTCTCAGGTGGTGTTCTTTTCTGGCTGTGTGTATCCCAATACAGCGATCTCACAGAACAGGAAGCAGCCAATCAGTGTGCTTGCTCCATTCAGCTTCTGCTAGACACTGATGAGTGAGCTGAATGGAGTGGAGTGTGCCACCGGATACATCTCCTCTGGCCTCTAGCTGAGAGGCATATTCAGGCCTGCCCTTAACAAATGCCCGGGGCAGGTATGCACCCAACTAAAGGTATATCTGGAATGTGGCCCACATGTGGCAATCAGCAGGGTTTAAAACATTTGGTTACCCTAAATCCCAAACATACAGAAACTGACACACTCTAGCCTGGCGCACCAAGCAAAGGGACTGACGTGAGCTATCTTCAGAGGGAGATCACCAGAGGATGTCAGGTGCCTTCAGAGAAGCCAGTGAGGCAGCCACCACTGGAAGACAGTGGATATTAGAATTGTGCCCCCAACCTGTGATTTACTTATCAGCATTGCGTTTCCAAGTTTCTTACATTCCTGTGGCTAAAGTAAGAGTGTCTTTCTTGGCCTGGTGTGTTGCTTTTGCCCAGAAAACCCAGAATCCTTCCACTGTAGGTGAGCTCATCAGCAGCTTTGGCAAAATCCAGCAGCAGTAATGACCTCCCTAGTTGAGAATGCTGCCAGTAACTTTTTATCTATTAGAACACAAGATTGTGATCCCCTTAGCAAGCCAGTTGCAGGACATTTCTGCCGGGTACACCAAACATACTAGCTTGTGTATGTTGGCAACAAACACATTTTGAAAATTTCTTTTATAAAACCAAGTTGCAAAGAAATGTTAAAAAACATAAGCTCAGAACCTTGAAGACATAGAAACTTTTAAAAATGCAGTTAAAAGTGGAGCTTTCCTTTTTAAGCTTTAAGTCTGTTCCAAGGGTAGCGGGGCCGACAGTTTACTTACCAGCAGCAGCAGGTGGCTTCTCAATACCCCCTGCCTGATTACTCGCACCCCCTTTTCTTGGCCCAAGAGGTGTGGAACATCTCGGGTAAAAAGGCTAGCAAGTTACCAGGGCTGGGGGCCATAGTAACCGGATTGGAGGAGGGGTTCCTTCTTGTTTTTCATTAAAAAAAAAAAAAAAGAGATTGCATGCTTTCATTCATTCAGTGTTGGCATAAAGATGAAGTTTGTATGTGCCCGCTTGTTCGTGGCCCCACAAAGAATACAGGTCCTCAGCTGAATTGCCTCAACAAGTGAAACATTCATGCAGGTAATCCTACAGAATTTGTATCTGCCAGTGCTGAATCGGCACTACATCTTGTACGGTTACAATTCTGATAGGAATCGTAATTAAACCTTATATCTTATATGTTTCCCCCACCCTGTACATATAGATTGCCCACATTAAAAATCATCCTGTCTGCATCTACTGCATGTTCTGAGCCTTTAAACATCCAAGATGGCAGCATATGGAGTCTTAGGCTGTCTGCAAACAGGAAGTGTCTTCTTTCCTTGCCACTCTGCATTCTGGGATTGCTGTCCTTTTTCCTGACCCCAGCTCTGCTCTATCTGTGCAAAGCACAGCTATTACTGCTATTACCCTGTACGTTTGCCCCCTCTCCTCTCCTCAGTATGTGATGCTTCTGAGGCAAGATGGCGGCGCCCGGGAGTGCTGAACAGACTTGCAGCCCAGTGGGGGAAAGAATAATAAGTAAGTGAATAAAAATGTAAGCTATAATAATTTTAGATGCTGGGGAATCGTTTTTAAGGATTTGGACTTTTCATTAAATGATGCTGAAGGTCCAGTTTAAAAACTCGGATCATGTAGCCTGGCCCTAAGGTCATAACTAAAATCATGCTACTGAGCAGTTTAACCTCTCTTGGCAGTCTCTTTATTTGCAGCAGACTGAAGTCAATATGCTGCAAATGACTTCATTGCTAACAGCTGGTTAAATCATTCAGCAGCAAGAGATTAATGCTAGCTCACACTTATTTTATAAAAGAGGTAGCGTTGTTTTTTGTTGCCTGTTACGCCACTGGGAACGTTTATTCTCTCGCTGTTTTTTTTTCACCAGGTCCTGGACTGTGGTAACACAAAATCTAGAATTCCTGAGTCATCGGTCTTTGTAACAAACCTCAGATCACATAAAAACAAATATAACCGCCAAAAGATAATGAATGCATTTCCCTTTGATGATTGTGCTGCTACCTTAGTCATTGTCTAGGCAGTAAAATCGAACACTGGCCTGGCCAGGACATAGCAAGCTGCTACCATTGCAGTGAATACAGGGGCATGACGGGGAGGCCGATTCATCAATAGCGCCAGGTAGCGACAGATGAGCGACTGTAGCGTGATTTTTTCAGCGCCAGCCAGTATTCGCTGTGCTTGGCCGGCATTAGCTTGATGACAGCGACTCAGTCGGTGTGCGGTAATGTTGAATACGGGCTGGGGGGTCGCTGTTTCACAGGTCCAGCGTTGTATGTGAGCGCCTGACAACGAATGGCCAGAGCGAACGGCTAGCTTCATATTCATCAAAAAATCACGATCCGAATGTGCTGTCGCTGTCCATTCCTTGTTTAAACCCCAGAGCGCTGGCGGCGATCTGTATTAACTAGTTTTTAACCCCTAAACAACCATATTTTTTTAATGTAACATTATACATGTTTTTAGAATCATTTTGTAATATGAATACATTAATCTCAGACCTGTTAGATCAATTCTGCACATATTTTTTTTTTTTTTTTTTGACTTAAAAATAAATCCTAACATTGCAGAAGTGTTCTCCGATTTTTTGACATTAAAAAAAAAAAAAAAAAAAATATTACCAATTAATTATGATTAATTATAGATTGCTCCATTGAAATGCATTGGACATCGCCAGGGAGCGACAGCTCATACCTGGCGCTGTGAGGGAATTTGCAGCGGCGCTGTTCGGTCCAGGCGGCTTCATGATGAATGCCGCGCTAGCCGTCGCTCTCGCCGGCGCTAGCCTCATTTTGCTTGATAAATGCGTCATTGTGACCGCCGCCGGGCGTACTTGAGTCGGTAGTCGCCGTTAGCTGCCGCTACCTGGCGCTCGTCAGACACTACCTGGCGCTATCGCTTGATGAATAAGGGCCATAGTCACTGTGGCACATGGTGGGGGGCAGGCAAGATTTAGAGAACCAGACTAGGAGCTATTGCCTGCTGGAGACTGAAGGTGAGTATGATTTTTTAAATTTTACTGCCTGACTAGTGATCAAGGGACAGGACACATTTACATTCAACTGTTGGCAGTAAAAACTATACTACATTAAGTGGACAATTGGAATTTATTTTCTCAGTGTCCCCACAGAGAGCAGCTAGTGATTGGTTTTATCAGTAATGAAGCAGAAGTTAGTGTAACCAGTCCAGTGTGCTTATTACCTAACAACTTTAACCTACTGCAGCTTACTGCAAGACCATTGCAGTAGCCCTTTGTTTGAATCACTTTATGTGAAGACCTATAAAGTTAGGCATCCAATGGGCACTAAGGAAATGGACACCATTGACTCCAGTATTTCACCCTGGCGAAGTGGCGATATGCCACGCAACGCGTCGGTGGCAGGCCGCTGTTGGGGGACCCTGACTCCATGTATCTGGTGATGTAATTTTATGTTCATTCCTGTATATGACATTCTTTATGGCAATCACATTGGTATATGTTGAACACTTGTGGATTTATCTTTTGAACACTTTGGAGTTATTATCTCACACATATATTTGAAAGTCGTGTTTTTGTAGTATTTTATTTTGCAATATTTGCATTTTTGCACCATGCACTGACACACTTTATATAAATCACATTTTGCACACAGCAGCTTTATATATCTGCTGACTGTATTTAGTATATACTTTGTTTTCTTTCTCTTTTAGTACATTTTTTCTACATCTGCACATATTAACTATTCTTGTTTTTTCTATATGCCATATTTATATTTTGAATGGATTAATTTGGATTATTTATTAAGTTGTTTATTTATTTATTTAATTATGGGATGAACTGTTGAACTTATAATTATAAGAGAGTCAATTTAGGGATTAATATTCCCCCCCAGCGCATTGCATGTGTTTATGTTTTTTTAATGAGTTATTTATGTTGTTTGTAAATAGTTTTTAAGGATGATTCAATAAATTTACACATTTTTATACATGTTTTGACTATCTTAGTAGCAAATTTTTGTGTGTGCGGCAGATTTGTAGGGGCTGTGGGACTAGTCTAGGGTCCCTTTGCTAATAGACCATTGACTCCAGTGGACGAGCTTGGAAACATTAATGGACAGCACCCAACACAGCTCACAGAGGGGCATATGCCATCATAAACTGTTGTCGTAGACTGTTGTGCCCCCCCCCCCCACTTACCATGTGCTGTGCGGGGGGGGGGAGAACTGTCATTTTTGACTGGACTTCATCTTTAAAACAAACCAATGCCCATTTGAGAATATTACCTGCCCTCTTAATTCCAGGGAATTAACCCTACCCTTTTCCAGACATTTTTGAAACTCATTTTGAATGTTGGACACAATTACAGATGACCCTTTCTAAAATTCCATGCACTCATTAGTAATTTCTCGATTACAGAAAAAAAAAGTCCACTCCAATGATTTCCTCTTACAGTTCCTTCTGTCTGCCTTTGTAATAATAAATCGTCTTTTTTGAAGTGGCCTGTGTAGTTAGTGCTCACATTGAGGTTTATGGCCTCTGTACACAGGAACTTCCACATAAGCGCTTATTGTTCTCAATGGCAGTGTTCTTTACTTAGGCCATGCCAAGCCTTAAGCCTGGCTTCTCATCCTGGCACTGGGGGGAGATCAGTGGTGTGGGAGCATATGGTAGGTAAGAGGAGGTCAGTAATAAAGTCCACACTTTACTGCACTAAAGGATCTGCAATGTCTCTAAATGAATGCCCGGTATTATTCTAGTACTGTACTTATAAGCAATTAAGTACTGTACTTATAAGCAATTACAGATTCCTGATAATACAAATATTTATATTTTAATTCTTTATGCCATCAGGGGTCACAGACTTGCAACAATCAAGTGACTATAAACTGTAACAAAAGATAAGGAACATATGTCTTACAGATAACAGTGACACGGGAGGTCCCAAGCTATGATGACATGTAGCTCAGGGGTCCTCTTAGCTTCCGGTGATGTATACATGTCAGGATGCCCTTTCCCTGCAGTTCTTTAGATGACCTTATCAGTGCTATTAATCTGTAGTGATAGGGCTGCGTGATCACCAGCTTCCCCTACCTTATGTTTTATTTTTTGTGCTTTTTTTTGCAAATTAACAATTTTGCTCTACTGGTATGTAATTTTCTGTTTCTCAAGGAAAACAAAGTAAGACTATTGAAACATATTCATTGGAAGAGAAAAACAAAACCCTACAAACAGTAGCCTACTGTGACTGATAAGGTAAAATGTATTTCAGTAATACTAATATACTGTATAACATGCAGGTTTTTGTTCTGTGCCCCACTGTGTGAAACCCCACAGAAGCATGTAACAGTTTACCCCGCTTGTTGTGTCTATGTGATTCAGCAAACTGCTCTGCCCTTCTGCACTGGGTCTGCATCTTTGGGAGGGCATATCTTTGGGAGGGCATATGCTGATGGACACGAGCCGGTGTATGTGCACAGAGGAAAGGTAAGGTACCCGCGACCTGGGGGTTTCATTCAGTGGGGCACCCAAAATCGGGATACCCTAGGGAATCCAGCGGCAGCCCTCGATTCAGACCTCACATTAGAATTGCCTAGAACTACCCGCAAAAGATGACTGACCCCCCGCCACCGCTCCCACAGAGACTACCACTGTGTTTGAAGCACAGCATCTTTGTGACCTCTCCTCAGTTACAGCTTCTGGCTTCTAGGTGGGCATATGTCATGTACAAGCCCAGACTGAGGTGGCCATTATGTATAATGGGCTCCCTGATCTGGTTTAATACTCATATCAAAAGTACAGGACCCAGGGAGGAGCTTATGCAGATGGATGCCGGAGACCCCTAACACAGCGATATGAGGTGATAGCTTAGGGAGGTTACCTAGTGCCCATTGGCTAGTCTGATAGGGAGTTTGATCAGTACATAGTACACAGTATACAGTACTTGGAACAACACTCTATTGAAATTGCCCGGTGTGGTGCCATCAAAACACAGCCCGTCTCTGCCCATTTCAGTCATAAGGATTCAGGTTTTCCAAGATTTAGACATGGGGAACAATCTCTGGAAGATGATGCAGTAACCAAAGACATGGGGCATTCTAAAGTTTCACTAACCTTACAGTAAAGAATGCCTTCATTGCCTCATGGTTGGATTGTCTTGATAGTCATAAAATATTGGCCCCTTGGCCTTAAATTTTTAAAGGGACATTAAAACCAAAGGCAATGATTAACCAGCAAGCAGCTGACCTGATATCTGTCCCATGTGCCTCGTCCCTATTACCTGCAGTACAGGGTAGAAGCAGTAGCTAGGCTCCAAAGTTTGCCCCTTTTTTTCAAATGTATCCCTCCAGGACCACGCAAAAGTGGTCCTACAGCCACCTTGTTCCTTGGTGCTCTGTGTTAGTAAGCATAGCAAGCTACAGTGGCCCCACAACTTTTTCTGACCACAACAGAACATGCTCAAGTCTCACAAAACTGCACTACAACATGCCCTTCCAAGCCAGAAATGAATGCAAAGAAATTGGTTTCACCTAAAATACATAAGGTATTTACATACAATCAGAGATTTTCAGGTTTGCAATGAGCTATTAGTTACTGTAGCCAAGGGGGTAAGGTAGGACAAAGTTAGTGTGTCGTTAGTGTGTCTGGTAAGGGACTTTAAACAAAATGCTTAGATCTCCTAAAGCACTGCTTTACTAAACATGTTCAATTTCTCTACCTTTCATTGAATGAATAATCTAGTTGCCCTCCTTTGCACTATATCTATTTAGTCTCTGCTCCCCGGAAACCCTTCACCATGGGAAATATACCCCCCTTGTTTTTGTCTCCAGTTTTCTATCTTTCTTTCTAAGTACATATATTTTTTCTGAATCCTTTGCATTCTTGTGCCAGGGTAGCATGTACCCTAGTATGAAATGCTTTATCAAAGTCCAAAAATGACATTACTACATTGTCAACATTCAGAGTGGCACATACTTTCTCATGGATGCTTTAGTTTGGCAGGAAGGATCTTAAAAAAAAAAACACATGCTGGAAAGCTATTATATTTTCAGCTATGTACTTTTGAATGCCTCCTGTTATAATACATTTACCAATTTAAATACAGCAGTGGTAATACTGACAGGTCTGTATTTAAATAGCTTTTGCATTTTACCCCTTTAAACATTAATATAAATAGTTGTGTCTTTGTTTAACCTTTTCAGTGCCAGCCTACTGAGAGTTGTTGTCACCCCCTGTTACCAGGTCATTTTTCAACATCTTGCACTATGTATGTTTAACTGTGATTTTTGTAGGGATTTCCAGGAAAATATATATTTTTCAGGATTGTTTGGGCTTTAACATGAATTGTTTGTATTTTTTTCAGTGTAAATCCCCATTCCTCTCAATTACAACATTACCACATATGTATTGTTAGGTACATGTTCCTGCCCAGGAGACCCCCCAACTAAAAAGAGTGATTTATGACATTTTCAACTGCAGTACAACTACTATACACACTATAAGGTGTTAAGCCCCTAAAATGTTTAAAAATTAGCATGGTGAGGGAGCTCACTCAACCTTGCCCAGAAGTGTTCTGTGTGTACAAAAAAACAATAAAAATACTAAAATATGGGCTCAGTACTGTTTACTTTTTGTGTGCCAAATGTCCTCACTTTCAAAAATTCCATTAAAAGTGTACTTTGGCCTCGATTCAATAAAGGTAGAAAAAAATTCTCATGGTAGTAAAAAATTCAGTTCATGAGAAAAAAGTCACTGTTATTGAATCACTAGATAAAAAGACAATGAAAGTCAATGGCAGCTTTTACTACAGTGTAGAAAGGAGTAAACAGTTCTCTACTTTTCTTAGGAGTAAAAAAGTGCCATTGACTTTCATTGTTTTCCTAGCTGGTGATTCAGTAACAGTGACATTCTCAGGCTTTTTTCTCATGAATTGAATCTTTTACTACCATGAGAATATATTTCTACCTTTATTGAATCGAAGCCTTTGTCTTTAAGTTATAGGGATGGTATCATTAAGTAGAATAATTTATTAAGCAAAATTTTTGGGATTGGATGACAAAATGGCGCTGGGGTGGGGGTTATCATTTTAATTGTATCCATGGGGCTTTTGTACAGCAAGTAATATAGGTACACTTACTTGTGCTAGTTTTGTTTCAGGGTCTTTTTGATATCTCTGCTGCATATAGTTTACCTATGCTATCACTGTCTCCATTTTGTAACACTCCACCTCCCAGTGCCAAGCCCAGTTTGGGCAATAACTGCTGAAGCTGGGACCTTCAGTGACAGCTCAGTCACCCATACCCATGCAGCAGTGTGACTTTACTGATCTGTCTCTCAAGTCCAATCTTGCAAAGTCTATGGCTTCCATGCATAGACCCTGCTTGTACTTCCTCTTTAAAGTCCCTATCCAGGCATACGCTTCCTCCCATCTTGTCCCCATTGAGAACTGTGTAAAACAAGCCTATTCAAAGCATCTCAAATTATATGTTCGACGATTGTGGCTTGCTATGCTCACTCACGCTGAGAGCTCCAAGGGATAGAATGGCTGTTAGGCCACTTTTTTTTGTGTGGACCTGAAGGTATAAAATTGAAAGGAGTGCAACCTGGAGCTTTAATATGGCTTCTACTCTGCACTGCAGAAAATAAAGGCAACGCACATCCATCAGACAAGCTGCTTGCTGCCTTATTATTGCCATTGGGTTACAGTCTTTATAAATGTGATTTATCAAACATACCGCGCCAGCTGTAGTAGATGCCAGGTAAGTGGAGAGTCTATGGAGAGCACATCTGGTCTGAGGTCTGTCTAGGGACATTTTTAATTTCCTGTTTTGGTTTTTTTGTGGCAGTAAATGTGTCATCTATGAATTGTGCCATGGGTGGCATAAATCCAAAATATAGCCTTGACAGTGATACTTGCCTTTGTGCCTTCCTTCTTGTATCAAATACATTACAAGGCTTATACAGAATATTAACATCTATCTACATAAGCCCTAATGCGTATGCAAAATGCAGCAACAAGGCTTATGTAGCTACTAGCTGATATTTTATGGAAGAAAAACATAAGAACTGTTTTTATTCTGCCAACAGCACTATGGTTTGCTGTGGAATTACCACACATTTAGAGTAATTCTGGACAGAAGGTTGCAGATGTTTTCTTATGTGTTTATTATTTTTACTTATTTATCATTAGCTACAAATTACTTTGGCCCAACATCGCAGTCCATCTGTCTTTACTCCTAAGCCTCTTATGGGCCTGTGGTTAGAAAGACAGATTTTATGACAAGCAGTGTTTATGTCAAGAGATCAAGATCAAGAGATGTGGACATTCCACATTACAATGACATTTTCTAAATAACGAAACCCCCCATCTGCAGTTTTTTAGCTGCCTATGTACCTGTTGCTGCAAGCTCCCTTTAGTATCAGTCACTGGCACACCACTTTCCACAGTAAGCTGCAAACTTCTGTTGCTTTGGTTATACACTTATTAACCAAGACTCTTCTGGTTAGAGCTTTAGAGCGTAGATTAGGAGGCTTTCTTGGTGGGAGATCATAAACTGGTAAAACGTGATCTAAATATGTCCATGAACTATGAGGCTGAGCTCATAAATATGATCAGGTGGTTGCTACATGGTACTACTAATAAACCAGGGACTCTTGCCAAAATGTTGAAGCGGGAAACCACTAGATTTAAACCTACCAACCTGAAGACAGCCAATGGATTACGCTCAGGGAACTCCTTAAAGAAAGTAGCAAAGTCTTAGAAGCACTCAGAGGAAAGATAGTCTACAGTCTACATGCCCATTAGATAGAACCCTGACTGAAGACTAGTTAGGCCAATTTAATACCTGGATTCCCTGAGTGAGCTATTGGATATTGGTGAATTGGTCCTGGAAGTGCTTAGGTCCATTAAGAGTTATAGTTCATAGGCAGCTAGGTCTAATTGGCTTTATGGCATTTTACCAAAAGACATTCCAGTCAATCTTTGCACCATTTCTGATAGAGTCCTTTAATGTAATTTGTATTGTGGCCATAGTTAGTATGAGCCCAAAGCCAAATTGTAATGATTAAGTTTCAACCCTGATCACTGATATCAAGCTATTAGCAATCAGTCTAGTGACCCATCTGCATAGATCCATTAATAGCTCAGAATATAATCATTTAAATGCTTCTAAATACCTGCCCCCTTTTTCCCATTTGAATGCTCTTCTCGATCACTTAATGCGGAACTATAGTAAAAAATGACACTCCTACGGTCACTGCGTGCAGCCTATCGGCACTGGCTGCGCGGCGGTGGCCGCAGAAGAGGCCTGGTTCCACTTTAAAAGTTTTTGGTTGAGTAGTGATTAGTGACCTGGAAACCAAAATTCATATTTTTATTTAGATGGCGTGTGGCATTGTTCTCCTCCCACAGAATTAGGCTCTTGCAAAGAAAAATTGCGTTGAGTGGGACCAGACTAAAAGTTGCCTCTCCCCGTTTCAGTAAGAAATGCTTAGTCTGAGCATCCTGCTTTACCTTTTGCTTGTTTGGCCCTACTCTTTTGTAATACTTAATGTTTGACCTATGCTGTCTTGATGTTGTATTGTCTCTTAGTAATTTTAATTTTCATTTGTTTTAGGCGATTCTGGTTATCCCTTGTTACCCTGGCTGCTGACGCCATTCTTAGAGAGAGACCTGGCCAGGAGGCTTAAAATGGGGCCCACCGCAGCCCACGTGCTGTAGCTGAGTGTGCCTGCTAGGGGCAGAATGAAGCTGGAGCTGCAGGGAAGGGTGGTGATGGCCAGTGTCCAGGAGCGTGGTTCCAGCAGCTTCTGGAGGTATCCAGATTATATTGGGGGTCTCATCCAGATGTTCAGAGTGCCCTTCTTACAGCTCATTAATTTCACCCAGGAGAGGTGCTGACTGTGTGGAGCAACCCCAACACCCATTCCTCAGTATGGGTTAATTGTAATTGAGTTTTGAGGAGGCCCCCACCAGTTTGCAAGCTAGATTAAAAAAAAAGGAAAGGGTGGCTTTAGTGAGTTTCCCAATGTTTCCTGTACAAGCAGCCCTCTGGATGTTCAGCGGTTCCCCCTCAGCCCATTTGGTTTCTGATGAACCACCATCTTCAGGTCGTCCATCTTTTTCTTGGCCTGGGCACCATCCTTGGGTTCTGGCTCCACCTCATCACGTTGCCAGCAATCCCCAGCCATAACTGCTCCCGCAACGATTTGGGGGTTGAGCGGGGCCAGGATCCAGACAGTTGATCATAATTATTGGCAACACCATCCAGCAGAACCTCCAGCTTGGCATCATTAAATTGGTTGCTCAACTTGCCTCTTGTTAGTTTCGCCCAGGGTGAGTGGCTGATGCTGTGATCTGCTGGGTGGTGTCTTGGCTGAAGGGGGAGTCTCTATGCCCACTCCCATGCCCAGAACGGATGGATTCCAGTGGCTAGTGTGGGTATCGGCAGGGGAGTGCCTATGGGAGGAACGGCGGATCCTCGGGCTGGGGCTGCGGGTGCTACGGGTTTCTGTGTTCCTGGATCTGGGGGCTATGGTGGCGCCGAAGGTGTGGCATAGTGAGCTCCTAAGTCAGCAGTGGCAAGAACCTCTGACCCTCAGCTGTTTTCTTTTATACCTAATTGAGTGGGAAATTCATTCATATGCAATTCACTACTATTGTGGGATGGGAGATCTGGCTTTGCCTTGTTGCTTGACGCGGTCCGCAGGCCCTATCCATCAGTAGTAGCGGAGTGGAGAGTTAGGTGCTCCTTTTGGCCTAAGTGCGTCTGTGATTGCAATTCGCTACTATTGCAAGATGGAAGAGCTGGCTTCGTCTTTCTGCTGGACGCAGACAGCAAGCCCTATCTGACAGTAGTAGCGGAGTGGAGAGTTAGCGCACCTTTTGGCCTAAGTGTGGCTGCGCTTGCGATTCGCTACTGTTGTGGAATGGGAGACCTGGATTAGTTAGCATTGGCATACACAAGCACAGTGGTTCTCAACTGACGGACCAGGGTCCGAATGCGGACCTCGGTGTCAGGTTTTTCGGACCCCTGCCCTCACAATCCTGCACTCAGTTGCTTCTGTGTTGCCGTGCTCAGGAGTGCCCACTTTACTTGATTGACGATTTAGTGCTTACATCACACTCACCAGCATTGCCCCATCCATTTCTGTCCTTCTAGTTCTGTCCATCCATCCCTTTTCCCAGCTCTCTTCGTCCCTCCCTGTCCTTCCTGTTCTGACTATCCATCTCTCTTTTCTGCAGCTCCTCTTCCAGTCATCCCTTTCCCCCCGATCTCTATCTATTCATCCTTGTTACCAGACCTTGTTGCCAGTAACATTTTGGGCCCTAGTCCACCCCTGTACACGGCCTGCACAGAAGTCACAGGGGGTTAAAAGCAGTGTGTCATGGGCCAGAGCTGTAGGTTCTGTGGGGAAAAAAAAGCTCCTGTTTTTCCCAGTGCCCAATATAATTCTTGGGATGGGGCAAGCAGACTTTTTTTTTAGTTTTGCCAATGGAATCTATAGCCCCCCCCCCCCCACCTAGTGCCCTTATTTTTAACTATCCACCCCCCGTGACAGCCCCCCCATCCAAACCTTCATTTCTCACCGGATGCCTGTAATTGGACCTTTACAAGAAGTGGTTGAGTACCCCTGCACTAGCATATACGAGGCTTGGGTGCTTGCACTGTCCCTGAAAATTACATAAAGGGTGTGCATGTGGAGCTAAAGGAGACCCAAACAGAGGACATAAGTTAACAATGCACATCTGTTTGTTGTTTGCAGTCTTTCATGGGCCAAAGGTACGACTTCAAGCCCCACATACATGAAAAAGTATGTTGGCAGAGGAAGTGGCAGCCCATGTGAGTGGCGAGGGAATGTTGCCTTGCACCTTCACCCAAATAATGCAGCACTGGTCGAACCACAACCGGCGTAAGTGGCCCTGGGTGTGGAGGTTCTACAGACAGAACTTTCCAGGTAAGTAGATGTACAACAGAAGGTGAGCTATCAGAGTAATGAGTAAAATGTTTGACAAAATTATATCTTCTTTTGTAGCTGGGGAGGTCTTGGCTGCAGATTAAGTCCATCCAGAGGCATAGGGTTCCAACCAGTGAGGCCAAGAAACACTGTGTGCGTGTAAGGCGGCGACCCAGAACCCTGCCAATGTCTTCTTCCTCCTCTGAAGCAGCACCAGCACCACCAGCCATGGAGCCTCCGCTATGGAGAATGGTGTGTTGGGCTTGAAGTCGGCCACAGCTCCTGCAAACTTCAGTAGGCTAATAAATAAATAGGTAATAAATAAAAAACACAGGTTGTGCTGCATGAAATGTCTAATAACATGTTTGTTAAGTGCTTGTGTGTTGTGCTTCTCTGTCCCTAAAGATTCATCAGAGAGTGAGTGCGCAGTGATGGGGCCACCCGAGACGGAAGCGGCGCAAGACTCAGGTGGGTGTCAAGCCAGTGAAGCTGAGCAATACACAAGCATTTCACAAACGCATGCCCATAAATTCTAACTCTGGTTCTTTCCCTCTACAGACCCTGAAGAGGAGATGATGCCATGGAGGAGGTGGCCCCTAAAACTTTTTTTAAAATTAAAAATAAACAACATTTTAATAAAATAGTTTTAAAGTTACATGCTGTGTGGTGGCATGTTTTTCCCTATGTCCAGTCCGGGCCGTCCCAATCCATAACATGTGGGTAGTCCGCCACTAGGTAACACAGTTATTGCAAGATCCAGAGCTGTAACTCCTCCCGGCCCCCTATAAAAGGAGCTGTCTCCATAGAATTCCCAGAATTCGTCTTGCAGTAGTGCTGCGAGGATCGTCTAGGTTACTCTCTCTGGATATGGCAGCTGAGCGGGGCATTTTTAAGCCTGTCGGCCGCTGCATCCGCGGCTCTGGGCCGCAGACCCTTCCTAAAGGGTAGACGGCCATAGGCGATGGTGAGCCTATTTGGGGGGGCGGGGAGGAACCACCTAAGCCCTGATACCTGTCTGCCCCACAGCTTTATTATTTTTGTGAGTGTGTGTTTTTTACTTCCCTGGCATGCTTACCTCCCTCGCTCCCTCTGCGTCTTCCCCTCTCCCTTCCATCTCGCAGGGGGGGTGGACCGGAGCGGCGCTGGCATTGTGAGGCTGCGGCCTCGGGAGTGTGGGGGGCGCGCTGCGTGCTGCGCTCTGCTGCCGGGGGAGGCCCCTCCGTGGGCCCCCTCCCTTCTCTCAATTGGGCACCATTTCTTTCCTGGCCGAGGGCGCTCGCTTTGCGCCCACAGCCGGGGGGCGGGGCCGCGCGATGACGCGTTTTGCATCATAGCTGCGCGCCCCCCCCCTCTAGGTACTGATTCCGGCGCCATGTTTTCCTCTGCTGCGCGCTTTGCAAGTAGTCGGCTAACGTTGGTTTCGGCTTCAGCACCAAGTCTCTGCCTGTGGGCTCCTGAGCGGCCTGCCGCTCCAATTGTGAGCCCCTGGACGCCCTCCCAGCGGTCGGTCCGTGAGTCCCTCTTTTGAATTCATATATATATATATATATATATATATATTCATTCATGTGTGCATGCACTGTGGGATCTCATGGTTTTTCCCATTGTGTCTTTTAGGTGGGATCCCCGCTGTGGGTTGTGGTTCCTCCCGGTCTCCTACACCCCCCCCCCCCAGCTCCCACATCTCTCTCCGCACCCTCTCCCGTAAGAGGGGTCACTATGAGAGGGACTAAATTGGGGGTTCTTACTAGGTTTGGGCCATTTAGTGCCTTGTATTTTATCACCATAATCACCATAATGGAGGATTCTGAGGATTGTGAGCTAGGGGCCCCATCTGGGCGGGTGAAGCTCTGCCCCACGTGCGGTACCTGCCCCCTGGGCGGACTCAGCGATACTGCTTCCTTGCGCAACCCTGCTGACAGGCGCGTGGATCAGCTGGCTTGTCATGCATTCACCTTTGTGGGTGCTGAGCTTCGCCCAGTCTGTGCCGCGGCCATTGTATCTTTGGCCTTCAGGAAGAAGGTGAGGCGCCTTGTTGATTTGGCCAAATCTCGCAAGCTGGCGGAGGAGTATAAAGACCTCAAAGCCTGTGTGGATTTTATCGCCTTTGTAGTCTCGGCCATGGACGATAGTGTCCGACTGGGCGCCAGGGCTTCGGCTCTGTTTGTTGCGCTTCGTCGCTCGCTGCGGCTGTGGTCGGCTGACGCTGCAGCCAAAAAGTCGCTCACTAGTATTCCCTTCCTGGGGCTCAGGTTATTCGGGGAACGCCTGGACCTTCTGGCCAAGGATGGAAGACTTCGTCAGCGAGGGAAGCCTGTGCGACCCTTTCGGGGTTCTTCTGCCTATCGCTCCTTTCGAGGAGAAAGAGGCGCTTCATTTTCAGGTGGCCGCATAGATTCCTGGGGAAGAGGTAGGTCTCGCGGGCGACCCAATCCCTCCTGGGGAGCTAAATCCAAACCCCCTGCCAAGCCCTCTTAGGCATGAGGAGGCGCCCTCACCCATCCGGGGGGGGGGGGGCTGCTGCTTTTTGCTCACATCTGGAGACAACACGTCTTGGATCGGTGGATTCAGGAGGTGGTGTCCTCTGGGTACAAAATAGAGCTGCCAGTTTGGCCGACCCCAAGATTTCTTCGGTTGTGGATATCCCGAAACGCCAGGGCCTAAGGATGGCCGTTCAGAGTCTTCTGCTATCAGCCGTGATTTGTCCCGTGCCTCACCAGGAACGGGGGCGAGGGTTCTACTCCAATCTGTTCACAGTGCCCAAGAAGGATGGAATGCTGCGACCTATCTTGGATCTGAAGGGTCTCAACAAGTTTGTCAGAGTCAGGCATTTCCGCATGGAGACCTTGCGGTCCGTGGTGAGCTCGCTTCGGCCTGGCGACTTCATGACCACGGTGGACATCAAGGATGCTTATCTGCACATCCCGATCTTTCAGGGGCATCAGAAGTTCCTGAGGTTCACACTGGAGGATCAGCATTACCAGTTTGTGGCATTGCCGTTCGGGATGGCCTCAGCTCCCGTGTGTTCACCAAGGTGCTAGCAGGCGTCATGGCCATCTTGAGGAAACGGGGCATTCGTGTTCTTCCTTATCTGGATGATTTGCTGATTGCGGCTCAGTCCCTGCAGCAGGCCGAGAGCGACACACGGGTGGTGTTATCCACTCTCGAGGAGTTCGGATGGGTAATCAATTACCCCAAGTCTTCTATCACTCCCTCAATGGTGAGGTCCTTCCTGGGCATGACATTGGACACCTCTCTGGTCAAGGTATTCCTGCCCCAGCAGAAGGTGGAGGGCCTCCAGACGCAGGTGCAGGCCCTACTGGCTTGTCGGCGGCCCTCGATCCGTCTGGGGATGAAGCTGGTGGGCCTCATGGTGTCCTGCTTCAAGGCAGTGCCCTTCGCCCAGTTCCACATGAGACCTCTTCAATTAAATCTGTTGACCGGTTGGGACCGGACGCAGGAGTCCCTGGATCAGGAATTTTTACTGTCCCCCAAGGTCAGACAGTCCCTTTCGTGGTGGTTGGACTACAGAAATCTGTTGGTGGGCAAGTCCTTTCTGACTCCCCGGTGGGAGATAGTTACCCTGGACTCCAGTCTGTCCGGCTGGGGAGGTTTTTGGCAAACGCTGAAGTTCCAGGGTCAGTGGGGGCCACAGGAGGCCCATTTACCCATCAATCTCCTGGAGCTAAGAGCGATTCGGTTGGTGCTTCTTCAATTGACTCCCCATCTAAGGGGTTGTGCGGTTCAGGTCCGTTCGGACAATCAGTCGGCTGACGCCTACGTCAATCACCAGGGCGCGACTCGGAGCAAGCGAGTCTTCCAGGAGGTGTCACAGATACTGACTTGGGCGGAGGAGAATGTCCCCTGCATCTCGGCGGTTTACATCCCCGGGGTAGAAAACCAGGAGGCAGACTCCCTGAGCAGGGGGACTTCTCATCTGGGAGAATGGTCTCTCAGCAACAAGATCTTTCACGCTCTGTGTCTCCGCTGGGGTCAACCGGACGTGGACCTATTTGCGTCCAGACACAATCACAAGCTTCCAAGGTTCGTCTCCCTGTCAAGAGATCCTCTGGCCTTCGCCACAGATGCTCTGGCAATTCTGTGGACAGAGTTCAGGCTCCTTTATGCATTTCCTCCGTTTCCACTCCTGGGCCGAGTGCAAGATAGCCCAGGAGGGGGTACCAACCATTCTGGTGGCTCCTCGCTGGCCGAGACGGAGTTGGTTTGCGGACATAGTTCAGATGTCCATCGATCATTACCTCATGCCAGACGACCCAGGGCTTCTCACTCAGGGGTCGCTGCGGCACCCCAATTTACAGACGCTGGCTTTGATGGCTTGGCTATTGAAACCTCAATCCTTAAAGGGGCTTTCGGCCACGGTTGTGCAGACCATGATTCAGACGCGGAAGAAGTCTTCTTTCATGATTTACTACAGAGTTTGGCATGCCTATATTGCTTGGTGTGTCCAAGAATTTCCCTTGTCGCACATTCTCTATTTCTAGGATTCTAGAGTTCTTACAGCACGGCTTAGACTCGGATCTACAGTAAGGCACCCTCAAGGGCCAGGTCTCGGCCTTGGCTATTTTTTTCCAAAGATCTTTTGCCAATCATAGACTGATCAGGACTTTTTTCCAAGGAGTTACCCATGTACGTCCACCGCGTAAGCCTGTATTACCGGTGTGGGATTTGAATTTGGTGCTTTCGTCTCTGCAGGGTCCTTCCTTTGAGCCCTTGTGCGACGCTGCATTGTCTATCTTGACCCTAAAGGTGGTATTTTTGGTAGCTATCACCTCGGTACGTCGTGTGTCAGAACTGGCCGCACTTTGTATGAAGCCTCCGTATTTTGAGCGGCATAAGGATAAGGTGTTTTTTCGTTTTAAACCTGATTTTTTGTCTAAGGTTGTTTTCTCCCTTTCATCTTAATGAGGAAGTTGTTTTGCCTTCCCTGTGTCCAGGACCGTTTAATTCTAAGGAAAGGACCCTCAATGCCTTCGATGTGGTAAGAGCTATTAAGTACTACCTTGTTGCGACTGAATCCTTCAGGAAGTCGGATTCACTTTTTGTCTCTCTGAAGGTTCCAGAAAGGGTTTGCCTCTGGCCAAGTCCACTCTCAGTAAGTGGATTAGACAGGCGGTGGTGCAAGCACCACCTGCCAAGTATTCTGCCAAGGGGAAGGATCCCCCTTTTCATGTTACGGCTCATTCTACTAGAGCTATTGGTGCTTCCTGGGCTTTTCAGCACCAGGCTTCTGTTGAACAAGTTTGTAAGGCCGCTACTTGGCCTTCTGTTCATACAAAGTTTTACAAGGTCGATGTTAGGGCCTCAGCTGACGCTGCTTTTGGCCGAAAGGTGCTTCAGGCGGTAGTGAAATTAAGTACATGCTGTTCCGCACTGGGGATCCCACCCTATATTGGACACTGCTTTAGGATGTCACACATGTTATGGATTGGGACGGCCCGGACTGGACATAGGGAAAAATGCAATTCTGTGAGTACTCACCTGTAGAATTGGTTTTGCCTATGTCCAGTCCGAGCCGTCCCACCCCACCCTTGGTTCACTACCTCTTGTTTGCCTGTTATGGTGATTATCCTTTTTGTATTGGACTGTTGTCCTTAGTTTTTTTGTGGAGAGAGTACATGCTGAAGCTATGTGTGTTAACACGGTTTCTTGGCCTCCCGGCCTGTCTCATTTACTGCTTTTTGACATTCTGGGAATTCTACGGAGACAGCTCCTTTTATAGGGGGCTGGGAGGAGTTACAGCTCTGGATCTTGCAGTAACTGTGCCACCTAGTGGCGGACTACCCACATGTTATGGATTGGGACGGCCCGCACTGGACATAGGCAAAACCAATTTTACAGGTGAGTACTCACAGAATTGTATTTTCTATGCAACTACATAAAGCAGACGCAAAGCAAACAGTGGTGTAAAACAGTAGACCGAAGGTGAATAACAGTGGGTAGAAGCAGACAACATGGCAAGGAAGACTGCCATGAGATGCTCTAGATGCCAGAAAGGGGGACAAAGGTAAGTATGCGCAAGCACATGCAGACTACCATGGGTACACTGGTGGGGGATGGTGGGAAGCACATTAAAAAAGCCTTAAAGTCACAGAAGGATACAGCACACCGAGAACAATGGGCTCCACAGCCAGCCACGTCTGAAAACGGGCAAAAAAGCTACGTCTGAAAACTGGCAAAACTCTGCTTCCGAAAGCACTTCAGCTTTTAATGCTCGGCTAAACCATAGGCTCGATTCAGAGAGACACAAAAAAACTTCTGATTTCGTGCCGATCTGTTTTTTTTCTTGTGAAATGTTTCCGTTCTCGTATGAGCGTACGAGCGATTCTATGCATGCATTGAAAACCTTGTGTAAAGTTTCCGTCCGTTCGTACGGCAGATTTCGAATTACGAGGATGTCATTTTCCATTCAGAATTTTCCGTTTCATTTCCACATGTTACAACGTAGGCTTTAGTTTTTGCCCATTTCCAAACGTATCCTCCAACGAATCCTTTATGTTTCCCTTTCGATTCTGTTTCCCTTTTTCAATAAATAATCGTCCAGACGGAATCCTTATGATCTTGCGCCTGCGCACTACAAACTTAACTCATTAAAGTGCTCGCCTACATATTTGCCACCCTCACTTCTACTACAATGTTTAGCTAAATCACTTAGCACTATCCACCATCTTCCCTTTTGGACCCTTAAAGCACACCCAAACCACTTAGCACTATCCATCATCTTCCCTTTTGGAACCTTAAAGCTCACCCAAACCACTTAGCACTATCCTCCATCTTCCCTTTTGGAACCTTAAAGCTCACCCAAATCACTTCTCGGTCATGTGAATATTCATCTTTAAATATTTCTGGGACTATTAGTTTTGTGTTAATGTATTTTGTAAATGAAATGACACTGTTCCTTTTTTTGGGATTCCATCATAAAATTAAACATTTATAAAAATTTTAAAAAGTTAAAATTTTTACAACTATAAAAAACAAAATACGTAGCAATGGCAGGCCACAGAACATTATTATTCATCTGTGGTCCCCAATGAGTTGCGCAGCTCCTGCATCTTGCCCACCAACTGAAGGACCCTGACACTCCGTTGTGCCACTCTGGCATGTGTGGTCCCTGTTAAAAAACGTAAATTAAAATATTGGTATAACTTTGTTGGGGTCATACTGCAGTGCCCCCCCCCCCCCCCCCTGTATGGTCCAAACACCTAAATCTGGACTTCAAAAGCCAGAGGGCCCTTGCCACCACGGGTCGGGTTTTGCATAGTGCACGATTAGAGAACCCCTGGCCCGCATTCTGCAGGCAAAGAACGGGCATCAGGAGCAAGGGCGGGTGGCACATCTTGCAGTTCCTGCAACCAAATATAAAATAATTACACAAAGGAAAGGTAACCAACTAAAACAATAACTCCTACAACAAATTAAGATTCAAGTTCAACAATCCAAATATAATTCACAAAGGACATAAGTCTAAAAAAATATAGCAATTATATGGATGTGTGGAAAAATAAATGTTTACATGCTAAGGACTAATTTAGGTCAGCATTAAAATGCATCTATACATGAAATGTGTTAATTCAGATATGCATTGCTAGACAATTTATGGCCTTGGCCATGCTGATACATGCAATGCCTTGGTGCTAAAGGCGCGCAGACTCCTCCACATAGCCACAAAACATGTTCAACAATAGCAATCCGAACCCTAAAAGGCCCCGTAAGTGGATCGGAAATGAAGCGGATTTATAGGGTGGTGATCCGTCGGAAATCAGCTCTCTGAATCAGATGGAAACCCATCCCAACAGCGGAAGTTTTCTGAACGAACGGAAATGTTCCGATTTGCTTCCGTTCATCGAAAGCGCATTCTCGAACGTTCGTACGAATGAAAAATGAACGAAAAAAAGCAAAAAAATTACAAACACCCACCAAAACTTTCACAGACAGCTACGGAAGCCTGGACGAATGTGTTTCTGAATCAACCCTCATATGTGTATGCAAAGCGAATATGGCCGGTTACTCATGAACAAACTTTATTTGGAACGTGGCTGTGAATGATATGACCGTTCACAATTTCCCTTTTACCAAGATCAGCTTCCGAAAAAAAAAGAGCATTCACGGGCAGGCTCTGAATCGGGCCAATTGACTTGTAAAAATAGCTATTTGAGCCCGTTTGGTGTAAATATGCTATCCTACAGGGTTGAACATATGCATCAATCTTTCATTCAGTGTAATTTAATTTGTTTCAATGAAAAGAGCTAAAAAACATGCATTTGATTTAATATATTATATTAGATCCAATGCACAGTCTTTAGCTTCTTCGACAGAATGGATGAAATCAAATTTATTAAATGAGAAATCAGTGTGTTTATACAAGCCTCCCATGGCCACAGTAAAGCTGTTAAGATCACGAACAGGTTTTAAATAGGGTGTTGCAATACTAGTGCTGCAGACTGAATTTGGTTTAGCTGATTCACTTTTTACCTTTCTGTTTTATTACTTTATTTTATTGTTTAAAAACAGAAACCTTTATTTAACCTTTATTCAAACAAGTAAGACTGAAGACCGACATCTAGGTTGTAGAAGCATAAGCTTTTTTTTTTTCACTTTCCCATGTGTTCCTCTCAAGGGGGGCATCCCGAAGTATTCTAAAAATGAGTTTTGAACAAGAAAGTATTTTTCGCCCTATAAAATGCACCAAGTTTTCCCCAAAAGTGGGGGGAAAATGTCAGTGCGTCTTATTGGGCGAATGTAAAAAAAAACAAAAAAAACAATATAAAGTAAAAAGATAATATAAGCCTCGCGCTGCAGCCCCGGAGACACCAGCCAATGAAAGAGCGGCGAGTATCCATCCCTTGCCTTGCTCCAAAGGAGAAAGAGACGCAGGGAGCGCGGCTTGTACCTGCTGGGATCCGAGGCTGGATTAGCCCATATAGCACCGCAGGTGTCCTTTATTTAACTGAGTATTTGCCGCACGCTAAGAATCCTGCTGATTGCGTTAGTCGCTCTGACGCCATTGCCCTACTTCGTGGCAGTATTTTCTATAAGAGAACCAAGTGTTTCAGTGCAATTTTGTTCCAATCTGAACATTGATCTACTTTACATGAGTATTTTCAGCTTTTTTACCATAATTGCTGTGCTCCAGACGAGCATCATTTAAGTTGCTCCAGCTCATAAAGAAACACTCCGTTCTCTGCCTGCTTCGTTTGAAAACAGCCCCTACTACAGGAGAACCGAGTGTTTTTGCGCAATATTGTTCCAATCCGGGTACAGATTTGTTATTACCCAATTCTATCCAACTCCGCATTTTATACCATAACCGTTGAGCTCCGGACGTACTTCACTTGAATTTCTCCAGCTCATAAAGAAACACCTTGGAGGAAGTGCCATAAAGCTTTGGGATACCCCCCCCCCCATTGATCAAGCCGTGTTGAAAAGCAGACCTCGAGTGAGATGGGCGGAGGTAGCAAAAACAAAGATTCCAAGACCCAGACCATGGGCTCCCTGGCTGCTAACCAGAGCAATCTTAACCGGTATATCTCAAAGCGCGCAGAGCCCTCCCGAGATCTGGGCCCATCAGGCAGCCCACCCCGAGGGACCGCAGGGGAGGAGCCTGATCGGGGGGATGCTGGCACACCCAGGTCATCCCCGGTGGATCACATTCTATCCGAAATCTGGGCCCACCTGCGCTCCATGCCCACTAAGGAGGACTTGTCTCTAATCATGCGCTCAATTAGCGAAAAATTATCCGAAGAAGTCGGTCTCCTGAGAGGAGATCTAAGACAACTGGATACCAGGCTGGATAAGGTGGAGCGAAACCAGGAGGAAGACAGGTCAGCCATACAGCAGCTTACACTTCGCTTGCAAACGCAAGAAGCGGCCAACAACAACCTAACTCTCCACCTTGAAGACCTGGAAAACCGCAACAGGCGGAACAACATCCGCATTAGGGGTCTTCCTGAAGCGACACGAACAGAAGACCTAATGCCTACACTACAGGGCATTTTCTCTGCACTTCTTGGAGAACAATCGGAAGGGGACTCTAAAATCGAGATTGATCGGGTGCACAGGGCCATCGCTCCTCCTCCCCGACCAGGTGACCCTCCGAGGGACGTGATCTGTAGGATTCACTTTTTTCAGGAGAAAGAAGAGATTATGTCAGCGGCGAGGAGGAAGGGACCCCTTGACTTCAATGAGGCGGAACTTCACTTTTATTCTGACCTCTCAAGATCTACGTTGGCGAGAAGGAGAACCCTACGCCCATTGTTAGAGTTGCTCAAACAAAGCAACGTGACTTATCGGTGGGGCTACCCTTTCTCTCTGATTGCTTCAAAGGGGGGCAAAACTTTTGCACTTCGCAAGCATGAGGACTTACTGGACTTTCTTAAACAGTTTGGCCTTCGGCCTCTCCAGATCCCGGACTGGCTGGGCCTCACCTCGGATCCATATCCTTCACAGGTCAGAGGAAGGCGACCTCTCCAGCTCCCCGACGCGTGAGCCTGTCTAGTTATGATCGTTGCATCTATGTCCACCGTGTTATAGGGGACGCTGCTATTTTTGGTGGCCTTCTCCCCCCCCCCCATTTTTATCCTCGGTCAGGACGCTCGGACTGCCTTCTGACAGGTCGTATGCCCGCATTTATATTTTGTTATGGCACGTGTATATCTGTTTGTTGATAGTACTTAAAAGTTGGTTATCACAGTTTTCACAGCGATATTTGCACTGCACTTTCATGGTCGGCACTGCTCCTTGGGCTGGAGCTAGGAGAGGGGCCGTGGCCCGAGTGGAGACTAGCAGGGTACCTGTGCGGTGGTCTCCCTACTTGCTCTCGGGGATTGACGCAAACCATTTGAGGGGGAGGGGGGTCAGATGAAGCTGAGCTCTGAATGGCCTGATTCGTTTCCTGTTTGAATATTTCTTTCCCCTCTAGCGGACAGTTGAGCCCCGGATTCAAATATTCAGATATTGTGTTATTCAAATGTTTTGTTCTTAGGATTGCAAATGCATTGTTATAATAATGTTATAATAAAGTGTTATAATCTAGGAGCGGCCGGGGGCTGGCGCCGGATCAGCGTGAGTCAATTAGTGTTTTGCACCTTTGTTGCGAACGGCGGCTTGCCTCTCGGTCCCCCAAGTGGAGGGTGGGTGGCGGCTCCTTGTTCCCTGTTTTTGAGGTGAGGGGTCGTTGCCGGCTCCTCTGGTTTTTCGTGGGTAGGGCTTTGCCCACCCTTATACACACCGAGCTTCCGAACCGCCTCCCCGCTCACCCCCCCCGGGGTTCGGGGGGTGCCTTTGGAACCTCGTTGGATACTGTTTAGTGTTCAGGTTTGAAGGAACTAAACCCTGATCTCAGGATTGGGATGGTTCCCAACACCACTTTTCTTTTATCTCTTTCTGCCTTATTCTTCTTTTTCCTCCCCTCCTTCCCTTCCTACCACTGGCCTCCCCTTCCCTCTTGTCACCTCCCCCCCGCTTCCGCAAACCCGGGAGTAGTAGCGATGACCAAGGACTGCCATAACATGAGGGACTCTTATTCTAGTGATGGGCATATCCCTCCTTTTACCAAAAAACTCAGAGTGATTTCGTTGAACGCTAGAGGACTGAACACCCCCATTAAGAGATCCAAATTAGCTCAGGAACTGTCCAGACATAAAGCAAATTTCGCCTTCATACAGGAGACGCATTTTAGGGGTGATAGTGCCCCTAAGCTGTCCTCCAGGTCCTTCTCCCAGTCTTATACAAGTAACGCACCAGATGTTAAGACGCGGGGGGGTGGCAATATCGATCGCTAAGAACACTCCTTTTTGGGTCACAGACAAAATTACGGATGGACAGGGTAGATACTTGATCCTCAAAGGCTCCCTGTTTAATAAAAAGTATACACTGGCAGTCGCCTATGCCCCTAACTCTGAACAGGTAGCCTTTCTAGAATCCTTTGTAGACAAGCTCATGGCAGTACAGGATGGGCCCATTATACTCGGAGGAGACCTGAACGTAGCGTTAGAGCCCTTACTGGACTCATCCACAGGACGATCGGCTCTGGCATATGCGGTATTGAGGAAAATAAAGAGGATCCCTCAGAAAGCCCAGCTCTGTGACCCTTGGCGAATTAGCCACCCCACCACTAAAGATTACTCTTTTTACTCTACGGTCCATGCCTCATATTCCAGAATCAACTATGTTCTAGTATCCCATTGCCTTTTACCACATACAACAGACACCAAAATAGAACCCACAATCATATCAGATCATGCTCCCGTGGCTCTCTCTCTCAATTTTACCGGAGGTTCTAGGGGGAAGTGGACGTGGAGGTTGAATGAGTCCCTTCTGCAGAATGAGCCGTTGGTCCTTGACCCTCAAAAAGCCAAAGAATTCTTTGAACTCAACAAAAGCAAAGAAACTTCTCCATTTAATAATTGGCAAGCTCATAAAGCAGTCATCAGGAGCATACTCATCAGACACGCCACTCAGACGAAGAGGGGCAGGGAGCGGGAGCTGCAGAAGCAACTGGAGAAGGTTAAGGAGCTGGAGAGATCGCATAAAGCCTCACTAGCCAAAAGCAATCTACTGGAGCTCTCCGAGGCCAGAACAGCCCTGAATTCTCTCCTGTCCTCTAGAGCCACTTATATTATAAAAAGTTGTAAGAGAATGTACTTTGAATGGGGGAACAAAAGCAGTGCACTTTTGGCGAGAGCCCACAGAAAGCAGCAATCACTGAATTATATTGAGGCTATTGTTGATGAACATCAGAAAAAGCTTTATAACACCCCGGATATTGCAAAGACCTTCCAGTCCTTTTACCAAAATCTTTATAATATCCGCCCTGACGGGGCAGACCCGAATCAGGGGCGTCTGGAGCAAATAAAGAGATACATAGAGGACCCCGGAATGCCAGTTTTGCGTAGGGAGGAGAGGGAAGCCCTTGCAAACCCAATCTCTATGGCGGAGCTAAAATTGGCTGTCCAAAGCTCGCCGAACGGAAAGTCGCCAGGACCTGACGGGTTCTCTGTCAGTTATTATAAACAGTTCCTCCCTCTTCTCGGCCCGCATTTTCTCTGTGCCTTTAACTCGCTCCTGGCGTCCTCTACCCTAGCCACCATCCCGAGTGAAGCTTATGTCACTGTAATACAGGAATCCGGGAAGGATCCACTTTCCTGCGGCAGTTATAGGCCCATTTCATTATTGAACGTGGACCTTAAGCTCTACGCAAAAGTTCTGGCGATTAGGCTGTCGGGGCTGCTTCCGGAGTTGGTGGGCGGTGATCAGTCCGGCTTTATCCCTGGGCGGGAAGCCCGCTATAATACGACCAAGCTGTTGAATCTACTTCATATGATCAACTAGACCGGGGAGCCGGCTGTTTTGCTGTCTACCGACGCCGAGAAGGCTTTTGACCGGGTAAATTGGCAGTTTATTAGAGCAGTTCTAGAACATATTGGGTTGGGGCCTAAGGCACTGAAATTGATTGTGGCCCTTTACTCGGACCCCTCGGCAAGAATCAAGGTTAATGGCGCCCTATTGGGCCGAGTCGACATTTGGAATGTACCAGACAGGAGTGCCCCCTTTCTCCCTTGATTTTTGCATTATCTATGGAGCTGTTCTTGTGTAGAATCAGGAGACAGGAGGATATACAAGGGATCACAGTTGGATCAGTCATGCATAAGATCTCAGCCTATGTGGACGATCTGCTTTTCCTCCTCACGAGCCCGACGGTGGGCGTCCCGGTGTTGATGAAGGAGTTTGAGAGGTTTGGTAGACTTTCCTTCTTGAAAATAAATTATGACAAGTCGGAAGCGTTGGGGGTGAATCTCCCCGGAGAGACGGCATCCCTCCCCAGAACTTCCTACCAATTTAGATGGCCTCCCTCGGCCATCACATATCTTGGTACCAAAATTACAAAAACAGTCGATGGGATATATACTGCGAACTTTGGCCCCCTCCTTTCTAGAATTACCGGGACCTTCTCGTGGCTGGGCAGAATAAGCATTTTTGAAATGACGATCTTACCCAAGATCCTTTATTTGCTTCAGACCCTCCCTATACACGTCCCTAGGGCATACTTTAAATCCCTGAATTCATCCTTCATAAAATTTATCTGGCAGGGACGGAAACCAAGAGTGAAACTGCGACTTCTCTTTAAACCTAGATCAGCTGGGGGTTTAGCTTGCCCTGATCTGTTTCAATATTGGCACGCGGTCCATCTCCAACACATACTGGACTGGCACCATCAGGGAACAAGGAAGAAGTGGGTGGGCCTGGAGGCAACCTGGCTGCAATCCCCTCTGAGGGACGCTGCTTGGGTTGCCGGAAAGGGGAAGATCCTCGGTAAAGATCATCCGCTCATAGCTACTTCCCTTGGAGTCCTGGACGGAGTTAGAGGTAGGGCGGAGATATCACCTTGGCCGACCCCCGTGGTCCCATTGGTGCACAACCCATCCCTCCCAATAGGCATTCTCCCTCCTCTCAGGGAGGCCTTTAACGAGGGGCATCCCGAGGGGGCTGGATCTCATATCACCTTCTGGTTGGACGCGGCTGGACGATCTCAGGGGGAGGTGGGACACACACCTGTTTGATCAGTGGCTTTTGTTTACCTTTCGGAGCTTTCTCCTGAGTCTGGGACCCAAACAGGTGCTGACCCTTACCCCTTTTGAGCAGTTGGCTATTGCGCGAGATCCTCCTCCAAAACTGATATCTCAATCATATGCCCTGCTGGGGAGCTCTGAGGATAGGGAGACGCCCCATTTTTGTGCGGACTGGCAGAGGGACCTGAACAGGCAGCTGACGGAGGACCAGTGGAGATATGTATTTCTAGCAACTCATAAAACCTCTATGTCCTCCAAGACACAGGAAACAAATTATAAATGTCTTACAAGATGGTATTTTACTCCGCAGAGACTATACAGGATAGCCCCGACGGTCCCTGCTGAGTGCTGGAGGTGCCGGAGAGCGACGGGGAGCTTTTTCCATATATTTTGGGATTGCTCTAAGATAGTACCTTTCTGGCAATCTGTAGCCGGAATCGCCTGGGAGATTGTGGGCCGTCCAGTGCCCCGAGAACCCTCTCTGCTCCTCCTGCACCTGGCGGATGTCCCTCTGAAGACTTATAGGAGATCACTTCTGAGGCATCTCATTAACGCAGCAAAGGCTGTCATCCTGAGACTATGGAGATCGGAAGCGATCCCATCAGTGGCGGACTGGGTGGGGGAAATTAACCGTGTAATGGAAATGGAGGAGCTCACCGTCTCTATCCATGAGGACACGCAACAATTCTTGCAGATTTGGACGCCGTGGTTCCTTTTTAAAGATACAGATACAAGCAGTTTACAGTGGACAGTTCCCAGACAGGCCCTTAGTTCCTCTGGCAATCTTACTTACCTCAAGCCACCACTGGCCTATATACGACATGCAGTGCAGAGCTAGGGGGTTCTGGATGGCGCTTTGTAATACATCCTATTGGGTTTATACTCTTGGTACTCCCTCCCCCCCTTCCCTTCCCGTCCCCCTCTCTTCTTTCCTCTGCTCCTTTTGTTAATTTCTCTCCTTTATCTTCTTCCTCTCTCTTTCTATGATTCATGTTATGCTGAGCCAGTTTGCTTCAGAGCAGGATAAGCTCGGACTTGTTGTGGCTTCCCTCGCGTTGGCGGGGCCCGCCGCGGGTGCAAATTATTTGGTTCCTGTGGGGGGCTGTTGCCGTCCCGGGCGGATGGTCTGGTACAGACAGGATATGTCACACTTTATCTTTATTGCATATGAGCATATGTCAGCGGATCTTAACCTTATGTACATGCTTGTTATTTGACTGTATATACGCTGGCTGGCTCTGTTAAGCCACAATTATTCCTTTGCTTTTGTTATTCCTTCGCTTGTTATAATTTTGAAAATAAATAATTAAAAAAAAAAATATCAAATATCCAGCCAACACTAATCTTTGTTGATGGTACTTAAAATGCTTTACAACCCTTATATCTGTTGCTATGTTTTCATCATGCCATTCTTTTACATGATGAAATCATCTTACATATTTTAGGAAAAATATTTTTAGATGAAAAAGACAGGTTAACAAATTAATGCAGTTATTTAACACCTTGCTAATCAAAGCAGCTCTATTGTGAAAATAGTCTAATGATGAAAATCTATGTTAACATACTAGAAGGGATGGGGTCACATACACTTTTGCCTGATTTGTGGCGTTTGTAGGTTTTCGTTAGTTCCTTCTTTCTTTAATGCCCTGTGCAACTGGGGAACATAGCAATGAACTGAGCTATAATTCTAGCAAGCAAAGCTATAATTGTAGTGACGAAGGTAAGGAGAACTAACTTTTGCTGTGTTTTGCTGCACTTTTCCTGACTGAGCGGTGCAATTGGTTGGCACAAGCTGCTGAACTTTGGGGGCAGATTTGTTTTTGAAAATTAAAGAAATCTTGCTGAAACACACTTTTACGGCTTATGTCAGCATGGTATGGGTCTCATAATATATGTTTGGTGTCTCAGGAGTGTCTTGGTTTTTTGGAAAGCCTATATAATAAGTTTAACAAAAAATGTGAAAACTATCTGGCCATTTTATTGTCATTTTTGTTCTATCTGCTAAGATCGCAGACTTGTGTGTACCACTCCCCCGCCCCCCATAGTTTTTAGATTTTTGGTACTTTCTAAAAAGTATAGCTTGACCCGATGACTAACAGTTCTTGCTGTCTGCATCTCAGCTACAGTATAATGCAGTTTTAGTGCTCCCATTTACCCTGATATGCATAGTTACCTAATAATACTCAACCATTCTGCACCTACAGTCCGTTTCCTGGCTAGAAGCCTATTCATGCAGTTATTTTTTGGAGGGGGGGGGGGCAAAGATGGCCCTTGTATGCTTATGCACACATGGGAATTCTTCCTCTACATATAACCTATCCGATTAGTGATTGTACACATGCCTGGAGCAGTGGCACAAGATCCCACCAGGACAGTGGAACATAGGCCGGGACTTCTGCTGACTTTAGGCATGAACACGGGGGGTATATTTTAAAGGTATGCAAATTGGAGCAAAGAGGAGGAGAATTCTTTAATGGTGTGCAAGACTGCTTTTATTTGGGATGCAGTTGGCAGACTGATGAGGGAACGTAAAAGTATACGGGCCTAGTATCAGGTTGGCTTGAAGGGAGGTGTTGTAAGGAAGTTACCTGTCCTGGGGAACCCGCGGCGAGCACCTCCCTGCCGGAGCTGCCAAGGTGATAGGTTGCACCAATCACATCACACGTCCCCCGTCCCTGGTGGTCATTGGTCAGTCACTCCATAAATAGGGAGCTAGCCCTATGCGCAGAGCCCGCAGTGTCAATCTTGTGATTGACCCGGCTTTCGTCTGACCATCCCAGTTTTCTGCCCGAACCGAACTTTTGCCTGTCCGACCTCGAACTACTCCTGACCCTTTAGATACCATGTACCCCTGATGAACTGGCTTGACCCCCCTAGATTCTGACCATTCTTCTGCCTTACCCTTGTGAGTAGACGCACCTTCGGACTGACTATCTGTGTACGACCTCGGGTTTGGGATAACCTTGTGCTCCTTCTATCTTCATCGTGAGCTGGCATCCTTTGTGCCATTTAAGACCTGGGGGCAACCATGTCCAGCGAGGCATATCACGCGTCCCGGCGAGTGGGAGACTCACAGGGCATTACAGGTATGGATACCTGTTGATCTGGCTTAAAGTGGAACTACAGTCAAAATTGACAACTTACTGACACCTGGGTGTGGGTCCAAATTGTGACTGTCCTTGGGGGGGCATCCAGATTGCTGGAGCCCCCACCGCACATAGACCACCATAATACTTACCTGAACCTCACTCCATCCTGATTGGATGTTGATGGTCATGTGGGTCGGCTTGGACCCGGTGGACGGGAAAGCGCCCATGTAAACGCTGGTGGCCAATCATGGGGTGTATTTCGCCTGAGGATCGAGTTTCTGGTAAGGAAAAAGTGGAATGCTCGACAATCATATAAGATTTGGTCACCTGGCCTTCAAGGAGGTTGGGAGAATAAGACTGGGTGTTGGATCTCCTTATAGGATTCAGGAACAACAACTTTCTGAAAGAGCAGACCAGAGATCATCTGCCTTCCAGGTACGATGAGTAAGCTTTTAGATTTGATGTTTATTATTTACTGAACAATTCGCTGGTATTCACCAAGTTTTGCGCATTTACCAAGTGAACTTTTGCATGTTCTGCCAGCGATGTCCATGTTTTTTTTATATACTTCTACTTCAGTTTGCCTCTGAGAATGCTAGCAAATACGTTTGCATACACCACCTTTCAAAGGTGAACCCCATATGCATCCATGTTGTTTAGGGAGAGGTTGTCAATTTTTTTTTTAGCATATTTAACTTCTTTTTTAAACATAAACATTAGAAAGTTACCCAGTATGTGAAAAACTAATAATGTTTTTACATGATGTTTACATTTCCAAATAACCTTTAACATCAACACAGATCCACAGGAATAACACAGATCCACAGGAATATATGAAACTTGGACACAGCATGCTGATCAAATGTATGGAGGCAAAATCCTAACACAAATGTTTAATTTACATTGCAGAAGAGAAGAACATTAAAACATGAATTTTTCTTTAAATATAACAATACAAGGTTTGCCAGAAGAGAAACTGGAAGCTGCAAAAGAGAGGGCAAACACTGACGTTACTTAATTACATGGATTGGAGTTATCGAGGTGTTATCGGTTATAATCGTCAGGTAGAGAAGCAGATTGTGAAGGTAGAAAAATAAATCAATTCAGACTACTTATTGCATGTATAAGCTTTGTAATTCTAGAAAGTATAATTCACATAAGTGCATCCTTGGATACATTGGATGGCTCCCTGCGCATTAACCTTGTTTACCTGGAGGAATCTGACCTTTCTCCTCTGTCCCCCAATGAAATCAAGCACTGTGATTGACCACTATGGTCATGTGGTTGCCGCCAACTGGATACCCATAAGATGCCTGTGGACCACATGATCATGGTGGCCAATCACAGCGCTCAATTTCACAGAGGGACAGTGGAAAAGGGTAAGATTTCTCTGATTTAAGGGGTGTAATGTACAGGGGGCTTCAGCAACCGGGATGTCCCCTGCACTAGGAACAACACCTATTTTGTTAAATGGTGTTATGGTTTAGGTAAATAATTAGTTTCTTAAAGTGGACCAACACCCTGGGGTGATCGGCCCGGGAATCTATAAGATTCCCGGGCCGATCACCCCCCACCCCGCGGGACATCCGAGATCGGGATGTCCCGCGGGGTGAAACCCCCCCAAGCACCCCAACTCACCTACCTTATCTTCGGCGGAGGCCGGCCGCCGCCGCCTCCCTCGCGCCCCTGTAGGCGTGCGCGCCTCCGCGCCGGCCGTCTGCGAATGGCCGGCGCGGGGGCGCGCGCGTCAAAAGTGACGCGAGGGAGGCGGCGGCGGCCGCCGCCGCTTGGACGTTCCAGTTCTCCCCTTGTACGTCGGCGCTGGGAGCGGGGAGAGGTGAGTTTTTCGGGGGGTTAGGGGGGGTTTCACACAGCGGGGCACCCCGATCGGGGGTGCCCCACCGAAGTGGACCAAGACCCAGGATAGTCAAAATCCTGGGTGTTGGTCCACTTTAAGTTAGAGGAATTTGTAGAGTAAAAAAGAAGCAACCGGGCTATAGAGAGGGTTCTTATGACATTTATGTGACAGTTTTATGTGTTTGTTCAGGAATTCTGAGTGGGGAGGAAAGAGGTAACATGGGGTTATAGGGACAGTGCCACTTGGATTAGATAGGTGTTTTCAATATGTTTCAATATTTTGTGCTATACTTGTTTAACTGCGATTTTTGAAGAGATTTCCAAAAAAATATATATATATTTTCAGCGGGTTCTGGGTTTTAACAGGAAATGCTTGTTTGATGGATTTTGGGGTGGATTTTGCTTGGACCCCATGCCATTTTTAACAGGATCTTGACCAACAGTGCCACTATAAACTGACGACGCCTCAACCAGAGCACCCGGCGTTGTGACTTTTTCCGTGCTAGTGTTAAATAAAACACTAGTTGGTGGACGCATCAGTGCAGCCTGTTTTTGGTTTCTTAAAACGCCGAGTGCCACTAAGGCAAAGAAAGTGGCACTGATGCTTCATAAATCAGGCTCAAAATCTCAAGTAGGCTTAAAGTTAAAGTGTTAAAAGTACCTATGAATGTTGGGTACTGTTCTGTTGAGAGGACCTTGCTGTTTCAGATTTTGCTTGGTTTTTTTTTTTTTACATATAGATATTTTAGGAAAATGTGGTTTTAAATCTGCTTTTTTTTTAGGTAAACGCTGTGCAGTATTTCTTAACGGTTTGCGTACAGAAAACTGTGCCACTGACAACAAGCCTGGTACACCTAGGAAAGCTTGAGGTGTGTACTTTGAGATAATATAGTTTGTCAGGGGTAATTCAAATGTAAAGGATAGTTTTTCTCGAAAAACTGCAAGGTGCGCATAGTACTATTTTTTTTTAAGTGGACCAAAACCCAGGATTTTGACTATCCTGGGTTTTGGTCTTTGCCCGATCCGGGATGCCCCGCGGTGTGAAACCCCATAGGTCACCCAATCTCACTCATGCGCAGCCTCTCGTCCAGTCAGCGCGCTCGGATCCACTCCTGCCCCTTGTGGCGGGCACATCCCCCTTTAACAAGGAGTGTGCCCGCACCGGCCATTCACAAATGGCCGGTGCGGGCAATTGCCCTGCTAAAGAGATAGCGGGGATGCTCGTGCATGTGCCGTTGGACCGGGAAAGAAGGTGAGTTTGTGGATGAGCTGAGGGGTTTGACGCAGCAGGGCATCCTGAATCTGGATGCCCTGGGGGATGCGAGTAGTCTTATAGACTCCAGGGTGGGTTTTGGTCCACTTTAAATCTCTTAAAGCACTCTTAAGTTTGGGGGGGTCTCCTGGGCAGGAACGAGGGTCTACCAATACATATGTGGTATTGTTGTAACCAGGAGAAATTGGGCTTTTACACACAATATGGTTTTCCTGAAAACCTTTTAAAAAAGCTACAAAATGTAAAAAATTGCATTTGTAAGATTTTTTCCCATGAATTTCATCCCCAAAAGTTGAGAAATCATTACCAAAATTACAAGCAAGACATTTGACATTTCATGTTAAATCCCATACTCTAGCTGGGAAAAAAATATATGTAATGGTCTGGCAACAGAGGATGCCAAAATCTCTAGGTAGGCTGGCAGCAGAAGTGTTAAGGAGGTGTTTTAAAAGTAAGTAATAAATCCTTTATTCTGGTTGAAAGATATGCTAAGCTGCAGGGGAAAGTTGTTTCTCATGGGTCTGGATTAAGCCTGTGTGGCAAAGTTGCCAGATAAAATACTGGTTAGGGAAGGAGGTGGAAATTACTATAGCCACAAATGTGGCTTTTTGGGGTTAAGGAATTGTTGGGCAATATGGTTTAGTAGATACAGTATACAATTTATTTGCAGATTAAATAGCTTTTTTATTTCCTGAACAACTAGTTTGTGTAAAGGGGATGAAAAACCCCCACGGCCGGCCCTGGAAGGGATTTCAGGTCCCGGCCACTAGCCTACCATCGTGGCATCCTACACCAAATGCCCCACTGTGTGAAACTTCCCTGGGGCACTGATTATCCTACGTGACATCATCTCCACTGGTGCCGCATATCCAACTTCTTTCCAGCCGTGCGGCCTTTCTTAATGGCTGGGTGCGGGAGCATGCATTAAAGTGAACTTTCAGGGGATGCGGTCAGCCGACTGTACCTCGTAACAGTGACACTTGAGAGCGCCAATCGTCTCTCTCAAAAGTGCAGCAGGGTGTGACCTCGGTGGTGGAAAAGCCCAGTTTTCTATGAAAACCGGGCCATCGCTGAGCCAACAGTAGCGCTCGGATGGGGGGACTCTGAAGGATAAGAGGTGGACCCAGAAATGGGTTTCCATACACTTTAAGCAGAAATGCTTTCATTCTTTTTCTCCAGCACTAGTCACATACAAAATGTGTGTTTTAGGATGGCAACAGATCTATGTGCTGATAACACAAACATGTTGTCAAGCTTTACTGTGTTTCACTGGAGGCTTTATCAAGACCCTTTGGAGAAACTTAATTAAGATAATGTCAACATATTGGGCAATTATTTTGACAGATTTATGAAAAGGAATCTACTGATGCATGGTATTTGATTAAAAAACAAAACAAATACAAAATCCATCTGCCACATGTCACTATGATTTTTAGAGCCCCTGGAGAGGTTGAGCTTTGGGAGGATTTGAGAGACTTTCACAACAAACACACACATTTCGCGAAAACTGTATTTAGTCACTTTAAAATACATTTTCTTGTACAGCAGAGGTGGCAGAGGGGGAAGGAGGGGATCAGGTGGTCGGGTGGGAGGCTTTCGTGGTTTGGACGCTGCAACGCTTTAAAAATGGTGCTGCTCCCACGGCTTCTTTATCTATTACAGGCCCTCCCAGTGGGTATCCCGCAAGCCTTCTTCCGAAAGGTGGATGCGCTCTTTCGGAAATTTGTATGGGGAGGAGGAAGAGCGAGGATACGTAGGACCATACTCATTAGGAGCAAAGATAAGGGCGGTATGGGTCTCCCTGATCCGGGGCTCTATTACGCTGCAGTCCATCTTAACAGAGTGGTGGATTGGTGTCTGCACCGGGGACATAAGCAGTGGGTGTCCATTGAACAGAATCTTGTGGGGGTCAGAGTCGATTGTATTCCATGGGTAGACCAGAAAGACATACCACTGGCAATGAAACACGCCCTTGTAGGGACCACGTTAAGAGTATGTGGCCAGTACTTTCAGCGGGCAGACTTCTCTCCGGCGCCCTCACCAATGGTCCCGGTTTTGGGCAACCCCGGGTTCCCCCCTGGCTGTAGAGGGACTACCCCCGGGGCTTGGAAGGCTGCGGGTGTCTTTAGGGTGGGTCACTTTCTGCGAGAGGGAGAGTGGGGTGTTACGGAGGATTTGGCTACCGAAAGAGGGCTTCCTGTATGGACGTCATGGCAGCAACAGCAGCTGACACACTTCCTTTCAACGCTGCGAGAACATAGAAGGGTACAAAGAGGCCTTACCCCCTTTGAGGAGCTGTGCTCTGGTAGAGAAGTTGTGAGTCATACCCTCTCGTGTATATACAAGATGCTGATCAATCCCCCAGATATGGCACCGACCTCATACTTAGGGAAGTGGGAGAGAGATTTGGGCAGGGTCTTCACTCCGAAACAGAACCCCCATAAAACCTCGATATGTACCAGGGTTCAAGAGTGCAGTTACAAGGTCCTAACAAGGTGGTATAGAGTCCCGACCGCGATTAACAAGTGGTGCCCTGAGGTGGAGGCAAAGTGTTGGAGGTGTAGTGGAGGGGAGGGAAGTATGCTTCACATCTTCTGGTCATGTCCTAGACTGAAGACCTTTTGGGATTGGGTTAGAGAGGTGACAGGGAGCTTGTTGAATGAAGAGATCCTGGATGACCCTGCCTTGTGCTTGCTCCACTTGACAAAGATCCCACTCAGGAAGTATCGTGGTTCTTTGATGTGTCATCTCCTAAACGCAGCCAAGCTGTGTATTCCGCAACTGTGGAAAAAGGAGGATCCCCCTACCCTTGCAATGTGGGCCCTAAAAATTAATAAAATAATGAGGTTTGAAGACCTCATGACGCCTGGGGAAGATAGCTATGAGAAATACATGGCGACTTGGTTCCCCTGGATGCAATATATTGAGTCCCAGGACTACAAGCGCCTCATAGTGGGCATATAGGCCTCCGTCCCTGAGGTTATTTTGCCTTTTATTTTCCTTCCTGGTACCCCCCCCCTCCCCCACTTGATCTTCCCCCTTTCTTTCGTTTTCCCATTTGTTGTTTCTCACTGATTAGACTAAGTGCATTGTACTGTTCAAGTGGATGTCTAGTAATAGCTTGATTTCATAGTGTTATTTACTTTCCTGCCCCCAGAACTCTTTAGGGAGGCGTTGTCTATTAAGTTTTGTGTTTTCGACTGAAATTTCAAGATGCAATGTTATGTATGCTGCAATATCTCGTCCTTTGATGGATATTTCTGTGTCTGCATCATTCTTGTAATACTGTGCACTCAAACCTTGTATGTTTTGCACAAGCTTAAATAAATAGAGAATTAAAAAAAAAAAGAATGAGCAGTAAGGTGGAAGGGAGGCTCCTTCCCCTTAGCAGAGTAGGCCTGTATCACAGCCTGATGGATCCACTTGCTGATAGTGGACTTAGCTGGAGCCAGACCCTTCTTAGGTCCAGACGGGAGCATAAAAAGAGCATCAGTCTTCCTGAAGGGTTCAGTAGCCACCAGATAGAACTTCAGAGTCCTAACCACATCCAGAGAGTGTAAAATCCGCTCCTTAGAGTTACTAGGATTAGGACACAGAAAAGGCAAAACAATGTCATGATTGAGATGAAAGGCAGAAACAACCTTAGGCAGGAAATCTGGCTTAAAACGAAACACCACCTTGTTCTGGTGTCTCTCAAAATAAGGAGGTTTGATGGAAAGCGCCGCCAACTCAGAAATACGCCTAACAGAAGTGATACCACCAAAAAGACTACCGTAAGCGTAAGAATGGACAAGGGGGCTCCCTGCAAGGGCTCAAAGGGAGACCCCTGCATGGCAGATAAGACCTAGTTCAAGTCCCAGACTGGTAACATAGGCTTACGTGGGGGTCGCACGTGAGTAACCCCCTGGAAGAAGGTCTTGACCAGGGGATGCTGAGCAAAGGATCTTTGGAAAAAAATGGCTAAGGCAGAAACATTACCTTTCAGAGTATTGAGCTGAAGACCCAGATCCAAACCATGTAATGCAGAGACTCCAGAATTCTAGGAATAGAAAACACACGACAGGGAAGCAACTTACACTCGCACCAGTCAATGTAAGTACGCCAAACCCTATAGTAGATGGAAGAAGATGACCTTTTCCTAGCCCTGATCATGGTATTAACAACCAAGGCAGGCAGCCCCTTTTCCATCAAGATGGAGGTTTCAGCAGCCAGGCCGTCAAAGCCAGCGTTTGTAAATTGGGGTAGCATAGGTGCCCCTGAGTGAGCAGATCTGGAACAGGGTGTACTGATCTACTGCCAGCTGCACGATGTCTGCGAACCACACTCTTCTTGGCCAACAGGGGGCCACCAGAATGGCTGGCACCCGTTCCTGAGCTATCTTGCGCAGCACTCAGCCCAGCAGGGGAAACGGAGGAAACACATACAGGAGCTGAAAACTCGTCCAAGACATTGCCAAGGCATATGTGGCCAAGGCCAGAGGATCCTGGGACAGAGAGACAAAGACTGGAAGCTTGTGATTGTGACGGGACGCAAACAGATCCACATCCGGCTAACCCCAGCGGTGGCACAGGGAGCGAAACACCCTGCTGCTGAGGGACCATTCTCCCAGACGAGAGGTCCCCCTGCTCAGGGAGTCTGCCTCCAGATTCTCCACCCCACAGCTGAGATGCAGGGAACATTCACCTCTGCCCAGGACAGTATCAGGGACACTTCCTTGAGGGCCCTCTTGCTCCGGGTCCCTCCTTGATGATTGATGTAGGCAACCGCCGTCTGGTTGTCCGAGCGGACCTGAACAGCCCGACCCCACAGGTGTGGGGTTAAATGGGCGAGAACCAACCTGATCGCCCTCAACTCCAGAATGTTGATAGGGGTATGGGCCTCCTGAGGGCCCCACTGACCCTGGAATTTCAGGGACTTCCAAAAGCCCCCCCAACCTGTCAGATAGGTATCCGTGGTGACAGTCTCCCAACAAGGGGCCAGAAAGGATCTGCCCCCCAGCAGGTTCCTGGAGTCCTGCCACCACGACAGAGACTGCCTGGCCAGAGGGGACAGGACAAACACCTGATCCTAGGACACGGGGGCCCGATCCCACACTGACAAGAGGTGAAGCTGAAGAGACCTCATGTGGAACTGAGCATATGGAACCGCCTCGAAGCAGGACACCATCAGGCCCACCAGCTGCATTCCCTGCCTGATGGATGGATTAGGACAAGACAGAAGGAGCTGAGCTTTCTCTTGAAGACTCTCCACCTTCTGCTGAGGAAAAAAGATCTTGACCTGAGATGAATCCAGAATCATGAACAGAAAGGACTTCACCATGGAAGGACACAGGGAAGATTTGCGGTGGTTGATCACCCAGCCGAATGACTCCAGTGTGGACACCACCCGCTGAGTGTCCAGCTCTGCCTGATGGAAGGACTGAGAAGCGATAAGCATGTCGTCCAAGTAGGGAAGAATGCGAAAGCCCTGAGATCTCAGCAGAGCCATCACACCTGCCAGCACCTTGGTGAATACCCTGGGAGCCGAGGTGAGACCGAAGGGCAAGGCCACAAATTGGTAGTGCTGATCCTCCAGAGCGAACCTGAGGAATCTCTGATGACCTGGAAAGATAGGTACGTGAAGGTAAGCATCCTTGATGTCTACAGAGGTCATAAAGTCCCCTGGGCGTAGGAAAGTCACATCTCTCCATGCGAAAGTGTCTGAATCTGACAAATTTGTTGAGGTGCTTCAAATCCAGGATGGGTCTGATGGACCCATCTTTTTTTGGGAACAATGAAAAGATTGGAATAATAGCCTTTGCCCCTTTCCCTCAGGGGCACCTGGCAGATGACACCCAGTTCCAGAAAGCCTTGGACAGCCAGGGACAGACCCTGAGCTGACAGGGGATTTTGAGCTAACCGGGATTTGATGAATCTTGGGGGCGGCCAGGCTGCAAACTCTCTTGTAACCGGAGGACACTACCTCCTGAATCCACCAGTCTGAGACATGACGCCTCCAGACATGAGCCAAGAGCCGAAGCCGTCCCCCCACCCGGATGGGTGAGGGCGCCCCTTCATGCCTGAGGGGGCTTGGGGAAGGACTTAGGCTTGGGACCCCAGGAGGGGCCAGAGCGGCCACGTCCTCTGCCCCTGCCCCAAAAATCTCCATGGGCTCCAGCAAAGGAAGCTCCCTGTCCAATTCTGGAGCCCTGGAAGGAAGGAGAAAAGGCACCTGAACCTGGGGATGCCTTCTACGCTGAGGTAACTTGCCTCCCTTAGCAAACAAGTCCAGACGTTCCCCAGAGGCACAGCCCCCTGAAGGGAAAACCAGTGAGAGCCTTCTTAGCAGCGTTGTCAGCTGCCCACTGGCGCAGCCAGAACGAGCGGCGTATCGCCACCAACAAGGCAGATGCCCTGCCACACATTCTAATGGTATCATCCAAGGCAGAGAGAACATATGCAACAAATTCCTCACAACGCAGAAGAGCTCTATACTCTTCACTACCTGCATCATCAGGGGCCCCATCTAAGAGACCCCTGAGCAGGCTTTTAATGGCAACACAGACACAGAGGCACAGACCGGACGCAGCGCGGTCCAAACACAGGCATAGGCATGGCAAGCTAGCTGATCTATGCGCCTGTCCTCCCCATCCCTCAGTGTAGTAGAGTCAGGGGAATGCATGACGGATGTGTTGGACAACCCCAGAACTGGAGCATCCACCTCGGGAGGACATGACCACCGTTTAACCATTTCAGAGGGAAAGGGATACCGCTTATCTCAACACTTTGGCACCACGGGGAGCCGGCTAGGCCGTTCCCACTCCTTGAGCACCAGATTATTAAAATGAGTGTTTGTTCAGGAAACTCCAAGCGTGGTTTAACAGTATGAAACCGCTCCCCCTGCTGCCGCGGAGCCACGGCAGGAGGAGAGATACAGAGTACTTCAAAAATGCGAGCTAGAAGCCTATCAGTATCATCTGAAGCCCATGGGTCAGACCCAGAATCGGCACCATACACCCTAGATTGTTCCTCAGATGATTCTGAATCAGAAAATAATCCCCCCTCTTCCAGGGGGGTATAACCGGTAACGTCAAAAAATTCCTCAGCCTCCATAGGAAAGAGGGAGACACCAGGTGATAAATGCCGCTTCTTAGCAGAAGCCTTACGCGGGCCAGACCGAGAAATATGTCTCTCAATGCTGGCCACCCGTGCAGCCAAATCAGGTTGAGAATCCCCACTGGTATGCACCTCACTAGGAGTCAGATGTAAGCGTGGGGGGGTAGGCGAAGCCAGAGGGAGAGCAGGCCCAGCCGCCGGTAACCCAGACTGCAGCGCAAGCGTCTGCTGGGCGCAGGGTACACACACCCTGACATAATCACTTATAGGGAATACCCCACACGCAGCCGGGCTTGTCCCGAAGGAACCCCGAGCACATTATCCTGAGAAGCCTCCATATGGTGATTATTGTGGCACAATAGGCCAATTGGGATTGACGCCAATAAGGCTACCCGGGATGCCCCAATAGCCCGCTAGGGAAGTGGGAGATATACAATACAATAGCCCTCCAATAAGAAGTTAACACTAAATAGAGGGGATAGGACCAGGAGAAACCACAAAAAAGTTTGCCCCGCCTGTAAGACATAAAGCAAAGAACCCGTAAGCATAATACAAAGAAAAGTAAAGAAAAGCCAGCCCGCAGGGGCACTTACGGACCGCGATAGGGGGACGCCAGACACGCAGCACAGGAGCTTCAAAATAGCGCCTGCATATACCTCGAGGGGTGGGCCACGGTGATGCGGAAAACGTCATCCGCAAGGCCCGCCCCCCCCGAAGAGCGCGAAAACGCGCCCCCCCGTGACAAGGCCAGCTAATGACGGTGCAGCAGCGCCTGAGGCGATGTCGCCGCCGTCCGCGAAGCGGAGTACAAGCGCGTGGCAGCAGCGGCAATAGCAACCAGTGCAACCAATACAAAATTCTTAGCAAAAAGAAACACATAGTAATATATACACCCCCCCCCCCCCCGGAGATCTACCCAGGGGGAGCGAAGGGGAAGCAGTGGACCTAAGAGAGAGGACAGGGGGCATCCCATAAGGCTCACCACGGGCCTGTACCGCCTACCCTTTGGTGGGGGACTGCGGTAGAAGCAGCACTCCTTAGCACCTAGCAGTGGTGCTGCCTACCATCACCCGACCAGCGCAGCCTAAGCTGGGAGGCAGTAAAAAAGGAACGGATGGGAATATTCCTACAGGGCCGCAGGCTAATAAGCCCCGCTCACCTGCGAGTAGAAAAAGCCATCTTCTAGTCATCGCAGCCCAGACTGCGGAGAAGAACTGGGGATTTTGTGGGAGGTCCCTGGTATATATGGGGCCGGGAGGAGCCACTTTTCTGTCTCTGCAGTCCAGCGCCATCTACTGGATGTATAACCCAAGAGTAAGGAATATCTTCTGGAACAGGACGTGCTGTATACTTAGAATATGAGCTCACTGCAGAATAAGTGTGAGTTATTTGCTACGTTTTTAGAGGTTGTATCTTCATGGATACATGCAGAGTAAAATGTAATTGTTCTCAATTTTCCACTCTGCTTTCCTATCCTGCGTGATGCTATTTTGCTACATGTAATCATTTTAAATGTAATTTTTTTAAACAGCCCACTAAGCACTACATGTGTGCCTCTGTGGATGTGGACATCGGATTACAGGTTAATATACGGACAGTATCTAGATCCTAACTGAGCCGTCTGTCTTATTATGGCACATTTTCCTTCCCAACAGTGATGCAGCTGACCCGCCCTCAAGGTTGGGATAGAGTCAAGGGTGCAGGGAGAATATATTTTTTTTTACAGATCTAGAGGCTACTCTGTGCCACCATCTGGGCAACCCCTTGTGCTTGTGGAGGTTTTCCATGATGGACCAGAACTGGAACCCTCCCTGCTGGGAAAGCTTCCCTGGGTTCATTCCACTAAAGAAAGCACAGAACTAGGGGTTGGCCTCCAAGCATTTCTGGGTCATCTACTTTTTGGATTGTCTCCTTTACTCCCCTTGGCATTCAGTTACACAGAAATTCCAGACCTCTAAATAGCTGAGCTGTTTTGTGCTCCTGCCTATGGAGCTTTAGGGGAGTTCTAGGATGCTTTTCTTAGCAACTTGGATGGACTACATATCCCTCCACCGCTTTAAGAAGTAGGATTATATTCACTTATCTTAAAACCATTTTCCTCTGGAGCACTGGGAGGACACTGACCCTTGTCCTTCCGGTAATTGGCAGTTTGTTCATCCTGCCTTTCCTTTTTTTGCGAGTGGCCTCCGTTTTCAGTGATACCTGTGTGTGGGGCAATGGGCCATGACTATTTTTTCCAAATGCAACTTTTCTATTAAATTCAGTTGTTACAGTCTGGAGGTGAGTACCACTCAGTAGGTTCGTCTATTGACATTTTCTTTTGTGTTGGTGCTAGTGTTGGTCTCCTAGTTATAGCTGTCCATAGACCCCCTAGTAAGTAATACATATGCTGATTCCTCAAATTTTTTGAGCAAGGGGGGGAAATTAAGGGCAAAAACATTCGCCAAATTCCTACAAATTTTTGTTCCAAGATAAGTAACACTTTCCTCTGAGCATCTAAAGGGGAAGGATTTCTGTATATTATCGAATCTTTTCGGAGGGACATTAATATTGAGGGCTTCGGATTTCTGATAATTAATTCTATATCCCGATAGATCCCCGTATTCATTTAATTCTCTCATTAGGTTCGGTATAGAGGTTTCTGGGAGTGTCAGTCCAAAGATGAGATCATCAGCAAAGGCTGCAACTTTATAACTACCCATTTGGTCTCCCATACCCTTTATGTCACCATTTCCACGAATTCTACACAAAAGGGGCTCCAAGGTGAGTATAAAAATTAGAGGGGAGAGGGGGCACCCCTTTCTCGTTCCATTTGTGATCTTAAAGGAGCCCGAGAGTGTCCCGTTCACTCGCACCGACGCGGAGGGGGCACTGTACAAACTGCTTATCCAGCCTAGAGCATTAGGGCTGAAGCCAATATGAATAAGAGTGTTCTGCATAAAGCTCCAATTGACTCTATCAAAAGCCTTCTCCGCATCGGTGGCCAGTAAGAGGGACGGGACACCGCTTTTTTGGGCCCATTGGATTAAATTTAGAACTTTAAAGGTATTATCCCTCGCCTCTCTATGTGGCATAAAGCCAGCTTGGTCAAGGGATATAATTTGGTGGAGATGTGGGGCTATCCTGGAGGCGAGTACCTTTGCAAAAATCTTGATGTCCGTGTTTAATAGGGATATGGGCCTATAGCTAGCGCAAAGGCCAGGGTCCTTCCCCTCCTTTGGGATGACTGAGATATGCACCCTAAGCGAGTCCGAGGGGATGCATCCTGGGTTCTTAAATGAATTAAAGGCATCCAAGAGTCCCCGGGCCAATAAAGGGAGCAACTTCTTGTAAAATTCTACCGTAAAGCCATCAGGGCCCGGCGCCTTTCCCCCCGAGGCCCCTGAAACTGCTCTCTGGACCTCCTCCAACAAAATCGGCCCTTCCAACTCTTCCACGACTTCACAGGGCAGACTTGGGAGACCAGACTCTCTAATATATTGCCTCATTGCTGCATCCCTTTCCCTACCCTCTATCTTCGGGAGATTGTACAACCCCTCGTAACATTTCTTAAAGGCCTCTGCAATTTCTTCGGTTAAGTGAACCATCCTACCCTTCGAATCTGCAATTTTCGGGACAAATGCCTTCACCCTCTCCGCCCTCAAGGCTCGCGCCAGGAGTTTTCCACATTTATCCCCTGATTCATAAAATTTGCCATGGCATTTAATTTTTTGCACTTTGAGCCTCTCGCAGCACAGCAGTTTAAGTTTTTCTCTGGCCGCCGTCAGCGCCGAGAGGTGGATGACAGAAAGAGACTTCTTGTGCAGAGTTTCCAGGTTTCTGATCTCATTCAGCAATTTCAGGACGCTTTCCGATTTTTCTTTTTTTAGCCTCGAGCCCATCTTTATTAGGGTTCCCCTGATATAACACTTGAAAGTCTCCCACAGAGTCCCAGGGCTGATCTCAGGCGATTTGTTCAATTCAAGGAAACTCCTTGATGTCTTTCTGGAGCTCTACCATAACCCTTTGATCTCCCAACAGGGAGTTATTGAGGCGCCAAGTCCAGCTCCTTGGTCCTGGGTGGGGAAGTGCAAGTCTAATCGAGATTGGCGCATGATCAGAGATGGTGATGCATCCTATCTCTGTGTCTATAACACGGTTTAAGGAGCCATGCGCTATCAGGAACAGGTCAATTCTAGAATATGACCCGTGGGGAGGAGAGAAAAAGGTGTAATCTCATGTGTCTGGATGCTGTATCCTCCATGGGTCAATTAATTGATGTTGGGCGAGTGTCTTTTTGAGCTTCTTCAGTTTGGTGTAGGATAGATGAGGGGCCCCTTTGGAGGTATCTAAAAGTGGATCTAGGGTCAGATTAAAGTCACCTCCCACCACCAACTCCCTTTCCCTAAACATTGCAAGTTCCTCTAGGATCCTGCCTAGGAACGTCAACTGAGCGGAGTTTGGCATATACCCCTCGATTCAAAGAGCAAAAGTTAATTGATTTCGTATCGAGAATCGTAAGTTTGGGTGGGTGTTTGTCATTTTTTCTTTTTTTTTTGCCCATTTCGTATTCGCACGATCGTTCGCGCATAGACGTATATGAACATACGCATTTCGTACGGAAATCGTATTTTTTGCGTTAGTTCGTGTCTTTTTCCCGTCCAAATCGTATTATTTGCGTCAGATCCTATTTTTTACGTCATTCACATGGGCTTGCGACCAATTCAGAGAGCTGATTGCTAATTGTTTTGAAGCCCATTAAAGAGCTGCTTTACGAAATGTTTGCCGGCAGCTATTTGGCCTCGGGAGTAGGATGGAGAGGAGCGAGTTTGTGGCACATCAAGGGCTTATGCTTTTTGGCATTGAGTTGATCCAGATGTCTGAGAGCAGATTGCCCCTGCGTCGTCGCATGAACATCGATAGCATGAATGATGTTGAGCTGTTCGAGCTGACCAGGCTTAATCGCGCTTCCCTCCATAAATTATATAGTGAGCTGCGGCCATGGTTAGCCCGCACCACAAGGAAGGGGCATGCAATTTCAGGTATGACCAAGATGCTTGGCTGCCTGCAATTTTTGGCGAACGGCTCGTTCCAGAGGCTGGGTGCCCTCTCCGTGCGGATCTCACAGCCTACGCTGAGCCGCGCACTATCTAAATTTTTGGAAGGCATGGCTGCCATAACTCCAAAATATATTTATTTTCCGGATGATATGGCAGCCAGAAACGCCATTAAGCTTGGTTTTTATAATGTGGCCGACATGCCCAACGTAATTGGTGCTGTTGACTGCACACATGTGGCACTCGTACCTAGGGCAGCCGACGAGTATATATATAGGTATTTATATTTTGTTTTAGGTTATTATGTTGCCCAACGTGTAATGTAACCTGTTTTCCTTTGCGGCAGCATATTTTTTTTTGGCTCATTTGTGTACATGCCTTATTTAGGCTTTTCATTAGTAGTTTCAAATAGAGTGCAGACATGTTTTAAATTTTTGATCCTTTTTTCAATTATCAATTACCCTTTTTGTATGCTTTTGCCTTAAGGAATCGAAAAATGGGACACTCCCTTAATGTCCAGGCCGTGGTTGGGCCGGACATGCGTTTTCTGAGTGTCCTTGCCGGCTACCCAGGATCGTCGCAAGACTCATATATACTCAGACGATCTGGGTTGTTTCGGAGATTTGAGTCAGGTGAATTTTCGGGTGCATGGCTGCTTGGTAAGTGTGTCCTATTTATTTGGTATTAAATTTATGATTAATCTGTTATTTGTTGATATTTTTGATTTTGTATTCTTTACATAAGCCTGAAACTGCATTTTAGTTTGGTCGTATTTTCGGAACTCAAAACCAAAATGCTTGCCTCACTTTGTCCTTCAGAATGTTTTCCCTTTAGTTAGGATGTCTGTAAGTTCCATGTCCCAAAATATATTGGTTGTGAGTTTATACCCAAGTATCTGTTAGTTTAGGTTCCTTTTGTAGTATTGGTCTTTAAATGTCAAAGTGGACTGAAACTGCATACATTGTATTCTTTATATAAATGTTGAGTGCCCCTAGTTCCATGTCCCAAAATATATTGGTTGGGAGTTTATACCCAAGTATCTGTTAGTTTATGGTCCTTTTGTAGTATTGGTCTTTAAATGGCAAAGTGGACTTAAACTGCATACATTGTATTCTTTATATAAATGTTGAGTGCCCCTCAGCAGCATCCTAATTGTAACATGTCAGAAAACAAAAAATATATAAAAATTCTAACTACCCTTGCCCGTGCAGATGTTTTATCATTCTTTTGTATATTTAAGCGGCATTTTTATTTATGTACTACATTAGTGGCAATACTTATTTTGCTAATGTGCCCTGGGTGTATTTTTACGCCCTTTACCTTACATCATTTTGATATATGTCAAATTCTTTGTGTTTGTTGTCTTGCCTTTTTAATTTTTATTAACTTTAATTGTCTTGTTAAGGTGATTCCGGTTACCCACTTCTCCCCTGGCTCATGACGCCTGTGCTGCGGCCCCAGGATGCCTCTCAGGAAGCGTACAACCGTGCGCACCGCAAGACCAGGGCTGTTGTGGAGAGGGCATTTGGGCTGTTGAAGACCCGTTTTCGTTGTTTGGACCATACTGGGGGCGCCCTGCAATATGATCCCAAAAAAGTGATCGACATCATCATGGCATGTGCTGTTTTGCACAATTTTGCCATACTAGAACGTGTCCCACGTTATGTGGATAGTCTGCCCTCTACAGCCCTAGAGGATGATGGAGACAATTATGTGGGGCCACCCAGTGAGTCTGGACAATCAGTTAGAGCAAACTTGATATTGCAGCATTTTAGTTAATTTTATTTCGTTTTTCAACATTCTGTGTGTCTGTCTTAGCCTTTTTGTTCAATATGTTGTTTTGCCGTAATGTGGCATTACCTTAAATTAAAACATTTTTCCCTTAATTGTTGCCTAATGTATTTCATGGTGTTTACTTAGCTTGATATTTGCATTGTTACACCTCTTAAACCAAAAAGTATCTGGTTTAGCCCAAGCTGATTTAAAATGTGTTTCCACTAAAAACGCCACAAGTATTGTAATTGTGAAATTTGTTTTACTTTGTTGAATTAGAATTATTGTGCTTAACATAAAACATTCCACATACAACTGTGGTTAAAAAGGCATGATATAACAAAAAACAAATCGAGCACATCTACACCTGGAAGTGAGTGGCACAACCAAACAAGGACACCCAGTCCAAAGGCCAGCCTAGTCCAGTACTTAATCTTGCCTGTGTCAAGGGATATTTTGCCATGGCCATAATGTCACACAAACATGTCTGCAAACAGGAGGAGCACAAACCAAATACATATTTAAAGCCATAAGTGGCCAGATACACTCCACATAGACCTATGGCATTGGCTAGTGGCCTTAATCATTACTCTAAGGAGCTATATGGGAGCAAATACAAAACACAACCTGCATGAGCAACACAAAATGGATTGTTTGAAACCTCAAAGGACAAGTAAATACAGTGGGGGGTAAGAGAAAAGATGTCCCACACAATCATGGCTTAATAGGGTGGCTGCCCATAATACCCAGGTGGAGGTCCGTGGGGATGGGACCTAGCCTGGGCCATGGCTGCATTGTGAATTTTAAACTGCTCCATAATGTTTCTCTGCATATTGGTCATCTCAGCCATGGCTGACTGGATGCCATTACTTGCAGTTACCATGTTGCTGTTGAGGGTACGCAACTCCGCGAGGATGCCCTGTAAGGTGTTATTTATGTTGACCATATCGGCATGCCTTTCCTCACGCTCAGTAACGAGCTGTGCCTCAAAAGAGTCCCTCTCTTGGGTCCATAAATGAAGCAGGGCACTCTGCCTCCCCTGGGAAATTGTGGGGCGGCGTAATGGAGTCCGCCGCACAATTACCCTGGCTCTTGGGCGTGCCCTGCCGCGTTGTGTCGTCCCCTCAACAGCAACAGGCATGCTTGGCAAATCCTCAGCAGCAGAGTGAACACTGGGGACTGTTGTGTCAGTCTCCCCATGTGCATGCACAATGGATGGAGATTCACTCTGCTGCTGAGGATTGGCCAGAGAAACATTAGGGAGCAGTTCCAGATTGGGACCCAGGGGGAGGTCATCGGACGTGCCCTGCAGGGAGACATCAGCTTCCTCCATTTCCTGGATCTCTTCCATGAGTGTGCGGGTCTGTAGGGACATATAAAAAAAAAGGGTAAGTTGGCGTCCAAATGTGGGATTCCATCAGTTTAACACATGCTTAAGCACTTGGTAGTATTTATGGTACTAAATTAACTTACCGGAAAACTCGGATCTGGGCTCCTATGCTGTACGGACCTGGTAGGCATAAGCAAACTGGGGGGTGAGTTTACCCTTGCTGAGGGGTCATGCTGGGCTGAAGAAGAGAAAACAAAACAAGGTAAACACACACATAAGCATTGTTTTTTTAGTTAATAAAAAAAGCCACTATTTGTAATATTAACCAACTCTACAGCAATGGGGACAATTGTTAAAATACACGCAATTTTAGATATGTGCAATGGCTCTAGAAAACTGCGAACTGACCTCAGTTCAAAGTCAGGAAGTGTACCCAGTCAGCATACAACTTGCACAGCAACTATTTGGATTTTGACTACCATTCTCTAGGTCAGGGGTACTCAAACACTTCTTGTAAAGGTCCATTTAAAGGTATGTGGTGAGAGGTGAATGTCTGGCCATGGGGCTGTCGCAGGGGGTGTCTAGTTAGAAATAAACACACTGGGGGAGGGGCTGGAGATTGCCAAGTGCAAACTAATAAAGGCTGCTTGCCCTTGCTGGGCTGGATGGGGCAGAGCTGAGGGGACAGGGATTGGATGGCTAAAGGTGGGAGGTCAGGAATTGATGGTGATGGGATGGATGGAGCAAATATGTTAGAAATGTATGGGGCTGATGTGGGGGGGGGGCAGATGGTGGGACTGTGGCAGATGGGGCAGAGCTGGGGCAGCGGGACAGGATTGGACCAAGAGAAAGATGCACCAAGTTACTGTGTACCTTGCAATGCCACTTCCTGTGCAGTACTTCATATTGCAATGCTATGTTTCAGGGAGCCATGACATTGGGCAGGAGACCAACCACTACATCGCCGATCAAGGGGGCAGCTCTGAGCACGTCAACACAGAAGTAACTGAGTGCAGGGCTGTCTGGGCAGGGGTCCGGGAATCTGGTGCCAAGGTCCGCATTGGGACCCCGGGCCGCCAGTTGAGTCTCGCTGCTCTAGGTCAGATATGTTTGGGGGTGTGTAATTAAATTGTTACCTCAAACACAACTCACACAACAAATAGCCAACCCATCCCTAATGATGTGTGTTTTGTGATTGAGTCCAAATATATCACTTTTCAGGATAAACTTCGTTACTTGACAAATCTTTTTTGTTAATTGGTCTTTTACATAATGTATGTGGTCCTAAATGTGTGATTCACAGGGACCAAAACAGGACACAAACAGGCACAGTAGTGCGAGCCCAAGCAAGCCACACCATAGGGCCATACCGTCATCTTGGTACTAGTGAACTTTATATTTTTGCCCAAACAGGCAAACATGCAGATTAAGAGTACTCACCGTGGGTACGGGTCGGTGAGTCTGTGTCCCTTAGACCCGCATGGCCACCGACCGCGACCGGATGGAGAAGGCCCAGCACAATCTCCTCAGCAGGGGTAAACTCCAGTTTGGTAGGAAAGCCACCTCCAGTTTGCATGCTGAAAAGAGAAAATCGTTTGGTACTCAGAAAAGGTGCATACAGTACATCCTAATCCTTATATTTGGAGACATCATTTATTTACCTGTAATTATGCCTTTTAATTTCTTTTTGACGTACAGTATATTTGAGATCCGAGATTTTCTTTTGAATTTGTGGCACATCTTTCCTCTCTTCCCCCGCTGCATTTACTTGTCGTAGGATGGTTTCAAACAATTCCATCTTGCGCTGCTTCGTGGTGTGTTTTGATTTGCTCCCATAGAGCTCGTCATAGTATAATGTAAGGCCACTAGCCAATGCCATATTTTGGTCATGGGAGAATCTCCCACTCAAATGGCCGCGGCGCAATGTGCGGCCAGATGGTTGGCTTGGGTGCTCCTCCATGTGTGCAGACACATGTGGTGACATTATGGCCTGGGGCTGGGTAGGGGAATGGACGGATTGCTGGCTTCCCAATGACTGGACTGGACTGGCCAAGGGACTGGGTGTTCTTGCGTGGCTGGCCACCGAACTTCCAGGTGTAGATGTGGTCAGGGTGGCCATTCTTTGGCCTCTTGGGGGGCTATGTTCCCGGCTGGTGCCAGGTCGGGGGCTATGTTCCCGGCTGGTGCCAGGTCGGGGGCTATGTTCCCGGCTGGTGCCAGGTCGGGGGCTATGTTCCCGGCTGGTGCCAGGTCGGGGGCTATGTTCCCGGCTGGTGCCAGGTCGGGGGCTTCTGGCCCTGCTGCGTGGCCTGTATGGGCTTCTGGCCCTGCTGCGTGGCCTGTATTGGCTTCTGGCCCTGCTTCTTGGCCTGTATGGGCTTCTGGCCCTGCTTCTGGGCCTGGATGGGCTTCTGGCCCTGCTTCTGGGCCTGGATGGGGTTGTTGCCCTGCTGCGCGGCCTTGCTGGGGTTCTGGGCCTCCTGTGTCGGCTTTCTGGGCTTCTGGCCCTGCTTCTGGGCCTGGACGGGCTTCTGGCCCTGGATGGGCTTCTGGCCCAGCTGCGTGGCCTAGATGGGCTTCTGGCCCTGCTGCGTGGCCTAGATGGGCTTCTGGCCCTGCTGCGGGGCCTGGGTTGGCGAAGTGCCCTGCTTGAAACCATGGGCGGTGTGGGCTCCCTTGGGCGGCCTCTTCTGGGGGCAGAGGTGGTGGGTGCTGCTGTGGCCTGTTTTTTGGCCGCAGGGGCACGTGCCTTTGGGGCCCTTTTTTGGGTAAGGGAGGGTCCAGTGTCCCTTGGTGGGGCCGAGGTGGTACTCGCCTTCTGGGAGCGTAACTTCTTGCTTCCTTGCTGGGACCTGGTGGTTGGGCCCTCCGAGGTCTGGCTTGGCTGGGCGCGTTTTGCTGCAGGCTTTTTGGGTGCCATTTTCAACAAATGCTCAAAGAGAATGAGCTTTGGGTGCAGGGACCTTTAAATAATGAGCCCAGCGTGTGACGCCTATGCGCACGACTACGCGCTCGTACGGACGTACGTTCGAGCGGAACCAGGAAACCGCTGGGGTTTCACTTATCTGCTGCCTTGAAGAAGCATAAAGATGGCGCCCACTATCTTCACCCGTCAACAGGAAGAGATCCTCATGCTGGTAAGTGCCTGGCTCTGCCTTTTAAGCTAATACTCAATGATGGACTAAATGTAAATGATGCGTTTGGAACTAGTTTTGGGTCTCTTAATGTTTAAGAACTGGCTCCTCACACTTCATCCTCAAGGGCCGAGACAGGCCACGTTTTCACCTGTCTATGCTGATGTCGTAATTAGGGCAATTGCTCTGGCTTAGCACCAGTTAATTAACCTGTGGAGTAGCGGGGCTAGCTGTCAAACCTGGCCTGTCTCGGACCTTGATGCGGATGTTTGAGGAACACTGTTTGCCTAAGACCGCAAAACACAACGGCAAGCCACACACGTGGCCCAAAAGCCTAAGCATAAGCCGACATCTTGGATGTTGAAACCATCCTAACATGCCATAGATGCAGGTGGCCTGATTTTTAATGTTGGCTATTATCTGTATGTACATGGTGTGTGAAACATATAACATAAGACCAGACTCTCATTCACAGTCAACGTCCGCTTTAAGGCACTCCCCAAAAATGGCTGGCACTCTAAATGTGTGTGTTAATGACATGAAATTCTCAACTTGTGATGCAACACATATGGGTCTGTGTGTAAAAGTAAAAGCTCTGTGTCCATTATGTTTTTCAGCTCATGCTTCAGCGCCGGTATGACTTCGCGCCCAATGTGTGCGAAAAAAGGGACATCGCCCGGGAGATCATCGCGGAAATCAACCGTGTGACCAGCACCACCTTCACTCACACCCAGATAATGCAGCATTGGTCGGACCTGAAACGTCTGCACATGGCCCGGGTGCGGAGGTTTTTTGGGATCCATTTCCCAAGTAAGTACCAAGCGATAGCATGTTATATGTTGCAAATGTATAAGCTATACCTTTATTTATAATGACTTTTCTTTGTTAGTGTTGGAAATGGATTTCAGAATTCGCCGCACCCGGAGGCGCACAGGCCGACCAGTGCTGCATGAGTCTGCATCTGTGAGTGAAGGTGGTGGATCTCCCGGGCGACGGACCTACCCCTCCTCTGTGGCCTCCTCAGACCAGCCCCTGGACCTTACCACAGAGGAGGGGCGCAACCGCGTGGGCGTGGAGTCATGCCCGGCCAGGCATGGGGAAGACTCTGGTATGTCACTCTTCATGTATATGCACAAAGATATACATGGCAGGCCAAAAACTAAGTTATCCTTTATTATGTATTTGTAGAAGCTTCGGGAGCGGGTGAGATAGTGGAGGAGGAGGCAGCAGAGATGCTGGAAGTCGATCCTGACGAAGGTGAGTGATGTCAGCCAGCCTGGGAGCCAGATCTGTTTGGAATAGTGACTCTATACAACTACTAACCAAATGTCACATGTTTCTCCAGGGACTTCTTCACAGCATAGCCAGGACCAAGGGCAGCCTGTTGGCCCCAACCAGCCATCTGTCGGCCACCAACTCAGTAAGTATCCATGCCATTATTCATATTAATGTGTTGTTAGCTAATAACACACACATAACTAAAGGCGTAGCCAATGTGTAGTTAACACTTTCATGTGGGCACTTCGTTAGCTTAAAGCGGACCCTAACTCGTATTAAGAACATAGCTAATAATTAGCCAACACACTGTACATACAGATTGGGAACATTGAAAAACAGCCTACAGCCATCTAATGCATGTTAGGAGCCTGTAAACATCCAATATGGCGGAATATGGAATGCGCAATATTTACATGCAGCATGGGATACAGATTTTAAAAAGTAAGGTGCTGCCATGCATTGTGGGACTGATGACCTTTCCCTGAACCCAGCTATGCTCTGTATTCCCAAAGCACCACTGTAACCTACTCCCCTGTACTTTATCCCACTCTCCTCTCCTCATTAAGTGTTATGCTTCTGAGTCCCGATGGCGGCGCAGTAATCAAAAAACCACCAAAATATACTTCGATCTGGTGCAGAATCATTTTGGAATAGTTATTGCTTTTCATTAAATAATGTTGAAGGTCCGGTTTAAGGAGTTTCAATACTTACCTGTGGGAAATGCATTTACTTTATCCCTTGGAAGAATGACATATGTCATGCATTTACATGTATTTGATTAACCCCAAATCTATTTCCAGCATACAAACCGGTCTGGTCCTCCTATTTATGTTTATTTCTCTATTGCTTACAGGGATGAGGCCACAAACCGTGGCAGAAAAAAAAAAAAGAATACAAGAGTTGGTGGCCGAGCTGCTGGCCATACAGGCGACGTTGGGGCCAACAGAAGAAGAAGAGGAGGAGGATTAGTGCCCTTGGTCCTGGCTACTTTTGTAAAATAGTTCTAAAATTGTTTTTAGATAGCCAAATTTTATTTTTGAAAAACAAAAAAAAAATTTTAAACATTTTTACAATGCTTTTAAAATAAACCAAAAAACAACAAAACTAAATATTTAAAATAAATAATATTTTAAGCATTCATAAATGTGTCATTTCTAATATGCGCCCAAAAAGACATTTACACAAACACGAAAAAACACGCTTAGAAACATATAGACATATGTACATTATGTTGTTTGGGTAAGTTTTAGGGTCGTCAACATGAAGAAGGATGCAAGCGCTAAGGGGTTTAGGTAAGTTTTAGGGACCGAGAAATGAAGAAGGATGCAAGCGCTAAGGGGTTTAGGTAAGTTTGAGGGACCGAGAAATGAAGAAGGATGCAAGCGCTAAGGGGTTTAGGTAAGTTTTAGGGACCGAGAAATGAAGAAGGATGCAAGCGCTAAGGGGTTTAGGTAAGTTTGAGGGACCGAGAAATGAAGAAGGATGCAAGCGCTAAGGGGTTTAGGTAAGTTTGAGGGACCGAGAAATGAAGAAGGATGCAAGCGCTAAGGGGTTTAGGTAAGTTTTAGGGACCGAGAAATGAAGAAGGATGCAAGCGCTAAGGGGTTTAGGTAAGTTTGAGGGACCGAGAAATGAAGAAGGATGCAAGCGCTAAGGGGTTTAGGTAAGTTTGAGGGACCGAGAAATGAAGAAGGATGCAAGCGCTAAGGGGTTTAGGTAAGTTTGAGGGACCGAGAAATGAAGAAGGATGCAAGCGCTAAGGGGTTTAGGTAAGTTTTAGGGACCGAGAAATGAAGAAGGATGCAAGCGCTAAGGGGTTTAGGTAAGTTTTAGGGACCGAGAAATGAAGAAGGATGCAAGCGCTAAGGGGTTTAGGTAAGTTTGAGGGACCGAGAAATGAAGAAGGATGCAAGCGCTAAGGGGTTTAGGTAAGTTTGAGGGACCGAGAAATGAAGAAGGATGCAAGCGCTAAGGGGTTTAGGTAAGTTTGAGGGACCGAGAAATGAAGAAGGATGCAAGCGCTAAGGGGTTTAGGTAAGTTTTATGGTTCATAAAGGTAAGTGGTAACCTGGCGCGAGGCAGTAGTGGTGAGAGTGCGCATGCGCAAGATCTTATATACATACGAATGAACGAATCTAAGAGGCCAAAAACCAATGAAAACCAGAGCCAAACGCAAGTAATTGGAAGAGGTGGACGATGGAAGCAGCACAAAAAACAGGCTGCCGCCGCAACAAGTGAGCACATGAACGTGAATTTTACGATTGTCAACTGACTGAGGCAAGTTCGGGAGATAACATACGAACGGACGTATATTTTAGGATAGAAACGTATTTGCTTATAGAATCACTCGCAAGTTCATACGTACGCACGAGCGTTCGCAAATAATAGGATGATCGGCACCAAAATCAAAGCTGTAACATGTTTCTTTGAATCGACCCTATAGACATTGGCAAACGTGTACAGCGAGGACGATATCCGTCCCTTTAGGAATATCCATCTCCCTTCCTCATCAGTTTTAAAATCAACTAACTCCCAAGACAGGGATGCCGCAATGGCGATGCTTACTCCTCTTGATCTCGAATCTGGGGAATAGCTGTTATACGTTTTCGGGAAATGTCTATTGCCAAAGGAGGGTGGGTTAGAAGACCTAAAATGGGTCTCTTGGAGGAAAGCCACCTGAGCTCCCAGTCCCCTCAAGTTCCCCAGCACCAAGGACCTTTTTTCCGGGCTATTCATCCCTTTCATATTGAGCGAAGCTAATTTAAAATCCGCCATCTTAACTCTCAGCAGTATCTCTTCCCTTATACCTTCCTATCTAAGTGGATCAGTCAGCTTCTGGGGCGCTTCACCACCTCCGCCTGGGGTATCTCACTGATTCAAAGGGGCACTCAAGTATCTCCGCCTGGTACGGTTGGGGGGGGGGGGGAGGGGGAGCAATGGACGGAAACAGGGGGGGGAAGGGGAAGAAAGAGCCCGGATTCCAAGAACTACCGGGAAAGAAGGGGGGAACACTAATCAGTCCCTAAACCAGGGAAAACGAGTGGGCCCTATCGACCACTGGGGTCAATAAGGCCTGTCTACTGGGGGATTGCATCCGAACTAGGAGTAGAGCGTACAGGAGCAACTGCTCGCCCACCCATGGCCGGAGGTCACTAATAGGAACAAAAACAAAAAAGGGAATAAGTCTAGTGCGGAGGCACACGCTCATGCACCAGAAGGAACAGACACTAAAGTTCCCCTCAAACGGGGTAAATACAGTCAACTAGGGCCACGTGTGCCCTGAAGACCAGCCTATTGGGGGTGCCGCGTCTGACAGGAGTTGGGAGATTCAACGGGGGGATCAATCTAGGCCCTCCCAAGTCATGCTGACACTACACCATCAACCACTAGGCGGTCGGGGAGGGACCCTGCCCGCGAAAACCGAGGGGTCCGCAAGCAGGGCACCGGCCCGCATACAAGAAGAATTAAGCGACTGTAACCGCAACAAAGTAAATTTCTAAATAGAGCAGAACAGAGGACATGTATATCCTGTAACTAAATGTTGGCGAAAAAAAAAAAAAAGACTCGAGGGGCCACAAAGAAAAACAAGTCAATCAGGGATGGGCAGGCCACGGCCCCCCCCTCCCCCAGCGAGGCAGACCGGGGAGGGACGGGGGCCAGGCTGCACGCCCCCTCGGTTGTTGCCGCTGGAGACACCCGCAGGATTCACCGCTCGGGGCGATGGCCCGGGGCCCACCGAGGACCTCCGGAAGGGACCCCCAAGGCGCCCCAGGTCCCGAAAGCTCTTCAGGCTCCGCTTCCTTCTCCTGAATAGGCCCCCCAACAGCGGGGTCCCACCCGGATCAAGCCAGTCAGGGATGTCGACAGGGTCACACCCCAGGAATGCAATCAGATCTCCAAGCTCTCGGTAACATTTTAAAATGAAAACCCCAGCCGCACTCCTCACGATCAGGTGAAATGGGAAACCCCATCTGTACGTTGCTCCCTGACTGACGATGGTTTCAAGGAGGGGCCTCATCATTCTACGCATCTGGAGAGTCCGCTTGGACAAGTCCTGTAAAATCTTGATCGGCGCTCCTTTGAAACTGAGGGGGCCCTTGTTCCACGCTCTCCTCAGGATTTCCTCCTTCAGTGAAAAAAGGTGAATCCTGCAGACAATGTCCCTGGGAAAAGCGGGGTCTGTCCTCTTAGGACCCAAGGCCCTGTGCGCTCTGTCAAGTTCAATAGAGGTGGAGGGCTCCCTGTCCAAGCCTTAATGTCTTCTGTGCCTCGCGATTCCGGAATACCTCTGATCCTCAGGTTGTTTCTTCTATTGCGGTTCTCGAGATCGTCGAGGTGTAGCTGGCAGGTAGATAACATTGCTTCTTGGGAGTCGCATCTCGCCTCTAGAGCCTGCAAGCGGCTAGCGTAGGAAGGCCCCTCCACCTCCAAGGCCCGAACTCTAGTCTCAACTTCGGCCACCTCATGACGCATAGCGAGGATTTCGCGCTTGAAACTTGCTTCATACTTCGCAATTAGATTTTCAATCTCCCCCCTGGAGGGGATGCCCCTCAGAAGAGAGATAGTTTCCAGGTGGATCTGACTCTCCTGCAATTTCTCCTCTGGCGGAACTTCCACCTGGGTATCCATGCTCCACTCGCCAGGCACTTCAGGAACTGGGGCCTCCGGTGAGACCGCCGGAGTCATCAGCGAAGGGCCGTCAGCCTGAGAAAACAGACTTTTTTCTGGAGAGGGTTGGAGTGGGGATAAAGGCGATCTCGACCTCTCATCCAAAGTCCCCGGCGACCCGAGGGCACCCCCCTTCACTGGTCTCAGCTTCGCTGGTCTCTGCGGAAGACTAATGCTCTGGACTTCAGGGGCATGCTCCAAGGCACCCAGAGGGGAGCGGGGGGCACAAGACGATCGCCGCCCCGCTGCAGGCGTATATGCAAACCTGCCAAGATTCGTTTGGAACCCCTGACGGGGTCCAGCGGCGCGTCCTTCGTCACGGGACTGCCGGGGATCAGCCTCTATTTCTTCATAATGTGACGCGCCATCTGAGGGGACCGCACCTCTGATTCCTAGGGGGAGAAGCTTCATCCCATATGGTGTTGTGCCAGAGGTATGTGGGGGTATAGCAGGAGGTACATGTGGGGCAGCACTGCGGTAATCCGGAGGGAGCCTCTCCACTCCCGGGGCTCTCCCTTCACTTCTCCTGTTGGGGCCGCCTGTCGCATTAGGCTGTGTACTCTGTGCCTTTAAGAGGCTGCAGCCGGCACGGGGCCCAGCAGAAGCAGCGGCCGCCATCTTGCTCCACCCTGAGGACTATTCCTCTCCCCCAGCAGCTCCGCCGTGCGGTTCCTCCGCCTGCGCTAGGGCGCCATCATCTCCAGTGTCCCCAGGGGGACCCGCTGCACTCACCCCACGGGCTACTGCTCATTCTACTCGTGCTATTGGTGCCTCTTGGGCCTTTCAGCACCAAACTTCTGTTAAACAAGTTTGCAACGCCGCCACTTGGTCTTCTGTTCATACTTTTTCTAAGTTTTACAAGGTTGATGTTAAGGCCTCAGCTGATGCTGCTTTTGGTCGCAAAGTTCTGCAGGCGGCAGTGGTTTTAACTGTCCGCTGTTACTTTTGGGGATCCCACCCTACCTTACGGACACTGCTATTGGATGTCCCAAGAGTAAGGAATATCTTCTGGAACAGGACGTGCTGTATGCTTAGAATAATACAATTCTGTGATTACTCACTCGTAGAATTGGTATTATACGTATACAGCACGTCCTGTTCCACCCCACCCTTGTTATCATTATTTTTAGTTACCTCTTGGTGATTGTTCTTATGTTCAATTTTTATATAATGGTTATAGTTCTCCCGGTCTCATTTTAACTGCTTTTCAATACTGGGGATTTTGTGGGAGGTCCCTGGTATATATGGGGCCGGGAGGAGCCACTTTTCTGTCTCTGCAGTCCAGCGCCATCTACTGGATGTATAACCCAAGAGTAAGGAATATCTTCTGGAACAGGACGTGCTGTATACGTATAATACCAATTCTACAGGTGAGTAATCACAGAATTGTATTTTTGGGGCTCACAAATGCTACATGAGGAGTCAAGCTGCAACAGCATCATGGCACTGTCAAAAATGGAGGCGATTTCCACTTAGGTTGTTTCAATGCCGGACAGGTCTATTTACTTTTTTCCTTAGCTACCAGTAGACTAGTAAAGAATTCATACGCTGGACCCCTGCTGCTGAGGAAGAGGGAAAACCTTTTTCTTTAAGTTTTTTATAAAGAAATCCCCTGCGGTGGAGCAATTCTACAGATGAGGTGCAGAATAAGGTATTTTATATAGGAATTCCTATGGAGAATCCAGATGCATAGCAAATGAGCTTCTTAAAATGTTTTTGGATTCCCCAAAGGCTGCTGCTATTTCCAAATATGTAACTCATCAAAAATCAATCTGCATCAGAATTTCTTAAATAAATATTGGAAAGAATAATTTTCCCCACTTTATTGCAGTGTATTTTGTAGCAGTAAGACGCTCAAAATTCACCTGCTGCAAAAATTGCAGACATATTTTGAAAAACTTTACCTTTTCAGGTGACGTTATTTAAATAGAGGAAACATTAGTATATTAGCTTAAGAAAGAGAAACAGAGAGTATTAGGGGCTAATAAGGGGGACATCAGTAAACTGACCATTTTTTGGGGTCCTCAAATTGGGAATGGTTAAACCAGTTTGTGGGTGATGGGAGTGGCAAGGGTGTGGTTTAGCATGTGGCTTAATTACAGGTCACATGCTCAGAGAATATTTGGTCTATTTGTAAACCACCCAGACATCCAGCATTCTGCATTTGGCAGGACAGTATTCCCCATGTCTGCAAAGTGGAACATTTAGGTTTCCCTGGAGTTTTTGGAGGGACAGTGCTCTTTAAAGTGGGACTGTCCCACTGAAAGTGGGATATCTGATCAGTTTAAACATAGGCAACATAGACAAGTAAAGATCCAATGTATGACCACTAATGTGAGCAGCACTATACAGATCAGAGAAAGCTATTTGGTAAATTATAGTGGGGTATAAGGGACACACAAGATGACTGAAAAATGTGTTAAGGAAGCTGTGCATTGCAATGTTCCAGGAAGAAAGTAGCAGAGGTCAGTATGTGATTTGAAGATGAGAAGTGGTGTCGATGGGAACCAAGTGGGTGTTGAATGATTAGAAAGTGACCTGATTAAAAAAATACTAGCACTCCACAGGGTTAATGAGAAGATACAAGTATTATTGGATCACAAGGTTAAATAATAAAATGGGCCGGTTGACAAATGGATTTTCATCATACCTTCCTCATTGGTTATGAGACAGAGGCTCATAGCATTAACAGCCTTGTTGTATTCCTATGTTTTCGGATCCTGTTCCAGATGTGTTTACCTATCTATTATCTAAAGGACAGTAAATAGAAAAAACAATACTAGCCTTGTCTTCGGTGTCTGGATCCCTAATGCTCTATGCACACTTTTCACATCTTTCCGCTTGCGCTGTTAAAATGCAATGGAAAATGCTGCCCATTATTTTTAATGGCCAATTTTACATATATACCCAACACATATAGTTGAACCTGCCCATTAAAGACAAAGGGTATTATTTTTCCTTGTGCTGTGTTTTGCCCAACGTAGTGCAAGCGGAGCGGTGTGAATAGAGCCTAATACTCACCTTTCTTGAAGAATCTGCTTAGAGATATACATGTATTTCCCTGTTGCTTTGTACAAGGGGGGGGGTTGCACAAGGTCAGTGCTTGTCTCATCCTCTTTAATACAGTAAATAGACAGGCACCCTGCACCCTAATGTCGACAAAGGTGGCTTGTCAGCATTTGCAATTACTTACATAAACATACATTTCCCACTATGTTTCCAAGGACCCCCTGGGAAATAGGGGTCGATTCAGAGCCGTTGAGAACTGCCATTGACTTTCATTGTCTACCGTGTGTAAATTTTCACCTGGCTCTGAATCATCCCCAAGGTAGATAATGAAAGTGATTGGCAGTTTTCTCTCCTAAAAAAAGAAAGTGACAATTCTCAATGGCTCTGAATCGACCCCATAGTGAGAAATGTATAGAAGTATAGGAATGTATTTCATTATAATGTATATTTTGTTTTGGCTAATGAGATGTTTTGGTTATTTGAATATCAGATATTTAGTCACCAACAGGTGGTTCTTAATTATTTATAGTATATATTATATAGATATTCTACACATTTGTCAATAATATTTATATCAGCTCTCTTCCTTCTTTTTCGGTTTTGCCACATAATTGCTATTGTAATATGGAGATTGGCCTACTTTCCAGGTAATGTTTCCTCCCTGATCGAAATTTTAATATTATGCTGTAATTAATAATAATTAAGCAAGTGGGTGATTAAGCAACATTCTGCATGGAATTCACTGATTAATATGTATATACTACAATGGAATAAAAAAACTTACCTCGCAAATCCAGCGCTGTTCTAACAGTAATTGGGGTCCTGGGCGCAGCCATCTTGGACAGGAGGCACAGGATTACACTTTAATTCTGCCCTGCCTATGCTGCCCTGAGAATAATTTTGAGGATACTTTGACCCTGGGGAATGACTAGAATATGTTTTTAATGATATACACATACGGATACAAGCATTGAGAATATGTTTTTATTTAAAAGATATTTATAAGAATATAACACATACTGTACATTGTACTAAATTTAAGCCAGCTGCACCTTGCATCATATCTCGGATCCTCTCTGGTTTCTTTAGCATTCTAAGGTTACTGGTAAAGCATGCTCCGTCAAGCTAAACAGGTGTATTTGACAGCAGCCCCAAGCTACTATCAACAAAAACCACACAGACTAAAATATATGTATATTTCACATGCAGAAATATAGTGATTTTGAAAAAGAAAATAATTGGTAAAGGCTACACAGTCTCCTTAAGTATGGAAATTACTAAATGCACAGCAACAGTCAGTCTGATGTTTGTATTATTTTTATTTAGAGCAGTGATAGATTAGAGCCACATGTTCTTTTTATGGTCTGTCCCCATCAAGGAGATTTAAGGGTTGATTTAGCACCATATTTTTATTACTCATTTTTTCCTCTGTGTAATTCATGAGTCATGAGAAAAAGTGTGCCAAAACAACCCTATAGTGTCATTTCTGTTTGGTCTCAGAGAACGGGTAGTAAGTCTAAAGTCCCAGGAGGAGTTGCAGATAGCCCCACTCTATCCAAAACTGAAAAGATAATGGTAGTGTTAGGCTTCAAAGCAGGCCTCACCCTACACAAATGTCTTTCTACCACCTGGCCTAGAGTGGTTAATAAAACAGAAAAAAGGAAAGGGGCACGGACTATGCAACCTATGCCCCAAACACGCTTAAACCAGACCTTCAGCATGATTTAATGGGATGTCATGATTAAGGACCTGTTGTCCGAAACGCGTTGGCGTTAGGGCCTGTCATGTATATGCTGATATATGCTTTGACCTGTTGGACTATTGATTTTAAACGAAGACAATAAATACTGAAGGATTTTACAACGATTGCTGGTCGGCTTAATCTTTTCTACAATGATTTAATGAAGAGCCCAAACCCTTAAAAACTATTCCCCAGCATCTACAATTAATATATTTTAGTCACTTACTTACTTATTTTTTCCCCCACAGTGCTGCAACTCTGTTCCTGACTCTAGGATACAGACGCCGCCGTCTTGACTCAGAAGCATCACACATAATGAGGAGAGGAAAGTGGGATAAAGTACAGGAGGTGGGGTTATATCTGTGCTTTGCTCAGACAGAGCAGAGCTGGGGTCAGGAAAAGGTCAGCAATCCCAGAATGCAGAGCGACAGTCAGAAGACACTTCCTGTTTGCAAGCCTGCTTGATGCTCCATAAGCCACCATGTTGGATGTTTAAAGGCTCATAACATGCAGTAGATGCAGGTAGGATGATTTTTAATGTGAGCAATATGTATGTACAGGGTGGGGGAAACATATAAGATATGCTCATATTCAGGGTGAAGGTCCACTTTAAGGTTTGTCACTGGACTTCACACAAATTCAACTTTTTTTTTGTTGTTTCATTTTCTGATTCCTGTGTACATTATCTACCATTCATTGGGAATAGATTAAATACTCTGGGCCTGCCTATTTGGAGAAACACTAATACATCTCTCCCAGCAACAGGGTTATAGCTGTCCATATCTAGACCCAAAGCTTTCATTTTTTTTCCCATCTGCATGAGTCGGAAACACCACGGGCCATGGACCTGCAATAGTTCTTTAATTTAGCAATTTTCTTTTTCAATGTTTTGTTTTGCTGACGGATTATTGAGTAATAGGGCAGAGCTGACTATTCCAGAGCTGCAAAAGAAACAAAAGAGGGGTGGCAGTCGCTCAGACCATTTTATAACTAACCTGGGAGGTGCACATTAGCAGGGCAATTAGAATACAAAAGTCTTAAAGGGGCCACAGCACTCAAACCAGTTAGCTTGCTGACCAACCTACAATCTGTCTCTAAACTAGGTTAAAAACAGGGGGCTCGGTCACACACATCTGCAGAAGTATGCTTAAGCTGCACCACCAGCGCCAAGGTGCCCCTGTGAGGTGCAGTCCTAACTCTAGTACTAATTCTAGTCTCTAAGAGCCCCATTTGGGACATACAATGCAATAGATAAATTGGGAGCAGGCTTACCTGAGGTTGCCCTAAACCTCAAGTGCAAGCCATGGGGTGGAAGGGTCAAAGACCTTGCAATACAGCCTAGACCCCACAGGTAAGCCTGCTCCCAATTTATCTATTGCATTGTATGTCCCAAATGGGGCTCTTAGAGACTAGAATTAGTACTAGAGTTAGGACTGCACCTCACAGGGGCACCTTGGCGCTGGTGGTGCAGCTTAAGCATACTTCTGCAGATGTGTGTGACCGAGCCCCCTGTTTTTAACCTAGTTTAGAGACAGATTGTAGGTTGGTCAGCAAGCTAACTGGTTTGAGTGCTGTGGCCCCTTTAAGACTTTTGTATTCCAGAGCTGCAGCCTGGGTCCCATTACTATTAAGGAACCCTCCTGCTTATGTCAAATGTAATCTCATAAGCATTTCCCCTACCTACACTAAAAATGCTTATCAATGAAAGGGGAAGCGGCTCATAGGTATCACGACGATCCACTCACTTCATCCTCGCTCCAGAGGCATCCTCGGGTGGCGAGCTGAGCTGACATTCGTCCTGCCACTGCACCTCTCCTCCTTTGCTTGCATCCCGAGCATCTCGGCACGTACAATGGGACTTTTATGCCCTCCTGTGGCACTGCAAGAGGCTGGTTTAAATGGGCCAATTAGCTCCAGTGCTGTATATGGGCACCAGCCCCCTTTGGGCAAATCAGCCTTGAGGTTGTTGGGGGCCAATCCCTGCACACCATCCCCTATAAAGGTGCCCCAGCCCTTGTCATCAATGCACGTGATAGCTAGTGCTTTGGGTGATGTGCGGTGCTCTGTGTCTCGTTTCCCATATTTGACCCGGATTGACCTTGCCTCCTCTGAACCCTTCGTTGCTGACCTTAGAATTCTTGACGTTGCCTCTGCTTTTGCTACCTTGCTCCTGCTACGGTCTTGACCTTCAGCCTACCCTCTGACCTTGCATTCGGTTATTCCTCTGTATTGACGCCTGTTAGACTGACTTGCCGTGTATGACCTTTGCTTTGTCTGACCTCCCATGAACTCCAGTTACGTTCACCCACCTACAGGTCCAGCTCTCATTCGGTATCGTTTGTGCTTGTTTTTGCTGGGGCTTGTCTAAAGGTGAAAATATCAGCAGGTATTGGACCTGGATCTGCCTCACAATAGGTTTCTTCACAATCCAAAATATTTGGGTATTCTGTATCCCTTTCTATGTATAATGCCAAAAATTGGTTGGCCCTACCAGTTTCATGCCCTTACCTGGATATTCAAGTCTGTTGTAAAATGTGCCCAGTGGTTCAAATTGCTCCAGGTCACTAAGTCCATCAGCAGAGCCTTCTTTGATGTTCTTCGGATATCAGAACATGTGGTGGTAGTTACCACAAGGTGTGTGCTCTGTCTAAAAACCTAGTGACTTATTTATATCTCAGATACCTAGATCAACGGGATGGTGGTGACAACCAACTACAAGAGTCCTCTGCACTCTGCTGGCCTTTTCTCTCTGTGTCCCATTGCTCTTTTGGTGGGGGGGGGGGGGGCAGCATTCAAGTGCCTTCGGGTTGATCATTATAATGTCATTTAGGTTTCCTTATAACCTGCTCATCAAATAAAGAACATGCTGTGTACCAAATTAAGAGACTGAACAGATTTGTCGCCACAAAATCACTCAAGGTGGAGTTACATAGTTAATATGGTTGAAAAAGGATATATGTCCATCAAGTTCAACCAAGGGTGTTGGGGAAGGGGAAGTTATTTTTAAATTTGTTCTTTTGGTTTTTTTTTACTGATAACAGCTAATTGTTATTTTCTTGTCTTTAGAAAGGATTTCACCTGAAATAGTGCTTCCCCATATTTTTGGTATTATATATATATATGTTCCCCCTCAGTCGTCTTCTCTTAAGACTAACATATTTAATTCTCAGAATCTTTCCTAATTACTAAGATACTTCATTCCACTTGTTTGGTGGCTCTCCTCTGCACCCTTTCCATAGTCAGAGCATCCTTTCTATGAACTGGTGCCCAGAACTGGACAGCATATTCCAGGTGAGGGTGTCTTTGATTCCTTTGATTCCAAGCCTGATGTGATAATATCTTAGTGGTCATGGAAGCAGCTGCATTTAATACATCTTCTATGTCATTAATAAACAAGTTGAATAATAGTGGGCCTAGCACTAAACCCTGGGGTACACCACTTAAACCTGGTAACCATTCAAAGTAGGCATCATTAACCACAACTCTCTGTATTTTCTAATCCTGAAGACCTCAATTTCCCCAATAAGCATCTATGAGGGACAGTGTCAAATGCTTTTTCAAAATCCAGAAAAACTATATTTACAGCAGCCCCTCTGTCAAGGCCTTTACTCACCTCCTCATAGAAGCCAATCAGGTTAGTCTGGCAGCTTCTGTCCTTAGTAAAACAGTGCTGGTTGTCACGTATAATATTATGCATAGTTAGATATTTGTGTATGTATTCCCTTAGTAGCCCCTCAAGCAATTTCCCTACAATGGATGATAACTTACAGGTCTGTAAATGCCCAGAGAAGACCTAGAGCCCTTTTTAAAAATGAGCACCACATTTGCCTTGCACCAGTCCCTTGGCACTATACCAGTTGCTGGTGAGTTTGTAAAGATTAAAACAGGGGTGATGAGATAACTGAGCTAAGTTCTTTAAGAACTCTTGGTTGAAGACCATCTGGTCCTGCAGTCTAATTCACATTTAAATGATTTAGTCTTTTTTGGATGATACCCAACACATGGGATCCCACAAGACCCCAAAGGAATGCCCAACCAAACAACTGGCACCACCACAATATCTCATATCAAAATGTATTCAATTTATTCTTTATCCAATACATACAAGAGTTTAAAAACACTTAAAAACACACACATCTCATAATGGGGAGGACTGCAAGGACAGTGTTTGCCTGGTGCATCTATGTATATACAATTATTACATATTATTTTCAAAACATCTATATACAACATCAAAAAACCTATCCTAATTATATAATAACTACAAATTATACTATATACAGCTATACTTTACCACAATATACATCAATAAAGTGCAATCCAGTGTTATTCCTATTGTTCCACCCCCCTGAAGACACCGAGGGGGAAAGAAATTAAAAAACAGTGCAAACTCATTGAATACATTTGATATGAAATATTGTGGTGGTGCCAGTTGTTTGGTTAGGCATTTCTTTGGGGTCTTGTGGGATCCCATGTGTTGGGTATTGTTGTGATTGTTTGCCAACCGGGCACACCTTTTGATAATAGTATATATAAGTATTAGCTGGTGCGGCCTTTCTCTTTCCGTTGTGTAAAGCTTTCTTGGATGATATCCATGTTTAGCTTGTTGTATTATACTTGGGCTATTGCTATCAGTGGCATATCCTGTGTTGGCTCCTTGCTCCTCGCTTGTGTACACAGAGCTAAACAATCCATTTAACAGCTCCACGGTCTCTTCATCCCCAGTGACCATTTCCCCATTATCATTAAAATTGGGGCACCTAACTGTTCTCATTTCGTTTTCTTTAAATGTATACATTTAAAAAAAACGTTTAGGGTTTGTTTTGCTTTCCTTGGCACCATCTCCTTCATTTTGTGCTTTTGCCAGCATTTTTTCTTTTTTACATGCTTTATTTACTAATGTATTCTTTTCAATGGTTACAGCTGAGAGCTAAGCCTTGTAATTTTTAAATGCCCTTTTCTTATTCTTTATTGCCCCTTTAACCACAAATGTCAGCCATGAGGGGTTTAATTTCAGCCACTTATATTTGTTTCCCATTGGAATACATTTTGCAATGTTGGTACTCACAATTGACTCAAAGTACATATGTATTCTTATTCCTCAACAGATGCCCACAGTCTATGTCCTGGAGTGCAGCTCTGAGCCTGGGGAAGTTGGCCTTCCTAAATTTCAGTGTTTTTGCCCCCTCCCAGACAAAAAAAATCTTTCTTACAGTTTGTTGAATACACCTATATTGTGGTCACTGTTACTGTTAAGATTTTCATGAACTATTATCATTTGATATTACAAGATCCAAAAGAGCATCACCCCTAGTAGGTGCCTCCATGAACTGATTCATATAGTTATTGTATGGCAAGCTGAGGAATCCCCTTCCCCTTGTAGTAGAAGCAGAACCATGTCTCCAGTCCATACCTGGGTCCCCCATCACCCCCACTGTGCCAGCCTGTGATACCCTTTCTGTTTATGCAGCTGACAATCTATTTTCTCTGTTATGTTTGGGGTCTATAGATTACATCCAATTGTATTTTAACATGGTTTACCTCGCCCCACACTTCTACAAACAAGGACTCTACATCCTCACAATCTTCTGCTACTATCCCCTCATTAATATATGCTTTGAATTCTTGCTTTGCATAAAGACACATGCCAACCCCTTTCCTATTTGCTTTGTCTTTCCTAAAAAGAGCAAAACCTTGAAGATTGACAGTCCAGTCATGTCTCAGCCACACCAATAACATCAGTATTTGCTTCCAGTAGCAGAGCCTCAAGCTCCCCTACTTTACCTGCAAGACTCCTCACTTTAGGTTCTTATCTAGTTTGACACATTGAGCTTTGGTATTAGCTTCTGCAGTAATGCGTCCGCCTAATTTTTCACTGCTGGTTTGCAACACATGGATCTCCTTATCTGTCATAGCAGTCCTCCCCGCTTCTAATTCTCCACCCACCATCATATGCCGTCCCCTAAGTAACCTGACTTCCCGTTTGTTTTCTATCTTGCCCCCATCTCTAGTTAGAATACCCCATCCCTTCTAGTATCCTCTTACCCAGCACAGCAGCCCCCCTTCCATTCAGGTTCAAATTATCTGTAGAATACAGTTTGTACCCCAGTGAAAAGTCAGGCCAGTGCTATAGGAACCCAAATCCTTCTGCCCTGCACCAGGACTTGAGTCGTGCATTTAACTCTCTAAGCTCCTGATGTTGTTCATGTGTAGCACATGGCACAGGCAGTATTCCAGAGAATACAACCTTGGAGGCCCTTCTCTTCAACTTGGTTCCTAATTCCTTAAATATATTATTAAGTATCCTCCATCTCCCATTAATTCTGTCTTTGGTCCCCATGTGGACCACGACAGTTGGGTCATCCCCAGCCCCTCCCTGTAATTTATCCACCCTTTCCACCACATGCCGAACCCTGGCACCAGGGAGACAGCAAACCATTCAGTTCAGGCGGTCCTGGTGACAAATGTATCAGTCAGTCTGATAATAGAATTCCCTATTACCACTAACTGTCTAGTTTTACCTGTAGTCCCAACCAAACGCTCACTAGCTGGGCTGTTCTCCTGGCTGTTAGGGAGAGCAGTATCTGCTAGGGCTGCCATTTCTGAGACTTGACACTCTTGCTTCATTACCCAACTTGGCAACTTTGCTAGATTGCACAGACACAGGTATGGCCTTCCTTTTCTGTGCTCCCTTTCTACTCCCTCCATCTACATTTACCCAGCTACTTATCTGCTCCTCCTGACCCATTACTCCACCCTCTACCAGACTTAATGCCTGCTCGGTGAGCAGAATGCCCTTTTTCATATTGTCATATCTCTTTCAGTGTTGCATTTGTGGCTCCAGATATCTAACCCTAGCTTCCAATGTTGCAATATGCTCACATCTAACACAGCGGAATTCACCCTGGAACTGCTGCTCATGAGGTGTATACATATCACAAATTGTGAACTGAAGTAGATCTCCCATTTTGCTAGCCGTTATTCCAGTTTCAAGAACAGCAGTGAAATCACAATAATAAGGTTTACAGTTGCAGCAACTTTGGCGTTTACGTTTTTATTTTAGCCCTATAACACTTAACCACCTAAAGTCCTTCAGTATAAAGTCCCTTAGTGAAAAGTCCCTCACTTATCATACAACCTCATTTGAAAATACGACCAAAACTTGCAAAAGTTCCTAAACAATATGTTGAAGCCTTCATGGAAATTGACACATTCCTGGGACAATGGATTTTAAGTGGGCCTACCTTCAAATGTTGCTCTTTCTGGTCTGCTCTTTCAGAGATTCCTGCACTGCATAGTGGGATATCTGTATTTTTCATTTGATGGCTTTGCCCTTTTAGGCTGACTGCAGCCCCCAAGGTAGTGAAGGACATGACCGCAGTCATGTAGGTTCTATGCATTATTAGATCTGTATTTAGATGTTTTCATGACAATGTTTCTAAAAAATTCAGAAGCCATCTACAATATGAGCCTCCGATTGCAATCCCTGTTCAATGGAATGTAAAATGTCCTATTTGTTCAACAACCTTGACATTGGGTGCCTCATTTGTCAAGCGTCAGTGCCTGTAAATATGTAGATGCAACCGCCAGCATGTGTCAAATTTATCACATGAGCCATTTTGTATGCAAAGACCCGCACTCTTTGGAAAGCTGTAGGTTATGTCATTTTATTAACATTTTTTAGCACACCTTTTTTTTCTTACTAGTGTGTACTTTGGAGCACAACAACTTAAAGGGAGCCTAAACACACTGTAAAATGTGTTCCTTAGTTCACAGCAGTGATTGCCTGTGATTGTTATGAAGGAACGACAGCCTACATTTGGTGGTCATGCCCATACGCAATTAGATTCTGGGGTGAAATCTTTGTTAATACAGTCTTGTCTTTCAAATGTCTGTAAGCACATTTTTAAACCAGTTCGAATGACTGACATTTTATACTACTGGTGGCAAAACAGGCAATTGCCAAATCCTGGATAAAACAATTCATTCCATATAATGAGGTGGGGGATAGAATAAACGGTATATTAATAAATGAAAAATTCACAAGTATCGTTAAGGATACACATCAGAAATTCTGGATACAATACATTAACCCCAACATGGACATTACATCAATGAATAACTAACAAATAGATGGGTGTCTTCTTTAACTCTTCTGCTTACTCTTTCCTTTAACTGTTTTTCTAGTTTTTCAATTCTCCTGATCACTCTACTTTTTCTTCCTATACACCCAACTAAAATAAGTATGCTGTGTGCACCTAGTTAAGAGGGCTCAATTTTAAAACCTATAAACCATTCAAGATTTGAGTATCTTAAAGCCGCCCAGCACTGACACCGATGGACGTTATCCAATACCAAAAGCCAGCCAGCATAACAAAATCCAATTTTTTATTCTAATAGTGTTAAAATGCCATCCAAAAAAATACAGGGCAGTTTCAAGAAACAATAAACGGCAGAATCTGGTGTATACACATTTCAGACTGTCCAGTCCTTACTCAAGACATGTCAAATGTCAATGTACAAATGTAAAAATTGGATTTTTTTAATGCTGGCTGGTTTTTGGTATTTGATTGTGGGGAATGCTAGGTGAGCATACGCAGCCGCTGCCAGGAAACCTCCACAGATTTTCTCTCATGCTGATGACCTAGTGACTTTTTATCCTTTGTCTATCAAGAGAGGGGGAAAATACTCCTTGGAAAGTTTGTATTCTTATGGACATCTGACTCAGGAAATTCGCTAAAGGCACAAACATTCACACTCCGTAAATTAGGCTCTACAAGGATTCATGTCCCGGGTCTGATCATGAACCCTACTGTCACAGTTTTTTCCTGATCTCTTGGGTTTTCTTTCTGCAAGTTCAATGGCTTTCCATGAATTATTTACAAGATATACTTATGTTCTGATCAGGATCAATGCATGGGTGTGGTAGCATTCAGATCCTCATATACTCCTAAGTACAAGTGAGTCACAGTGGACGATCTTATGCCATAAACGCATTTCGGCATGTGTGCACCTGTTCTCGCCCCTTGGGTTTTCCTGCCCAACGTGTTTGAAGCTGAGGGCGTGTGCAGTCTTGCAGGACTGGCATGCCGGATTGCACATGCGATTGGATCCTGCACGCACTACTGAGCAAGTGCAGAAGGCACTTCCTGGTGCTTGGTCGGCCTTTAAAAGGAGCCCATTGGACTGTGAAGATACCTGCAGATTTTTCTGAAGCGACACTCGCTCTGGCTCAAATTTGGTTCTGGATACCGACCAGGCTCTGTCTCTGACCCCCTGGCTTAGATATTGAACCCGCTCCGGCTATGGCCCCCTGGCTTGGATATGAAACCCGCTCTGACCCTTTGGCTTTGAAAAAACAGGCACCTCTCAGCTCTGTTTCTGTACACTCCAGAGCTCTGTTTGAGCACTCACCTGTTTTGGCTCTCTGAAATCCCAGCCCTGCTCCTACATTCACCAGAGCTCTGAATTCCTGGAACTGTTCCTGCACTCACTCCATACTGGACTCTTTGGCTCACTATTTGTCAGTGCTGCTGTGGGACCCCAGGATTTTCTGCAGCGCAATCCATCTTTCCTTGCGGGATCTCTGGTGAAAACCAGACTTGCTGACAGACTCCCCAAACTGAGCCTGGCTTTAGTGCAGCACTGAAAACACTTCCTGCTATCTTCCCCCTACTCAGCATTAACCCCCTGTTTTTCAGCTTCTGAATTCCAGTCTGCTCACCAGGTTCTGCAACTACAATTACTTGACACTCTGGCCTTCCCCTCTGCTGCGTTTTCTCTGCAACTATCAGGGGAAGCTGCAGGTGGTACTGCTAGCAGTAGTCTGTGTCTTCATAGGCCAATCCTACCTCAATATTTGGTCAAAGCTCAATTTGCATGAATTACTGCATTACTGGATCAATGTGGCATGGCATTGCGGCAATCAGCCAGTAGCACTGTTGAGGGAGGCCCAGGTTCCTTTAATTGTGAAACTACAACTGTCAGTTATCATATTTTAGTATTATTTGCTGCTGTTCAGATTTTGTATTGCCATGGGATAAAAACTATTCCTGTGTAATCCAGTCCTCAGAGATGGTAATCTGTATTGGAGCCCAGATGGTAGCATGGTGAATAAGGTGTGTCCAGGGTGAGCGGAATCATGAATAATTCTTAGCACTTGTGATCTAATTATCTGTGTGCTTTTTAGGTGGGGACCAAATAGCACACTACTCTGTTTTTGGGCAACTGTTAAATCAGCAGCATTCTCCATGATTGTGTAGGCTACTGAACCAAACTGAGGAAACCTTTGCTTTGTTTAGTGTTGATAAGATTGTGACACCATTAGTCTAGAATATTGAACTTTTTTTCAGATAATTTTGTCGTTTCATTAGCTATAATAATCAATAGTCAAACATAACAAAACACATTAAATATATCACTCTGTGTGTGATAATTCTATAAAATATGAGTTTAACATTTTGAATTGAATTACTAAAAGAAAATTAATAGGACATGTCTGCATTTTCTCTGTTGTTTTTGTACTGTTTACTCTTCTTATTTATTTACACTGACATCTACAACAAAAGTAATTCCCGAATAACCCATGTCCACTTGGATTTGAAATTGCTGAGTTAACTGAAAAAGGATTCAAGATGTGTACTTTAGGCACCAAAGCCTCTCCTGCTTACCATTAGGGTTTATTATATGGACATAATGGGCCAGTTTACTGTCTGTAAATGATAAAAATGTGTAGTACATTTTTCTTTTTCTTATAGCATTTAATAAATGTTGTTTTGTATTTTTAGGCATTTCATTATGTGTTCAGATGTGGAGCTTAACTGAATTGAATTTAACTGAATTGAACTTGGAATTGAATTGTGCCTAAAGCGGACCAAAACCCTGGTGACCAGTCCTAAAATACTCCAGGGCTTTCCCCTGGGGCATCCCAAATTGGGTTTTCCCCCACTGTGTGCAACACCCCCCCAGGTCACCACAAAACTCACCTCTGCCCCACAGCGCTGCAAACAATGGTTGGTGCATCCCCAGCATCTCTGTGCTGAGACGCTAAGAGATAGATGCGAGCTCTCACGCATGTGGAGGGGTCCCAAATCAGGATGACCCCTGGGCAAGGACCAATAGGGGTTTTGGTCCACTTTTTATGTTATGTATCTAAATTATGAAAGCATCATCCTTCCTCCTTCTATTATTGATGAAAAATGATGATATATCAGTATATAAATGCACTATAGTGAATAAAGTTAGAACCACAATAAAATATTTTTGTTTTTGTTAAATGTACTGAACATTAATCTCCAAGTCTTATGAGGAGCTAACATCTGACACCCTGAAGCACATAAGCACAAATACATGTGACTAAAGCAAAAGAAGAATGGTGCAAACAGTTTGAGCCCTGTGGGCTCTTGAACGGGTGTAACTATTGCTGAAACCAGTTCTTTAAGCTAAAATATTTTTTTAACTTTATCTTTTCTTGAAGTATCTGCAGACAGAAATAGGGTTTCTGGAAAATGTCTCTGTTTTATTTTGGATGTAATACTCGAGTTGGTATATAATTCCAGGCTATGGGGAGAAAATTCTGGTGATGTGTTTTGATCTCTGGAAAAGCAAATGAAGGTCAAAAGCCTCCAGATTAACATTAGAATTTACCAAATTCATAGGGATCACTGAGCTAAAATAATATAAATTATTTATGAGGGAAAGAGAAATTCCCTTTAAAGTGGATGTCCAATCTGTCCCCCACCCTGTCCTCCCTCGCCCGGAAACAGGACAGGGGAGTTAAAAAATAAAATGCCTTATTGTCTGAGAATCTGGCACTGTCACAGGCACTACGGACAGCAGACAGGGGTTGCACAGGGCGGCATTCCCTGCTATGGGCCCATGCCCACCCATTTGAGTAATTGGGCAGACGAGGGACCCCTCTCTGTGCAGCCTGACCAAGATGGCCTGCACCCAGTGCTAAAATCGCAGAGGGGACTGAAGCTGGATACCGGGCTCCAGGTAAGGGGGTGGGGATAGACTGCTTCAAAATATCTGTATATAATGCTAGAGCTCCACATTAAAGTGGTCCCACACCACTTGTGCCAGGATGGGGGCATTCTGATTGATGCCCCCCTCTTGTAAAACCAAGACCCTGAAAACATACCTCTTCTGGGATTGCTATTGCCCTGCTATAGACAAAAATTGGCTGCCAGCGTTTACATGGATCGGTTCCTGGAAGAATAGTGCCAAAGAGTTAAGTTACCAACACATGCTATGCTATGTGCAAGGAGCATCACAAATGCCCCCGCTTGAGCAGCAGCACAATGGCCACATAAAAGCGACCCAATGCAACCTAACTGCCTCCAGAACTGCTCCATCACATGTGGCCACGATAGAGCTGTTCACACTGCAACAGAAGATTCAGCCACTAACAGTATGTGTGTGTGTGTGTAGAGGGTTTCCAGGGAGATTGTAGGTCAACCTCAAGTATCCAGTGGGTAATACAACTGATAAATTACAGTTATAAAGTAAACACATAATACCATAATATAAAAAAACTGATTTAAAACCAAACCATGTACAAATCAACATTATATAACATGACTAATTTAGTTATTGTATATCCATTTTTCTATTTCTTTTAAAAATAAAATGTTTCACACACCTGACAGCAGACATATCTTGCTACGGTGCTTTCTTACCTTGTTATTTAATCATGCACCACCATTAGGTGTCATGCCAGAAAACCAGAAGAACCATGCAAGAGTACTGCTATGCTGCTTAAAGTCCATGTCTGCCATGAGAACAAAATAAATGTTGGCATTAGCTCAAGTTGTTGATCTTGTTATGGTGTATAATTCTCTTTAGCTAGGGCGTAGTACTATTATTTCTTCCTACTATTTACAGTGTGCAGCTTTCTGGTGCCCCCCTGAGTGCTTGTTGCTCAATAAATAACGATATATAGACATATAGAAATCTGCACTCTGGTCACCCTTGATAATTTTCTAAAGGCTAAGCTACAATTGTTTTTTAGGTACTTACCTTTATCCTAATATTTCTGCAAATCAGGTGACCATAAACAGTGCAACTATGGGGTTAATCACCAACTGCTGGTGTTAAGTATGGTTAAGGATTTGTAAAACAATAGATTCCCTATAGAGTTAGCTCCGCAGCAGTTACCCTGAAAACAAAAAAAATGTTTTACTTACCCAACAACCCATACCCTTGAGTTTTTAGAAGGTTTGTAGCTGTCTGTCTGAGTACTAACATCATTTTGAGGATGGCTCCAGAGTGCATACATTTCTAAAAGGCCAGTGTTGCACCTCTAGCCCCAACCCTGCTCTCTTATGAATGGAATCAGGTAGGGAGCTCACAGATGCCCTTTGATCACCAAAACGATTTATTATTTTGCTTCATCGGCACCCACTCAGCTGAGAGTCTTTGCAGGAAATATTTTTAGCAGTATAGTGGTTGATTAACCCCATAAAGTCAGCATCTTGCTGAGAGTGAACTGAAAAGAGGGTAGCTTGTCCTAAAACCCTAAAACTTTGCGGCAAGGGCACTGTGCACTACATTTGTCGACTGGTAGGATTGACTGTTCCTTTCTTACTTCCTTTGCTCTGAAGCAGTTAAAATAAATACATATTCTAAATTCTTATGTTATCAGTATTTAAAATGCATTTACATTTTTAAGGAATGCATAACAAAATTAAAGATTTTCTGTGCACTGAATTTAGCTTAAATATTTTAACTTAGCTAAGTTCAGCACGATACACTGTATACAGTGAGCCAATTGTTTAAAACAAACCATGTTGCATACCAACTGTACATTCCTCGCTGCCGAAATCCCTGGATAATTCAGTGCAATATACCATGATTTTGTGTGGATACAAAACCAATCCTTCTCCCTATACTTTACTCAGCTGCCACCTTTCAACTTAGACTCCTTTTTTCTCAGTGGCTCAAACTATTTTCTACATTCTTTTTTCCAAAAATTACATCTAAATGGTTGCTTTTAAAATTGTGGCAGTGGATACAATTACCTTAAGAAGGAAAAAATCCGTGCAGGATGCTCTTGGTAACTTGTGACACCAAAATAAACAGCCACATGTTAGAGTATCAGGTGAAGAGTGTATAACTTAACTGCGTGTGTTTGTCATCTGACTTCGTCCTCCTCCAGGCAGTTCTTAAGCAGAAGATATGAACTTCTTAAAAATGATCTGACAAGGCTGCAAATTTATGTTTCAAAGACATAATGAAAAATAAAAAAAATTAAGTTGTGAATCCAGTTTTGAGGTATTTTTGTTAATTGTTCTGAAAGCATAACATTGGCTTTATAAAGGTTTACATAGAACATGAAGTTGAAGCTATTAAAATAGTTTGTAATTAATTATGCTATACAATTTCTGTATGAGGTTTTTTTTTTAGTTTAGTTTTTGTTTTTAACTAATGTGAAGTAATTTAGGGTAAAGGCATAATGATACATTTGCCGCTAAGTCACCTATTCACAAGTTTTATTAAATAGTGGTGTGTTCTTCTAAATGAACATGTAACATGTTGTGGGTTTGCAATGGTTGCAGCAGCTGAAATGGTTAGATCTTACATACATTTGATTTTAATATTTGAAACAGAGTTGTCTGTAATTTGATCGTTCCAGGAAAATCATGTTGATGTAACGAGAAAGAAGGCTAACATTATGGTTTCTAATAAGGGCATGTAAAGCTATTTTAAGATGTGGCCTATTTACTGCTGCTTTATATAAGGAAAGCCAGTTTATTACCCTTTTCAGCAATATTTAACCCTTCTAGGTACGTTGTTTAACTGCATTTTTAGAATATTCATGAACAAGGCAATAGTAAAAACAGTAGGCATTTCTTGGAACTTTTTGTTATAGATTTTACGAGAAGAACAGAGAAAGCAACCAGCTAGCTAGTAGGCTTGCCCTAGAAGGGACTGCAGCATGGTCATCTCTATCAATATTAGCATAGGGAGTCCCAAAGAAAGTAAGTTGGCAACGGTTGGAATCACATATATTTTTGATAGTGGTACCTACCTAAGTGCATGTGAATACAGCATAATACTATGGACAATCCAATGGCATTTATAGTTAGAAAACTTTGTATAACATAGCATCAGTTGATCATATGTTATGTACCCTGTATGATTACAACTTGCCACCTACTGTCTCACATGGGAGTCCAAAAATTTTAAAATTGTATCCATTCAAACATAACAGACAAAATTGTGCCGAACATATTAATAATAGTAATATTGGGGGTTTTAAAAAAGACAAAAGCCAAAATGTACGGCAATGTCATATATTGCTGTATATTGCTTTTTCAGTGATGTGTGCATGTCAGCAGATGGAAATAAACAAGTTTAGCAAAGGTGTGTCTGGCTGTACCTCTCTGCAACTGCTAAAGTAGCTGGTGGAGGACCCAAATTTACTAATGTGCAAGGTGTGGTGACCAAGCATACTCAAACTACCACCTTAAAGTGGAACAAAACCCTGCATGGCCGACCTCTTTTACTTTTCGGGACCAATCTGGCCTCTGGGCTTTGTGAAGCCCCCCACCCCAGGACACTGGTAAACTCACCTCTTCTTCATTCCTGGGGTGCATATGAGGGCGCACAGGCAATCAGAACCATATGTTGTGCATATATAATTCAGCAAACAGCTTTGATTGTTGACAAGCGAGCGTGGTCTCATTCCCTGCATCCTTGGGCTGTGCGAGTGCTCCCACCCAAGCCATTCAGATAGGCGCAGGAGGGAGAGAGATGCGGCTGACATTACTCCCCATTGAAGTCCATCAGAGCCATTTGGCAAGTGAAATAAGCATGACAAATGGCTCTGATTGGCTGCACAAGCAACAAAAGAGAATACAGTATTTTTCGCCCTATAACAAAAAATATTCTAAACCAAATGCTGTGCTAAATTTCAGGCATCCCATCAGTAGTGTGGCATTTTCTCATCCCATTCCCATAGACAGTGGTGGCATGCCTCCATCCCATTCCTCATATAGGCAGTGTGGCACCCCCCTACTCCTATTCCCTAGAGGCAGTGTGGCATTCCCTCCTCCCATTCCCCATAGGCAGTGTGGTATTCCCCTCATCCCATCCCCATAGGTAGTGTGGCACTCCCCCATCCCATTCCCCATATGCAGTGTGGCAATCCCCCTCCCATTGGCAGTGTGGCACCCCCCCATATCATTGTCCATATGCACTGTGGCTGACTACCCCCCTCCTCTACACCCCACGCAGGGGATAAGAAAAAAAAAGATATACTTTCATCAGCCTCGCTCTGTGGCTATCAGCCGATGAAGGAGCGGTGGGCAGGGTAACTATGTGCCCACTGTCCCCGCACCGGCCGCTGCTAGCACCACCAGTATTTCGCGGGCCGGCGTGCGCACAACCGATCCATGCAGCAGGTGGGAGTGGCCTGCGCCCGCATCCTGGCTGCATGGACCGGATGTCTGTCCGGCCCATGAAAAAACTGCGGTGCTAGCAGCGGACGGAGCTGCTCTTTCATCGGCTGGTGGCCGCAGTGCAGTGCTAGCAGTGGGCGGGTTTAGTTGCCCTGCCTGCCGCTCTTTCATCGGCTGGTGGCCGCAGCGCGAGGTTTATGTAAGTATATCTTTTTTTTTCTTTTTACAATCACCCAATAAGACGCACTGACATTCCCCCCCCCCCCCCCCCCCCCACTTTTGGGGAAAAATGAGTGCGTCTTATAGGGCGAAAAATACCGTAAATACTTGGAGTAAGATACAAAATGCAAACTGTTGATATGCAGGATCCTGTCAGGTGATACGTGGCAAGGCTGCAGACTGATCTGTACTCCAACCCAGAGATGAGATTTAAATTTTTAACTACCTGCTCCATATACATAAAATTGTCAACTGCTGCACACATTGCTATTTTTTAAATGGAATATAAAAATATAAAACTGTGAAATACTATTGTCTAAGCAGTATTAAAGTGGACCAAAACCCAGAATTTTGACTATCCTCGGTTTTGGCTCTTGCCCCTGTGGCACCCCGATCGGGCCCTGCTGTGTGAAACCCCCCAGGTCGCCCAATGTGACTTACCCTTCCCTGGTCCTATGGCGCATGCGCGGCCTCTCGTCCAATCAGCATGCTCGGATCCGCTCTCTCCCCTTCCTCTAAGAGCTTGTCTAAGGTAAGCGGATTTAAGCATGCTGGCAGCTGCATCCCCCGCTACCCTCTAACAGGGAGCATGCCTGTGCAGGGATAGCGCCTTGCTAAAGTGGTGGAGATGCGGCCGCTGCTCGTGCATTCACCATTGGACTGGGAAAGAGTTTCCAAGCAACCTGGGGGGTTTCACACAGTGGGGCATCCCAATTCTGGATGCCCCGGGGAGAGTGGGCCCATGGGGCATCCCGATTCTGAATGCCCCGGGGAGAGTGGACCCATGGCCCGGGGGCATGGGTCCACTTTATTATTATATAATTTTAAGGCATTATATACCGGTAACTTATTTGTGCCAGTTTTCCTTGGTTGTGAGAGCTGCTACAATTTTAACAGAACCCGGGAGAACCAGCTGAATCCCACTCCTGCTTCAACCTGGGGGTAGGGTTTAGGCCCACCATCACTGGACAGGGCTGAGCGCTTAGGTGAGTTTCCCAATACCGGAATACAAGTGATCAGCTTCAAAGGCTTAAAGGTCAATATAACAGTTTATGTTTTTATGTTTGAACAATCCCTTTATGAAAAAGTGTCAAGGATCTCTGTTGTGAATGAAAAAATATTGTTCAAGAAATATATACTTTTCTTTTTATACGAACTACTGAAAATATTTGTGCATTACAAAGATCCAGCCAAATCAAGTAATGCATGTCATAACTGGTATAGGTTAGCACAGCTTTGGTAAACTAGGTTTTAAAGTGGACCAACACCCACGGGTGATCGGCCCGGGAATCTATAAGATTTCCGGGCCGATCACCCCCCACCCCGCGGGACATCCGAGATCGGGATGTCCCGCGGGGTGTAACCCCCCCAAAACCCCCGAAAAACCCTACCTGATCTTCGGCGGCGGCCGGCCGCCGCCGCCTCCCTCGCGCCCCTGCAGGCGTGCGCGCGCCCGCGCCGGCCGTCTGCGAATGGCCGGCGCGGGCGCGCGCGCGTCAAAAGGGACGCGCGGGAGGCGGCGGCGGCGGCAGCCGCTTAGACGTCCTGGAATAGAGCTTGTACGTTGGCGCTGGGAGCGCGGAGAGGTGAGTTTTTCGGGGGGTTGGGGGGGGTTTCACACAGCGGGGCACCCCGATCGGGGGTGCCCCATCGAAGTGGACCAAGACCCAGGATAGTCAAAATCCTGGGTGTTGGTCCACTTTAAATCTATTCCGCCATCAAGGGTAATTGTAGCATGCAAATATGGCAGTGCAGGAAAAAGAGAAAACATACCCTATTCATTAGCACTTGATAAGGTGATACTTAGAAGGGGAGGAAATAAACAGCGACCCCCTGGCCTGAATTCAAATAGTAAACCAATTTAAAGTGGACCATCACCCTCGGGTGATCGGCCCGGGAATCTATAAGATTCCCGGGCCGATCACCTCCCTCCCCGCGGGACATCCGAGATCGGGATGTCCCGTGGGGTGAAACCCCCCAAACCCCCTTACCTTGCCGCCGCCGCCGCCTCCCTCGCGCCCCTCTAGACGTGCGCGCGCCATTCACGGACGGCCGGCGCGGGCGCGTCAAGAGTGACGCGCGGGAGGCGGCGGCGGAGGAGCCGCTTGTCCGCGGCTGTCAGAAGCCTGTCCGTCGGCGCTGGGAGCCCGGAGAGGTGAGTTTTTTGGGGGGTTTCACACAGCGGGGCACCCCGATCGGGGGTGCCCCACCGAAGTGGACCAAGACCCAGGATAGTCAAAATCCTGGGTGTTGGTCCACTTTAAAGTGAAGTGGCTATGTCCTATTTTCACTGCACAGACGACTTTTCTTTGGTCTAAGCTTTTATGCTGACTCAATACACTTCAGTAGTATCAGGACCCTAATACTTTTCAGCGTAGCCCCACACTACATAGATTGTGGTAAAAACACATATATAAGGGCCGAACTGGGAGCCCCGGTTCTAGCCATTACCAGCCCTTATGCCCTACAGCATAGGTCCGGTGCTGAGACCAGACCCATGCTGTTGGGTACCGGGGACATCCACACCCCCATGCCAATATAATAACAAATCTGACTGTCATTTGAATAAAGAAAAAAAAAACATGCTTGCAATTTTGCTCCATAAGTTGCAAAAGTGACAGGCCACATCCACCCACCAGCAGAAACCAGAGCTATGGGAGAATGTTCAGTGGTGCAGGGGCGCTGATAAGGTGAGTGGACTTTTGTTTTCAAAGTATCTGTGTGTGTGAGTAGGGAGCATTGGCCAATGGAGCACCGGCAAGCTTGCAGGGAGCAGTTACAGTTACAAGCAGGTTTCTAGTAAGCGCAACAGCTCCCTGCCCACCCGCTGATTCTCCATTCCCTGGTGCCCCCTCCTGTCACACAGACACACATGCAATGCAGATCTCCCTGCACTACCTCTGGGGGGGAGTGCTGCATGCTGCCTGTTATGGGGTGATAGGGCAAGATTCTGCACACTGTTATGGGGTGATTGGGGTAAAAATACATATTAGGGTCGATTCAACACGCATCAGAATTTTCTGAACTGGTATAAGGGTCCCCTGGACCTGTTACTGGTTCAACTAGCGACAAAAAAAACACACAGAAATAAAAGTAGTACTCTAAATTGCACTACTTGCTGGTCCCCGTAAGAAAAAAAAACTGTGGCCTCCCCCTTTAAAGCCTCCTCACCAAGCGTAGGGGCTGATAATCCCAGGGCTCAATGGGTGAACAGGTAGCCCCGGTTCTAGTCATTACCTTATGCCCTACAGCATAGGCCCTTTTGTTTTCGTAGTATTAGTGTGTGTGTGTGTGAGTAGGGAGCATTGTAAGTGCAACAGCTCCCTGCCCACCTGCCGGTCCCCCATTCCCTGGTGCCCCCTCCTCTCACACACATGCAATGCAGAACTCCCTGCACTACCTCTGGAGGGGGGGGGGGTTCTGCACGCTGCCTGTTATGATGTGATTGGGTGGGATTCTGCCACACTGCTTTCTACACCTGCCAAGAACTTCACATTCCCTCCTAGTGTTCCTGGTACTCTAGGGCTCAGAGGCCAAACAACCGGCCCCTGGCCCTGCTGGTTCACCAGACACTATGTGCTTCGGTAAAAGTCCTGTACACTTCCAGGGGTGCCTGTAGCAGAGGCTAAGTATCTGTGATGAAAAGGCTTCACTTCACCAGGTCCTGGAAAATCCCTATAGCGGGATGCCAAGGAAAGTGGAAGAGTGACCTGTATTCCCCTTCACTACAGAGCATCTGCCGTAGACTTTATAGCTGGCATCATAAGGATTGGCGTGGCGACATAAGGGCTGATAACTATCAAGGACAGGGCCATCTCGGGCCCAAGGTCACAAGCCCCTATGCATGACTGGAAGAGGTAACACTCTTTTGGGACCCCCTCAACAAAATTGTTATATTTAATTATATTTACCCCACCCACTCCTTATGTCTGATGCCAGCGGCGGCAACTATATATAGAAAGCAGACCTGAACCAAAAAAATGCATTTCCAATCCCTATAGTATCTGTTATATGCCCATACTGGTGGTTTGCAATACGTGTAAGCATGCACAGTATGTACCATGCTTGCATCCAACCAACCAACCCCATTGGCCTCTGGCAGGCACATGAGATGCAAGAGCATTGAGGATGCAAGTTCTAAGGCACAATTTCAAGCCTTTCTAATGGGCACATAACAGAAAGGCATACCAGAGCAGGATGCTGTGGCTGATGCTGGAATCTAGGGTGTAAGTCCACTTTAAGGGTTAAATGTATCTTCCCTGACATTTATAAAAAAAGTTACTCAGGACTTTATCTGTAGAATTATGGCATGTGATCAAAATATTGAATTTTAGCCAATAGTTGCAGAGATTTTTCTTTTTTGGTTAACCTTTTTGTTAATACAGAATGCTCTAATAAGTATACTGGACAGTTCATATACAAACTGGGTGGGCAATGTCTTATTTGTATTGTACTGAAATCTAAGCTCCAGAACTCCACCCCAAAGGGACCCCCTCCCTCTGTCATGCTCCTACATTTTAAATATAGAATGAACAGGGTCAAAGAACATCACGTACACAAAAGAAAATGTGGCCTCTCGTTCTCCAGCAGTAAAGTGTGTATTCTTGGCTGCAAAGGCAAATATGAATTACTCCTTACAAGTTCATAGAGAACTTTCTTTAGCCTGCAGTTGGCCTCTTACTCCTGTTAATTAAGCATGGCAAGGGTCAGGCACATATTACAGGGTCAGGAGGCTCAGTTTCAGGCAGCAATGACACAGTAAAAATAATTACTTGTACATTTTTGTCTGGGAGAGCTCTGTTGGGGTTTTCTTTTTTTAACTGTTAGCTTACAATTTATGGATTTGAAATATGGTAATATATATTCTGCTGTAGGGAGTCCTGTTTATAAATTATTTGTTTTATATAACTGTAAAATGTATTTACATTATAATTTACATTTAAAGTATTCTTTAGACCTAATTAATGTTTCCCTCTGATTATGTACAATCCAAAATCTACATTTAAATTTTCAATATATATCGACATAATTATTTTTTCAATGATACACATCAGGCAAAATGATCTGCCAGTATATTTATTTAGCTTATTTACATAGCCCTGACATGTTCTGTCCAATGTGTCTATTCAGAGTAGAATCCTTAAACCGGACCTTCAGTGTGATTTAATGAAAAGCCCAAACTCTTAAAAAACGGTTCTCCAGCATCTAAAATTAATATATTTTACGTTTTAAGTACCTAACTTATTATTCTTTCCCCCACTGGGCTGCAACTCTATTCAGGAATTTAGGATACGGGCGCCACCATCTTGACTCAGAAGCATCACACTTACTGAGTAGAGAAGAGTGGGATAGGGTACAGGGTGGCTGGTTATAGCTGTGCTTTGCTCAGACAGAGCAGAGCTGGGGTCAGGTAAAAGTCAGCAGTCCCAGAATGCAGAGCAGCACAGTCAGGAGGCACTTCCTGTTTGCAGGCTGCCTGATAAGATGGCCGCTTCCATAAGCCGCCATCTTGGATGTTTAAAGGCTCATAACATGCAGTAGATGCAGGTAAGATGATTTTTAATGTGAGCAAATTGTATGTACAGGGTGTGGGAAACGGGGAGGCCGATTCATCAATAGCGCCAGGTAGCGACAGATGAGCGACTGTAGCGTGATTTTTTCAGCGCCAGCCAGTATTCGCTGTGCTTGGCCGGCATTAGCTTGATGACAGCGACTCAGTCGGTGTGCGGTAATGTTGAATACGGGCTGGGGTGTCGCTGTTTCACAGGTCCAGCGTTGTATGTGAGCGCCTGACAACGAATGGCCAGAGCGAACGGCTAGCTTCATATTCATCAACAAATCACGCTCCGAATGTGCTGTCGCTGTCCATTCCTTGTTTAAACCCCAGAGCGCTGGCGGCGATGTGTATTAACTAGTTTTTAACCCCTAAACAACCATATTTTTTGAATGTAACATTATACATGTTTTTAGAATCATTTTGTAATATGAATACATTAATCTCAGACCTGTTAGATCAATTCTGCACATATATTTTTTTTTTTTTTTTTTTTACTTAAAAATAAATCCTAACATTGCAGAAGTGGTCTCCGATTTTTTGACATTAAAAAAAAAACAAACAAAAAAAAATACCAATTATTTATGAATAATTATAGATTGCTCCATTGAAATGCATTGGACATCGCCAGGGAGCGACAGCTCATACCTGGCGCTGTGAGGGAATTTGCAGCGGCGCTGTTCGGTCCAGGCGGCTTCATGATGAATGCCGCGCTAGCCGTCGCTCTCGCCGGCGCTAGCCTCATTTTACTTGATAAATGCGTCATTGTGACCGCCACCGGGCGTACTTGAGTCAGTAGTCGCCGTTAGCTGCCGCTACCTGGCGCTCGTCAGACACTACCTGGCGCTATCGCTTGATGAATAAGGGCCATAGACTCTTATTCAGAGTGAAGGTCCGCTTTAACACTTGTTTTAAAATCATATAGGTGTCAGCAGCTCATCAGCTTTCAATCTGAAAGCTTTATTCCTGTTAATTAAAATCCTGTGCTCCATAGAGTTCAGTGTACCAGTGCATCTTTTGGCAGCACCTTACACAGGCTCGCGTCTGTGCCTGTGTGCAAAACTGTGTCTTTGTCACCCTACTCTCTGCGATTGGAGGGGTACTGAATGCTGTAGAAGTGATGTCTTGCCAGGATGGCAGTTTCCTACCATGCAAGTGATTCCCTGTCACTGGGAGCCTTATTTAGCCTTATTTAGCCTCAGCGCCACTTTTTTGGCCTCATAGTGGGATTTAAGAAAATGATTCAGCACCCAGTGCTGTAACTCCAGATCCCATAGAGCACAATGGCCAGACCTGAATTGTAGTGTTTAATGCTTCTAATTAATATTACACACATTATTTTGCACAGCACTTGCATTGGGACTTGTCAATAATGAAATCAAAGGACCTAGATGGGCCAAAATGTTTTTTGGGGGGGGTTATTTGCAGGAAAAATAAGACGGCAACGTTTTCAGGGAGGAAAAATTCATAAATATGCCGGGAGCACAGGAAAAATGGCAGTACAAAGTGACGCTCACTGGCGCTGGGGTGATCCGCTGGCGGGTCCAACAGGCGTTGACATAGGCCAGCCAAAAGTGCAACAATCAAAGCTAATGAGTAGCGTTCTGTACAGCAACTGCCAGCGCCAGTGCCAGATAATTTGGGAATGTCGGCTCTCCGAAGCTGGCACTATAGCCACGAAAATTATGCTAAAAGGTGCACATCATAAATAAGGCCCTCATCCCACTCTCTGATCATGTTTTATTAATAACGATTTCTGTCATTGACCTATCACTGCAGCTTCTGAAGCCCAATGTCTTGGTGTTATACTGGACTCCTCTTTCTTATTCACTCTTCTCATTCAGTCACTAGCCATCTTCTGTCATCTTCAACTTTTCAACTTCAAAAACATTCCTCGCATCTGTCCTTTCCTCACAACTGAAACTACTAAAAAAGCCCTGGTCATCTCCTGACTTGACTAGTGCAACACACTTCTCTGTGGTCTACCTGCAAACAGACTGGCACCCTTCCAATATTGTCTCACTTTTCCAGTGCTGCTCTCCTCTGTAAATCCCTACACTGGCCACTGAATTAATTTCAAGCTTCTAATTCCTAACCTACAAAGCCCTCTACGGCCAAGCTCTTTCCTACATTAGCCTAGTCCAGAGATACCAACCCAGACGTAGTCTCCGATCTCCCACTTCTTCCCTCTGTCCTCATCCCTGATCACTTTCTTGTTTCCAGGATTTCACACATGTGCTTTGCTCCTCTGGAATACCCTTCCTCCTACGATTCTACTGACTTATAATACTTTGTGCATTATATGCATTAATTTCTGTCATATGTGAACCATAATGCCCTGTGTATTAAAAGTATATTACTCATCCTACCCTCCTGTAATTTCAGTACAGCGCCACAGAATACAATGGTGCTTTTTAAATAAAAAAAAATATTAACAAAAGAAATGGTAAACATGTTCAGCTAATACCCAGGGCCGACCCTACGTTAGGAGGTGCCCTGAGCAAGACTGCTCATCTCTCCCTAAATAAAACAGACCAAAATGAGTCTGGCACAGTCTGAGCTAAGTAGGTGGTACCCTCTTCCCCATTGCCCCCTCCCAGACCAAATGGTGCCAGTCTATTTGAAAAAAATGAAAAATGTGCTAAATAAAAAAAGTCTGGCACCCCCAGTGTGAAAAGAAAAAAGATCTTGGATGGAGATGAGTTGGCGATGACTGGCCCAGCTTTTGGGAAAGACACAAACACCCTTAGTCCTCCAACTATACTATCAAGTCTTAATGCTGCCACCACTCAATCGGCAAAAAAACAATAAAACACACCCTGAACCCAACCCACTGCACACGTCAGCCCAGGGAAACAGGGTGGGAGGGAACGGCAGAGAGGCTGGACACTTTCTCTTTTCACTAACATAGGAGAAGGTTGTCTTTACATGAAAATGTGTGGCAAATCTAAAACGTACAAGTGCTTTTTGTCACTTTAAAATATATATACATTTTTATTGAGAAATACAAAGAATTTTATAGAGCTGTAAAACATTACAGAATATTGATGGGTATATAGTTGCTTGAAGAAAATACAATACTTAAACTAAGTAAAATTTAGGTGCAATGAAAATGCATTGAGTGCAGAAGAATGCATTCAGATTTTTATTTTTGCCTACAGAAGACTGGCAGGCTGATTCATCATTAGCGGCAGGTAGCGACAGATGAGCGTCTGTAGCAGGCATTTTCAGAGCGCCCGCTAGTAGTCGCAGTGCTCGGACGCGAGTCGCTACTTTATAGCGACTCAGTCGCTGTCCAGTAATGTTGAATACATTGTGAGGAGTCGCTATTTGACCAGTACAGTGCTGTATGGGAGCGCGTGTTAGCGACTGCTCATAGCGACCGACTCACACCATATTCAGCAAAAAAAACAGCCTCACAAATCTCTGGCGCTGAAAAATAGTTGTTTGAAGCCCAGAGCGCAGGAGGCGGTGTGTTTAAAGTCTGTTTTCAAGCATCTATCAACTAGTAACAAAGCGAAAACATATGGAATTACATTGTAACAACATTGTAACATGAACACTTTAATGCCAGACCTGTAATGTCATTTTTGAGGAAATATTTAAAAAATGAAAAAATTATGAAAAAACTGCTTTTTCAATGCCAGAAGAGGTCACAGAATTATTTGTGATTTTTTTGAAAAAAAAAAAAAAAAAAACCATTTAAAGAGAAGAAAAGGATCGTCCATTGAAATGTATGGGAGAGCGACAGGTAGCGAGAGGTCATACCTGGCGCTGTGCAAGGCTGAACGCTGGCGCTGTTCGCTGAGGCTGTGAAAATGATGAATCAGACGCTACATGGCGCTATTCCAGTGGCTAAACAGATTTTGCTTGATAAATGTGTAATTGCGTGCCGTGTCCGGCGTTGACCAGTCGCTATCTGTCGCTACCTCTCATTAACCAGGCGCTACCTGACGCTATCCCTTCTTAAATTAGGGCCTTAATCAAAAAAAGAGCACAAATGGATCCATGACCTGTTTCAGCCGATCAAATCCTATACATCTGGGGGCTGGATTTAAAATGCAAGGAAGCATATTAAAATGTTTTGGAAGCCCCAGAAAGTTGGCAATAATAGGATGACTTGGATTAAATATAAATCAACACACTTTCAGCAAATCCCCACATTCTCCCACTTGCTCTGTCAATAAAGAGCTTCTAGTTAGCATTAAAAGTAGCGCTCCATAACAATGAAAGATGCATTTTATATGAGATCATACAATGTGGGCTCTGTTAGGACACACTTTACACTTCCGTCTGGCATTAACAGGTTGTGAAGGGACTCTCTTTCTAAGTTCACAGCATTAAGATAATGAATTGTTAAACTACAATTTCATGGTGCAACCCTGGATTGGCAACATTGTGTTCAGCTGTCGAGCACGAAATCCAATCTGCCTGGCTAGGGATTTCTGTATTGTTAGTAAATTCTCAGCGATGCTAGCCTAACTCCATGTCATCGTGAGATTAGTAAAGTCATGATTTTCTAACATTTAGAAGTGTATCTTATATACTGTATCCATATAATTCAAAAAAGAAAAACCCTTTCTTGAACGTTATCTGAAATGTTGAGATTTTTATGTTTTTTTTATCCACTCTATTAAGTTTGTTTTGTTTTCTCAGGGACTTAGTTGGCAACAAGCATGTAGAAAGACATGTGACAAAAGAAAACATCCCCTCGCAAACACAGGGCATATTTACCTAGCAACAGGAATGGAAAGTCAGATCTATTTACAGCAGTTAACGTGGTACAAGGAGAGCAACAAGTCTGCATTAAAAACAATGACATCATTAATTATTGACCCATACCAGTAAGAATTCAGAGAGGGAATCAAAGTTTGAGTCAGTAGCTCTGAACGGTCGCCGACATAATGACATTGGAAAATGCAAAGCTGTTTAACTTGGCACATGCACTGGTAAAGTTCTTTAACAGAAAACTCTTTTGGTTACGGTAGTGCTGCATGGATTTATTGCAGCAGACTAGTAGTCATTTAAAAAACAGAAGCAAAGGGTAAGCACTGTTTTTGACTCTTAACAAAACACCTTCAACCTCCTGTGCAGGGTCCATCTGAAGCTCAGCAGCTGCATAAAAAACATGATCACTTGCCAGGGAATGAATCAGCACTTAAAAGTAGAACTCCAGGCAAACATGACGTGTAGACATGTTTCCAAAAAAATACCTAAGTAAGATTTCCCCCATGTTACCTTTCTGTAGAATGTTGGTATTGATTATACACGCAGAGAACCATTTCTCAGCATACCACAATATTCTGTCCTTGGGCCCCTACTCCACTTGCTCTACACCAGGGCTGTCAAACTTATTTTCACCGAGGGCCACATCAGCATTCTGGTCGCCTTCAAAGGGCCACAAAAAATTAAACAAAATGCAAATACGACGTTCAAATGTATGGTTACAGATGCAGACTTATTTTGTCCAAAACAGATGCATACACAGAATTATTTTGCCCAAAACAGATGCAGATGCTGCATTATTTTGCCCTACAATCATTATTGCTACCCTGACTGGCAACAACTAGCAATAACCCCTGCAGAAGATTTAGCACCCTCTGCTATGGCAGTAAGTGTTAGGGCGAGCGCTGCACGCCCATCTCACAGCACTTCACTTACCTCCTTGGCTGCATCCAGCCGTCGTCCATCTCACAGCATTTCCCTCACCTCCATGGCTGCTCCCAGCCATCTCTCTTCCCCCATGCTTCTTCCTCGCATGGTCAGGTGCGCGCACATCCCCCTCCACTAGAGGGCGAGCGCACTGGATTACTGATATTTAAAGGGCCTGTACAGCACTGATTGGTGCCTGGTCATCCAATCCTGCATCCACGTCCCCTATTTAAAGGGGCACTTCCTTTCCTTCAGTGCCGGATCTTGGTCTTTCCATGCCAGTTGTAAATCAGTTGCTTTTGGATTGCTCACCTGTGTACCGACCTCTGCCCCGACGTTGGCTACTCACCTTTACTACGAACCTCTGCTGCCTGCCCTAACCTCTGCCTGTGTGTACTACGCCTTTTGCCTGCCTCTTGTGTACTCCGCTGAGCCTCAGCTAGCCGTGGGACTGGGCCGCTGTTTGGGGGTAGAAACCTGGGGGCCACTCGCCGCACAAGACCAACCTGCCTTGCGGTGGGCTCTGGTGAATACCGGTGGCCTCTTAGACTCCACTCCCCTGACGCGGTACCTGCCATCTGTTCCACAGTTAAAGCGGATCCACACCCGAGTCTGCTCCACCCGGTCCGTGACAGATCTGGCCATGGATCCCGCTGAGGTGCCGCTGCCTGATGCCACTGAATTGCCTGCTATTGTGGCTTTGGAGTCCCGCCAAATTAATCAGCTCTTGGCTATGATGCAGCAGTTACTATCAATTCAGAAACAGCAAGTGCCCCCACCGGCCCCAGCTCTGCTGCCACAGCCACCTGTAGCATCTACAGCTAGAATCCGTCTCTCCTTGCCGGCTAAATATGACGGGGATGCCAAGTTATGCCGAGGCTTCCTTGCCCAGTGCTCTCTACATTTAGAGTTGTTGGCGGATCAATTCCCCACTGAACGAGCTAAGGTGGCCTTTTGTCATTAGTTTGCTTTCTGGAAAGGCCTTGGCCTGGGCCACTCCTTTGTGGGATCGCAACGACCCTGTCACTTCTAGTATTCACACCTTTGTTTCAGAGTTTCGCCAGGTCTTTGAGGAGCCTGCCCGGGCTTCATCTGCTGAATCGGCCCTATTGAACTTGGTCCAGGGTGAATTGTCCGTTGGTGAATACGCCATCCGGTTCCGTACCTTAGCATCCGAACTGTCTTGGAATAGTGAGGCCTTGTGTGCCTGCTTCAAGAAAGGACTTTCTAGTAAAATTAAAGATGCTCTAGCTGCACGTGACTTGCCTTCATCTCTCACTGATCTCATCCATCTGGCCACACGCATTGATGTGCGTTTTATTGAAAGGCGTGAGGAATTCCGCCAAGAAAGAGATACTCAGCGCCCTAGGAGGGCATCCCGTCTGGCCCCTGTGTTTAAACACCCTTTGTCCGCGCATGTACCTCCCAGTGAGGAGGCCATGCAGGTCGACCGATCCCGCCTGACCCAGTTGGAGAGAACTCGTAGAAGGAACGAGAATCTTTGTTTGTACTGTGCTGGCTCTGAGCATTTTTTGAAAGACTGTCCTATTCGTCCTCCTCGTCAGGGAAACGGCCCACCTAGTGGATGTGGGAGAGGCGTCCCAGGGTGTATGTGCTTCCTCTCCACGTCTCATGGTTTCTGTGCAACTTACCATCGCACCTACCACCTCTTTGAATTTGCCCGCCTTTTTGGATTCGGGCTCTGCAGGAAACTTTATAGAGGCCTCCTTGATTAATAAATATAATATCTCTGTGCAAAACCCTTATTTATCGCCTCAGTCAATGGTGACAGGCTGGACTGTACCGTGCGTTATCGCACCGTTCCCCTTCTTCTAAAGGTTGGACTTTTCCATCAAGAGAGTATTGAGTTCTACGTCCTCCCTAATTGTACATCTCAGATTCTTCTCGGCTTACCTTGGCTTCGACGTCATGATCCCACGCTTGATTGGAACACCGGCGACATCAAGACTTGGGGTGCGGCTTGCTTTAAGAGGTTTGAGGTCCGTTCCTGTTCAACCTATTCTTGCTTCAGCTCCATTACTTGGCCTGCCTGAGGTCTACCGGTCCTTTTCCGATGTATTCTGCAAAAAACAAGCGGAGGTACTTCTGCCTCATCGCCCTTACGATTGCCCTATAGACCTATTGCCGGGTACCACTCCACCTCGTGGTCGTATTTACCCCCTCTCGGCTCCGGAGACACAAGCTATGTCGGGGTATATTCAAGAAAATCTGCAAAGAGGGTTTATACGGAAGTCTTCCTCTCCAGCAGGCGCGGGTTTCTTCTTCGTGGCAAAAAAGATGGCTCTCTACGCCCCTGTATTGATTACCGTGGCCTCAATAAGATTACCATCAAAAATCGTTACCCTTTGCCTTTGATTGCTGAATTATTTGACCGTCTGCGTGGGGCCAAGGTTTTCACCAAACTTGATCTGCGAGGGGTCTATAATTTGATACGTATACGTGAGGGCGATGAATGGAAGACAGCCTTCAATACCCGCGATGGCCACTTCGAATATTTAGTGATGCCCTTTGGTCTTTGCAATGCACCCGCTGTATTCCAGGAATACGTAAACGACATTTTTCGGGTCTTGCTTTACTCCTGTGTAGTTGTATATTTGTAGCATACATATATATATGTATATATCTCCGCGGGACCTATTATGTTACAATCCTTTCCATTCACCACGTGAAGCAATCAGATAATTTGTGTATATTATCCACCACCTGTTACTTAGTGCACGTACCAGATGCAAATAAATGTCAAGCCTTTAGAAATCCAACATTGGTTCCTTTATAATCGCTTTCCTCGAATCCAGATATAAATTGTAGTTCCATATATATATTTACTTCTCATAAATGATCAACCAATGTATTTTAAAATGAATTATTCCTCATTTATTCAGTTGCACATGTAAAAAAGAATCTCATTGGCGCACATAGCATAATTCTGCGAGTATTGGTCTTATGCTCTATATTAAAATAACTCTTACCAGATAGTAAGTTCAAACTTGCATTGTATACAAACACTTGTTTGAAATGTAGAATGGAAGTTTTCCTCCTATTCATACCCCTCCAATGCGACTCGCGTCTTTAGACAGCAAACACCATATGCCGCCAAGTCCCAGGCCTCTGGACTCGGCAACTGTCGGCTGTTTTCGGGGGTCACGTGATCGGCAATAGGCTCCGCCCAACGCGTTTCGTCACTAGGACTTAATCATAGGCGCGCGGAGCGCTACTACAGCTGGAATTTATTAGCTTCTGTTCAAGGGATTTAACTTATTGTATACCGCATAATAATAATGGCAAGGAATCCATTTATTTTAAACTCTTCCTCAGCATTATAGCTAGTTGCACGCTATCAATTAATGCCAGCATTTTGGATACTATTTCTGTGAAAGGGGGAAAACTTACACTCTCCTTTCAGGGAACACTTGTATAACATTAAAAGAAGTTATGATTTACATAGTGTATCCCTGCATTTTAAAAATATGCACAATAGCAACCCCGCTTACTTAAAATTCTACATAATAGATCAAATTAAATTGAATTTAAAAGGAGGAGATATAATAAATCAATTATCAAAGTTAGAGTCCAAATGGATATATACAATTGATTCCATGCAACCTGGGGGGTTAAATGTTGAATTTGATATTAATTGCTTTTTAAAATGATGTTTGTACAAATTATTAAATATACATATACAATATAGCAATGATTTGTGTAAAACAATTAGATATAAATTAGCATATTGTATATGTTTTCTTATTTATTAAGTACATGGTAATCATACCAGAAATACTATTATTATAGACTATAAAATTAAAATCGATGAAATTGTATTAAATATGTATATATATACAATTCTATATATCAAAATTCAGTGAAGACAAACTTATACAATGAAAAGTAATAAAAATTGATTTAGAAACTTTATATGAAAGTAAGAACAATTGCATTAATGGTATTTCGGGCGATTGCCATAACTAATAGTAGTTTTATATATGGTCTTTTTATTTTATTTAAAAAAAAACAAGATGATGCTTAATATAAAATTTGTGTGTAAAAACCTTTTATACAGCGATGGTTTTATGTAAAAATATATATATTTATATATATATTTAGGAGTTTAGTTAATCTCCTTTTATGGGATTTATTGTAAGCAAAATGATTGTTAATGATACATAAATCCTTTTTATATGAATATGTGATAATGGTAAACTACAATGAAAGGAGAGTGTAAGTTTTCCCCCTTTCATAAAAATATAGAGTAGTATCCAAAATGCCGGCATTAATTGATAGCGTGCAACTAGCTATAATGCTGAGGAAGAGTTTAAATTGCCATTATTATTATGCGGTATACAATGAGTTAAATCCCTTGAACAGAAGCTAATAAATTCCAGCCGTAGTAGCGCTCTGTGCGCCTATGATTAAGTCCTAGTGACGAAACGCGTTGGGCGGAGCCTATTGCCGATCACGTGACCCCCGAAAACAGCCGACGGTTGCCGAGTCCAGAGGCCTGGGACTTGGCGGCATATGGTGTTTGCTGTCTAAAGACGCGAGTCGCATTGGAGGGGTATGAATAGGAGGAAAACTTCCATTCTACATTTCAAACAAGTGTTTGTATACAATGCAAGTTTGAACTTACTATCTGGTAAGAGTTATTTTAATATAGCGCATAAGACCAATACTCGCAGAATGATGCTATGTGCGCCAATGTGATTCTTTTTTACATGTGCAACTGAATAAATGAGGAATAATTCATTTTAAAATACATTGGTTGATCATTTATGAGAAATATATATATGGAACTACAATATTATATCTGGATTCGAGGAAAGCGATTACAAAGGAACCAATGTTGGATTTCTAAGGGCTTGACATTTATTTGCATCTGGTACGTGCACTAAGTAACAGGTGGTGGATAATATACACAAATTATCTGATTGCTTCACGTGGTGAATGGAAAGGATTGTAACATAATAGGTCCTGCAGAGATATATACATATATATGTATGCTACATTTACTATTTGGTTAGAGACTTCGTGACAGGTTCTGCCTTTCTCCTGCGCAGTGGACATATATAACAGATACTGGTCTAAGATATTTAATAGAAAGCGAGCACGGATCCACAGCCCCCTTTTTTTAGCTTTGCTTAGTTGTATATTTGGATGATATACTCATCTTTTCATCTAATCTGGAAGAACATCACCGTCACATCCGGCAAGTTCTGTCTCGCCTCTGTCAACACCACCTTTACGCCAAGTTGGAGAAGTGTCTTTTTGATCAAACCACCTTACCCTTAATTGGATATATTGTCTCTGCTCGTGGTCTCCAGATAGACCCCAGCAAATTGAAAGCAGTTTTGGATTGGCCACGTCCTATTGGCCTACGGGCTATTCAACGCTTCCTGGGCTTCGCCAATTACTATTGACAGTTTATTCCCCACTTTTCTACTGTAGTGGCGCCCACTGTGGCTCTCACGAAGAAAAACGCCAATTCTAAGTCTTGGCCTCCTCAGGCGGAAGAGGCCTTCATTGCCTTAAGAAAAGCTTTCTCCTCTGCTCCGGTGCTGTCTAGGCCAGATCCATCTAGACCTTTTGCCCTTGTAGTAGATGCCTCCTCCATTGGAGCCGGAGCTGTGCTCACTCAAAAATCTTCTACTGGCAGAATTCTCACCTGCGGGTTCTTTTCGAAGACCTTTTCTCCGGCTGAAAGGAATTACTCCATTGGAGATCGGGAGTTACTCGCCATCAAGTTGGCATTGGAGGAGTGGAGACATCTCTTAGAAGGTTCCGCCCATCAGGTGTCCATCTATACTGATCATAAAATCTGTCTTATTTAGAAACTGCCCAGCGACTGAACCCACGACAAGCTCGTTGGTCGTTGTTTTTTGCCCGTTTTCAACTTTCAAATCGACTTCCGGCCAGCCGCCAAGAACGGGCGGACGCCCTTTCTCGCTCCTCAGACATCTCTGGTGTTGAATCCACTCCACAACATATTATCTCGCCTGAATGCCTTGTCCACTCCGCACCCACTGCCTTTTACAGGCACCGCCGGGAAAGACTTTCGTGCCAGCTCGCCAATGTCGCAAAAAATTAAGATGGGGTCATTCTTCACATGTCGCTGGCCATGCCGTGTCAGAAAATCCTGTGCTATCATTTCTAGATATTATTGGTGGAAAAGGATGTGACGGAATTCATTCAGGCCTGTACCATCTGTGCACGTGACAAAACTCCTCGCCAAATACCTGCTGGCCTATTCCTCCCTCTGCCTATTCCAGATACCCCATGGACACACATTGCTGTGGACTTTATTACTGACCTCCCTTCTTCGCATGGCAATACTGTTATTTGGGTGGTAGTGGATAGGTTTTCTAAGATGGCTCACTTTGTTCCTTTGCCTGGCCTCCCGTCGGCTCCTCAGTTGACGAAATAGTTCCTGATGCATATCTTTCACCTTCATGGGCTTCCTACACACATTGTGTCTGACAGAGGTGTGCAGTTTGTTTCCAAGTTCTGGAGAGCCCTTTGTAAGCAAATGAAAATTAAACTGGACTTTTCCTCTGCTTATCACCCCCAGTCAAACGGCCAGGTGGAAAGAGTTAATCAGATTCTCGGGCATTATCTTTGCCATTTTGTTTCTGCCTGTCAAGACGATTGGGTCGATCTTCTGCCCTGGGCGGAATTCTCGTATAATTTCAAGGATTCTGAGTCTACGACGAAGTCCCTGTTCTTGGTGGTACACGGTCGGCATCTTCTTCCGCCTCTGCCCTTGTCCACGTCCTCTGGAGTACCCGCCGTGGATGACATCACACAGGATTTCTCTACCATCTGGCAAGAGACCCAACGTGCCCTTTGTCAAGCTTCCGCCCGTATGAAAATTAGCGCTGATAAGAGGAGAAGAGCTCCGCCTGTCTATTCTCCAGGAGATAAGGTGTGGCTGTCGGCGAAATACATCCGCTTCAAAATTCCTAGCTACAAATTTGGCCCCCGTTACCTGGGTCCTTACAAGATCAAGCAACAGATCAATCCAGTTTGTTATAAGCTACACCTACCAACATCACTGCGAATTCCCAATTCTTTCCACGTTTCCCTGTTGAAGCCTGTAATTGTCAATCGGTTCTCTCCTAAAACCTTGGTGCCTGCTCCAACCTCTGGAACCGAGGATGCCTTTACGGTGAAAGAGATTCTGGCCTCTAAGCTCTCCAGAGGTAAAAGATATTTTTTAGTCGACTGGGAAGGCTGTGGACCTGAAGAAAGATCTTGGGAACCCGAAGAGAACATTCTGGACCGTAGTCTCATCTCGGATTTTCTTGGTCCCAAGAAGAGGGGGAGACCCAAGGGGGGGTACTGTTAGGGCGAGCGCTGCACGCCCATCTCGCAGCACTTCACTTACCTCCATGGGTGCATCCAGCCGTCGTCCATCTCACAGCATTTCCCTCACCTCCATGGCTTCTCCCAGCCATCTCCCTTCCCCCCATGCTTCCTCCTCGCATGGTCAGGTGCGCGCACGTCCCCATCCACTAGAGGGTGAGGGCACTGGATTCCTGAGATTTAAAGGGCCTGTACAGCACTGATTGGTGCCTGGTCATCCAATCCTGTATCCACTTCCCCTATTAAAAGAGGCACTTCCTTTCCTTCAGTGCCGGATCTTGGTCTTTCCATGCCAGTTGTAAATCAGTTGCTTTTGGATTGCTCACCCGTGTACCGACTTCTGCCTGTCCCCGACCTTGGCTACTCACCTTTACTACGAACCTCTGCTGCCTGCCCTGACCTCTGCCTGTGTGTACTACGCCTTTTGCCTGCCTCTTGTGTACCCCGCTGAGCCTCAGCTAGCCGTGGGACTGGGCCGCTGTTTGGGGGTAGCGACCTGGGGGGTCACTCACCGCACAAGACCAACCTGCCTTGCGGTGGGCTCTGGTGAATACCGGTGGCCTCTTAGACTCCGCTCCCCTGACGCGGTACCTGCCATCTGTTCCACAGTTAAAGCGGATCCACACCCGAGTCCGCTCCACGCGGTCCGTGACAGTAAGCTGGGTGAGTTAGGTAGTTCCCCCTTGTGTGGTGAGAGCTGGTAGCACAGAACAGACACAGAACAGTTGAAGACACTACTCCTGAACATTAAAAAGGCACACATGAGCCATTTTTAAAGGCACCGGATATGGGGGCAGGATTAGAGGCAGTACTGTGCTCCACAGTGGAGTGCAGTGTACTGACTCATCACTTGACAGAGTGTAACAAAAGTGCAAACGTTGTCCTGCCAGTGTCAGCAACCTTGGATAGAGTGGGCCAACTAGAAGGGGAACCATCTTCACCTGGCAGCTGTCAGAGGGCCACATAAAAAGGCTTGGAGGGCCACATCCAGGCCCCAGGCCTTGAGTTTGACATATGTGCTCTATATCTATGGCCTTGGCCTACTCATAGACTCATTAGGCTTCCAACACTACTTTTATACAGTTGACATTCATAAAACCCCATGCCCAGATCTCATTTCACTTTTTTCTCCCTCTCTCAAACTGAACATTTTGTTTTCCCACCATCCAATTTTGCTCCTGTCTCCAACACAATGGCCTTTATTCAATAAAAGTTGAAAAAAAATCTCATGGTAGTAAAAAAATCACTTTATGAGAAAAAAGCCTGAGAATTTCACTGTTGCTGAATCACCAGCTAGGAAGACAATGAAAGTCAATTGTACCGTATTTTTCGCCCTATAAGACGCACTTATTTTTCCCCAAAAGTGGGGGAAAAATGTCAGTGTGCCTTATCGGGCGAATGTAAAAAAAAAAAAAAAAAAAAAATAAAAAAAAAAAAAAAAAACTCACCCGTCCCCGGCGCTCCCGCGTTGTCTGGCACACTGCGAGAGGCCAGAGGAGCGGCGGGGGCTCTGTCCCGGCCCCGCCGCTGCGATCGCTGTCTTTTCAGGCAGCGATGACAGTGGCGGGGCCAGAGACAGAGCCCCTGCCGCTCCTCCACACGCGAGCACGAAGGTCCCGGCAGTGGGTGGGCGTGGCCTGCACCGGCGCAGGCCACGCCCACCCGCTGCCCGGACCTTCGTGCTCGCATGTGGGGGAGCAGATGGAGGAGCGGCAGGGGCTCTGTCTCTGGCCCCGCCGCTGTCATCGCTGCCTGAAAAGACAGCGATCGCAGCGGCGGGGCCGGGACAGAGCCAGCTCGTGAATGGGGTGGGCGTGGCCTGCGTCGACGCTGCGGCGCAGGCCACGCCCACCCCATTCACGGAGCCGGCCGCTCAGCGCAGTGGTGTCAGCGGACAGGTGAGTTTAACTTTTTTTTTTTTATTACTATGGCGCCTGCCTATACTAACGGGGGGAGGGGGGTGGGAATGGGGGGATGGGGATGCCACACAGCCTAAGGGGATTGGGGGGATGGGGATGCCACACAGCATTTGGGAATGGGGGGATGGGGATGCCACACAGCCTAAGGGGATTGGGGGGATGGGGATGCCACACAGCCTATGGGAATGGGGGGAGGGGGATGCCACACAGCATTTGGGAATGGGGGGAGGGGTATGCCACACAGCCTAAGGGGATTGGGGGGATGGGGATGCCACACAGCCTATGGGAATGGGGGGAGGGGGATGCCACACAGCCTATGGGAATGGGGGGAGGGGGATGCCACACAGCATTTGGGAATGGGGGGATGGGGATGCCACACAGCCTAAGGGGATTGGGGGGATGGGGATGCCACACAGCATTTGGGAATGGGGGGATGGGGATGCCACACAGCCTAAGGGGATTGGGGGGATGGGGATGCCACACAGCATTTGGGAATGGGGGGATGGGGATGCCACACAGCCTAAGGGGATTGGGGGGATGGGGATGCCACACAGCATTTGGGAATGGGGGGATGGGGATGCCACACAGCCTAAGGGGATTGGGGGGATGGGGATGCCACACAGCCTAAGGGGATTGGGGGGATGGGGATGCCACACAGCCTTTGGGAATGGGGGGATGGGGATGCCACACAGCCTTTGGGAATGGGGGGAGGGGTATGCCACACAGCCTATGGGAATGGGGGGAGGGGGATGCCACACAGCCTATGGGAATGGGGGGAGGGGGATGCCACACAGCCTATGGGAATGGGGGGAGGGGGATGCCACACAGCCTTTGGGAATGGGGGGAGGGGGATGCCACACAGCCTATGGGAATGGGGGGAGGGGGATGCCACACAGCCTTTGGGAACGGGGGGAGGGGGATGCCACACAGCCTATGGGAACGGGGGGATGGGGATGCCACACAGCCTATGGGAATGGGGGGAGGGGTATGCCACACAGCCTATGGGAATGGGGGGAGGGGGATGCCACACAGCCTATGGGAATGGGGGGAGGGGGATGCCACACAGCCTTTGGGAATGGGGGGAGGGGGATGCCACACAACCTATGGGAATGGGGGGAGGGGGATGCCACACAGCCTTTGGGAATGGGGGGAGGGGTATGCCACACAGCCTATGGGAATGGGGGGAGGGGGATGCCACACAGGCTATGGGAATGGGGGGATGGGGATGCCACACAGGCTATGGGAATGGGGGGGATGGGGATGCCACACAGCCTTTGGGAATGGGGGGAGGGGTATGCCACACAGCCTATGGGAATGGGGGGAGGGGGATGCCACACAGGCTATGGGAATGGGGGGATGGGGATGCCACACAGGCTATGGGAATGGGGGGATGGGGATGCCACACAGCCTATGGGAATGGGGAGAGGGGGATGCCACACAGCCCATGCTAATGGGGAGAGGGGGATGCCACACAGCCCATGCTAATGGGGGGAGGGGGATGCCACACAGCCCATGCTAATGGGGAGAGGGGGATGCCACACTGCCTATGGGAATGGGGAGAGAGGGATGCCACACAGCCTATTCTAATGGGGGGAGGGGGAAAGCCACACAGCCAATGGGAATGGGGGGAGAGGTGGATGCCACACAGCCTATGGGAATGTGGGGAGAGGGATGCCACACAGCCTATACTAATGGGGGGAGAGGGGGATGCCACACAGCCAATAGGTATATGGGGAATGGGAGGGGGGGATGCCACACTGGATATACGGGGAATGGGGGCATGCTACACTGTCTATGGAATGGGGGCATCCCACACGGCCTATGGGAATTGGATAGGGGAATGCCACACTGTCTGTAATGGTGCGTTTTTGATTGAAAATTTTTTTTTCTTATTTTCTTCCCCCAAATCCTAGGTGCGTCTTATGGGCAGGTGCGTCTTATAGGGCGAAAAATACGGTACTTTTTATTACAGAACTTTTTACTTTTTTTTACACTGTAGTAAAAAGTGCCATTGACTTTCATTGTCCTTTTATCTGGGGATTCAACAACAGTGAAACTTTTCAACTTTTATTGAATTAAGGCCTATATATGTTAACAATCTCACTGCAATTCCCCAAGCACAATGGGGTTGATTCAGAGCCTGGTGAGAAAACTCACTTCTTTTTTGGAAGAGAAAACTGCTATTCGCTTTCTTTGTCTACCCGGTGTAAATTTTCACCTGGCTCTGAATCAGCACCAAAGTAAACAATTAAAGTAAATGGCAACTTTCTCCCCTAAAAAAGAAGTGAGTTTTGTCACTAGGCTCTGAATCAACCCCAATGTCTTGGTGTTATACTGGACTCCACTCAATCATTTCCACCTAACATTCAATCACTAGCCACCTCCTGTTGGCTCCAACTTAAAAACATTCACTGCACCCACCTGACACCACAGAAAATCTAGTGCATGCCCTGACCACACCTTTGCTAGACTCACTTCCTTCATCTGGCTTAAGCTACACACTTCACAACTTTTGGAACCCTTGCACCAATAGTACATACTAGAGTACTTGTGACCCAAGCTTATGCCTCCCTTAGCTTTTAGATTGTAAGCTCACAAGGGTAGAGCCTTCACTTCTATTGTACTCCACTCCACTATTTTTGTATAATTTGTTGCTTCTCTTTTAATAATTTGTTGCTTCTATGCATTATAAATATATTTGTTTTACCATGTCTGTAATTTCTACCTTGTACAGTGCAACGGAAGATCATGGCCCTCTATAAACAATAATAATGACCTGTGTGTCCAGCTTGCCATGTCACCTCACCTGTGCCTCCTGTGCTCTGCAACTGCTGTGCTTCTGTAGTGACTTCCTGTGCCCATTATGCTTCTGATGTGGCTGTCTTTGTGTGTCCTGTTGTGAGCTGCATCTTGTCTCTTGCATCAGCATCTTTAGTGCGTTTTATACTGCTGTCTGCTTAGAGACTCTGCTTATTCTCCTGCCTAGTCAGCACACATCAGCCCTACAATCCTTCAACTGAGGCTAGCTAGTTTGTGTATACAACTGCAGACAAGTATAAGACATAGGGGGACCCGGGAGTATAACTGAGGACTGCACTGCTTTGAGGTTGGTTGGGCTGCTTCTTGTAACACTTCTTATTGTAACACCCCTATGAAATCCCTGTCTCTCTAATCCCCACCAACCCCTCCTGAACACACTTTCAAGGTACATCCCCAATTTGAGTTTGTGGAGGTTGCAACATAAATTTGCTGCCACTGCAATTCTGAAGCCAAAGGATTTAGTAGTAAATGCTAGAAAGAGAAGTAAGGACAAGCCGATGCAAACTGCATGTACTAGCTGGTAGGATAGTTGGTATCAGATGGCAAGAGCAGGAAGGCAGGTACGGAATATACTTCACTGGAATACTGCATTCTCAGCCAGGGAGGCAGGGGCAGTTTGATGTTGCTTTACATGCAATACTTCTATTCTTAAGGATATAAATAAAGTTCTCTTTATAACTTATTGACTCAGTATGAATACCACTAGACAGCCATGGTGTTTCAGCCTTCATAGTTGGGGGGAAGTAGTTACATAATTACAATATGTACAGTTCAATACAGTCACTGTATGTAGTACATGATCAGAGATGTTATCTGTCTTGGGAGAGATGTTAAAACAGCATTATATATGGCCATTGGCTATGGCCAGTGGCAGACTGGGGCCAAAATTCAGCTCTGGATTTTACCAGCCTCTGGCCTGCCCACGCCATCCTTTCTGAAACCCCCTCCCTCATTGGGGGCTGCGGTTCCTTGGCTTGTGGGTACAGTGGGACTGGGTACAGGGGGCTGCGATGGAGACTAAGGGGGCAGGGATTGATTGTGGGTGTTAAAGGCAGCAGCCCAACTGACCCCAAAGCAGTGTGGCCCATCAGGCATTGTCCCTGGTTTCCCCTGTATATGGTAGACAAAAAGATGTCAGTACAATAGCTAAAACAGGCATTCATTCACTTCTGAATGGTCCATAAAATCTGTGGATGTCCAGACTTGACCTTTGTCAAGTCGAGAAGAGGAAATAAAGCAAACACTACCAGTCAATCGTTAAATTATGACAGGCATAAAGGTTAGGCTCCTTGAGTTGTCCCATAAACAATCCGGGGGCGGCTGGGGTTCTCGGGGAATTGACTCGGGTGAGAGAGGCCCTTAACGCGCTGCTGCGACAGAAGGCCAAACATGTGATTAGGAGATGCAGGCGTACATATTATGAATACGGCAACAAAAGTAGTGCGCTGCTGGCCAGGGCACTTAGGCAGCAGCAAGCTCAAAATTTCATAGCCGAGATACGGGACAAAACACACCAGACGCAACACACCACAGAAGGAATAGCGGACACGTTCAGGCAGTATTACTCTGGCTTGTACAAACTGGGGGGGGGGGGGGCAATAACACACACGCACCCGGGCAAATTAGAGGAATACATAGGGAGCTCAGGCATGCCGACGGTTGAGAAGGAATCTGTGGCGCTGTTAGAGGAGCCGATTGGGTTAGAGGAGCTGTTAGAGGCGATCAAGCAAACCCCATCAGGAAAGGCCCCAGGCCCAGATGGATACTCCGCTAAGTATTATAAAACTTTTGCCTCAATACTAGGCCCTAGGATGATTACAGCATGGAACTCGATAACGGACCCGGAGACCCCGGGCTCGTTCTCAAGCAGAGACCTGAAGGCGCACATCTCTGTCCTACATAAATCGGGAAAGGACCCCCTGTCGTGTAAGAGCTACCGCCCCATTTCCCTCCTCCTACAGACCTGAAACTGTATGCAAAGATCCTGGCTAACAGGCTGGCCCCGGTGGTGGCTCGAGTGGTTCATTTGGACCAGACGGGGTTCGTATTGGGGAGGGAGGCTAGGGACAATGTGGTGCGAGCACTTAGTGCCGTATATACAGCACAGAGCTCTGGTGGGCCTTTGATGCTCCTGTCTGCGGATGCAGAAAAGGCCTTTGATAGGGTGAGCTGGCCTTTCCTAAGGGCAACGCTCCAGCACATAGGCCTAGGGGAAAATATGAGGAAGCTCATCGGTGCTCTCTACACAATACCCTCTGCCAGGGTTAAGGTTAATGGCCACCTATCTGCCACGGTACATATCTGCAATGGCACGCGCCAGGGCTGTCCCTTATCGCCCTTGCTGTTCGCCTTGTCCCTGGAACCATTCCTATGTAGAATAAGGGAAAACGCTGACATAGGGGGTTTGAGAATCGGAGGTGACACCCATAAGGTCGCGGCATACGCGGACGACCTCCTGTTCTTTATCTCGAACCCCGCAATCACCGTGCCGGTTCTGATGAAGGAACTTGAGGTCTATGGTAGGCTGTCTTTCTTTAAAATTAACCTTGATAAATCAGAAGCACTAAATGTTTCACTCCCGGGAGACGTGGCTGGGAACCTTCAGCAAACATTCCCATTCAGATGGGCAAAGACCTCGATAACATACTTGGGCACTCAACTGCCAAATCAGTTGTCAAGGATTCTGGAGCTGAACTTCCTCCCCTTGTCTCGAAGAATAAAAATAGATCTAGATAGATGGGACTCCCCTACCTTTTCATGGATGGGTAGGGTTAATATAATCAAAATGTCAATCCTCCCGAAGCTCTTATTCCTATTCCAGGCACTCCCAATATCCATTCCCACGCACTTCTTCAAGAAACTAGACAGGATCCTGATGGGGTTCGTCTGGCAGAAAAAGAAAGCCAGGCTCCGACGCCAGTTATTAATCAGGCCCAAACACTTAGGGGGTATGGCGTTGCCAGACATTCAATCTTACTGGATAGCATCTCATCTGCAGAGAATCTGTGAATGGCACACATGTAAAAATTCAAAGAGGTGGGTCCAGCTTGAGCTCTCCCTGGCACAAGCCCCATTAGACATAACAGTCTGGAACAAAGAAACGTATCGGTTGGGAGTGCGAACGCACCCAACTGTGGCAGCCCCACTAGAGATCTTTCGGCGCCATAGGAAGCACCCAGAAATCTCCCCCTGGCCTACCCCCGCGCTCGCACTGATAGATAATCCTGCAATGCTGCAGGATAGCTCTAGATCGGCTCTCAGGGAGTGGGGAAAGGTGGGCCAGCTGAGGGGTAGCGACCTGATAACGGGCAGGGGTTGGGCAGACATAGGAGACCTGAGAGCTAGGCTGGGGAATGGAAATCTTGATTCCTGGACACTCCTCCGTTTCCAGTCAGTTTTGTCCCGGATGGGCTACAAGAGGGAAAACACCAGGGATCACACTGAGTTTGAGAAAATTTGTTTAGATGAGCAACCATGCCCCCACTTGATCTCTAAACTATACTCCCTCCTTGTGGGTGGACAGGAGCCCCCGCCTTCCTTCTGGAGAGACTGGGAAATTGACCTGGGCAGGACAATAGATGATAAAGAGAGGACAAAAATAGCGACTTTGGCGCATAAGTCCTCGATGGCCACACGAGTCCAAGAGGCCAATTACAAACTGCTGACGCGGTGGCATTATACCCCTGATAAATTAGGGAGGATGTTCGGTACAGTGGACCCAAGTTGTTGGAGATGCGGTGAGAGGCGAGGGACATTGTTCCACATTTGGTGGGCATGTCCCAAGATTCAAGAGTACTGGGAGGCAGTCCTTCCCATTGTCACTCATCTTACGGGGGCCCAGGTGCAAAGCGACCCAGCCCAAATCCTCCTACACTCAACAATGGTTCCGACAGGGAAATATAAGAAGATCCTGCTGATCCACCTCTTGAATGCTGCCAAGCAAACAATACCCAGATTTTGGAAGCAAAAAATAACCCCCTCTGTTAAAGATTGGGCGAGAGAAGTTATAATTGTCAAAGAAATGGAGGACCTGACACTTTCCTTACATGAAAGAGATGAGCAATACAGATCCACGTGGTTGCCCTGGCTGATGTATGAGGAGTCGGCAGAGTTTGAGAGTCTGTTTAGCTAGTGGTGCGGGGTCCTCGACCAGTCTGCTGGTCCTCCCTTCCTCGTACAGGGTAGACGTGGATGGAGTGAATTCCTGCATCACTTGTCAGGAGGGGAAATGATTCGGTCCCAATCAAGAGCCGTGTCCCACACGCCATACCCCACCCTACCCATCACTCATCCCCTCTGCACCTAAGACCTTAGAACCCCCCTCCCCCACCCTGCCTCTATCTTTGTCCCCCCTTAGGCCCCATTGTTTTTTCCCACTCCCCTTGAGCTGGCCGGCGGGGCACACCTAGCGTTGGAGAACCCATCCCCCCCACGGCGAAGGCAGGATAGTTGATGCCGGCCCAGCGTGTGGGGGGTATGGTCAACCTCGAGCCAACCAGAGATATACAGCATTTGGCGGGGGTTGCGGGATGCGGCCACGCCCTGTCCTCTTGGGCGGGGGCTGGGGCCGGGTTCCTCCCCACCATGTCAGACGTGATGGAGACAGTTGTTCTATATATGGTTGTGTTGATCTCTCTGCATTGAACACGGGGTCCCCGGATGCTCTCCCCCTCTTTCCTCATGTTATCCTATGTATGTTCAAATGTATGTAATGTTTAAAATTGCAAAATCTCTAAATAAAGAATTTGAAAAAAAAAAATTATGACAGGCATAAGAAAGTCTTTCTTATATAATTTATTTTTATTTTATTTAGAATTTGCATGCTTTAAACCCAGAGACAGGTATTTTAAGGCCATTTTGGAGCTTCCATCTCAGCCATGCTGCTGCCTGGATTCAACTGACAATGCACAGTGATAGGAAACCCAGCAGCACTTCCTGTTTGTAGGTGGCCTGCAAATGCATGAGCCACCATTTTGTTTACTACAGCAAGAGTTAGAAAAAGGTGTATTTATTTTTATGTGCAGCAATCTAAATTTCCCTGCGGAGAATATAAGCACTGTGTGCTGTGTTGGTCTGGTTTAAGTTATTTTTGACTATTGATTCTCTATAAAATTTTAATTCTAAATTGAGAAAGATAGTGGGATGACTAGTGAAGCATCTTCAGAAAAAAATATATCAAGTCCATTTTCCCTGATTTAATACTACAGATATGATTCATGCTGTTTAACCCTTTAACTGCCAGCCTACCTGGAGATTTTGTCACTCTCTGTTGCCAGACCATTTTTCACTATTATGCACTACACATGTTTTGATTTTTGAAGGTATTTTCCAGAAAAGTTATATATGTAGCCTGGGCTTTAGAGTGGACCAAAATCCAGGATTTTGACTATCCTGGGTTTTGGTCCTTTTCCCCCTGTGTGAAACCCTCCAGATCGCTGAAATCAACGTACCTCTTCCCGGACCTATGGCGTATGCGCGGCCGCTTGTCCAGTCAGCGAGCCATTCACAAAAGAGGGATAGCGGGGATAAGGGCACGGCTCGGGAATGCGCCATTGGACCGGGAAACAAGGTAAGTTTATGGAGCGACCTGGGGGGTTTCCCACAGCAGGGCATCACAATTTTGGATGCCCTGGGAGGAGGGAATCGATCGGCCTGGGAATCGTATACATTCTTGGGTCGATCGCGGTGGGTTTTGGTCCACTTTAACATGAAATGTCTTGTTTGTCGTGTCTCGTATGTCAATATTTGTAGTGTTTTTTGTATGATTCATAGTTTTTTTGTAATAAGTTTTTCAATAAAATCATATTGCGTGTAAAAGCCCAATTTCTCCCGGTTACAACGGTACCACTTGTCTTTTGGTAGACACCCTTTCCTGCCCAGGAGTCTCTCCCAAACTGAAAAAAGCACTTTAGGGGATTTTCAGATAAAATACAACTGCTATGCTCACCATGCAGTTTTTCAAAAAAACAACCCTTTACCTTTGAAATACCACCCCCCAAAAAGTATATATTCTCTAAAAGTACACACCTCAAACTTTTCTAGGTGTACCAGGCTTGTGGATGTAGGCACAGCTTTCTGGAAGTAATCCTTCGATGACTTATTTGGGTGCACAGTTTCCCTAAAAAAAATAATAAAAAACAGAATCAAAATCATTTTTCTAAAAAAAACAATATGCAAACAAGAAAAAGTAAGTTAAATCTGAAAAAGCAAAGTCCACCAAACAGAAAAATACCCAACATGCATACTATAAGTACTGTCAAGGGAAGTGTTGCCAAACACCCCAAAGTAATGCATGTGTGTAAGGCTAATTTTACTTGAAAATTTCAGCTCTGCAGGCAAAGTGCGCACCTTGCACATTTATTCTACCAAAATGACCTTTTACATTTGAAATACCCCCCACAAACGATATATTTCCTGAAAGTACATATGTTAAGCTTTCTAGGTGTACCCAACTTGTTGTAGTGCATTCATCTTCAATTATAAAAAGCAGAATTGTTTTGTTTATTTCAAATAAAACATTGATTTTATAAAAGAAAACCATATTGCATGTGAAATACAAATTTCTCCCTAATACAGCCATACCTACCCAGTAGACCCCCCAAACTTAAAAGAGCCCTTTATATTTACAAATAAAATCCAACTACTATCTACACTATAAAGGGTTAAAAAAATGACATAGAGTCATTTTTGGGGGAGCTTTTTGAGGGTTTTTAACCATTAAACCCCCCCCAAAATGGCGTGGGGTCCCCCTAACCAGCATAACCAGCCCAGGAAAAAGTTATGGGGGCTCGTAGAACAGGCCCCCCGACCTGCAGGCTACAAGCCCGCACAGCCTCAATAGCCTGGGTCCTTCTGCCCCTCCCTGGGCTTTGCGGAAGCAGGTAATGGGAGTTAATGTCCAGTCACTCACTAGCCACAGGTGACTTACCAGCTCCCAAGCCTTGTGAACTGGTATAGGGGTCTCATGTATCCCTTACCAGTTCACAAAGGGTCATATGTAAAACAAAAACACCACACATAAGATAAAATGACATTTATTTTTATTCTTTAGTTACCTCCGATCCTGTCTCACGGCAATCCGATGACAGATCCTGGGTGATCTTTGAAGCAAGGGCTGGGAAGGCAGGGCATCACAGCCCCTTGCCCCTCCAACCCTCTCCCCACCAATCACAAGGCACTACTTAGTGTACTTAGTGTCTTCGGGCGGGATGACATCATCTACCCAGCCCATAAAAGGGCTAGCAGTGACTATGGAGGAAGTGGGGAAGAAGGCCTGTTTCGGGTCTTCTCCTCACCACAGAAGAACCCGGAGGGTGAAGAGGAGACCCGGCAGGAGGGATTGTAGGCACAGGTGAGTAAATGTCATTTTTTTTTTCTAGATGTCAGTGGTGGTGCAGAAGCGAGGGGGGTTCTTTTGGGCCCTCTCCTGAAGCTGGAAGAGCTCGTGGGAGGGATCAGATACCCCCCGGGTGAAAAGAAGACCCAGCCGGATCGATGGGGGGTCAAGTGAGTGTTTTTTCTTTACTTTTTGTGGCAGCTATCAGGGGGGAAAGCCAGGCGCGTAACTCTCACATGCTTGGCAACCACATGAGAGTTACGTGCTTGGCAATTAAAGGGTTAAAAGTGAAGAATTTTGTATTTTTAAAGTAGCTTGCAGAAGCAGATTTAGGTACTGTATAGGTATAAGCATGCTTAGCGTACAGTGCAAGTTCTGCTTTGCCCATGACGAATCATATTTAGAATTACCCTTTTGATATCTGCAATTTTTGATTAAGATAAGGAAGGAAGAATTTCTGTAAATGTGGTTAAAGCTCAAGCAATTGGTGAATTTCTCCACTAAACCCACATAGACTCATTTTCATTCAGTTGGAAGCTGATGATCCAAGTCTGATGTGTCTTTGAAGGTTCTCATTCATCCAGGTCATGGTATATCTGTAGGAATAAACCAAGGTAATTGGACCTGCTGTGTTATTTTCTTAAGATGTTTTTCTTGTCATCTGACCAACTTTCTCAATTCAAAGTTACAGGAATCTGGCAGCAATAAATAATAATTGCAATCCACATCCTCTGTCTACCATAAGCAGAAACATGGTTTCCTCATTTTCACATAATAGCTTCTTTTACACCTCTTTTAAACCAGTCAGCTTTAGTATCTATGATGTAAACTTGAAAGTCATCAAGGAATTTCCTAGCTCTTTAAGACGTAGGTACACAGAAGAATCAGGGTGAAAGGAGCTGGTACTTCTTTGCTGTATGATGCATCATGCTGGTGTAACTACTCTCTTGACATTGCTCATTGCACTGTACTTCATACACAATGTTCTTCTTCTTGTGTTTTGGAGATAGGTCTTTCTCGTGAAGCAGGTGTTGTCTTTGTGTTTTCAGGGTTAAAGCAGAATTCCAGGAAAAATTAACCCCGCTGCCCTCCCACCCTCTGTACTCACGCAGAGGTAGGACAGCTGGGTTACAAAGAAGAAAAATCCTTACCCCACCCACAGTCTAGCACTGCCCTCCCGTTTCTGTGACACCGTACAGAAAGACACAAAGCGGCATCCCCCCAGCTCCAAGGGTGGCGCGCGCATGGAGCCAGGGAATGCAGCTTTATGCCCGCCACCCAATAACTTGAATGGGTGGCGGGTGCACGCACACACCCCAGGGTGCCGCTTTGTGTCTTTCTGTGCATGGCCACACAGAAATAGGAGAGACTGCGGCCGAGGTAAGGGCTTTTTTCTTTGTAACTTCCTGTCCTGTCCCAGCACCAGGAGAGGGTGGCAGGGCAGTTAATTTTGACTGTAATTCCGCTTTAAAGTAGACAGGTGATGTTGATTAAAGATACACCTACATTTTTCCAACAATATACGGGATGACCATATTCTTCCTCCTGTCCCGATTCTGAGTTTTGCTGGTGGTTCTGTGTTCTTTCCTGCTGTTTTGCCAGAGCCCCAGTCTTGGCTAGCAGAATATTTCAAGAACTCCTCTTAGGTGACTGGTTTCCTTTTCCTTGGTTGTAATCTTTTCTGCTTTGTGGTACAAAGTTCTGATGACCCTGAGTCTGGGTTAAGTATGGTTCTGCTTTTTAGTGTGCTATTGTATAGCAACCGTTTCTTCACTGTTTGAACTGTCTCTGTGGTGGATATGCATGTGAAAAGAGATATGCATGTGAAAAGAAATATGCATGTGAAAAGAGATGTTACATCATAAGACACCATGATTTATTCTGTGTCTTTTATCAATTCCTGGATCTTGGATGTGAAATCCTGAGAGTTCTGTATGTGATCTGGTGTATTGCCAACCAGGGGGGGGTTAGGATGTTGGGCTAGGTATTTTGCCATGTTGTAGGTCACTGAATTGATGGTGCTGAGTATCGGTGTCCCCTCCATGTGTATCTTAGGAAGTCCATCTATACAGGGAGGGACTTCACCTGGGTATATGTGACTATACATAGCTTTGTTCTTTTGGTCTATGACCCATTGGAGCTTCATATCTGTTGTTAACACAAAGAGGTTTGGTCAACTTGGGTAGTTTGGGCTATTAAGGACAACTGTGCATCTTCATTTGCCAGCAGGAAGGTTGGTGATATTTGGGTATTTGGGTTTTGCCATGACCTCCATCCCTGGCTGGGTAAGTACCCTGTCAGGTAGGTTCTTTACCCACGTATCTTTGCTTGGCAGTGTTCCAGGCTCCTCTAGCCATCTCCTGGTAGATTCCTCACTAGCATGAGCCCAGTCAATGATGACAGCATGGTAAACTTGTTCCGTTGTCTCTCCTTTCCCTTGATGTGCTGGGCTAGCATGCTCAGTACATTCTGCCACTATTTTCCAGATGTCAGTAGGTAGTTTTGAAACTTTCTTTTTTTTTATACATGTTATGGCATCTACTGTAAAATTGGTCTGTCTCACATGTATGTAGCAGTTGTCTCTGGGACTTTTGTAAGATCAGCCTGGCTATTACTCTTAACTGTGAAGGCCAGGCGTGTGCGCCATAGCGTCATCCCCTGTTGTCAGCATCTGAGGTTAAAGCATACCTGTCAGTCCTTGTGGAAGGTAACTTACATTAAATTAAAATTAGGCCCACCCCTACCCTGTGTGTAGCCTGCCCCTCTCCTTGGCTCCATGCATGGTGTCATTGTGAATAAACCAGCCATGGGTGCCAGGTACAGAGCGGCAGGTGGCAGCAATACTATCTGTGCTGTACATTGTGGTGGCATCTGGCGCTGCTGTCCCCGCTTTATGATGCCTGCTCAGCGCTAAGATAGCATCAGAGAGCAGGGACAACAGTGCCAGACGTTGCCACTATAAGTAGGCAGCCCTCCATTACCTTCTACCGGCCTGTGCCAGGAGCGAGAGAAGCAGCCCCATCCTTTCGGCTCCCCCCTTCATATCAGTGCTCCCCTCATCCTTTCCACCAGGAGTGAGAGCAGCTCTGTCAGTATGTGGGGTGCAGGAGCGTGCATTCTCTCAACTCTCTGCTGCCCCGCTGCTGAAGGTGCTCTGGAGGGGGGGAGTCTGGGGGTTGCTGACAGCTTTCCAGGCCCCCTTGACTACCCTTCCACCCACAAACCTACTCATCTACTTGCCCACCCACCTACCTAACTGCCCACCCATCCTGTTATTCTACCTGCCCACCTACTGATCTGGGAGTCTGCACATGCGAGTCTGAGGGTGCGCGTGCATGCGTTTGGGAGTGCGCGCATGCGCATTTGAAAGTGAGCGCATGTGCGGTTTGGAGTGTGCACATGCACTTTGGGAGTGTGCGCATGTGTATTTGGGAGTGCAAACATGCATGTTTGGGAGTGCGTCCTCGTGGTTCAGGAGTGCACACATGTGCATTTGGGAGTGCGCGCATGGGCATTTAGGAGTTCGCACATGTGTTTGGAAGTGCATGCATGTGCGTTTCGGAGTGTGCACACGTGTACTTTGACATTGGGATTGCGGTCATGTCTGAGAGTGCTGGTCTGGGCTCAAATGTTGTCTAGCAACAGGGGGAGAAGCACAGCCAGGGTGTCTGAATCAGGTTCTGGGAAATACTACAGAACCCGCCCATTAGGGTTGATTCAGAGCCCATTTCTCATCGTTTTTTTGGAGGTGTTGCTACCAAACGGAAAATCATGAAAAAATGAAAACAGTTCACACGAAATGTCTCACAGGAAAAAAGGCCCTGCTGAATTAGACGAGGGGGAAAAATGAACGAGAATGAAAATTTAAAAGCAAAAAATTGACGAGAAAAGGGCTCTGAATCAACCCTATTATGCTGATTATTATACAGCATTACTATGCCAAGGGTCACGCCCACTTGCTTCACAATAGAAATCATAAGGTGAATCTGTAAACTTTGATATCCTGGCCATTTCTTCTTCAGTTTAACAGACAACAGTTTAGGACAGTGCCAAATGTAGCACAGCGCATTGGTGTAACAATTGCCTTTGCCTGAAATATGACTTTAAGGGTCATATGTCTGTGAAGGGTCTCAATTATCCATGGAATATATGACTAGTTAAACCCTTTTAATGCCAGCCTACCAAGAGATGTTGTCACCCCATGTTGACAAGCAATTTATAAGCATTTTGTGTTATATATGTTTGAATGTGGTTTTTCGCAGGGATTTCCTGTAAAGTACTGTTTTTTTCAGCAGAGTTTGGGCTTTTACATGTAATGTTGTCTGGTTTGTAATTTTTTCTGTGATTTCTCAATATTTCGAAATTTTGTAGCTTTTTTTAATGAAAAATGTGTTGTTTTTCAAGAAAACCATATTGCTTGTATAATCCCCATTCCGCATGATTACAGCACATTTGTATCGGTAGACACCTGTTCCTGCACAGGAGACACCCAGGCCCATATTTGTCACTAGGCAAACTTGGGCATGGGCCTAGGGCGGAGCTACACCCAGGGGTGGGGATGGGGTGGTGGCAAGCAATAGTTTAATTTGAAAAAAAAATTGTCTGCTAGAAGGCATGCTGGCCGGCAAAGCAGGCAGGGTGCTAAACAGTTTTTTAAGCCATTGGTGGTTCAGCGGGACCCTCCTCCCTTCCCAGAGCCGTATTTTACCTGACCTGCCCGGTTCCCTTTGCTGTTGCCGTGCCAGGCCTCCGCCCTGCACGTGACATGAGAGGGGAGAGCAGCCTACTCCGCTCACCTGGCCTCACGGTCCTCCCAGCACAGCATGGTGCTGCCGGGGCCTCTCTCTCCCTCGAGACATGCAAAGTGAAAGGTAAGGCGGGGCAGGTGGCTGAGGGGGAGAGTTGGCATTCGGCAGGTGCGGCCAATGATGTTTACCCCGAGAGGGAAAGTTGTGTGTGTGTGTGTGTGTGTGTGTGTGTGTGTGTGTGTGTGTGTGTCCCCTATGGGAGTCAGGACTTTACATTGGAAGAGCGGGCACTGAACCAAGCACAATTTTTCTTAAAGGGGAACAAAAGCCTGTGCGGCTGGTCCAGAAACCTGGCCTTGCCCCCAAGGCATCTCAAATCAGGATGACCTGCTCTTTGATCCCCCCAGGTCACCTCCTTTGGCTATGTAAACAATCTGGAGTGGTAGTGGCGGCATCTCTAGCATCTCTTGGCTGAGGTGCACTCCTACACACTGCTATTGAGCTCTTTTTTGTGTTGGGTTGTAATGAGGGATACCTCCATTTGGCTGTAATGAGGGATGCCTCAAACTGGATGTAATGAGGGATTCTTCTCAATGGTTGTAATGGAGGGATGCTCCTCACTGGTTGTAATGGAGGGATGCCCCTGACTGGTTGTAATGAGGGATGCCCCTTACGGGCTGTAATGAAGGATGCTCCTCACTGGCTGTAATGAGGGATACCCTTCACTGGCCGTAATGATGGATGCCCTTTACTGGCTGTAATGGAGGGATGGCCCTCACTGGATGTAAAGGAGGAATGGCCCTCACTGGTTGTAATGGAGGGATGGCCCTCACTGGTTGTAATAAACGGATGGCCATCACTGGTTGTAATGAGGGATTCCCCTCAGTGGCTGTAATGAGGGATGCTCTTCAGTGGCTGTAATGAGGGATGCCCCTCACTGGCTGTAATAAGGGTTGCCCCACACTGGCTGTAATGAGGGATGCCCCACACTGGCTTTAAAGGAGGGATGCCCCTCCATGGTTGTAATGGAGGGAAGCCCCTCACTGGTTGTAATGGAGGGAAACCCCTCACTGGTTGTAATGGAGGGATGGCCCTTACTGGTTGTAATGGAGGGATGGCCCTCACTGGTTGTAATGGAGGGATGGTCCTCGCTGGTTGTAATGGAGGGATGGCCCTTGCTGGTTGTAATGGAGGGGTGGCCCTCACTGGCTGTAATGGAGGGATGGCCCTCACTGGTTGTAATGAAGGGATGGCCCTCACTGGTTGTAATGGAGGGATGGCCCTCAATGGTTGTAATGGAGGGATGGCCCTCGCTGGTTGTAATGGAGGGATGGCCCTCACTGGCTTTAAAGGAGGGATGCCCCTCCATGGTTGTAATGGAGGGAAGCCCCTCACTGGTTGTAATGGAGGGAAACCCCTCACTGGTTGTAATGGAGGGATGGCCCTTACTGGTTGTAATGGAGGGATGGCCCTCACTGGTTGTAATGGAGGGATGGTCCTCGCTGGTTGTAATGGATGGATGGCCCTTGCTGGTTGTAATGGAGGGGTGGCCCTCACTGGCTGTAATGGAGGGATGGCCCTCACTGGTTGTAATGGAGGGATGGCCCTCAATGGTTGTAATGGAGGGATGGCCCTCACTGGTTGTAATGGAGGGATGGCCCTCACTGGTTGTAATGGAGGGATGGCCCTCGCTGGTTGTAATGGAGGGATGGCCCTCGCTGGTTGTAATGGAGGGATGGCCCTCACTGGTTGTAATGGAGGGATGGCCCTCACTGGTTGTAATGGAGGGATGGCCCTCACTGGTTGTAATGGAGGGATGGCCCTCACTAGCTGTAATGGAGGGATGGCCCTCACTGGTTGTAATGGAGGGATGGCCCTCACTGGTTGTAATGGAGGGATGGCCCTTACTGGTTGTAATGGAGGGATGCCCCTCACTGGTTGTAATGGAGGGATGGTCCTCGCTGGTTGTAATGGATGGATGGCCCTTGCTGGTTGTAATGGAGGGGTGGCCCTCACTGGCTGTAATGGAGGGATGGCCCTCACTGGTTGTAATGGAGGGATGGCCCTCAATGGTTGTAATGGAGGGATGGCCCTCACTGGTTGTAATGGAGGGATGGCCCTCACTGGTTGTAATGGAGGGATGGCCCTCACTGGTTGTAATGGAGGGATGGTCCTCGCTGGTTGTAATGGAGGGATGGCCCTCACTGGTTGTAATGGAGGGATGGCCCTCACTAGCTGTAATGGAGGGATGGCCCTCACTGGTTGTAATGGAGGGATGGCCCTCAATGGTTGTAATGGAGGGATGGCCCTCACTGGTTGTAATAGAGGGATGCCCTTCACTGGTTGTAATGTGTGTGTGGGGGGCTTGCTTGTATTATTATTATTATGTAATTCTGAGGTGGTATTTCCCCTTAAGGGTGTGGTTTTGGGCATGTCTGAAGCATGGTCTAAGTGCAAAAAACTCCTGCGTGTTCCTCTTTCTAGTTTTCAAAAGTTGGGTGTTATCTAAGTGTAGCTATTTCCTGTCCCTAGTATCTCTCTAATGCAGGGCTCACAGATGGTGTGATGGGAGATTCCTGTCCTCCATCAGATGGAGCTCTGCTAGGAGAAGGTAAGTATCTCTAATGTAGAGCTCACTGATGGTGTAAGGGGGGAGATGAGGTAAGTTTCCTGTCACCCATTAGATGGAGCTCTTCTAGGAAAAAGGTGATTATCTCTCTAATGCAGGGCTCACTGATGCTGTGAGGGGAGATCAGTTTCCTGTCCCCCATCAGATGGAGCTCTGCTGGGAAAAGGTGAGCAACCTTCTAATGCAGGGCTCATTGATTGTGTGAGGGGAGATGAGTTTCCTGTCCCCCATTAGATGCAGCTCTGCTAGGAAAAGATGAGTAAGTGTAGCTATTTCCAGAAAAGAGCGCTTTATACATTTTCAAATAAAATACAACTACTATGTGCAAATTGCAGTTAACACGCAATAACTATCAAGGGTTAAACCCTTTAAAATTAAAGACAAAACAGCAGGGGGCTCCCACCTCTCTCCGAGTAAATACCAGCCATGTGACATTTACCTTGTGTACCTCTAGCATCAAAGAAAAATAGGGATGTATGATTTACGTCTCCTAAGGCATTCTAATCATTGAAATAAGGGAGAGCGTGTATGTGACCACTCCCTGTTTCATATGCCAGAGCTCTGTCTGCAACAGAGCTTTATTCATTGCATTAATAAAACACTGGTTGAGATGTGGGAATGTGGAGAAGGTAAGCTTTAGGGGTGATCTAGGGGGGTTGCACACAGGGGGACAGGGACCAAAACCCAGAATAGGGAAAACCTGTGTTTTGGTGCACTTAAGCCATCACCTTCCATTCCCAGCCCAGTGCCCCAAAACAAAACCAATATTTGAATGCTATTACTCCCTAGCCGAGCAGCCACGCCCCCAGCGATGATGCATTCACAGTACACACAGCTCAGCAATGGGGAGCACTTCAACCTAAGTGCCATTAGGGCTGATTCAGCACCTTGAGTTTTTTTTTTCTCACGTTTTTTCAGTTGTTTTTTTTTATTATTTTTTTCCATGCAATTCAGAATTATTTTTAGCTATGCAAATTATTTCAAAATGTGCACAGCTAAAATAGTGCTGCATTGTACATTATAAATATTCTCACAGAAAAACGTGAGAAAAAAAATCCTCATGGTGTTGAAATAGCCCTAATGTGACGGTTTGGTTGTAACTGAACTAATTAGCATAGGTTGTAACTGAACTAATTAGCGATCAGGGAGCTGATCGGCCTGGGAATCTTATAGATTCTTGGGCCGATCAGGGGTGGGTGTTGGTCCACTTTAAAGTGACAGCTTTAAATTGGATTTAAACTAAAACCATCCCCAGGGGCCTCTGTGTCTCCCACCCCTGGGCATCCAAATCAAATGCCTGCCTTAAGCCCCCTATAAATTCTTAAAAATACAGACAGGAAACTGTTGGATCTTTTCTTCTGTGAGTCAGGCACACAGACCATGTGACCAAAGGCAAACCATTAGGATTTGCCATCAGAACATGCATAAGGGGGGTGCAGTAGCCCAAGGACCACTGTAGGGATTTCCATAGGGGCCAACAATATCAATGAAGGCTTAACAGCATAGTGTCATTTTTGTTTAAGATAATGTTTAAGATAATGTTCTGTAAGTGTGGCAGGATTCCTTGTACTTCCTTGTTTTAAAAATTGATGTCAATGGATTTCTGTCTTGTGTTTTCCTTCGAATAGGTATCATACGATAGTCGAGTCTCTATAATATGACCACCGGCTAAATTCCGGATTAACTGCCAAGTGCAGCGCAGACTAGAGCTGGACGGGCTGGGAGTAACTGGATCCAATCTGACTGCCGTGTGTTTCATGGCTGCTGGAAGGAGCATGAGGGTGCTATCTTTTAAGATGGTCAAGAAGGTCCCGCAAATGCTCACCTGGGTTCAAGTTTGGGAAAAAGGGGGCAAGAGTAATATTTGGAGGATTTGATTTTGCTGTTCCAACCAATGTAGACATTTCTAGCCATTTGACATGACACATATTTTTCTGGAAGATCGAGCATGTTATTTTAGACGAGAGTATGGTAGCATCCAGGTTCATTCTGCATTCGGGCATCTTTGTAGCCAATCATCATCTTTCACATCAATGGCATGTGATGCTTCACAGCCTTTAGCTTTAAAAGCCAATAGTCATCATTTTTTTGTTTTTCGCAACCTGATAAATCATCCCTTTTACCTATACCAGCAACAAGGTACATGTATGGAGACAGCTTATTGCACCAAGCACACAACATGTGACTTCTTAAACCGGACCTTCACCATGATTTAATGAAAAGCCCAAACTCTTAAAAAATGGTTCCCCAGCATCTAAAATTAATATATTTTACGTTTTTAATCACTAACTTATTATTCTTTCCCCCACTGGGATGCAACTCTGTTCAGAAATTTAGGATACGGGCGCCACCATCTTGACTCAGAAGCATCACACTTACTGAGGAGAGGAGAGTGGGATAAGGTACAGGGGGGCGGGTTATAGCTGTGCTTTGCTCAGACAGAGCAGAGCTGGGGTCACGTAAAGGTCAGCAGTCCCAGAATGCAGAGCAGCACAGTTGGGAGGCACTTCCTGTTTGCAGGCTGCCTGATAAGATGGCGGCTTCCATAAGCCGCCATCTTGGATGTTTAAAGGCTCATAACATGCAGTAGATGCAGGTAGGATGATTTTTAATGTGGACAATTTGTATGTACAGGGTGGGGGGAACATATAAGATAGACTCTTATTCAGAGTGAAGGTCCGCTTTAAGCGATGTGCTGCCGAAGTCGAAAGTAGGAACTCTACTGTGTATTTTTATATTACCATATTAACCATGTTTTTACATAGATAAGGAATATAGCTGTAATATTGGTGCATTAATAAAACATGTTTTCACACAAGGATTGTGATGGGTCTTATGCCAAGTATGGTGTAATATGTGCAGCCCACAGTATAAAGATTTGATTGCAGTGTTTTTCTAGAGCACACAGTTGTGTTGGCTTTCCTATGTTTCATGTTTGCTGTGTGTGAACTAGTAAGTTGTTTACACTGAATGTGCCTTTGCTGCCCTCCCTTGTTCATTTGCAGTATGGATATCAGCAATTTGTTTAATACTGCTCGCACTAAATACTGCTTTAGTGTTAAAACAATTCTTCTCTGCTATACGTAATAAAAATGCCAAGAGAAAGCCTTAGCTGATGAGATTAGCCAACCTCAGTAACCATAATATTAAAATCATTCTGCAGGAATTAAAAGAAAAAATGTGATACTCACTTTCTATCCCCCACATGTCAGTGCTAGTGCACCTGATCAAGAAGGTAGGTGGCATGGATCCTCCTGGATCACGCAATGTGGTGTCAGAGCACCGTTCTAGCAGCATTCGTTGAATATAGCATTTTTTATTTTGCCTTAAAGGGAAAGTCCACCTTCGATTTAAAATTTTTGAAAGAGTACATTTTTCATGTGCCAAAATGATGTCCTCAAGATGCTATCTTAGGCCCTTATTTAACAAGGGATAGCGCCAGGTAGCGAATGGTGAGCGAACGGTAATGACGCTCACCGCCACGAGAACGCCGGCTCCCCTCTGCAATCACACATTTATCAAGCCGATCCTGCTTAGCGACTGACAGAGCGCCAGACAGCGAATCATTCATCATTTTTCCAGCCTCACCCCACAGCGCCAGCGAGCGACCTTGAACAGTGACAGGTATGACCTCTCGCTACCTGGTGCTCTCCAATGCATTTCAATGGAGCAATCTTTAAATATACTTAATTAATTGCTATTAATGTTTTTTTTTTTTTTTAAATGTCCAAAATTCTGTGACCACTTCTGCAATGTTATATATTTTTTTTTAAGGTAAAAAAAAATAAAATAAAAATGTGTGCAGAATTGATATTACAGGTCTGATATTAAGGTATTCTTATTACAAAATGTTTTGAAAAACATGTTTTTTTTTTTCCAAAAAAATATGGTTGTTTGGGGGTTAAAAAACTACCGCCAGCGCTCTGGGGTTTAAACAAGCATTTCACAGCGCGAGAATTTTTTGAGCGTGATTTGTTAATGAATATGCTGGGAGCCGTTCGCTATGGCCATTCGCTGTCATGCGCTCCCATACAGCGCGGAACCTGTCAAACAGCGACTCCTAACCCCGTATTCAACATTACCGCACACCGACTGAGTCGCTGTCAACAACCGAACAACGGCCAAGCACAGCGAATACTAGCGTGTGCTGTGAAAATAACGCTACTGTCGCTCATCTGTCGCTACCTGGCGCTATTAATGAATCGGCCTCTAAAAAGATTTTGGTTTTCCTAGGTTGGCTTATGTTTTATGAAATAATTTTTTACTGCCTGTAATATGCGACTACTGGCAACTGTACACCAAGAAGTGAGAGGTGAGCCCTGTACACAAAGAACACTGCTACTGGGTAGATGTAAGTGTGAGTGAGCCCACTGACATCAGCAGCGTCCATAGCAGCAGTGTTCTGTGTGTACAGGGCTCACGTCTCTTCTTGTAGATTATGGTGTACAGTTGCCACCAGCAACAAATTGTAGGTAGTGACAACTGCTTCACATTTGCAAGCATAAAGAAATGTAGAAAAAAAAAAAACTCACTGCCTTGAGGACATTTTGGCACAAAAATAAACACTTTCAAAAATGCCACTGAAAGTGGACTTTTCTTTTAACTGTAAAAAAGAAAACATAGACATTTTGAAATTACACCACCAAGAAGGAAACATCTTGGAATGATGTAAATCACAGGATCAATAGACATGTTAATTATATGCAAACGATAACCAAATGGTAAAAAATATTCAAAATATCTAAATGTATTCACTATTAAATATAAGCACCATCTGCAGAAAAAATACAATTACATGTCCTGGCACACTATCAGTGAGGTTATAATGGCTGCCTGAGGAATGGAATGTCACATTGAATGCACCTGGACAAGCGGATCATGTAGATTGGCTGCTGGCAGCTCCCATTGCAAATTCAGACCATTGAGGTCCGAGATGTGCTTGACAGGAGAGGAGACAAGTCCAGGGATGCTGCAGGCCATGGTAGCATGTTTAGGTCATGCAGGCTACTCATACCAGCATGAGCAACATGAGGGGGTGGCAGCTAATGGGACAATTTTGGAGAAATGCCTTGTACCGCTGGTTCTATAACCACATTAATGTAATGCAGAACTAAGCTACCATACATTATGCCACCACAAACCATAATACTGGAAATGGACCATGTGACTTTTGCTTGTGAAGGCCCATATAATTTCTAGATATCTCCAGATAAATCTACAGCTATCTTTGTGTTTGAGACGTGTGGCTTACCGCTGAAGAAAATAGACCTTCATCACAGCTAGAGATGAGCGAACCGGTTCGGACGAACCGGAATTCGCTCCGAATTTCAGGAAATATTCGATTCGGCACGAACCCGAATATTTTGTGGTTCGTGCCGATCGAATTTTTCCTGAAATTAAAAAAAAAAAAAATGCCGGCATGGTGGGAGCCGGCCGGCGGGCCGGTAAACCCGGCCGGCCCGCTCCCACCATGCCGGCATTTAAAAAACAAACAAACAAAAAAAAAAGCATTTTTGCCGGCATGGTGGGAGCGGGCCGGCCGGTTCCGCGCTGACAGCGGAACCGGCCGGCCCGCTCCGCTGTCAGCGGAACCGGCCGGCCCGCTCCCACCATGCCGGCATTTTTAAAAAAAGCAAACACTTACCTGCAGGTCCGGAGCGTGGAGGCCGGCGCCGCTCTCAGCTGTCATCTGAGGGCGCGTCATCAGAGGCGCCCTCTGATGACGCGCCCTCAGATGACAGCTGAGAGCGGCGCCGGCCTCCACGCTCCGGACCTGCAGGTAAGTGTTTGCTTTTTTTTTAAATGCCGGCATGGTGGGAGCGGGCCGGCCGGTTCCGCTGTCAGCGCGGAACCGGCCGGCCCGCTCCCACCATGCCGGCAAAAATGCTTTTTTTTTTTTTTTAAATGCCGGCATGGTGGGAGCGGGCCGGCCGGCTTTACCAGCCCGCCGGCCGGCTTTACCGGCCCGCCGGCCGGCTCCCACCATGCCGGCATTTTTGATGGGGAACTTCGTAAAAGTTCGATTCGGCCGAACCCGAATTTCTTTGTGAAATTCGGCGAATCGGCCGAATCGAACTTTTCAAAAGTTCGCTCATCTCTAATCACAGCCCCTATTGCGGTCTAGCTGTGACTCATGTTAGTCTTTAAAGTGGACCAACACCCAGGGGGGATCGGCCCGGGAATCGATCAGATCCCTCCCCGCGGGGCATCTGAAATCGGGATGTCCCGCGGGATGAAACCCCCCAGGAAGCCCAGAAACCTTACATTAACCCCGTTCCAACAGCGCATGCGCGGGCCGCGGCTCGCGCTTCCCTCTAGCAGGGTGCGCACCCGCGCCGGCCGTTTGTGTTTGCAGGGCCGTTTGTGTTTGCAGGGTGCGCTCCCTGTTAGAGGGAAGCGCGAGACGCGGCCTCCAGCGCTTAGAGCCGCTGTGGTTATACACCGCTTGTACGTGCATACCACAGCGGCTCTGAGCGCTCTGATTGGACGAGCGCCCGCGTAGGAGCGTGGTGAGGTGAGTGTTTCCGGGCGTTCTGGGGGGTTTCACACAGCCAAAGTGGACCAAAACCCAGTATAGTCAAAATCCCGGGTGTTGGTCCACTTTAAAAGCGGTGACATGAGGTCAGTGGAGCACCTGTAGCTGGACATTTGGCTCATAGTGTAGTGTCATGCAAATGTCCTCTGATGGTTTCTGTAAACACTTTAAGCTGCCTTAGGCTAGGGTCTAGTTCAGTTTTACTTGCATTACCAAATAGACCACTACACACTATTGTTGTAATCAGGTGATCTTTCCATCCAGAGGTTTGCACATCTTACTGTCATTGCGCTTTATGGTCCTGACATCCCGGCCTAGGCATGTAGCAATCTGCTTGGAGTGATAAACCAAAGTCACTCATTTTGTGACAAGTGAAGATAATCGGCATTCTGAAGAACGAGAAACATCTCTCAATCACCCCACACCATTGATCCAATTTTCAAGTTTAATGTGGCAAAAAAGTGTTGCTTTCAATTTGATGTTATGAATCCCCCTCGTGCTAGGTGTTTAATCATTTGCCAATCTTAGCGACACCTGTCTTTTTTTGTTTTGCAATAGAGTGAATATTATATGACACTTTGCATTGCTCTCTCATCAGTGATGTAACATAACATTCCAGAGTTGTAAGATGAGAATATTCTGCTGTCCCATTTAGGAATGTAAATTTCTGTTATAAGGAAGTTATATTGTATTTTCCTTTTTAAACTTCATAGTGCTGGAGAAGAAGGAAAAATCAGCCAAAAACAGCTTTCAGTAAACATATAATAAAAAATATATGTATATATAAGGGTGAGTAGAAACTTCAAAGTCTGGACATTTTCTGGTCTTAGTCCTCTAACGTTAACTGGTGAAGCAAGATCCCTTTACTAGTCCTTTAAAGTGGACCAACACCCTCCTTGATCGGCCCAAGAATCTATAAGATTCCCAGGCCGATCCGATCCCTCCCCGCGGGGCATCCAAAATCGGGATGCCCTGCTGTGTGAAACCCCCCAGGACACTAGCTAAACTTACCTTACTCCGCGCCAGCCATTTGTGAATGGTCGGCGCAGGCGTGCTCCCTGTTAGAGGGAAGCGCGAGTTGCGGCCACCAGCGTGCTCGGAGCCGCTGTGGTTTGACGCCGCTTTGACGCGCATACCACAGCGAATCTGAGCACGCTGATTGGACGAGTGGCCACGCATGCGCCATAGGAGCGGGGTGAGGTGAGTTGATCTTGGTGTTCTGGGGGGTTTCGAAATGGCGCCTCCCCACCTGTGCTCAGGCCCCCCTTTGGTGCCCCTTTGACTTGGTGCACCCGGGGTAAGTGCTCCCCTGCTCCCCCCTAGCTATGCCTCTGGGCTGGCCACAGGAGCGCACACAGCTGCAGAGATGCCGGGGATGCGGCCACAGCCTGCAATCGCAGTGAGGGACTGGTGGAAAGGTAAGGAGTTTGTGGGTGATCTAGGTTCACACAGTCTTTGGCTGATGCTGGAGAATTTTAGCCGGTGATTGGTCCACTTTAAAGAGGAACATCAGACCTATCACTACTCTACAAACCTACTACTACTCTCTAAACCCTCCCAAACTCCCCCACTATCTGCTGGTTTGCATTTATGTTGCTAATACCTTTGATGAACAATCCGCTTCTACTGGCTCCTGAGGATCTCAGCTTGTGTCGGAGCAGTTTCCCTCATCTTGGTTAGCTGAGATTATAAACATGGGTGATGTCTAGGCGAGAGCCGCACCTGTCTATAACCTGAGGGTAATACGATGGGGAAGGGGGTACGTCTTCTACCCCATTACAGAAGAATGAATGTTTTTGGGGCTGGGCGAAACTGAAAAGTTATGGTGCATGGGGAGGGGGATTGGTGGTTTATGAGAAAAATTAACTCTGTTATTCCTCTTCAAAGGGTCACAGTGGCCAAATAAAGTGTGACATATATGGGTAAGTGGGGTAGAGGTTGCCAGGTGTTCAGTAATTACAGGTGCCCAAGAACCATAAAACAGCTCCCACTGAAAGCCCTAGATAAAGCTTCCTGAAGTACTTTTTATTGTGCGAGGCTTACATTACAGCAGGTTAAACCTAAACCTTGCGTCATGGCTAGACAATTCAGACATGTCAAAACAAAGAAAAAGCCACGCAGACACAGTGCATTACCCACAGGTTTTCATTGTCTAAAATAAACATTAAATTGTTAACAGAACAGCCCTGTCTTTCTTATACATCGTGTCATAGGAAACAGGAATACCTTACAGGACACTAAAGTGAATTAAGCCATTCGGCACAATGCTGCATCTGCCCTGGGTGCAGAGTGGTGAGTGCTTGGTAAAAGTCAGTAACATACACAAAGAAAGACCATCAGACAACATGGTATGATATAGCTACGTATAAAATTAAATATGGGATGGAAGTTAGGCTGCCTGGATGAAAGGCAGTGCCCACAGCTATGCTTACCTGGCCATCCCTGCAGCTTGTCGGACAAGCCAGGCTACTGCTGATCTTCTGTCAGGCAATCAGGAGTGATGTGGCCTCTCCGGCGAGGTCCACAAAGTTGTGTTGCTGGGCCTGTCTATAACAGATGGTAAAAGACCAGACGCAGCTAGTGCAGAGAAATGGGAAGCAAGTAAAATATTAGGTACATTTGTCATCAAAATGCAGCCCAAATACAATAAATAATATAAAAACGCATCAGGCTCAGGCATTCTTCAGAGCCAGTTTGATAAAAATGTGGCACTGGGCACAAATTCTAAAATATTGTACCAAAAGCAAAGCCACACTCAACCTTTTTGGTATACAATTATTATTGCCCAACTCCCATCAAATTGCTTTCCACACCAGGAGACAAAATACTAGACTGGGAATCAGCTGGCGCTGAAGTCCCATAGACACCAAAGCCAGTTTTGGTCTGCTTTAAAGATGTTGCCAGTGCTTAACCAATCCATGAATTCCACTACTTCCAATCAGCCAAAGAATCAGAGCAGTTGTAAAGCCACAGGATCATGTATCCTGCATTCGGTGGGACAGTCATACTAGTATTTTTTTGTGAGTAAACACTTTTTCTCATGATTTTTTCCCTTGATGCGATTCAGCACCATATTTAGATGTGGATTTTTTAAAAACATTTGCACAGCTAAATATGATGAGCTGGTGAGTGTATTTGTCTGTATGTGTGAGTGTTTGTGTCTGTGTATGTTTGTCTGTGTGTGTGTGTGTGTGTAGGTGTCGCCCCTAACAGGTTGTGTAACAAGGGACGCCCTATTTAATTCTTAGGTGGTGTTTCCCTTTAAAGTGGACCAAGACCCAGGGGTGATCGGCGAAACCCCCCCAAAACCCCAAATAAACCTTACCTTACCGGCAGCCGCCTCCCGCGCGCCCCTCTAGACGTGCGCGCACCCGCGCCGGGCCGTTTGTGAATGGCCGGCGCGGGTGCCCGCCCTGTAAGAGTGACGTGCGGGAGGCGGCGGCCGACGAGCTGTCTTGTCCGTCGGCGGGGATTGGACGGCGCGGTCACGTGGTGAGGTGAGTTTTTGGGGTATTCTGGGGGGTTTCACACAGCGGGGCACCCCCAATCGGGGTGCACCCCCCCCCGAAGTGGACCAAAACCCAGGATAGTCAAAATCCTGGGTGTTGGTCCACTTTAAGGGCGTTGCTGGGGCGTGGCTAGACGTGTCTTCTTTTGTCCCTCTTTACAGCTTTCAAAAGTAAAATGCTTCAGAGGGATTGACCTGCTTAAAGGGGGACATGTGAAGACAGGGGGCCTTGAGCAATTTTACCCCTCTTAACATCGGCCCGTATTTATTTATCGACGCAGAAGAAATCTGTCTGTGAAATCCCCTCTGAGTCGTTACTTTACCGCCGACCCCACGGTGACATCGCTGTCCTCCCTCTGGTTGGTATGTACACTTAGGTTCGCACAGCCTAAGGCGAGTGGCCAGCGCTTCATTTAGCTTTACTAAGCCACTTTGAGGTCAGGGTGGCTAAGTAACGCTGAATGAAAAGTTAGCCGCTGATTCAGAGTCAGGGTGATACATCACCTGGCAAAACTGGAGCAGGAGACAGTCAACACTTTGCGTTGAGTCTCTGGAGAGGGAAAATTAACCTCAAACAGGGACAGGGAAATAAGGACTTAAAAGAGGGACAGTCCCTCCAAAACTGGGACGGTTGGGAGGCATGGCTTATGTGATTAATTCTGCAACAGCCCCACAGAAGCAAGCGTCATTTTGAGCTATTGTGATATAGCTGAGACTGTATGGCGCTGGGAAATCATCATGGCAGTAAAAGTTTTGTTTTATTTAAAAATGATTGTCGTTAGGCACGGACGGGGTTCGAACCCGTGATCTTCGGTTTACGAGACCGACGCCTTACCACTTGGCCACCGCGCCTGCGTCTAAATGAAGAGCTTGTACTCGATGTTAGGCGACTGCCCCTACTGGCCTGCAATGTTTATCATCGCAGTTATTCCTTCAATGGTGTGCGATATGTTGCAGAAGCAATTCGCCCAGCGCTGGTCTATCACGATTTTAGGTGAATAAAAACGTTTCATGTGCCGCAGCAGGTAATTGTCACACAGCCGTGAGCGTGCGTCCTCCCGCCGTTTTTTTGCGCTGACGTCATAGAGGGTAGCGAGACGCTGCCGCGCGTTTTCACTTTCATTTTGTCCGCGTGAAGTTAACAAATCTGTCCAAAAAAAAGGTCACAACGCGCGGTTAGAATGGGGTCACCCTCATCTCTCCGTGCATATCTCTGTGTGGCGGGAAATAGTAGTGCTGGGAACATTTTTTCCAAAGCGTGAGGTAACCTTACTTTTATAGCTCCTCGCTGACTATTGCACCACATTCTCATACGAGCCGAACTCAAGTCCGTGTTTTTCATTGTAGTTGTGAATGGTGTGAATTAGGGCTAAAGGTCCTGGTCAGAAAACCCCACACACCCTAAAGAGGAACAACAAAAAGGAATTTTATGTGTTTTGTACCTCTGCGCAGCAGCATCCCGAATTGGGATGCCCCACTGTGTGTATCCCGCCCCCAGGTTGCCCCACACACTCTCCTTCCTTCTGCTACTATTGCCTCGATTCAATAAAAGTAGAAAAAAATTCTCATGGTAGTAAATGATTCAATTCCTGAGAAAAAAAGCCTGAGAATTTCACCAGCTAAGAAAACAATGGAAGTCAATGGCACTTTTTTACTACTAAGAAAAGTAGAGAACTGTTTACTCCTTTCTACACTGTAGTAAAAGCTGCCATTGACTTTCATTGTCTTTCATTGTCTTTTTTTCTAGTGATTCAGTAACGGTGAAATTCTCAGGCTTTTTTCTCATGAATTGAATTTTTTACTACCATGAGAATTGTTTTCTACCTATGGCTCAGAATCAGGTGAGTGCGTGATGACTGGCTGAGAGGCGCACTCGGCTAATCTGTGCTCCTGCTGTCATTTGACTCCCTTCGGAGTGGCGCAGAAGGGCGCTGAGTGTGCTGCCATCTGTATCCCCTGCCCACCTTTCAGCTGCGGTGTGCCAGCACCACTCTTCAGAAAGGCTGGGTGTGTGCATGGCTAGTGGTGAACGGGGATGTGGCCGCAGTGCAGAGACGCAGTAAGGGCTCGGGAAAAGGTGAGTGGATCTGGGGGTTTCACACTGTGGGGCATCCCAATTCAGGAAGCCCCAAGGACAGGAACTTGGACGACCCAGGAATCTTTTAGACTTCCTCTTTAAGGCTACATTCACGCTATGCAGTTGCAGATCATTCGCGTTTTGCAGTTGAACTGCGTTTATTCTAAGCATACAGCACGTCCTGCTCCATCTATAATACTTACACATGGGTAATCCTCCGCCAGAGGGCGCTGTTCACTGCAGACATGCAAAAACAGGCTCCTCCCGGCCCTTCATATACCCAGGGACCTCCCACAAATCCCCAGATTTCTCTGCAGTGCTGACTGCGAAGACATGAAGTATCAAATCTCTCGCAGGTGACTGGGGCTATTTCCACCCGTCCTTTTCGATACAGATGTGCCTCCCAGCCTGGGCTTCGCTGGTCGGGTGAAGGTAGGCAGCACCTTGTGTGCTCACGGAGCAACGCTCCACCGCAATCCCCCACCATAGGGTAGGCGGTTTAGGCCGATGGTGAGCCTCCATTAGATGCCCCTCCCGCATTGTTGCCCGTGCCCCTCACAGAGTTAATTCCTGGACGCAGGTCCACTTCTCCCTCGCTTCCTCCCGTAGCTCGGGGAAAAGAAAGGGGGGGGGGTATGTGTGACAGTCCTAGTGCAATATAACACGTTAAGGCCTTTGATCTTTTATTATACTGGGGTGTCAGTGTCGCGCTCCTTGCTCCACAGTTGCGAGCCTGTTTGTCCTTTCATTAACATTAGCGTACTGCCCAGACGGCAGCATCATTTTCCAGCGTGACAGCAATGTATGCGCTTTCTATCCACTACTGTCTTTCTTTTTTCCGTTGGTTAGAGCTTCACGCTCTTTGGGGGAGGATTTGACTCGGCATGACACGCTCCGTGTCACAGCCAGATCAGGCCCGCCCCTCGAGGTTCGCTTGGCGCCATTTTGCGATCCGCCTCCTCCCTTGGTCATGTAAGTGCTCTCCGGGGCGGTATTTGTTTCTATGTGTTTTATTCTGCTGCGCATGGCACTGACACCCCCCTCTTATCCCATTATGTCTTTCAGACGCCAGGACTTGTGGCCACAGGGGTGGCTTCTCCCGGCCTAACATATATTATAGCAGGTCCACATAACAAATTCTCCCACTTCCTAGCGGGTCTTGGGGCATCCAGGGTTGCCTATTGCATAAATCCCTGCGGGCATACTGCTCAGATAATCACCATATGGAGGCATCTCAGAATTATGTACCCGGGGTCCCTCTGGGACATGACCGGCTGTGTGCAGTGTGTGGTCAGCCCCATGCTGATGCTTACAGAGCACGGGTCTGCGGACCGTGTGCTGAACAGGCACTGACCCTGCAATCAGGTTTGCCAGTGGCTGCACCTCCCTTCAATACACCCGTCTCCCCGGACCTAAATCTCACTCCGGATGAGTCTCGAGCGGGGATGACCAGCAAGCCGTGCTGCGCAGGCTGCCTACGGCAGAGCAGGTGCTGTCTGGTTTGGCGGAGCGTATGGGCCCTGGAAAGAAGCGGTCCCTGACGCCTCCTGGCTCTCAGGTTCCCAACGATACTGATGACTCTGCTGATATGCAGGAACTTGATCCTTCTAAGGAAGGTGAGCTATTCTCAGATTCGGGCTCCTCGGATGAGATGCCCGCGAGCAGTGATGATTCTGGGCCCGGTTCTTGGGGCCTGTGTGACACAGATGAACTTCTTATTAAGATCTTTGAGGTTTTGTCAATCTCCCCTCCTGGAGAGGCTCCCAAGCCTAAGAAGGAGAGTTTCCACACAGCGCCGCTGCGCTTGGAATTCCTGGAACAGGATCATTTCCAGAATCTTATATCCCAAGAATGGGAATCGCCTTGTAAACTTAAAGGGGTCCCAGGGGTCTGGGATTGGAAGTACCCTTTCCCTCCTGATGTGGTTAACTTTTGGTCAGCACCTCTTGTGGTGGATGCACCGATTATAGGGGTTACTAACCCCCCTTCATGACGGCTCCTTATTACCGTACCCTTCGGGATGCTGAGGACCGACGCATTGACAGACTGGCTTCCCACGCCTTTTCATGTGCAGGGACGGCTCTGCGCCCCCGGTCTGTGCCGCGGCCATCACGGCGGTGGCCACCAGGACTCTCGTTAGAAAAGTACTTGACCACCGGCCTGAGGACCTCCCCTGGGGGGTGTTTAATGCGCTATCAGACTGTGATGTGTTTGTGAGGTTCATCCTCTCAGCGCTGGATGACACCATTAAGATGTGTGCTAGAACTTCTGCCCTTGTGGTAGCTATTCGCCACCTGGTCTGGCTGCGACAGTGGGGTGCTGACGATGCTACGAAAAAGGCGCTCACTGGCCTTCCCTTCAGAGGACGGTGACTTTTTGGGCCTGTTTGGACCTTTTTGGAAAAAAGGGTAAGGCACCCCTACGCAGAAGGCCATCCCGGCCTCCTCAGGGCAGGGCCACCCCTCCACCTCCCTACGTTAGTGTCAAACGCGAACCTGAGGTGTGCTTCCAACTGTTCGGTGTGGACTTCCACCATGGGGTGGGCAGGCAACGCCCTGGGCCCTCTGGCAGGACTAAGTCCAAATCTACCAAGACCTCCCAAGCATGAAGGGACGCCCTCGCCCTTCTGGGCGAGGGTACTGCTGCAGCAGCTGATTCCTATCTAGGAATGTACCTTCTCCTTCTGGTGGTTCCAGGAGGTAGTTCCCCTGGACACAGGATAGCATTTGCTGGGCGGTCCCTCTCAGATGTTGTCGGGGTGCTTCTAGCCCCTGTTTTCCCCTCAGGATTTGGTGCAGGCCGTACTAGGCCTACGGAGTTTGGGCTTACTTACAGGTTGCCCTTAACAGAATGGGGCTATGGCCTCTATATTGACCTTTCTCCTTTCCTCAACACTGTGAGGCAGTCTGGACCATGCTGGCCTATGGTAGGCCTGGCAATTCTACTCTCACAGGTAGTCCCTATATGACATCTCTGTCTTGGGACACAGGCGCCCTGTGCAAGGGGGGCCTCCGGTCTCCTGTGCAGTTCTAGATCTTATTAGCTCCCCCTGTGTCTTCTCGACACCAAGACTGTTACTAGTCGGTGTTGCAGGACCAACCCTGCGGATGGAGGCTTTGTTTTTGGCCTCTCTTTCGCTCCCAAGCTGCTCGCCATGGCGTGAAGGGGGGTGATGTCTTGGACATGCCTGGGGGGCGTCCGCACTAGGACCTACCGGGTCGTCTTTCCTTACTCCCCAATCTCTACGTCAGGCCGAGTGGATTCGTTGGCAGGCGGTGTCCTCTGGGAGTTGCTGGATGGGTGCTCAGTCACCTCAATCCCTCATGGTCCCTTATCCGCTATCTCCATTCCTTGGATTCGGTTCAGGCTTGAGCCTTCGCCCTTGGCAACAAGTGGACTCCTGGTCACGGGGGCTCTGTCCCCCCTTTACTGACATCTTACTTTCACCAGGCAGGATTGCAGCTGGTGGGCCCGTTGGTGGCATATCAGATGATGTCCCTTATATACCGAGCCCTTGGGCTCTTTTGCATAGTAGGTTAGTGATCCTACTTGGGGTTCCAGCACCCCTGGAACTAGGTCTGTGCTCATTCCCCCTTGATACGGTGGTTCCCCTTGAGCTGATAATTTTCAAGGACCCTGTCAGGGGGCACCCCCTTCCTTGCTTGCATCTTCCTGTGAATGGTCACCTTGGGTACCAAGTCTCGCAGGTTGGCGGGGGGGGGGGATTTCTTCCAAAACCCCCCTGTGGCTCCTGGGTAGGGTCCCTCAGAGGGTCCATCTTACCTACTGGTTTGTTAAAACATGAGCCTTCCGTTGACTCTATATGGCTGGATTTCTCCTATTTTAGGACCTGTCTATTTGGGGAATCTTGGCCTGTTGGAAGACAATGGCCTGTTTTGTTACTGGTCTGGAGCTTGAAGCAGGATGATCCCTCTGGAGGGTTCCTGATCCTGATCTGGGCGGGGGTCTACACCCCCTGCTCCTCAGCGGTATTCGCTCCAATGGATGTTTTTCAGTGGCAGGTTTTGCTATCCTGGTGTCACTCTGAGAGCCACCTAGGGTGGCTCTGTTGGGTCTCGCTTATACCACAGGGGCTCCGCCCTTGTTTTTACTGTCCCAGAATATTCTGACTCTGGTCATGGGGGTTTAGTAAAATTATGCATGGATTTTCTATCTTATATGCCTTCTCTTCATTCACCCTACTATGTGGGGTTCTGCGCATGGTTGTGCCGATTAAGAGACCCGTGAGTTTGTTGACCCCCGGGTGACCTAGTGAACTGTGGTTCGCAGATGCTTCTGCTAAGGTCAGCTGACCTGTTCGCTCTCTCAGGAGTGCGGTTCTGCCCTTGTCAGGCCCCTTCTTTGTCGTCCCAATCTACAGACTCTAGTCTGGGGCTTGACAGCTGATTCATTCACCCCTTGGAGACGGGCTTATCTTCTGGGTGACCTGGGATATGGGGGGCTAGGAGCAAGCTTCCTCTTCCTCCGTCTATTGTGGGTTATTGTGTACCCATATTGATTGGCATGAGTCTTGGTCTCTTCCCTGTTAGACGTTCTTGGTTCTCAGGGTTCTAGAGTCGTTACAGCATAGGTTGGGGTTGGCTTCCCATCTAGGTACTCTGAAGGTTCAGGTTCTGTCCTGTCTGTCTTCCTGTAGAAGTCTGGTTCAGTCTTCCTTGTGAGAGCTCTCTTGGTGTTGCTCAAGGGCATCTCCCAAGTAGTTCTGTGGTTCCTGTTGGGATCCATTTTCATTCTGTTTGCCCTGCGGAATATTCCCTTGGGACTTATGTTGGATGCTGTCTGAGCTGTCTTGTAGTCCAAGTCGCTTCTCTGGGGGCTCCTGCTTCAGTCAGACGTGTGCCTGAGAAGGTGGATCTGATTACTTAGCCTTAGCTCGATATATATATATATATATATATATATATATATATATATATACCATGACGTGGTGGTATTCTGTCTTACGCCGGACCCCTTTGTCCAAGTGGTGTTTTATGATCATTATTTAAGTCCTTTTAGTCTAACTATGGACCTTATTCTTAATAATGCTGAAGTAAAGGGTCTACATTTCCTCAACAGGTGCAATTTTTCCTGGTGGTTTCTTGTCCCTTAGGGAGACTGATGCCCTTGGGGTCTGCGGGTGCCTCCTTATGTATGCGCCTGATATCGCTTGCTTCCAGGGCCACTGCGCCCTTTGGATTGATCTTACTTGGATGCCTTCCTGGTCCTGAGTAAAGGTTTCGGCTTCTTGCTAATGAAGGGGTCAGTATTCCCGCCTGTCTGACGGGAGACCAGTTCTCATTCCCCTTAGGGAGAGTTCTAAGTTTTCCACGAGGCTTCTGTTGCCTGTGGGCTGGTTGGGCCGTTACACTGGCCTATTCCTTTAAGGGGGAAGAATCTCCCTTTCTCATTTTATTCCGTTATATTGGTGTTTGGGTACCTTTGGCCCTTCAGCACCGGGTTTTCTGTTGAATAAGTTACTAGACTGTTGCTTGTCCCTGTTCATACCTTTCAAAGGTTTTGTTATGAGATTGACGTTAGAGCCTCTGCTCATGTCGTACCTGGTTGCAAAGTTTTGCACGTGACAGCACCTTTACTGTCTGTTGTGCCTTGTTTTTGGGGATCCCACCCTACTTTATGGACGCTGCTATTGGATGTCCCATGTGTAAGTATTATAGATGGAGCAGGATGTGCTGTATGCTTAGAATAATACAATTCTGTGAAATTAGTATTATATGCATACAGCACGTCCTGCTCCACCCCACCCTGGTTTTACATTTTTCTGGATCCCCTGTATGGTGATTGTTATCATTACTTTTGTTACCAGTTGGTGGTTGGTTTCTCCCGGCTTCTTTTCTCACTGCTTTTCAATACTGGCGATTTGTGGGAGGTCCCTGGGTATATGAAGGGCCGGGAGGAGCCTGTTTTTGCATGTCTGCAGTGAACAGCGCCCTCTGGCGGAGGATTACCCATGTGTAATTATAGATGGAGCAGGATGTGCTGTATGCGTATAATACCAATTCTACAGGTGAGTATTTCACAGAATTGTATTATTGCCAGTTTGCAGTTCCATAGAATACATCTGCATATGCAGTCCTGTTGGAACGCAGCAAGCAGGACCTTTTTGGTTAATTTCCAACAGTAATTTATCAAAACAGAGGCGTGAAAGGAGTCGAAAAGGATGATAAGACTTTTTCTGCAGATCTACGAAATGCACAAACACATCTGAATAGGTGTGAATGTAGCCTTAAAGCGGTGCGACCACACTCAGGCCCAAAAGGTCAGTAAGTCTCCATCATTGTTGCTCCTCTACCTTATTTATCATATGTGCTCATCATTTGCCATCATTTACAGAAAGGAAGCATCATTTTTCTTCAGTCGTAAGACTTTCTGACAGAGCCTGTTTTTAAACAACATTGGCAGTTTTATTTCCGGGTACATAGACATAAACATTTTTTACCTGATCCAACTCTGGAGCAACAGGCAGCATGTCCTTATGAAAAACATGCAGAATCCAGGCAGGGCAGCCCCCCCACGCAGGCCTTTCATCCACGCGTGCATATGTGCAAGCCCCCCCTTCACACAGGTGCGTGCATATGGCCAAGCCCCCCCTGCGCGCGCAGCGTACGCGTGCATATGGTCAAGCCCCCCTGTGAGCGGGGGGGGGGGCTTGCACGTATGCGCGCGTGAAAGGCCTGCGTGGGGGGGCTGCCCTGCCTGGATTCTGCATGTTTTTCACAAGCGCATGAAGCGGACTAGTGCATGTGGGCAAGCCCCCCCCCCGCGCACGACGGAGCGGACACGTGCATGTGGACAAGCATCCCCCCCGTGTGCAGAGCGGACGCGTGCATGTGGGCAAGCCCCCCCCCCCACACGCACGGATGAGTGAATATGAGTAGTCACTGCTCACTCCACCAGATTGATTCGGTGGAACATGTCTGCAAGGCAGCATCCTGGCCGCCTCTTCACACCTGTTGATGCCATTCTGGGGCATAGGGCAGACAGTGGTGAACCCCTCACCGGGGGTTTAAGCTTGAGGTGTCAGTTCCGTTGTTCTTGGTTTTGTTGGCTGTTCTGGCACGCTCCCACCCTTAATGAGGATAATGCTTTGGGATGTCCCACACATTGCTACTAGTTGTGCCCTGGAATGAAAGAGATAAGAAAAAGGAAATTTGTGTACTCACCGGAAATTTCTTTTCTTAAAACATCCTTCGGGCAGCATATGGCTGAGACCTCCGTCCTCCTCCTACCGAGGGGAACACGTGACCACCAGCCAAAATAAAGTCTTGACTCCCTCTCTTCCCCAGTTGTTTTCGTGTTCCTCCGTGAGGTAGGAGCCAGACCACTAGCTCCTGGACCGTTTGGTTCAGGTAAGTATATTCTAAGCATACAGCACGTCCTGCTCCATCTATAATAATTACACATGGGTAATACCCTGCCAGAGGGCGCTGTTCACTGCAGACATGCAAAAACAGGCTCCTCCCGGCCCTTCATATACCCAGGGACCTCCCACAAATCCCCTGATTTCTCTGCAGTGCTGAACTGCGAAGACATGAAGATATCACGCTCTCGCAGGCGAGCGGGCTTTACAGTCCGTGGCCCTGTGGGACTATTTCCACCCGTCCTCTTTATGAAGAATATGCCTCCCAGCCTGGGCTGCGTTGGTCGGGTGAATGTGGGCAGCACCTTGTGTGCTTAACGGAGCCATGCTCCACCGCAATCCCCCACCATAGGGTAGGCGGTTAGGTCGATGGTGAGCCTCTAGTGGATGCCCCTCCCGCATTGTTGCCCGTGCCCCTCACAGAGTTAGTCCCTGGACGCAGGTCCGCTTCTCCCTCGCTTCCTCCCGTAGCTCGGGGGAAAAGAAAGGGGGGGGGGTATGTGTGGCAGTCCTAGTGCAATATAACATGTTAAGGCCTTTGATCTTTTATTATACTGGGGTGTCAGTGTCGCGCTCCTTGCTCCACAGTTGCGAGCCTGTTTGTCCTTTCATTAACATTAGCGTACTGCCCAGACGGCAGCATCATTTTCCAGCGCTTTCTATCCACTACTGTCTTTCTTTTTTCCGTTGGTTAGAGCTTCACGCTCTTTGGGGGAGGCGGGGACTCGGCATGACGCGCTCCGCGTCACAGCCTGGTCAGGCCCGCCCCTCGAGGTTCGCTTGGCGCCATTTTGACAATCTTTGCGCGCGCGTGGTGCGATCCGCCTCCTCCCTTGGTCATGTAAGTGCCCTCTGGGGCGGCATTGTTCTACGTGTTTATTCGGCTGTGCATGGCACTGACACCACCCCTCTTGTCCCATTATGTCTTTCAGATGCCAGGACTTTGGTGGCTTCTCCCGGCCTCACATATATTACAGCGGGTCCACATAACAAATTCTCCCACTTCCTAGCAGTCTTGGGGCATCCAGGGTTGCCTATTTCGTAAATCCCTGCGGGCATACTGCTCAGATAATCACCATATGGAGGCATCTCAGAATTATGTACCCGGGGTCCCTCTGGGACGTGACCGGCTGTGTGCGGTGTGTGGTCAGCCCCATGCTGATGCTGACAGAGCACGGGTCTGCGAACCGTGTGCTGAACAGGCACTGACCCTGCAATCAGGTTTGCCAGTGGCTGCACCTCCCTTCAATACACCCGTCTCCCCGGAACTAAACCTCACTCCTGATGAGTCTCACTCGAGCGGGGATGATCTGCAAGCCGTGCCGCGCGTGCTACCTACGGCGGAGCAGGTGCTGTCTGGATTGGCGGAGCGTATGGGCCCTGGAAAGAAGCGGTCCCTGACGCCTCCTGGCTCTCCGGTTTCCAACGATACCGATGACTCTGCTGATATGCAGGACCTTGATCCTTCTGAGGAAGGTGAGCTATTCTCAGATTCGGGCTCCTCGGATGAGATGCCCGGGAGCTGGGATTATTCTGGGCCCTGTTCTTGGGGCCTGTGTGACACAGATGAAATTCTTAAGATCTTTGAGGTTTTGTCAATCTCCCCTCCTAGAGAGGCTCCCAAGCCTAAGAAGGAGAGTTTCCACACAGCGCCGCTGCGCTTGGAGTTCCTGGAACAGGATCATTTCCAGAATCTTATATCCCAAGAATGGGAATCGTCTTTTAACCTTAAAGGGGTCCCAGGGGTCTGGGATTGGAAGTACCCTTTCCCTCCTGATGTTAATTTTTGGTCAGCACCTCTTGTGGTGGATGCACCGATTATAGGGGTTACTAACCCCCCCTTCATGACGGCTCCTTATTACCGTACCCTTCGGGATGCTGAGGACCGGCGCATTGACAGACTGGCTTCCCGCGCCTTTTCGTGTGCAGGGACGGCTCTGCGCCTGGTCTGTGCCGCGGCCATCACTGCGGTGGCCGCCAGGACTCTTGTTAGAAATGTACTTGACCACCGGCCTGAGGACCTCCCCTGGGGGGTGTTTAATGCGCTGTCAGACTGTGATGTGTTTGTGAAGTTCATCCTCTCAGCGCTGGATGACACCATTAAGATGTGTGCTAGAACCTCTGCCCTTGTGGTGGCTATTCGCCGCCTGGTCTGGCTGCGACAGTGGGGTGCTGACGATGCTACGAAAAAGGCTCTCATTGGCCTTCCCTTCACAGAACGGCGACTATTTGGGGCCCGTTTGGACCTTTTTGGGAAAAAGGGTAAGGCACCCCTGCGCAGAAGGCCGCTCCGGACTCCCCGGGGCAGGGTCACCCCTCCACCTCCCTACGTTAGTGTCAAACGCGAACCTGAGGTGTGCTTCCAACTGTTCGGTGTGGATTTCCACCATGGGGTGGGCAGGCAACGCCCTGGGCCCTCTGGCAGGACTAAGTCCAAATCTGCCAAGACCTCCCAAGCATGAAGGGACGCCCTCGCCCTTCTGGGCGAGGGTACTGCTGCAGCAGCTGTCTCCCATCTAGGAATGTACCTTCTTCTGGTGGTTCCAGGAGGTAGTTCCCCTGGACACAGGATAGCTTTTGCTGGGCGGTCCCTCTCAGTGGTTGTCAGGGTGCTTCTAGCCCCTGTTTTTCCCTCAGGAATTGGTGCAGGCCGTACTGGGCCTACAGAGTTTGGGCTTACTTACAGGTTGCCCTTAACAGAATGGGGCTATGGCCTCTATATTAACCTTCCTCCTTCCCTCAACAGTATGAGGCAGTCTGGGCCACACTGGCCTATGGTAGGCCTGGCAATTCTACTCTCACAGGTAGTCCCTATATGACATCTCTGTCTTGGAACACAGGCGCCCTGTGCAAAGGGGGGCTTCCGACCTCCTGTGGAGTTCTTGATCTTCTTAGTCCCCCCTGTGTCTGCTGGACACGAAGACCGTTACTAGGCGGTGTGGCAGGACCAACCCTGCGGCTTGAGGCATTGTTGGTGGCCTCTCTTTCGCTCCCAGGCTACTCGCCATGGCGCGAATGGGGGGGATGTCTTTCCTTAGTCCCCAGTCTCTACGTCAGGCCGAGTGGATTGTTCGGCCGGCGGTGTCCCCTGGGAGTTACTTGATGGGTGCTCAGTCACCTCAATCCCTCTTGGTCCCTTATCTGCTATCTCCGTTTCCTTGGATTCGGTTCAGGCTTGAGCCTTCTTCCTTGACAGCAAGTGGACTGGTTACGTGGGCTCTGTCCCCCTTTGCTGACATCTTACTTTCACCAGGCAGGATTGCAGCTGGTGGGCCCGTTGGTGGCGTATAAGATGGTGTCCCCTATATACCGAGCCCTTGGGCTCTTCGGCACAGTAGGTTATTGATCCTACATGGGGTTCCAGCACCCCTGGGGCTTGGTCTGTGCTCATTCCCCCTTGGTAAGGTGGTTCCTCTTGAGCTGATCATATTCAAGGGCCCTGTCAGGGGGCACCCCCTTCTTTGCTTGTATCTTCCTGTGAATGGTCACCTTTGGTACCAAGTCTCGCAGGTAGGCGGGGGGGGGGGGGGACTTTCTTCCAAAGCCCCCCGTGGTTCCTAGGTAGGGTCCCTTAGAGGGTTGTTGGAAGACAACGGTCTGTTTTATTATTGGTCTGGAGCTAGAAGCAGCAGGATCCCTCTGGAGGGTTCCTGATCCCGATCTGGGCGGAGGTCTACGCCCCCTGCTGCTCAGCGGTATTCGCTCCAATAGATGCCTTTCAGTGGCAGGTTATGCTATCCTGGTGGTGCTCTGAGAGCCAACTAGGGTGACTCTGTTGGGTCTCGCTTATACCACAGGGGCTCCGCCCCTGTTTTTACTGTCCCAGAATATTCTGACTCTGGTCATGGGGGCTTAGTAAAATTATGCATAGACTTTCTATTTTATATGCCTTCTCTTCGTTCACCCTACTATGTGGGGTTCTGCGCACAGTTGTGCTGATAGACCCGTGAGATTGATGGCCTGGGTGGCCTTGTGAACTGTGGTTCGCAGATGCTTCTGCTGAGGTCTGCTGACCTGTACGCTCTCTCAGGAGTGCGGTTCTGCCCTTGTCAGGCCCCTTCTTTTGTCGTCTCACTCTACAGACTCTTGTCTGGGGCTTGACAGCTGATTCATTCACCCCTTGGAGACGGGCTTATCTTCTGGGTGACTTGGTATATGGGGGGCTAGGAGCAAGCTTCCTTGGCTTCCTCTTCCTCCGTCTATTGTGGGTTATGGTGTACCCATACTGATTGCCATGAGTTTTGGTCTCTTACCTGTTGGACGTTCTTGGTTTCCAGGGTTCTAGAGTCTTTACATCATAGGTTTGGGTTGGCTCCCCATCTAGGTACTCTGAAGGTCCAGGTTCTGTCCTGGCTGTCTTCCTGTAGGAGTCTGGTTCTGTCTTCCTTGTGAGGAATTCTCTTGGGGTTTGATCATGGGCATCTCCCAAGTAGTTTCTGTGGTTCCTGTTGGGATCCATTTTTCATTCTGTTTGCCCTGCGGATTTTCCCTTGGGACTTATGCTGGATGCTGTCTGAGCTGCTTTGTAGTCCAAGTCGCTTCTCTGGGGGATCCTGCCTCAGTCAGACGTGTGCCTGAGAAGGTGGATCCGATTACTTAGCCTTGGCTCGATATATATATATATATATATATATATATAATACATATATATATATATATATATAGTGTGTATCTATATGCACACCATGCCGTGGTGGTATTCCGTCTTATGCCAGACCTCTGTGCCCAAGTGGTGTTTTATGATCATTGTTAAGTCCTTTTAGTCTTACTACGGACCTTATTCTTAATAATGCTAATGTTAAGGGTCTACATTCCCTCAACAGGTGTTGCAACTTTTCCTGATGGTTTCTTGTCCCTTAGGGGGACTGATGCCCTTGGGGTCTGCGGGCGCCTCCTTATGTATGCGCCTGATATCGCTTGCTTCCAGGGCCACTGCGCCCTTTGGATTGATCTTACTTGGATGCCTTCTGGTCCTGAGTAAAGCTTTCGGCTTCTTGCTAATGAAGGGGTCAGTATTCCCGCCTTTTGACGGGTGACCAGTTCTCATCCCCCTTGGGAGAGTTCTAAGTTTTCCACGAGGCTTCTGTTGCCTGTGGGCTGGTTGGGCCGTTACACTGGCCTATTCCTTTAAGGGGGAAGAATCTCCCTTTTTTCATTTTATTCCGTTATATTGGTGTTTGGGTACCATTGGCCCTTCAGCACCAGTTTTTTTCTGTTGAATAAGTTACTAGACTGTTGCTTGTCTCTGTTCATACCTTTCAAAGGTCTTGTTATGGGATTGACATTAGAGCCTCTGCTCATGTCATACCTGGTTGCAAAGTTTTGCAGGTGACGGCGCCTTTACTGTCTGCTGTGCCTTGTTTTTGGGGATCCCACCCTACTTTATGGACACTGCTATTGGATGTCCCATGTGTAATTATTATAGATGGAGCAGGACGTGCTGTATGCTTAGAATAATACAATTCTGTGAAATACTCACCTGTAGATTGGTATTATACGCATACAGCACGTCCTGCTCCACCCCACCCTGGTTTTACATTTTTCTGGATCCCCTGTATGGTGATTGTTATCATTACTTTTGTTACCAGTTGGTGGTTGGTTTCTCCCGGCTTCTTTTCTCACTGCTTTTCAATACCGGGGATTTGTGGGAGGTCCCTGGGTATATGAAGGGCCGGGAGGAGCCTGTTTTTGCATGTCTGCAGTGAACAGCGCCCTCTGGCGGAGGATTACCCATGTGTAATTATTATAGATGGAGCAGGACGTGCTGTATGCATATAATACCAATTCTACAGGTGAGTATTTCACAGAATTGTATTTTTTCCGGTACTATGGGCCTATTGTAGCAGGGGGTCCATTTCTCAGTCCTGAAGGCCATCCTTGTGTCTGGGGCCCGGGATACCTTATGGGATTTTTTTGGCCAGATCTCATTCTTTGATTTTTTTATCAAAGGGGGGGGGGTAAGTAAATCTTCCCTTTTACTAGGATGAATTTTAGGAAGAAGCCGGGGTAACCGGACCCCATGCATTTGTTTAAAAAAATGTTTGGGATCTAATAAATTTTAGACAAATCAGGAAGTTTTCCCGATGATTTGTTTGCTCTTGAGCCTTTTTTCTGTACCCTTTAACCTTTTTTTGACATTTTGACTTTTAAAAAGTTTTTCCTGACTATACCTTTAAGAGGCGGGGGAGAGAGGAGAATGACGCGTTCTCTCACTCTTTCCCCCGCCTGCCCATTACTTCCGCATTCACTTACCTTTGCGGCGGAGGCAGGTGGGGGGATCGGCTTCTCCAAGGACTTCCTTTCTGGGAGTCCAGCGGGGGGGGGTATTCCTCTGGGCGAGCGGCGACTCAGGCGGCGCCACGGCAGGGGTGCCCCGCTGTGTGGAAACCCCCCAGAAAGCCCCAAAAACTCACCTGTCCCCGCTCCCACGTGACCGCTGCAGCCAATCCCTGCGACGGACAAGCGAGGTCCGTCAACGGACAAGCGAGCACGCCCGCCGCCGCCTCCCACACGTCACTCTTACAGGGAGCGTGCTGGCCATTCACAAACGGCGGGTGCGGGTGCGCGCCCTGCTTGAGGGATGCGCGAGCGGCGGCTCGCGCATGCGCCGCTGGATCGAGGAGCAGGTAGGGATTTCGGGGCTTTCTGGGGGGTTTCACACAGCGGGGTGCCCTGCAGGCCCGATGCTGATCAGCATCGGGTGTTGGTCCACTTTAATAGGATGGGATATAGCTTATTCCCCTATTTTTTGCTTATGTCTTATAGTCTAAGACCCTGGACAAAGTTTCCAAAAGTCTACCTAAATCCTCTTCTTCCGGATTTAAATCTAGTAAGAAGAGTAGAAGATGCCCCTTGTGTGATGTGAAACTATCGGATTCCTACGTTAAACCTCTTTGTCAAGTTTGCACGGATAAAGTGGTTATTAAAGAACATAATGAGGATTTAATGAGGATGAATAGGGAGCTTAAGGATCAGATCTCTTCCTCTCCTATGTCACAAAGGGCCTCAGAATGTGCGGGTAACCAGGTGGTATTTTCACATCCAGCAACGGGTTACTTTGATGCTTCCCTGTTTTCTGGCCAAATGGGGAAACCCTTTTTTTTTCCGCCACTCAGGAATCATTTATTCCTGAGGACGAATCAGAAGAAGGGGAGATTTCTTCCCCAGAGGAAGAGGACGATCAGGCCTCAGGTTCTTCTTTGGCCAAACCAAGTATTTGTTTCCGCTGGGAGACTTGCCCATGATTTTTTTTTTTTTAATTCTTTATTTATATTTTCCAGAAAAAAAAAAAAAAACAGTATACATTTGTAATATACTCTTAACCATTTAAGTGCCAGCCTACCTAGATTTTTTGTCATACTTTTCACGTTTTTGCACTACACATGTTCAACCTTGATTTTTGGTGGAGGATGGAGGAGGTGGCGGTGGGCGGAGAAGGGCGTTGAAAGTGTTAAATAGCTGTTTTGGATTCCGGGCCTGTGCCGATATGAGTGATGTGAAATATTCCTGTTTGGCAGATGAAAGGGCAGTCCTGAGTTCCTGAAGGGCTTTCTTGTATAACAGGAAGTCCTCCTTGGTTTTGGATTTCCTCCAATGCCGTTCAGCAACTCGAGAATGCCGTTTCAATGTTGCAGTGTTAGTGTTAAGCCATGGTTGTCTTTTTTTGGCCTGAGGGCGACTGTAGTTAAGGGGAGCAACAGAGTCAAGGGCAGCAGTTAGTGTGTTATGGTAGTATGAAGTGGCAGCGTCTACATTGGTAAATGAGGGCAGGGTGTGAAGGGGATGTAAAGCATCAGAGAGAGATTGAAGGTCTAGGTTTCTGAGGTTCCTGCGAAGAATTGCAGGTTTGTGTGCAGGGGGGGTAGTGGTAAGGGAAGAGTGTGTTAGTATTAGTACGTTGTGATCAGAGAGGGGAAGTGGAGATGAGGAAAGACTGGATACAGAGCAGAGGTGAGTAAAGAGCAGGTCAAGCGTGTGTCCATCTTTATTGGTGGGGCTGGTAGACCATTGTTTGAGGCCAGAGGAGGTGGTTAGGGATAATAGTTTGGTGGTTGCAGGGTTATTGGTGTCAATGGGTATGTTGAAGTCCCCCATGATTATAGCTGGGATGTCAGAGGACAGGAAGTGGAGAAGCCAAGTTGAGAAGTGGTCCAGAAAGAGAGAGGCAGGTCCAGGAGGGCGATAGATGATGGCAATATTTAGGTGACAGGGAGAGTAGAGACGGACACAGTGAACTTCAAAAGAAGGGAAGGAAAGGGAGGGTAGAGCAGGGATTGGGTTAAATGAGCAGTATTCAGACAGAAGGATGCCAACACCTCCACCCTGTTTGTTGGTTGATCTTGGGGTGTGGCTGAACTGTAAGCCCCCATATGAGAGGGCAGCGGGTGAGGCTGTATTAGAGGGAGTGAGCCAGGTTTCAGTAAAGGCCATGAAAGTGAAGAGGTTGGTAGTGAAGAGGTCGTGGATGTATGCCAGTTTGTTGCACACTGAACGTGCATTCCACAGTGCACAGGTGACAATGGGGGGAGTGCGTGGGGAGGGGGTGATTGTTAAGAGGTTGGCTAGGTTCTGTGTGTTTGTTGGTTTGCTACCATGGTGAAGGCTAGTCTGTGATGAGTTGTGGGGTGTAGGGGAGCGGGGAGGCGAAGGAAATGGACCTGGGTTTTGAGCGATGTCACCAGCAGCAAGTAGGAGCAGAGAAAGGGAGAGGAGGTGACTGTGGGATTTGAAAGTTGCAGAGCGTGTTTTGCGGGAGCATGGAGAAAGGGAGAGTGATTTAGCCAGTGAGATAAATTCATGTGAGCAAAGGTAGGGGGATGAGAGCAGTGATGGAGAGATATAGAGACACTTACCAGGTGCAGGGGGATGCTGTGAGTTCAGGAATTTTAGAGTCAGAGGATGCAGGACTGTAAAATACCAGAGGAGCATTGTTGGGGTTATTCAGTCAAGCAGAGTCTGGTGCCTGTTCCCTTCTGGTCACTTCGGGCTCAATTCGGGCCAAATTCTTTGATGAACTTAAAGAATCCTGGACTTGATAAATCCAGGACAGCAGCCCAGGCTGACATGCAGCCATTCCTCACAAAGATATACCACTTGTGAGATACCTTGATTAGCTCAAACAGCTGGGGGGTGGGTTGTACTAGGGCAATAAAGTTGCTTAGCTGGGGTTATCAGTAGGGGAAGCTAGGGGGTCACAAAACAAACAGTATTTATGTGAACAGAGTCATTGCATAGACAAAAGCAGTGATGGGTGACAACCTTGTTGCAATACATATGGGAAATACAGAGATGAGCATACACAGATACAGTGTCATAATACATGAAAAGGGTAAAGTAACAAGTCATTAGCAGCAGATGTGTCCGTGTTCCCAGAGGACATACCCAAATGTGGACCCAAACCGGCTGGCAGTGAAAGGGTTAACAGGTAGTAGATGTCTCCTTGTTCCCAGAGGACATACTCAAATGTGGACCCAAACTGGCTGGCAGTGAAAGGGTTAACAGATAGTAGATGTGTCTGTGTTCCCAGAGGACATACCCAAATGTGGACCCAAACTGGCTGGCAGTGAAAGGGTTAACAGGTAGTAGATGTGTCTGTGTTCCCAGAGGACATACCCAAATGTGGACCCAAACTGGCTGGCAGTGAAAGGGTTAACAGGTAGTAGATGGGTCCGTGTTCCCAGAGGACATACCTGTTGATGAAAGAAAGGGATCGTCAGTAGCAGCATGGAGAAGATGATGAGCAGAGAAGTTCAGGATGCAGTGATGTAAATTCGGGCCTAATTCTTTGATGGACTTAAAAAATCCTGGACTTGATAAATCCAGGACAGCAGCCCAGGCTGACATGCAGCCATTCCTCACAAACATATACCACTCTATGAACCCCTGCTCCAACCCCACCCACTGCTTTTGCATCCCGTGTAGGCACCAGTCCACCGTTCTGCTAAGGTGGACCGCCCCATGGTAAAGGGTGGGGTCTGAGAAGCCCAATCCCCCACTTTCTTTTGTCCAAGTGAGCAGTGTCCTGCTTAACCTTGGCCTCTTTCCCCCCAATGCGAATTTGATGAATACCCCTCTGACTTTTTGCAAAAAAATTTGTGGGATCGCCACCGGGAGGGCCTGCAATTCATTTTGGTCGCTTTACAGCGGCCAAACCAAGATATTTTACCTTGGACCCATTTAGATGTTTCCTCCACAAATTTTTTCAGTAACGGTGGGAAGTTTAAGTCGAAGATTTTGGACAAGTTGTTCCCAATTTTTGTCCCTAAATATGTGACGCTATCCCTAGCCCATTTAAATGGAAAAGCATCTCGGATTTTACCAAATCTCTCAGGTGGGATATTTATGTTAAGGGATTCCGGTTTTTTGATAATTAATTTTTTTTAATTTTTAGATAACGCCCCGTATTGCTTCAATTCAGATATTAGATTGGGAAGAGACACTTCAGGGCAGGACAAACTAAAGATTAGATCGTCGGCATACACTGCAACGTTATACTGCTTTGAATTATGGGACAGGCCCCTAATATCAGGGTTACTTCGGATCCGACACAAGAAGGGTTCTAAGGTGAGTATGAAAATGAGGGGAGACAATGGACAGCCCTGTCTTGTGCCATTGGTAATCTTAAAAGAATCGGAGAGAACCCCATTAACCCTAACCGCAGCGGATGGGAACTTCCGATCCAGCTCATGGCGTTAGGGCCTAGCCCTATGTGTCTGAGCGTGGCTAGCATGAACTCCCAGTTCACCCGATCGAAAGCTTTTTCAGCGTCCGTCGCCAGCAGGAGGGTAGGGGTCCCACTCCGTTGTGCCAGATGAACGAGGTTCAACACTTTAATGGTGTTGGCCCTGGCCTCTCTGTGTGTCATGAACCCCACTTGATCTAGATTTATGATGTGATGGAGATGAGGGGCCAGTCTGGAGGCAAGGACTTTGGTAAATAATTTCAGATATGCGTTCAGAAAGGATATCGGTCTGTAACTTGCACACGGCGCCGGGTCTTTGCCCTCTTTCGGGACGACCGAGATATGAGCTCTCAGGATATCCAAGGGGAGAGTGCTCCCGTCCTTAACCGAGTTAAGGGCTTTCAGAAGTTTCGGGGCCAAGAGAGGGAAGAATTTCTTATAATTTGGTAAACGTAGACCATGAGGGCCCGGGGCTTTGCCCCCTGCCGCCCCCATGACTGCCTTATGCAGTTCAGTCATTGAGATGGGTTCCTCCAAGACCTCCCTTGGCAATTTTGGAAGCCCAGAGTCCGCTATATATTTCTCTATGGGACCCCCGCTCCTCTGCCCCCGCTCCTTCGGGAGGTTGTACAAACGTTCATAGAATTTCCAGAAGGCTTCCCCTATTTCGCTAAATAGTTGCGTCACCTGTTTATCCGAATTGGTTATTTTGGGGATATAAGTTTTTGCCTCTTCCGCCCTCAGTGCTTTGGCCAGGAGCCTACCACACTTGTCCCCCGACTCGTAGTAGAGTCTACGGCAATTGCTGATTTGTGCTTTAACCCTGGCGCACAACATTTTAAGTTTCTCCCTAAGGGAGGTTAGGGTGGGTAGATGTTCCGCGGCTAGGGACTCTTTATGTTTCCTTTCCACTATCCCGATTTCTGCTAAAAGGTCCAGCATTGGCCTAGACTTCTCTTTTTTGATTCTAGACCCTATTTTAATGAAGATGCCTCTGATAACACATTTGTGTGCCTCCCATAAAGTCCCAGGGCTAATTTAAGGGGAGAAGTTGAGATGGAAAAAATGTTTAATTTCTGTGTGTATTTCCTCCAGAATGCTTTGGTCCACAAGTAAGGACGTATTTAGCCTCCAGGACCAGCTCCTCGGAATTTGGGTGGGGCAAGTAAGGAAACCGGGGCATGGTCAGAGACCGTAATATTGCCAATGGTGGCGTCTGCAATCCTGCACAGAGAGGCAGGAGGTACCAGGAACCAATCAATTCTCGAGTATGACCCATGGGGACCAGAGTAGAAAGTGTAGTCACGCTCGTTGGGATGGAGAATTCTCCACGGATCAACCAGTTTATAAAGTTCTAGGGTTTTCTTCAGCTTTTTAAGTTTTGCGTAGGATTCGTGTGGGCTACCCCTAGATGTATCTAGGAGGGGGTCTAGGGCAAAATTGAAGTCCCCTCCCAAGACTAGTTCCCCGTCTTTGAAGGAAGAGAAAGCGTCAAGAACCGATTCCAGGAAGGCTCCCTGATTCACGTTCGGCAGATACACATTGGCAAATGTATAGCTACAGGAGGCTCCATGGTGGCCCAAGAGATCTTGGTTTTCGACTCTGGTGGAACTATCGGTTCAGGATCTTTGGGAGATCCCTGTGAGTCCTCATCTTTTATCCCAAGGTCCGGTGTTTTGTCCGAACCAGCAATGGTGGAGATTGACGGTATGGACCCTGAGGTCTCCTTACTACAAAAGAAAGGATATTCAGGGCCGGTAATAAACACTCTTCTTTCAAGCAGGAAAGTTGTATCCAGAAAGATTTATATTAAAGTATGGAAGACATTTAAGTCTTGGAAAACGGAGAATGGGAAAACTTCATTCAAGGTACCGGTGATACTGGATTTTTTGCAGCATGGAGTCGACATGGGACTCTGTGTTAATACCTTTAAAGGTTCAACTGGCAGCCTTGTCAGTCTTTCTAGATAAGAGACTATCATCAATTTCTATTATCAAGCGGTTCCTGCTGGCAGTCAAGCGCTCTGTGCCGGCACCATCCAAGTTGGTTCCGCAGTGAGACTTGGCTAGAGTTTTGTCTATGCTGAGTTCTCCTCCTTTTTTTTTTCCCAACAAGAATCTGGACATCAAATCACTTACCTGGAAGGTCTTGTTTTTGGTAGCCATTACCTCGGCCCGCAGAATTAGTGATATTCAGGCCTTGTCGTGTTGTCATCCATTTCTACAGGTATTCCCGGATCGCATTGTAATGAAGGTGGATCCTTGCTACCTTGCTAAGGTTGCTTCAGACTTTCACAGTTCTCAAGAGATCATTATTCCTTTTATCGCACAGGATGATCCTGAACTTATCGCTTTAGATGTCAGATCTCAACTGTTGCTGTATCTTCAGCAGACCAAAGATTTCAGGAAAGCAGACGGCTTGTTTATCTCCTTTTCAGACCCTAGGAATGGTCTAAGAGTATCAAAGGTTTACGTTGGCAAGATGGATGAAAGGTACCATTAAGATGGCTTATAGAGATGTCAATTTACCAAGTGGGATAATGGCCCATTCTACAAGGAGTGTATCTACATCTTGGGCAGAGCAAGCTGGGGTATCCATGGAACAGATTTGTAAGGCGGCCACCTGGTCTTCAGCTAAAACCTTCGCAAGACACTATCGTTTGGATCTCAGAAGGATCAATCTTTTGGCAGAAGTGTGCTTCATGCGGGTCCTCCCACCCAATGAGGTAGTCCTCGCCTATCTCTCAGGCGTATGCTGCCCGAAGGATGTTTTGAGAAAACTTAAAGGAGCAGTATCGCGAAATTTGCATTAAAAAAGATAAATAATTAAATAGCCACACAATAGCTTATAACATGTGTATAAATAATCTGGCGATAGAAAAAGAAAAAAATATATGCCTCTCTTTTAAATTGTATAATTACAATGGCTCAGTCCATTTGCTGAATAGGGGGATCTGCTGGGTAATTTTTAGTGAGCTGCTTCATTTAGGCCACTGGTCTCCTAGCAACACTTTACCTCAGAGGCTGACACTGTAATCAGTAGTAATGGCTGTGTGTGTGTGTGTGAGGTGCTGCTTTTGTTATGAGACCAGGTGACTCAAATGTGTAAAATCAATACAAAATAAACTAAACTGACTGAAAATAACTGAAATTCTTCTTTGAATAACTGTGCAGGAAAATCTAAAGGTATTAAAGTGGAACAAAACCCTGAGTGGCCGACCCTGAAGTCTATAAGACCCGGCCATTGACCTTCCCCCTTGGGCATTCTAAATCAGGATGCCCACTGTGTGAAACGACCCCTGGATAACCACAGATCCCCCCATTTTTCTGGCGCGCTCCCGCAGATAGTCATTTAGACAGGCCGGGCGGCCAGGAAGGTTACTGCTCAGGCTCCCCATCTGCGTGCAAACAGCGCTGATTGGATGAGAGCCCGCGCATGCGCTGTGGGACAGGGAAAGGTACGTTTTCACAGGCGAACTTGGGGATTTCACATATCGGGGTATCCCAAGTCGGGATGCCCCTAGGGGCACAAAACAAAACTCCGGATGAAAATCCTGATTTGGGCTTTGCTTAAAACACACAAAGCTGAAAGAAAGATCATATGGAAAAATGAAAAATAATATGAAAGAGAAAATGGTAAACTGAAAGATTCTGCAGCAGAGCCAACATGAAGGGAAAACTGTCAAAATCAGCTAAATGACTTCTAGAGCTTTTCTCTCTGTTTTAGATATATAAGTTCTGGCCAGGCAATGTTGCAATGTTGTTATCTGATGCTGAACGGCTGCCAGCACTGAACAGCTGAGACTTTGATACATTGTTCTCCCCCTCTCCTCAGCATGGAACTGATACATTGTTTCACCCCTCTCCTCAGCATGGAACAGGCGAGAGTGTCGGGTCCCGACACTCAGAAGACATAAACATGAGCTATTAGTCTCCAGCTGCTCAACACACACCATTTTTTTCTACATTTGTAATTCTTACTCCAACACCTACCTACATTCAAAGTACCATTTAAATATAAGTCACCAAGAAAAATTTGCGATACTGCTCCTTTAAGTTAGGTACCTGGTAACTTTTTTTCTAAACATCCGAAAGGGCAGCATACGCCGGCTTCCCTCCTTTATTATTTTTTAAGATATGGAGTTGGATTATTTATTTGAATATGAGGAGTTGTGGGTCTGTATCTTTTCTCTCTTTCAGATCTCTACAACAACTGGGGAAGAGAGGGAGGAGTCAAGTGGTGGTCTCGTGTTCCCCTCGGTAGGAGGAGCCCGGAGGTCTCAGGCGTATGCTGCCCTTTCGGATGTTTAGAAAAAAAGTTACCAGGTACCTAACTTAAGTTTTTCTCTTCCTCTATTCTGGGAGACCACACCTGCCCTACTGTTGTGTTACAACTGCGTCGGTAGATGTTGAGGCTTTCTACAAGTTTGGGCTGCGAGCCTTATGCAAAGGTTGGCATTCTCCACTCCTGGGCACATGGCTGCACTACTTTTTAATTAATTGAGGATATCCTGCAACAACCTGCCTAATATATGCCGGGAGGAGCTAGTTTTTTTCTATCTTGCAGTCCCCGCCTATGGCTGAAATTAGCCACGTCAGAACAGCAAGAGCAAGCAGAATGTAGCACGTGCACCCATCTGTGCATGTCTATGTCTGATTCACTTGTATTGGCGGACGGGAACGTGCGCAACGCAGGGCCCTAACTGGACTTCAGAAAGATGGAGCTGGAAGATTGGGAAGAATGTGCAGCACGTTGCTGGATTCCGGGGCGCAGACAAGTGTATTCCTTTTTTTTTTTTTTTTTTACTTGTTAGTCCTACTTCAGTGCTAACAGAGAGTGGTGAGCCATGGGGAGGATGTTAAAATTGGTTAACCTGGCTGGAGTGGCCCTTTTTACGTGGAACATTTCCCAATGCAGCCGACCCTGACATCTAAAAGACTGCTGGTACGTTTCACACCGTGGGGCATCGCAAATCTGCAATCTGTTTCTATTGGCAATGTACACCAAGAAGAGAAGAGCGAGACCTGTACAAACAGAAGACTGCTGCCATTTCCGCTGCTGAGGTCAGGGAACTCGCTCATATATGCCAAGCAGCAGTGTACTGTGCAACTATCTGCAATCTGTTGCTATTGGCAAGGTAAACCAAGTCTGCACTCCGTGTACATTGGCAATAGCAAAAGATGAAAATTGCTTCCATAAAACACATTTGTGAACAAAACATTTAAAAAATACAGATTACGTAAATTTTAGGTACCTGGCTTTCCCCCGTGCTAGCGGGCAAAAAAAAAACTCAACTGACCACTCTGTCGAAACGGCCGGGTCTCCTCTTCATTCGGGGCGCTTCGATCCCCCCCCCCAGCTGAAGGGAGTGGCTGGAATAGCCCCCCCCCCCTTTTCAGCAGCCGCCGGCATTTACTCCCCTCCCTGCCCGATCCGTCCCACCGGCTCTCCTTTATACCAGGGTTAAAAGTAACTTTCAGATTTAGCTTGTTTTTTCTTGTTTGCATATTATTATTATTGTTTATTTATATAGCGCCATCATCTTCCGTAGCGCTTTACAAAGTAGTAGTTACAGACAGGGTAGAAACATACGGTACATATACTATTTCAAATGCAGAGTTGACAATGGATATTCTGAAAACAAGATACAATAAGAGAGCCCTGCCCTTGCGAGCTTACAGTACAGGAAGAGTGGTGAAGACGAGGGGGAAGGATCACAAACAGTCAGTATTGAGCTTTGTGGCATGTGCCCTTTAGAAAATTGGTTAAGCCAGATTATATGCTTGTCTGAATAAGTGAGTTTTAAGGGCATCTTTGAAGGTTTTGAGAGTTGTGGAGTGGTGGATTGGGTGGGGGAGGGCATTCCAGAAGATTGGAGTTGCACGTGAGAAGTCCTGGAGGCGGGCATGAGAGGAGGGGACCAGGGTGGAGGACAGGAGAAGGTCGGCAGCAGAGTGGAGGCTGCGTCTAGGTTGATATTGTTGGATTAGAGATGAGATGTAGGGTGGGGCCTGGTTGGAGAGAGCTTTGTATGCGAGAGTTAGAGTTTTGAACAGGATTCGCTGTGGGACTGGCAGCCAGTGTAGGGATTGGCAGAGAGGCGCAGAACTGGAGGAGCGAGAGGAGAGATGGATAAGGTGAGCAGAGTTCAGGATAGATTGGAGGGGTGCCAGTTTGTTAGTTGGTAAGCCACAAAGAAGAATGTTGCAGTAATCCAATCGGGATATGACCAGGGCATGCACTAGCATTTTAGTGGTGTCAGGTGAGAGGAAGGGACAGATGCGTGAGATGTTTTTAAGTTGGAGGCGACAGGAGGTGGCCAGGGAGTGAATATGTGGTTTGCAAGAGAGGACAAGAATCCAGAATGACTCCCAGGCACCGAGCTTGGGGAGTTGCTGTTATTGTGTAATTGTTGACAGAAATAGATGTGTTAGAGAGGGGAGGGGAGTTAGATGGTGGGAAAATTACCAGTTCTGTCTTGTCCATGTTTAGCTTGAGGTAGTGAGATGACATGAATGAAGAAATAGCTGCAAGGCAGTTGGGGAGGCGAGAGAGGAGAGATTGGGGCCTCAGAGATATATCTGAGTGTCATCCGCATAGAAGTGGTATTGAAAGCCTAGTGATGTTATAAGTTTGCCAAGCCCATAGGTGTAGACTGAGAAAGGTAGGGGGCCTAGGACAGAACCTTGTGGCACACCGACAGAAAGGGAATGTGAGGATGAGACTGTGTTAGAATAGGATACACTGAATGATCTGTCAGAGAGGTAAGAGGTGAGCCAAGAGAGTGCAAGACCTTGAACCCCAAGAGAGAGAATATCAAGAAGCAGAGAGTTGTCGCCAGTGTCAAAGGCTGAGGAGAGGTCAAGAAGGATGAGGATGGAGTAGTGACCTTTGCTTTTGGCAGTGAGCAGATCAATGGTGACTTTGGTGAGGGCAGTTTCAGCAGAGTGGTTACGGCGGAATCCTGATTGTAAGGGGTCAAGTAAGTTGTTAGTGGATAAGTATTGTGCCAGTTCTGAGTGGACATGTTGTTCAAGAAGTTTGGAGGAGAAAGGGAGTAGTGAGATAGGGCGGTAGCTGGAGAGGGCAGAGGGGTCGAGAGAGGGTTTCTTGAATATCGGAGTAATAACTGCATGTTTGTAGGAGGAAGGAAAAGTACCAGTGGAGAGGGAAAGGTTGAATATAGAGGTTAAGGCTGGAGTGAGGGATGGAGATAGTTGAGGAATAAGGTGGGATGGAATAGGACCGAGGGAGCAGGTAGTCAGGTGGGCCCTAGAAATGAGAGAGGTTAGTCCAAGTTCAGTTATTGGAGTGAAGAAGGTAAGCGAGTAAGGCAGGGGGATTGTTTGAAGTGGTGAGGGATTCTGAGGGGCAAAGCCAAGTCGAATGTTTTCAATTTTTTCTTTGAAGAATGTAGAGAATATTTCTGCTGTTATTTGGGAGGTTGGAGGAGGGGGTGGTGGGCGGAGTAGGGAACTGACAGTGTTGAAGAGTTGTTTGGGATTCCGGGCTTGCGCAGAAATCAGTGAAGAGAAATATGCTTGCTTAGCAGATGGAAGGGCAGTCCTGAGTTCCCGAAGGGCTTGTTTATAGAACCGAAAGTCACGATTGGATTTTTTCCTCCATTGCCGTTCAGCAGCTCGAGACAGCTGTTTCAATCTGGTTGTGCTTGCATTTAGCCAGGGTTGGTGATTTTTGGGGCGGGGACAGCTATGGGTGAGGGGGGTGGCAGAGTCTAGAGCTGAGGAGAGTGTGTTATGGTAGTGCGATGATGCAGCGTCTATGTCCGTGAATGAGGTCAAGGACTGAAGAGGTTGAAGTAAAGGCAGAAAGGGACTGAAGATCTAGGTTTCTTGCGTTGAATTGTAGGTTTGTGTGGAGGGGGGTTGGCAGGAATTGGAGAGGGTCATAGTGCATATTGATATTTTAGGAAAAGGTGTTTTTTAGTATGCTTTTTTATACATTTTTTTAGGGAAACCCTGTGCAACCTAAGAATTCTTCAAGGGATTACTTACAGAAGATGTGCTTATTACAACAAGCTGGGTACGCTTAGAAAGCTTAAACCGGACCTTCACCCTGAATAAGAGTCTATCTTATATGTTTCCCCCACACTGTACATACAGATTGCTCACATTAAAAATCATCCTACCTGCATCTACTGCATTTTGTCGCCCTTTAAACATCCAAGATGGCAGCATATCAGGCTGCCTGCAAGTGTCTTCCGATTGTGCTGCTTTGCATTCTGGGATTGCTGTCCTTTTTATGACCCCAGCTCTGCTCTGTCTGTGCAAAGTGCAGCTTTAACCCTGCCCCCTGCACTTTTGACTCCACTCCTCTCCTCTGGATGTGATGTTACTGAGACCAGATGGCGGCGCCCGTGTCCTAGAGTGCTGAACAGAGTTGCAGGCCAGTGAGGGAAAGAATAAGTAAGTGATTAAAAACGTTAAATATGGGGGGGCGTGGCTTGGCCGGGGAACAAGATGGAAGCTTGACCTAAGAGCTCCTGACGAGGTCCCCTAAGAAGCCTTTTTATTCGCGACCTACTTCTACTATGGGGTGACTAAACAAACCCGGGGCCTCCACTAAGAACCCCAGAACCTCCCAGACCCCAAAATCTGCGAGTAAGAGGCTCCCTGAGCTGTTCCAGAGTCAAATGAAGGAGGATCTCCGGCCTTCCAATATGGCGGACGCGCGCTCCATGTGCAGCTCGCCGGAGAGGGAAGATGCGACCGCCTCTGAAGGTGAAGACTGCGCTCTCTCGGCTCGACTCAGCCAGCTCCCCACTCGCAGTGAGCTAGCGAGTTTCGCGGGGAAAATCAAGGCTTCAATTTCTGCAGCTATTGCTGACCTGCAGGGTGACTTGAAACACCTATCCCAAAGAGTGGATAAAGTCGAGGGGGAAAGTGCCGACACGTCGTCTAGGCTGGCAGAGGTGCGCGATGTGGTCCGAGCTCATAACAAGCACTTACTGGACTTCCATAGACACCTGGAGGACCTCGAAAATCGGAACAGGAGGTGTAATATCCGAGTTCGGGGGGTACCAGAGGAGGTGGCCCCGGATCAGACGCAAGAGGCCCTGACTTCCATTTTCAGCCAGGCTCACAGATTGAGTTTGTCAGAGCCCACAGGGCTCTTAGACCCCGCAGGGCTGGAGATTCTACCCCTCGAGATATTGTCTGCTGCTTGATGAGTTTCCCCCTGAAAGAGGAAATCCTCGCGAAAGCAAGAGGCCCGGGACAGTATACTATTCAACAACAGTGAAATCCAACTGTTCCAGGATCTATCAAACATCACCCTGCAGAATCGGAGGGCGCTGCGCCCCCTCACAGCGCTTCTCAGAGAGCGGGACATCCCGTATAGATGGCGCTTTCCCTTCGCCCTTTCTGCCTCAAGCAATGGCAAGTCGGCCACACTCAGGTTCCCGGAGGACTTACCGGACTTTTGCTCCCAGCTGCGACTTCCTGAGATATCTGTCCCGGACTGGCTTCAGGACTTTTCCATCCCGCAGTTACTGCGTAGAGGCGCCCGAGACGATCGCACCAGCTCTTACCGGCGGACGCCCCGAGATTGCTCCCCGCGGGCGTTAAGAGGAGAGGGCAGTCGTTCCAGATCCAGGAGCTGAGAGGGAGGCCTGCGTGTTCTTCACAGCCTCAGAGCTAAGCTGCTTTCCCCTTTTACTGCTGTTTAGGATTTAGCTATCTGATCCACCCCGCATAGTTTGTAGGCCGCTAGTATGTTTAGCATTGTAGGCTCCCCACCTGTCTCACCTATAGATATGTTTTCATAAGCTTACTGTTTGCTGATTCTTACTGGGAATGGGAATTCTGGGATGCTAAATTGTTGTGTGGGACTGTACATTTGAAATGCTAGTTGATTTACATGTTTTGGGCCCTTTCCCCGTTGCAGATATGTAACAGGGGGCTTTGCTTATGTGGGTCTCCCTGGTGGGGGGGGGGAGAAACCTCTAGCTTCACAATTGGGGGCGGGGGGCTCATTTTGTCTCCTGGGCCCTCAAGAGCCAGGAGTCCCGATTATATGCTTAGCCCACTAAGTTGTTGGCCGTTTTGTTCAATGTTATCTCGGTTGGGTTCTATTGTATGTATCACAAGTGTTGGACCCACACTGGTCCTGGGTGCTCCCCTGAGGAGGGCTCGGTCCGGGGTGGATCGGTGTCAATTGAGGGGGGGTGAGGGAGGTCTGGTGTTGGGTCCCTGTTAACCCAGTGAATCCGTGGAGAAGGCCAGCTTGGGGCGTCCCTGCCCTCTCGCTTACTTTCTTTAAAGCCTCGCCCTGTGTCGGCGCTGCGAGTATGTTCTCGAGATAGGGGTGGGTTTGTCATTTCGGTCTCCCATATGGAGCGGCGATGCGGGGAGTGGGGGGGATGATGCTTGAGGAGGTGCAGCGCGATGATGGCGGGTGAGAGGGTTGAACAAGGGGTAGACGGGGTGTTGCTTCTCCCTCGCTCCGGGATGTTAGACCAAGAGGCGGCGCTCGGGGAACGGAGATCTGGCAAGCACAGCCTGACACTTCAAGCTTTATTGCGGCTTGGGGATTGGGACTCTTCCCGGAGCGTTACCGCGTAACGGGGGTCGAGGGAGGAAGCACCTGGGTTGGATGGATGCTCCCTCACCTGAGGTCTGGCCAGGAGATCGACCACATGAACGGGGGTCGGGGGGGGGGGTCTGGGGAGTTTCTCCATTTATGTTTGATCCCTTATGGGGACTGGCTAGCTCCCTTGCTCCCTGCAGGCCTGGAAATATAGGAGGGGGCCTCGTTGGGGTTTTGAGGGTTGAGCTTATGGTGTGAGGCCTCTGGGCTCTTTTTTCTGTTTGCTGGGGGGATTTCCCTTGGCCTTCCACGGTCCCCCACAAAAGGGTAGATAGCCCAGGTTGGAACCAGAGAGAGCCTGATCTTTAGTCTCTCTCACCTTGACCCTGGTGATCACTCTCTGAGGTCACGGGGGGTGCCTGACGAAGGGGGACCTTGTCTCCCCTTGGGACGGTTACTCCAGTAGTTCCTAAATCCTGTGTGGGGATTCGGGGAGTCTCTCCTCGTTTCCTCCTGCCCTCTTTAGGTGCTTGGTTTCTTTGTTGGGTGTGTGTGACTGGTCTGTTTTTTTTGTGCTTTTTTTTCTTCTTGTCAGTACTTCCTTCTGTGTCTCTCCCAGTGTTCTTTCCGTCTGTCCCTTGTGTTCTTTCGTCTCCCCTCTTTCCCCTTTTTCCCCTCGGGTTATTGGGGTGAGGTAAGAGCTTACATATGCTCCTGTCCGGGGGCGAACTTTGGACTGGGGGGGTGTTTGGCCAGGGGGCGCTTATCGGGTTTCTGTAGAAGATGGGTCCCCTATGCCTCAATGTTGTCTCGGTGAATGCTAAGGGCCTGAATACTCCTGTTAAAAGGCATGCCCTCTTCCGAGAATTAAAGCTCTTTAATGCGCATTTTGCCATGGTCCAGGAGACCCATTTTCAGAGAAACAAGGCCCCATATCTGGGCAACAGGGTGTACTCGACTTGCTTTGCAGCTAACTCCCCTACTAACAAAGCGAAAGGGGTGGCTATACTAGTGGACAGAGATGTCACATTTCGGGTCCTTGCAGTGGAAAGGGATCTAGAAGGTAGATTTGTGTTTGTGAAGGGGACGCTTCTACATGGTCATGTCGTCACCTTGGCAAATGTGTATGCCCCGAATAAAGATCAACACAAGTTTTGTTCAAGGGTGCTGGCTAAACTTGACGCTTTTAGGGAAGGTATGCTAATATTGGGGGGGGGGGACCTGAATTGTGCTTTGAACCCCCTGGTAGATACCTCTGACGCTAAGACTGCCATTTCCTATGGAGCACTGAAGCGGATTAAGAGATCCTTGCAGGAGTTGGAATTAATTGACTCCTGGCGTTTGATGAATCCAACAGGGCGAGATTATACCTATTACTCTCCTATTCACGCTAAATACACCAGGATTGACTATATCTTTCTCTCGCAGAGAGACCTGGGGAGGGTGGTCAGTGCGCAGATCGGAAATATCACTTTTTCCAATCATGCGCCGGTGGTGCTCTCATTGTCTCTCCCTTGTGTTGAGCGGAAGGAGTGGAACTGGAGACTTAATGAGAGTATGTTGAAGGACCCTGGGGTGGTTATGAGGCTGCAGGAGGGCTTGGCTAGGTATGTCAAGGAGAATGTTACAGAGGGGATGGATCCGGTGGTGGTTTGGGAAGCACAGAAATGTACGATGAGAGGGCTATTAATTCAGGAGGGGTCGAGGCTCAAGAGGGCACGATTGCAGCAAAGAGAGGATTTGATTAAACAGATAGATGTGCTTGAATCCGCACATAAACAATCGTCGTTAGATAAATGTCTACAAGATCTGGAGCTGAAGCGTAAGGCACTTAAAGACCTTTTGGATAGGGAGAATAGTAGGTGGATGGTCAGACGCTTGGGGCTGTATTATGAGCAGGGCAATAGATCCGGGAGGATGCTCGCATGGGAGCTTAGACCCAAAAATGCCCGCAATAGGATAGAGGCTATTAGGGGGAAGGATGGGCTCTTGCTCCAGAGTAGTGAGTCTATCGCGGGTGCCTTTTGTAACTTTTACTCGGACCTTTACAACCTGCAGGGGCAGCAGTTGTGGGGGGACCGGCACCTCCTCATGCCTCTTATCTTTCTGATTCAGGAATGCCTTCGTTGCCGGAGGATGAGGTGGCCCAATTGGAGGTCCCAATCTCGGTGGGGGAGCTGCGAAAGGCTCTAAAATCTACTAAACCGGGTCGGGCCCCGGGCCCTGATGGCTTCCCCACACAATACTACAAAACCTTCTCAGACCTGTTGCTTCCCATGATGGAAAGGGCGTTTGAATCCACCTCATCCTCGGGCACTCTGCCCAGCACTTCCTTGGAGGCCCGGATAGTGGTGATTCCAAAGGAGGGGAAAGATCCGACAGACTGCAAAAGCTATCGCCCTATTTCCCTTTTAAATGTAGATGTAAAAATCTTTGCAAGGGCCCTGGCCAACAGGATTGCCTCCTTCCTGCCGAGTCTCGTCACACAGGATCAAGTGGGTTTTGTCCCGACCCGGGAAGCCAGGGATAATGTCACCAAAGCTCTTAATGTACAGTGGTGGGCTAGGACGAGGCAGATCAGAGCGCTCATGCTTTCCACTGACTCTGAAAAAGCATTTGATCGGGTTGACTGGAGGTGGCTGGGTGGGGTTTTGGAGCATATAGGTCTGGGAGCAACAATGAGGAGTAGAATTCTGTCGCTCTATTCTAATCCCATTGCCAAAGTGCGAGTTAACGCTTGTACCTCCCAGGGGTTCCACATACGCAATGGCACTAGACAGGGATGCCCCCTGTCCCCATTGATTTTTGCTCTTTCCCTGGAGCCTTTCCTTAGAAAAGTTAACCTTAACCCAGACATTAAGGGGGTGGCTATAGGTGCGAGAGAAAGAAAAGTGGCCGCATATGCGGATGACATGCTTTTCTTTCTGAGTTCTCCGAGGATCTCGGTTCCAAATCTTCTAAAGGAGTTCGAGATTTTCGGACGTCTATCGAACCTAAAGATTAATTTTGGGAAGTCATGCACCATGAACATATCGCTGCCGGAGGGTGAGGTACGGGAGTTGCAGAAGCTCTTTCCCTTCACCTGGGAGGGGAGGAGCTTGAGATACCTGGGGGTCAATGTGCCTGTCTCTCCCTCTGACTTGTTCCAGCTCAATTTTGCTCCTCTGGGAGCCAAGATCAAACGGGACTTAGAGGGCTGGAACAAATTGAAGCTGTCCTGGTTTGGACGCATTGCAGTACTCAAAATGAATGTGCTACCGAGGCTGCTGTACCTCCTGCAGTGTATCCCCATCACTATCCCCAACTCCTTCTTTGTCACTATGTCTAAGATATTTATGAACTTTGTTTGGGCGGGCAGGCCTCCTAGAATCAGTAGGCATATCCTGATGCTCCCTAAGGAGCAGGGGGGATCCGGTCTACCCTGCCTTAAGACATACTATCGCGCTGTTCACGTTGGTAGGGTTGTAGACTGGCATATTAATAGGTCCCATAAAGACTGGGTGCGGATAGAAGGGGAGATTGTGGAAAATGGGAGGCTAGATGTGCTGTGCAACCTGAGAAGACCTGACATCCCGTCCCTGGTCAAAACCCACCCGTTCGTGGGGACCTCGTTGGCCATCTTCGACCTCCTCTGCAGAGGCCCGAAGGCAATATCTTCACAGCCAGGTCATCTTACCCCGATTTGTCATAATCCGGCCTTCCCCCCTGGGAAGGATCCCTCCTTTCTAAAAGACTGTCAGGGCCCCAGTCCCCTGAGGGCTCACCACTTATGGGACAAGGGGGCTGTTATGGGTAGGAGGGATTTGCAAGTTAAATTGGGGCGTGAGATTTCTGTGCTTCCTTACCTCCAGCTGCGACACTTCCTCCAGGGGCAGGATTTTAAAGCTCATCTGAGGTGTGACCCCACAGAATTTGAAAGAGCTTGCCTGGGAGCGGGTCCGAAGTCCCATCTCTTGTCTTGGGCGTACCAGCTGTTAGGACGGGGGGGGGAGGATGGGACCCAGACCGTGGGAAGGGAGGTGGGAATCTGATCTTGGCAGATCCCTGTCGAAAGAGGATTGGGGTAGTATATATAGAAATGCTCACAGGGGACTGCTTAGCAGCTCTATGCAGGAGACGAATTATAAGTTGATAACTCGATGGTACCGGACACTGTACTGCACTCTTTCTATTCCTTGGTCCCGGACACTTGTTGGAGGTGTGGGCAGCCTGGGGCCTCGATGATGCATGTCTGGTGGTCCTGTCAGGCCCTGGGGGATTTTTGGTCCAAGATTAGGGAGTTTAGTGAACTGGTATTGGGTGAACCTTTGGAATGGAGCGTGGAGGCGGTCCTTTTGGGGTGGTCCTCGGACGGCAGGGGGGTGGCAGGCGGAGCTCCCTTGGCTAGACACCTCTTAAATGCTGCTAGAGTCCTCATCCCCAGGAACTGGAGATCCCGAAAAGTCCTTACAGTCAGAGATTGGATTTGCCAAGTTAATCATGTTGAGGTCATGGAGGAGATCTGCTATGCCAGGCAGGACAGGCTGGATGCGTTCAGAACGATTTGGACGACGTGGTCGCTCTTTAAGGATACCGCACTCTATAAGGGAGTGGGAGCCTGATATAGATCGAGTGCTGCCCGCTAGTAATTTCCAGATTTATGGAACTGGAACGGGGGTCTAGGGTCAAAGAAGCATCCTGGAGGGTAGCTGGAGGGTTTCGTCCCCCCCCCTCTGGGGATCTTGGGCCTTATGATCGCTTGCTGGGTCCCCCTAGGATCCCTGTTCCTGGGCATCTGGGGTCCGCTTTCTCCCCCCTTCTGTCTTTGTTTCTGTTCCTGCCTTCTTGCCCCCCCCTGGGCTCCTCCCCTTCTCTTGGCGCACTGGGCGGTAGCTATCTGCTTTCTCTCATGGGCTGCTGGTGCCTCCTGGTGCCCACCTTCTTAATCCGCTTGTATGTGTGTGTCTTCCCCCCTCCCCCCCCTAGTCAGTTTGTCCCCCGTTATTTTTAGTCTTGTCTTCTGTTAAGTATGTTTGATATATGTTTCTTGCTCGAGGCACAGAGGCCTCGATGATGAGGGTTCCCCCCCAGGAATCTTGACATGGACGGGGGAATCTAGCCCACTCTCGCCAGCTCTGTTAGGTGGGGTGTTTGAGGCGGGGTCTCCCCATGCTGGGATAGTTTAACTTCGGGGGGAAATACCCAATGTTGTATATGTATAATGTATGCATTGCCTCTGTAACATCTGCTACTGTGGAATATGCATTCCTACATGTTGTACGTTTTATTGATGTCCTAATAATAAAAACGGAGTATGACTTAAAAAAAAACGTTAAATATATTAATTTTAGATGCTGGGGAATAGTTTTGGTTTGGGCTTTTCATTACATAATGCTGAAGGTCCGCTTTAACGTGTACTTTCAGGGAATATATGGCTTATGGGGGGTACTCCAATTGTAAAGGGTTGTTTTGGTAGAAAAAGCGCACTTTGTCTGCAGAGCTGAAATTTTTTTTACTATGGGGTGTTCAGCAACTCTTCCCTTGACAGTACCTCGGCATGTTGGGTATTGTTCTGTTCAGGGGATGTTTCTTTTTCAGATTTAACTTGTTTTTCTTCTTTTTTTTTAGAAAAATGTGGCTTTGCTTTTAGGGAAACCCTGTGCAACCAAGGAATTAATTGAGAGATTAGTTGCATTTTATCTGAAAATCTCCTAAAGCGCTGTTTCAGTTTGTGGGAGTCTACCAATACATATGTGGTACCGTTGTAACTGGGGAAAATTGGGATTTCACACACAATTAGATTTTGACGAGCTTACATTTTTAATACAAAAAACAGTACAAGTTGTAAAAAAAAAATTTTTGCACACATTTCACCCATAAATATTGATAATACACCTAAAATATGACAAACAAGACATTTCATGTTAAAGCCCAGACTCTGCTGAAAAAAACTATAACTATAAAATTTTCCTGGAAATCCCTTAAATAATCACAGTTGAACATGTGGAGTGCAAAATGGTTTAAAGTGGACCAAAACTGGGAATTTTTACTATCAATAATTATAGATCAAATATCCTTTAGTTTTGTAAAAATTACAACAACCTAACAATGCCACCACTACACAACATTTTCTGCATATTGACGTTTCTATAATGTGTGTGTGTGTTAGCAGGTTATTAAAATGTGCATTAGCATGGGTGCTATGTTTCCTGTGCAGGCTAAAAAACCCAAGACCAAGGATCCTAAACCCTCTGAGGAGCCGAGAAGGGAGCCCAGGGAGAAGAAAGTGTCCAGGGATGCTAAATTGGCCCTATCTAAATCATGTGTTAATTGTCCGGCCACCTTGTCGGACGGCTTCTGCATGCTTCTGTGTAAGTACTGTGGAGAAAGTGGCCGGGAGGAACTTTCGGTGCATGACGAGAAATTAGATGAGTATGGCACAGGTGATGGTTATAAGTTCAGAGGCCGGGCTGCCAACTCCGTTGCCTCTCACCCCAGGCCCGAGGAAAGGTAGCCAGGGTAGGCAAGTTTCCTCTGTGGAGGATGGGAACTGTGCTTCTTCGGATGAGTCAGTCCATTCTGCGTGCACGTGGGAAGGGATCAAAAGTTTGAAACTCAGGAACTTCTTCCCAAATTTAGATTCCCCTAAGATTGAGTAAGAGGATAAGCCCTTCCTAAATCGATCAAGAGAAGATTCCCCTAAGGAATCGGAGATAGAGGTTTGGGCTAAGTGTCCCAAGGTGGATGCTTCTTTGGCTCTGGTTTCTCGGATCTCTGATTTGAGGACATGGGTTCCCTTAGAGATCCCTTAGACAAATGGTCAGACATTTTACTTAAAAGGGCTTGGGATACGTTTATTTTTTTCTATTCAGCCCCCTACTGGCTACGGACTGTGTCAGTAGATAGTGGAGCTCTGGATTGACACAGGAATGGCATATCTGGTGATGCTTTTGGATGTCCTTCTGTTTGTTTCTAAAGCAGTACATTTAATTTTGGTTTCTGCTTAACAATCAATTAGGGCCAATGCTAAGAGCATGCCTTTAGTCATTTGTGTATGTAGAGCCCTCTGGCTCAAGACCTGGCAGGGAGACCAGTCATCTAAGTCACACTTGTGTGGTATCCCATTTGAGTGGAAGCTTTTGTTTGGTTCAGAGCTAGAAAAAGTGTTAACTCTTTTGGCGAAGGTGGGGAAGAGGAAACCTCATCATCTGCCTCATTCAGATTACTGAAGGTCCTGGGCTTCTCAGAGGCTAAAGGGCAAAGAAGGTTTATTGTTTAAACCTCCACAGAAGCGGCAACAGCAATCCTGACGTATGTCCGTTAGGGACAAGACTTCTGTCCTCTTTCCGGCCTGGCAGAAGATCTCTCAGAACCCTTTTTTTCTAGAGACGATATAGGACGGTCTCCATCTCGAATTTGTCTCAAGGCCAGAGATGCACCAAGAGCACAGGCCATACCCTTAGTGATTACACAACTAAGGGAAATGGCGTTCATAGAGGAAGAGAACAGGTTTTTACTCCCACGTGTTTTGGGTTCAGAAATCATCAGGAAAACTTTGGATGATCCTGAACCTAAAACAGTTAAATAGAGACAAGTACAAGAGATTCCATATGGAGTTAATCTTTACTATCAAAGATATCCTGTTCCAGGATGTCTGGGTGGTGTCTATAAATCTCTAGGTTGCTTATCTGCATGTTTCTATATTCTTAGTATACAGTACGTCCTGCTCCAGAAAGATTACTTACACGTGGGTATTACTCCGCCAGATGGCGCTGGACTGCAGAGACATCGAAAACAGGCTCCTCCCAGCCCCTCAAATACCCAGGGACCTCCCACAAATTCCCAGAATTTCTCTGCAGTCTGGACTGCGAAGGACGAGAAATGGCTCTCTACTCGCAGGTGAGCGGGGCTATTAGCCTGCGGCCCTGTAGGACTATTCCCACCCGTTCCATTAGATATATGCTTCCCAGCCTTGGCTGCGCTGGTTGGGTGAAGGTAGGCAGCACCGCTGTTAGGTGCTTAGGAGCGCTGCTCCACCGCAATCCCCCACCAAAGGGTAGGCGGTTCAGGCTTATGGTGAGCCTCTATGGGATGCCCCTCCCACACTATTGCCCCTTGCCCCTGCCTATCGGTGGGCCCTATTTAAGTGGCCGCTGTCCTCCCTCATTCTCCTTGTAGCCTTCGGGGGAAAAGAAGGGGGGGTGTAAATGTGTATGCTATGCATTCTGTGTTTTACACCTTATACTTTATTCTTTCTGCTTTGTGTCAGCCGCCGCGCTGGCTTGCTTTCCCTTACTGTTTTCAAAATTGCCGCCGCGCGCCTTTTATGTCACTATGTTCCGCGCTTGGCGGCGGCGTTACCTCAGGCGCTGGTGCGCCATCATTGGCTGCTTGTCACGCTCGCGCTCTCCGGGGCGTGACCGACGCCATCTTTAACCTGCTTGGTTGGCCCATGCGCGACGGACCTCTACCTACTGCGGCCCATAAGTGCCCTCGCGGGCGGCTGTATTTTTTTTTTCTTTTTTTTTCTACATTTTATTACTGTGTGCTTACGGTCTTCTCCTCTTATGTCTTTCAGGCTGGGCGACACCTTTGGCTTCTCCTGGCCCTCTATTCGTTATTAACTTGTTAGGCCTTGTGTAATACTCTCACTTCCCTAGCGGGTTATTGGGGCATCCTGGGTTGCTGTATAGCGTTAATCCCTATCGGTCTATAGTGCCGCTATAATCACCATATGGAGGCATCCCAGGATAATGCGACCGGGGTTCCTTCGGGACAAGACCGGCTGTGTGTAGCTTGTGGGCAGCCTCATGCTGATGCTGACAAGGCGCAGGTCTGTGTACCCTGTGCTGAGCAGATGCTTGCATTGCAATCTGGCCTGCCAGTGGCTGCACCTCGTTTCACTTCGCCTACTCCCCCAAGCTTAAATCTCACTCCTACTGAGTTGCATACTAGTGGGGATTCTCAGCCTGATGTGTCCTCTAGACTGGCTAGTGTTGAGAAGTTAATTGCTAATACCTTGGCGCGTAAGGCCCCTGCTAAAAAGCGGCACTTAAAGGAGCAGTATCGCGAAATTTGCATTAAAAAAGATAAATAATTAAATAGCCATACAATAGCTTATAACATGTGTATAAATAATCTGGCGATAGAAAAAGAAAAAAATATATGCCTCTCTTTTAAATTGTATAATTATAATAGCTCAGTCCATTTGCTGAATAGGGGGATCTGCTGGGTTTATATTTAGTGAGCTGCTTCATTTAGCCCACTGGTCTCCTAGCAACACTTTACCTCATAGGCTGACACTGTAACGGCTGTGTGTGTGTGAGGTGCTGCTTTTGTTATGAGACCAGGTGACTCAAATGTGTAAAATCTATACAAAATAAACTAAACTGACTGAAAACGACTGAAATTCTTCTTTGAATAACTGTGAAGGAAAATCTAAAAGTATTAAAGTGGAACAAAACCCCATTCTAAATCAGGATGCCCACTGTGTGAAACGACCCCTGGATAACCACAGATCCCCCCATTTTTCTGGCGCACTCACGCAGATAGTCATTTAGACAGGCCGGGCGGCCAGGAAGGTTACTGCTCAGGCTCCCCATCTGTGTGCAAACAGATCTGATTGGATGAGAGCGCTGTGGGACAGGGAAAGGTACGTTTTCACAGGCGAACTTGGGGATTTCACATATCAGGGCATCCCAAGTCGGGATGCCCCTAGGGGCACAAAACAAAACTCCAGATAGTGAAAATCCTGGGTTGGGCTTTGCTCAAAACACACAAAGCTGAAAGAAAGATCATATGGAAAAAAAAGAGAAAATGGTAAACTGAACAATTTTGCAGCAGAGCCAACATGAAGGGAAAACTGTCAAAATCAGCTAAATGACTTCTAGAGCTTTTCTCTCTGTTTTAGATATATAAGTTCTGGCTAGGCAATGTTGCAATGTTGTTATCTTATGCTGGACGGCTGCCAGCACTGAACAGCTGAGACTTTGATACATTCTCCTCAGCGTGGAACTGATACATTGTTGCACCCCTCTCCTCAGTGTGGAACAGGCCAGAGTGTCGGCGCCCGACACTGACAAGACATAAACATGAGCTATTAGACTCCAGCTGCTCAACACACACATCATTTTTTTCTACATTTGTAATTCTTACTCCAACACTTATCTACATTCAAAGTACCATTTAAATATAAGTCACCAAGAAAAATTCGCGATACTGCTCCTTTAACGACTAATGTCACTGTTTTCCCTATGGAAACTGAGGAGTTTTTTAATCTTTGTGGCTATACCCCGTCTGATGAAGGGGAGCTTTTCTCTGACTCAGGCTCATCTGATGAGAGGCCAAGGGGTCATGACGATTCTGGCTCTGACCCATGGGCCCCGGATGACACTGACAGATCACTGACACAGATTTTTGAGGTCCTGTCCATATCTCCCCCTGTTGCAGCTCCCAGGCAAAGGGGGGAGCTTTTCCATACAGCAAAATCATGTTTGGAATTTCCCAAGCAGGCTCATTTCCATAACCTTGTGCTCAAGGAATGGGAGCGCCCCAGTAAACTTCCCGGGATTCCTAAAAGTTGGGATAGGAAGTATCCCTTTCCTGCTGATGTGGTAAAGTGTTGGTCATCCCCTCCCGAGGTGGATGCCCCGGTCCTAGGGCTATCTAACACCTCTGTCATGCATTCCCCTGACTCTACTACCCTGTGGGATGCTGAGGACCGGCGCATTGACCAGCTGGCATCCCATGCCTTTGCATGTGCGGGGATGGCACTGCGCCCGGTCTGTGCCTCTATTACTGCTGTAGCCACTAGAACCCTTATCAGAAATATACTTGATAGTGCCCCTGATGATTTGACTTGTGAGGTGTTCAATGCACTCTCCAGTTGTGATGTTTTTGTAAATGTTGTCCTCTCTGCCATGGATGACACCATCAGAATGTGTGCCAGAACATCTGCCCTTGTGGTGGCTATACGCCGCTCGGTTTGGCTGCGCCAGTGGGCTGCTGACAACGCTGCCAAGAAGGCCCTCACTGGTTTTCCCTTCAAAGGACTGCGCCTGTTTGGGGACCGCCTGGACCTTTTTGCTAAGGGAGGCAGGTTACCCCAGCGCAGGCGGCAATCTCAGCCTTTTCGCGGTCAGGGTTCCTTCTCCTCCCCTTACCGTGGTGCCAGACAGGGGAGGGGGGGTTTACTTTCCTGGGTCCCGGGGAGATTTCTGGGGTAGGGGCAGAGGCCGTGGACATCCTGGCCCCTCCTGGGGACCCAAAGCAAAATCATCCCCCAAGCCCCCTTAGGCATAATGGGGCGCCCTAACCCATCCGGGTGGGGGGACGGCTGCAGCACTTTGCGCACGTCTGGAGGCTTCATGTCTCAGACCGGTGGATTCAGGAAGTAGTGTCCTCCGGTTACAAGATAGAGTTTGCTGCCTGCCCCCCTCCAAGATTTATCAGATCCCGGATTCTTCAGGACCCTGTGTCAGCTCAGGAGCTAGTGCAAGCAGTGCAATGCCTCCTGGAGCTGGGGGTCATCTGCCAGGTCCCCTTAAGTGAAAAAGGCAATGGCTTTTATTCCAACCTATTCACAGTACCCAAAAAAGATGGTTCAGTCAGGCCCATCCTGGACTTAAAGATCCTCAACAAATTTGTCAGGGGCAGGCGCTTTCACATGGAAACGCTGCGCTCTGCCATCAGTTCCCTGCGCCAAGGGGACTTCATGACTTCTGTGGACATCAAAGATGCTTACCTTCATATTCCTGTATTCCCAGGTCATCAAAAAGGTTCCTCAGGTTCGCTCTGTTGGATCAACACTACCAGTTTGTGGCATTGCCCTTTGGTCTCACTTCAGCTCCCAGGGTGTTCACCAAGGTGCTGGCTGGCGTGATGTCTCTGCTCAGGTATCAGGGCGTTCGTGTGCTTCCCTATCTGGACGACATTTTCATCACTTCCCATTCTCTACGTCAGGCAGAGTTGGATACTCAGCTGGTGGTGTCCTCTGGAGTCAATTGGATGGGTGGTAAACCACCCCAAGTCCTCACTGTCCCCTTCCTTGGTAACTCCATTCCTAGGAATGAATCTGGATACAGTTCAGGCAAGGATTTTCCTTCCTCAACAGAAGGTGGACAGTCTGATTGCACAGGCTCAGTTCCTCCTATCTTGTCCTCACCCCTCCATCAGGCAGGGGATGCAGCTGGTGGGCCTGATGGTGGCATGCTTCGAAGCGGTCCCTTATGCTCAGTTCCACTTGAGGCCTCTGCAACTTCACCTATTGTCAGTATGGGACAAGGACCCAGCGTCCCTGGACGGGGTCTGTGTGCTCTCCCCTCGGGTCAGGAGGTCCCTCTTGTGGTGGATGGACTCAAGGAACCTGTTGGGGGGCAGATCCTTTCTTACCCCTCCCTGGGAGACGGTCACCACGGATGCCAGTCTGTCAGGTTGGAGGGGCTTCTGGAAGTCAGTGCGGTTCCAGGGGAGGTGGGGTCCTCAGGAGGCCCACATACCTATCAATGTCTTGGAACTGCGGGCGATCAGGTTAGTGCTGGCTCACTTGACTACTCACCTTCGGGGCCTGCCTGTTCAGGTGCGCTCGGACAACCAGACGGCAGTTGCCTACATCAATCAGGGAGGGACCGGAGCAAGGGGGCCCTCCAGGAAGCGTCTCTGATCCTGACTTGGGCTGAGGCCAATGTCCCCTGCATATCAGCTGTGTACATCCCGGGGGTGGAAAATTGCCTGGCGGACTCTCTGAGCAGGGGGACCTCTCGCCAAGGAGAATGGTCCCTATGCAGCAGGGTGTTCCAATCCCTGTGTCACCGCTGGGGCCAACCAGATGTGGATCTGTTTGCGTCCCGTCACAATCACAAGCTTCCAGCCTTTGTCTCCTTGTCCCAGGATCCTCTGGCCTTGACCACGGATGCTCCAGCAATGTCATGGCAGGACTTTCAGTTTCTGTATGTCTACCCTCCGTTCCCCCTGCTGGGCAGGGTTCTGCGCAAGATTGCTCTGGAAGGGGTGCCAGCGATTCTGGTGGCCCCCAGGTGGCCAAGAAGAGTGTGATTCGCAGACGTGGTGCAGCTGGCAGTAGATCAGTACACTCTGCCCTTGGTGCCAGATCTGCTCACTCAGGGCTCTCTACGCCATCCCAATTTACAAACTCTGGCTTTGACGGCCTGGCTGCTGAAAAGTCCATCTTGATGGAGAAGGGGCTGTCTTCCTCGGTTGTGGATACTTTGATAAAGGCTAGGAAGAAGTCGTCGTCTTCCATTTATTACAGGGTTTGGCGTGCCTACATTGACTGATGTGAGTCTAAGGCTCTTCCCTCTCGTGTGTTCTCTATTCCCAGGATCCTGGAGTTCCTGCAGCATGGGTTGGAGATGGGGCTCCAACTCTGTACTCTGGCTATTTTCTTCCAGAAGTCCTTTGCTCAGCACCCTCTGATCATCTTTTTTCCAGGGGGTCACTCATGTGCGCCCCCCACGTAAGCCCATGGTGCCTGTTTGGGATTTGAACTTGGTTTTGTCAGCCTTGCAGGGTGCTCCCTTTGAACCTGTGCAGGATGCTGCCCTTGCCATTCTTACACTCAAGACTGTCTTTCTTGTGGCTATCACTTCTGTTAGGTGTGTGTCTGAGTTGGCGACGCTTTCTATTCAAGCCCCCTACTATGAGAGACACCAGGACAAGGTGGTGTTTCGTTTCAAGCCAGACTTTCAGGACATTGTTCTCCCTTCTTTGTGCCCTAATCCTAGTAATGCTAAGGAAAGGGTCTTGCATTCTTTGGATGTGGTTAGGTGTCTGAAGTACTATCTGCTGGCTACCGCACCCTTCAGGAAAGCTGATGCTCTTTTTGTGTTCCCTTCTGGGCCTAGGAAGGGTTTGGCTCCTGCCAAGTCCACTATCAGCAAATGGATCCGTCAGGATGTGATTCAGGCCTACTCTGCTAAGGGGAAGAATCCTCCCTTCCACCTTACTGCTCATTCCACTTGTGCTATTGGTGCTGCTTGGGCTTTTCAGCACCAGGCTTCTGTTGAACAGGTTTGCAAGGCTGCTACTTGGTCTTCTGTTCATACCTTTTCAATGTTTTTACAAGGTTGATGTTAGGGTTTCAGCTGACGCTGCTTTTGGCTGAAAGGTTCTGCAGGCGGCAGTGGTTTAAACTGTCTGCTGCTACTTTTTCTTGGGGATCCCACCCTACTTTATGGACACTGCTATTGGATGTCCCACGTGTAAGTAATCTTTCTGGAGCAGGACGTACTGTATACTAAGAATATTACAATTCTGTGATTACTCATCTGTAGAATTGGTATTTTGAGTATACAGTACATCCTGCTCCACCCCACCCTTGGTTTTGCATTATCTTGGATTCCCTGTATGGTGATTTTATCATTGTTATAGTTGATAGTTTGGGTTGTTTAATTCTCCTGGCTTCTTGTTAACTTCTTTTCAATGCTGGGGATTTGTGGGAGGTCCCTGGGTATTTGAGGGGCCGGGAGGAGCCTGTTTTCGATGTCTCTTCCGTCCAGCGCCATCTGGCGGAGTAATACCCACGTGTAAGTAATCTTTCTGGAGCAGGATGTACTGTATACTCATAATACCAATTCTACAGGTGAGTAATCTCAGAATTGTATTTTTTCTGGCTCACAGAAAATTTCTGAGATTTGCAGTAATGATAGAAGGATTTACCTATCACTGGCAATTCAGAGCAATGCCCTTTGGTCTGTCATCGGCACCTTGAATATTCACAAAGATATTAGCAGAAGCTATGGCATTTTTGAGGTTAAAGCGTATTGGAATAGTGGGATTCTTCTTTTTGCTCCAGCCAGAAAAATGTTGCAGAACAATGTGAAGATAACAAGAAGTGAAGTCTGACCATTCAAACAAAGTGCATTTACCTGGGGTATCAGATTGACAGTTTGCAGGAGAGTACCTTTCTTCCACCTACCAAAATTAAGAAGATAGTTTCCCTAACCTTTTACATTCAGGGACATCCCAGAACCTCCTTAAACCGGACCTTCACCATGATTTAATGAAAAGCCCAAACCCTTAAACGATTCCCCAGCATCTAAAATTAATATATAAGTTTTTAGTCACTTATTATTCTTTCCCCCACTGGGCTGCAACTCTGTTCAGGACTTTAGGATACGGGCGCCGCCATCTTGCCTCAGAAGCATCACATACTGAGGTGAGGAGAGCGGGATAAAGTACAGGGGGCGAGTTATAGCTGTGCTTTGCTCAGACAGAGCAGAGCTGGGGTAAGGAAAAGGACAGCAATTCCAGAATGCAGAGCATCGCAGTCAGAAGACACTTCTGTTTGCAGGCTTCCTGATGTTCCATGAGCCACTACCTTGGATGTTTAAAGGCTCATAACATAGTAAGTGCAGGTAGGATAATTTTTAATGTGAGCAATCTGTATGTGCAGGGTGTGGGAAGCATATAAGAGATGCTCTTATTCAGGGTGAAGGACCGCTTTAAGACAAATTATGGTTCTGCTGACAGTCATGTCATGCCATCCCAGCGGTCATTTGGCCCTACACTCAAGGGCTTTCTAGACTGGAACAGAGAGATCCAGGTGCACAAATCAAGGTCTGGAGTTAAAAACTGTTCAATTTGCCCTAAAGCATTTTGAGAGCACAAGAATGAATCGAGAAGTGCTGATTGTCTTGAACAATGCCGCAGTGGTGGCTTTCCTCAACCATCAAGGGGCACAAGGTCAGCCTAGCTAATGTCTCTCTCTTGAGACAATATGTGCCAGGATAGAAAACATCAAAGGAGAACTAAATGTTCTGGTCGGATCTTCTTAGTCGAGTTCAACTCAGATACTGTGGGGAGGGGGCCTGGGGCAGAAGTTTAATCTTTGTTACATTCCAGATTATTTTTCTAGTCAAAAGTAATATAAAGTTAGACCATGCTAGGGTGATCCTGATTGCCCCCTGGTGGCCTTGGAGACTGTGGTTCTCCCTATTAATACAAATGTCTGTAAGTCCGTCAGTAACTCTCCCACTAACAGCAGATCTGCTGCATCAGGGGCCAATGTTCCACTCTCATGTTCAGAGCCTCCACTTGACGGCATGGACCCTGAATGGGGCCTGCTAAGGCGTAAGGTGCTTTCTAGTCGAGTCATTAAAACCCTTCTCCAGAGCAGAAAAATGGTTACCCGTAAAATATACAGGAAGGTTTGGAAGAAGTTTTCTTCATTTTGTACAGACCATAATTTGAATCATTCAGGGCTGGCTGCAGTTTTGGAATTTTTACAGGAAGGAGCAGAAATGGGGCTAGCCATCAGCAATTTGGGAGCAGGTGGCGGCTCTGTTGGTATTCTTAGACCGTAGGCTTAGTCAGGAGGATCTGATTGAAAGATTCTTTGTCTCCCTGTCTAGAGGAAGACCGGTGAGTTCTAAAGCCTTCCCTCTCTGGGACCTTTTCATTGCACTATACACGTAACCCTTTAAACGCCAGCCACGTAAAATTTACATGGCTGCCTCCCCTGCAGTTAACCGCCAGCCACGTAAATTTTACATGCCTGACCTTCCCCCCTGCTAACAGAAAGGAGTAAAAAAAAAGGCACTTATCTGACCCCTCTTTCGATACAGCTGGCGCTCCTCTTCAACCAGAGGGGCTCCAATCACCCATTGAGGCTCCTCAGGCTGCAGGGAAGTGCCCAAAATAGGGTGTCCTTCCCCCCCCCCCCGTTTCACCAGCCGCCGGAATTTCCTGTAATTTCCTTCCGATTTAGATGGCGTTTATTTTTTTAAAACATGTAAAACAAAAGCACAGAAGGCTCCAATAGCGTAATATTGTCACAAAATCCTGGCCAGTATTTCTACGCCCGCCGCTTGCCAAATAACATAAAATCAGCATATGTTTAAAAGAAGGCTGCGTATCCGCCGCAGTCTTACCAGACAAAAGGACCGGCACTCGCGCTCCCGCCCCAAAGCAAACACAGCGTCCGCACACCTCCCTTTAAAAAAACGCCATTAAAATTGGAAGCTGTATTTATAAGAGAGTAAGTTGGAGAGGAGAAAATTTGATCATCTCTCTAAGGGGAATCTGCGTAAGAGGCCAATAGGTGCTGGCAGTACCCCTAAAAAGAAAATAAAGCCAAATTGGAGAATTTTATTGCTTGGGTTAATTGCAATTTGGTACGTGACGTGATTTTGACTCCTAAGTTGATGGGCTCACACGACTAAGATTTATTAAAGCACACGGTGAAGAAGAATTTAATTATGCCGGGTTGTAGCCTGCAGGGCCAGGGGCCACCAAAGCTGGCCCCTGCGCCCTGTTCTACAAGCCCCCATAGCTGGTCCTCGGACTGGTTATGCTGGGTAGAGGGGACCTCACGCAATTTTTCCTTTGGCTTTTTAAGGGTTTTTAACCCTTAAAATTCCCCCCAAAAATGGGGTCCCGCTCCCCGGGAGGGGGGACCCTGTGTCATTTAAAAAAAAAAATTAACCCCATGTTACCTGTCACCCAGTAGGTATAAAAGGCTTCCAGCAGCAGCAGGAGAGCAGAAGCCAAAGTGATCAGCATGGGACACAGTGCTCTGGGATGGATGGGAGGTAAGTATTAAAAAAAACATAATAAAATATTTATTCTAAGTATACAGCACGTTCTGTTCCAGAAGATATTCCTTACTCTTGGGTTATACATCCAGTAGATGGCGCTGGACTGCAGAGACAGAAAAGTGGCTCCTCCCGGCCCCATATATACCAGGGACCTCCCACAAATTCCCCAGTTTTTCTCTGCAGTCTGCGATGACTAGAAGATGGCTCTCTCTACTCACAGGTGAGCGGGGCTATTAGCCTGCGGCCCTGTAGGACTATTCCCACCCGTTTCCTTTTACTGCCTCCCAGCTTAGGCTGCACTGGTTCGGGTGAAGGTAGGCAGCACCGCTGTCAGGTGCTAAGGAGCTCTGCTCCAACCGCAGTCCCCCACCAAAGGGTAGGCGGTACAGGCCCATGGTGAGCCTTATGGGATGCCCCTCCCGCGTCTTATACCCCCTGTCCCCGCAGTTGGCGCCCTTTAGACTGGCCGTTGCTTCCCCTTCGCTCTCCCTGGTAGACCACGGGGGGGGGGGGTGTGCATGTCTTGATTATAATATTTATGTGATGATCCCTTTTGAATTGGTTGCACTGATTTCTTTTGCCGCCACCACACGCTTGTACTCCGCTTCGCGGTTGGCGGCGACAGCGCCTCAAGCGCTGCTGCGCCATCATTGGCTAGCTTTGTCATGTGGGCGCGTTTTCGCGCTCTTCAGGGGGGCCTTGCAGCTGACGCGTTCTGCATCACTGTCTCCGCGGCCCGCCCCTCAAGGTATATGCGGGCGCCATTTTAGTTCCCTGCTGCATGTGTCTGGCGTCTCCCTATCGCGGTCCGTAAGTGCCCCTGCGGGCTGATTTATTTGGTATTTTCTGTATTGCATACTTGCTTATGGGATCTTTTTACTTATGTCTTGCAGGCGGGTCAAACTTTAGTGGTTTCTCCCGGTCCTATCCCCTCTATTTAGTGTTAACTTCCTATTGGAGGGCTATTGTATTTTATATCTCCTACTTCCCTAGCGGGCTATTGGGGCATCCCGGGTAGCCTTATTGGCATCAATCCCAATTGGCCTATTGTGCCACAATAATCACCTTATGGAGGATTCTCAGGATAATGTGCTTGGGGTTCCTTCGGGACAAGCTTGGCTGTGTGTGGCGTGTGGGGTATCCCCTATAAGTGATGTCAGGGTGTGTGTACCCTGCGCCCAGCAGACGCTTGCGCTGCAGTCTGGGTTACCGGTGGCTGGACCTGCGCCCCCTCGGGCTTCGCCAACCCCCCCACGCTTACATCTGACTCCCAGTGAGGTGCATACCAGTGGGGAGTCTCAACCTGATTTGGCTGCTCGGGTGGCCAGCATTGAGAGACATATTGCTGGCTCTGGCCCGCGTAAGGCTTCTGCTAAGAAGCGGCATTTATCACCTGGTGTTTCCCTCTTTCCTATGGAGGTTGAGGAATTTACTGGTTATACCCCCCTAGAAGAGGGGGAATTATTTTCTGATTCAGAATCATCTGAGGAACATTCTAGGGTGTATGGTGCCTATTCTGGGCCTGACTCATGGGCGTCTGATGATACTGACAGGCTTTTAGCTCACATTTCTCAAAACATCCTTCGGGCAGCATACGCCTGAGACCTCCGGGCTCCTCCCATCGAGGGGAACACATGATCACCAGCCAAAATAAAGTCTTGACTCCTCCCTCTCTTCCCCAGTTGTTTCCGTGTTCCTCCTCAAGGTAGGAGCCAGACCACTAGCTCCTGGATCGATTGGTTCAGGTAAGTATTTTCCGGTACTATGGGCCTGTAAGCGGGGGGTCCATTTCTTGGTCCCGAAGGAATTCTTTCTGCCTGGGGCCCGGGATACCCTATGGGATTATTGGCCAAATCCCATTCTTTGATTTCTCAAAAGGGGGTAAGTAAGGGATTCCCTCTTTCTGAGGATGATTTTTAGGGAGAAGCTGGGGTTACCGGACCCCATACCTTTATTAAGTTGGGATCTAATTTTTTGGGGAACATTAGGAAGTATCCCCCTATGTTTGGTTGCACTGGTTGTCCTTCTGTACCTCTTAACTAACTTTTTTGACAGTTTGACATTTTTTGTGCTAGTGCCTTTAGGAGGCGGAGAAGAGAGGGGAATGATGCGTTCTCTCGCTCTCTTCCCCGCCTGCCGATACTTCCGCATTCGGCTTACCTTGCTGCGGGCGGCCAGTGGGGGGGATTGGATCTCCGCATGGGGCCTCCAGGATTCATCGCCGGGCGGCGAGCCGGGCAGCGGTCTTCAGCGGGGGTTCCCTGTGGCGACGGGTGTCTCGGGCAGCAGGAGGCGAGCCGGCAAACATTCCGGTATGAAGGGTGATGTACAGCTCATACTTTTTTTCACGCGCGCCGCCTATGTTTTTATATGATGTTTCCGGAAATTAGGACCCACGCTTCTTCCTCCCAGGGCTGCTGACGTCACATCCCGGCGCCCTGGGGAATTTCCTGCTTTTCCTACAACACGTGTTTTTTTCTTAAAGTGATAGCACAGTGTTTTGGTGTTTGAATGTATTATGGCCTCCCCTTCTATTTTTACTTTGAAGGGTTAATACTTTAATATGGAATTGGGTCCCTACCCTATTTACTATGTACTCTGTATCTCTCCTCCTGTCGTGGCTCCACGGCAGCTGGGGGAGCCGTTTCATATGGTTAAACCACACTTGGAGTTTCCTGAACAAGCTAATTTTAATAATCTGGTGCTCAAGGAGTGGGAACAGCCTAGCCGGCTCCCCGAGGTGCCAAAGAGTTGGGATAAGCGGTATCCCTTTCCTGCTGAAATGGTTAAACGGTGGTCATGTCCTCCCAAAGTGGATGCACCAGTTCTGGGGTTGTCTAACACATCCGTCATGCATTCCCCTGACTCTACTACACTGAGCGATGGGGAGGACAGGCGCATAGATCAGCTGGCTTGCCATGCCTTTGCCTGTGTGGGGACCGCATTACGTCCGGTCTGTGCCTCTGCCATTACGGCTGTTGCTATTAAAAGCCTGCTCAGGGGTCTCTTAGATGGGGCCCCTGATGATGGAGGTAGTGAAGAGTATAGAGCTCTTCTGCATTGTGAAGAATTTATTGCATATGTTCTCTCTGCCTTGGATGATACCATTAGAATGTGTGGCAGGGCTTCTGCCTTGTTGGTGGAGATACCTGCTCGGTCTGGCTGCGCCAGTGGGCATCTGACAATGCTGCTAAGAAGGCTCTCACTGGTATTCCCTTCAAGGGGCTGCGCCTCTTTGGTGAACGTCTGAATTTGTTTGCTAAGGGAGGCAAGTTACCTCAGCGTAGAAGGCAGCCCCGGTCCTTTAGGGGTTCAGGTGCCTTTTCTCCTTCCTTCAGGGGCTCCAGAATTGGACGGGGAGCTTCCTTTGCTGGAGCCCGTGGAGATTTTTGGGGCAGGGGCAGAGGACGTGGCCGCCCTGGCCCCCCCCGGGGGTCCCAAGACTAAGTCCTCCCCCAAGCCCCCTCAGGCATGAAGGGGCGCCCTCACCCATCCGGGTAGGGGGACGGCTTCGGCTCTTGCCTCATGTCTGGAGGCGTCATGTCTCAGACCGGTGGATTCAGGAGGTAGTGTCCTCCGGTTACAAGAGAGTTTGCAGCCTTTGTCAGATTCAGACACTTTCACATGGAGACTCTGCGCTCAGCTGTGACTTTCCTATGCCTAGGGGACTTCATGACCTCTGTAGACATCAAGGATGCTTACCTTCACGTACCTATCTTTCTAGGTCATCAGAGATTCCTCAGGTTCGCTCTGGAGGATCAGCACTACCAATTTGTGGCCTTGCCCTTCGGCCTCACCTCGGCTCCCAGGGTATTCACCTGGCAGGAGTGATGGCTCTGCTCAGATCTCAGGGCATTCGCATTCTTCCCTACTTGGATGACATGCTTATCACCTCTCAGTCCTTCCATCAGGCAGAGCTGGACACTCAGCTCGTGGTGTCCACACTAGAGACATTTGGCTGGGTGATCAACCACCCCAAATCTTCCCTGTCTCCTTCCATGATGAAGTCCTTTCTGGGCATGATTCTGGATTCATCTCAGGTCAAGATCTTTCTTCCTCAGCAGAAGGTGGAGAGTCTTCAAGAGAAAGCTCAGCTCCTTCTGTCTTGTCCTCATCCATCCATCAGGCAGGGAATGCAGCTGGTGGGCCTGATCAACATTCTGGAATTGAGGGCGATCAGGTTGGTTCTCGCGCACTTAACCCCACACCTGCGGGGTCGGGCAGTTCAGGTCCGCTCGGACAACCAGACGACGGTTGCCTACATCAATCATCAGGGAGGGACCCGGAGCAAGAGGGCCCTCAAGGAAGTGTCCCTGATTCTGTCCTGGGCGGAGGAGAATGTTCCCTGCATCTCACCTGTGTACATCCCGGGGGTGGAGAATCTGGAGGCAGACTCCCTCAGCAGGGTGTTTCGCTCCCTGTGCCTCCGCTGGGGTCAGCCAGATGTGGATCTGTTTGCGTCCCATCACAATCACAAGCTTTCAGTCTTTGTATCTCTGTCCCAGGACCCTCTGGCCTTGGCCATGGATGCACTAACAATGTCTTGGAAGAGCTTTCAGCTCCTCTATGTATTCCCTCCTTTTCCTCTGCTGGGCAGGGTGCTGCGCAAGATTGCCCAGGAAGGGGTGCCAACCATTCTGGTGGCCCCCTGTTGGCCAAAACCTGAAACCTCCATTTTGATGGCTGAAACCTCCATCTTGATGGAAAAGGGGCTGCCTGCCTCTGTTGTTAATACCATGATTCGGGCTAGGAAGCAATCCTCATCATCCATCTACTATAGGGTATGGCATGCTTACATTGACTGGTGTGAGTCTAAGTCGCTTCCCTGTCGGGTGTTTTCTATCCCTAGGATTCTGGAATTTCTGCAACATGGTTTGGATTTGGGTCTTCAACTTAGTACCCTCAAAGGTCATGTTTCTGCTTTGGCCATTTTCTTCCAAAGATCCTTTGCTCACCATTGACTGGTCAATACTTTCTTCCAAAAGGGTTACTCACGTGCGTCCTCCACTTAAGCCTATGTTACCAGTCTGGGATTTGAACTTGGTCGTATCTGCCTTGCAGGGGTCTCCCTTTGAGCCTTTGCGTGAGGCCCCTTTGTCCATTTAGGTAGTCTTTTTGGTGGCTATCACTTCTGTTAGGCGTGTTCTGAGTTGGCGGCGCTTTCCATCAAACCCCCTTACTTTGAGAGACACCAGGACAAGGTGGTGTTTCTTTTTAAGCCAGATTTTCTGCCTAAGATTGTGTCTGCTTTTCATCTCAATCAGGACATTGTTTTATCGTTTTATTCTCAAATTAAGTTGATTCTGATTTTTTTTTGTTCCACATTTTATTAACCTGTGAGTGCTTCATGGTTATTACAACACTTTATGAAAGTAGTTTTAAATACTTTGAGGGGTGCAGACGTGTTTTAAATTGGAACAAAACGTCCAATCGTAGCCCTTTGCCGTGCGTACGCTGTGTGTAGGCTCTGATTGCCTTCAATGGGAAGTTGCTGCTCCCTCCCCAGCCTATCACACCGCATTCACATGAATGAGAGCCTTTTGTCGAATAGAGTAGTGATGGCAGACGGCTCTAATTGAATGAGAGCCCATGCATACACAGTTAGACCAGGAAAGGTTAGTTATTACCGGCGTCCGGGGGGGTTTCACACAGCGGGGCATCCCAAATGGGGAAAGACAGCAGCAGGCCCAACTGATTCCGTCTTTTAGATTCCAGGCCGGCCAATAGTGGGTTCAAAGCAGAACAAAACCCATCTGGGGCAGCCGCTGGCCTAAGCTGCTTTGTGAACCTTCCCCCAGGGCACTGGTATTCACTCACCTTTCCCTGGTCAAGCATGTGCAGGCTCTCATCCAGTAAGTACTGTTTGCTGTGCATATGTACTTTGACAAACAACTCTTATTGTTTTAATGTAAACTGCCACATCCCCTGCAATCTCAGACTGTTCAGAGCTCCCTGCCCCGCCATTTAGACAGGCTGGAACGGGGGCCTGTGCACCACTGGTTGGTGAATGGCAATGGTCTGGGCAAATGGTTCTTATTGGATGATAGTCCACGCATGCCCCGTTGGACCTGAGGATAGGTGAGTGAATACCGGCTTTCTGTGGGGTTTCAAGCATGGCATGGAACAAAACCCGGGAAAGTCAGGTGTTTGGATTTTGTATTTCTTTAAAATGGACCAATCCTGGGTTAATGGATCCAAGCGCACTGGCCGCCGCATCCCCTGCTACCCTCTAACCGGGAGCGTGCCCATGCTGCTCATTCACAAATGCCTAGTGCGGGCACGCGCCATGCTAAAGGTATAGCGGGGATGCGGCTGTTGCTCACGCATGGACCATTGGACCGGGAAAGAAGGTGAGTTTCTAGGCAACCTGACGGGGGTTTTACACAGGGGGGAGCGTCTATACCTGCCCTGGAGTCTCATAGACTCCAGGGTGGGTTTTGGTCCTCTTTAAGGGCATACAAATGTAAACTTCACAAATTGGTAAGTTTTCAAATTTCAAAGAACTTTTGTCAGTGAGTACTGATGGTTGTCTGCCCATAGGTCACACCATAAAATGCCAGTTTAACAGCTAATCCATACTTCATAACTCATGCAAATACAATTTGTCACCTGAGATTCCCTCCTCCGGGCTGCTCCATACTTACTACTGTTTCTCAAGATTCATGTGATCATCAGCAGCCTAGTACAGAAAGGGTAAACAAAGCATGGTAATTTCCTGCAATGGACTGATGGGCATTCAATAGGACAGATGTTTAATTATAAAACTGCTTAGATATACAACCAATAGCATAGCTGTGTAAGACTATATATAATATGCCCTGAACTAATATACAAAAACAATTGTCAGATTTTTAATATGGAGTTATTCTTACAGGCAGAAATCAGCACAAGAAAATAAATTGAATGCTTGGCCTGGATTTCTTCCGATCTGCTGTTCCAACTTTATCCATGGGTGTCTTATTTTAAAGCAAATTGCTTACACAGCACTGCGTGGAAAGGCAGAATAAACGAAAATGGTTTCTGACCACAAAAGATTTACTGAGGATATTTTTATAAACTTCCACAGAACTAATAACATAGTTCTGGTGATTTTTGATAACTATGAACCACAGTAGAGCCTGTAACAGGCAAGCCACTTTAACAAGAATTTTCCTTCCACTAGTATTTACAAGGATTTATATACAATTCAATTTGCAACAACTGGGGCACAACCAGTAGCAGCATGTGGGTTAATCTGAGCCGTAGACGGGGACTGCAAGATAAAAAAAAAAAGTTCCTCCTAACCTATATAGGGCAAGCTGTGGCAGGATCGACTCAGTTCTTTTCTTGCAGTCGCAAGGGACTGTGAAGATGTCTGGATTTTTTTAGCTACAGTGCTGAGCGGGGACTTCGACTCCGTCTGCCTCCCAACTCCGCACCAGCTGCAGCCTTCCTGGGGACCCCCCATTAGATGCCTGAAGTCGGTTACTATGCCGATAGCGTGGGATTGTGCAGAGTGAGGGGAGCATGCATGGGTCCAGGTAAACACGCTGGGGCCTCAGCTAGGTGACCGGGGCTCCCTGGTGTCAGTGTGTTTGTGATACTAGAGTGGTGCCATGTGTCATGTGTCAAGCACGCCTGACCTTAGACAAGGGACCCCTGTGCGCTGGGTTCACTACTGTCCTGCGCCGCCTTACGCACGCTCCCTCGCCCCTTAGTCGAATCCTCCAGTTTCCCCTGGGCTTCAGACTCGGACTCATAGGATGAGGTTCCAGCTTCGGACGTGGCCACCGGTTCACCCGATCTTATTGAGCCAATATTGGAGGTTCTACACCTCTCTACTCCTTGGCCAAAGTGGCAGATGAAAAGTGAACTCTACAAGCATTAGAAAGTCTTGCCCATTTGGACAGGCTGGTGGCAAAGGAGTAGGAGAAACCGGATAAGCTTTCGTCTCTTCCTAAGGTCCTGGACGCCAAGTACCCCTTTCTGGATGAGACGGTCAAGGTTTGGTCTTCGCCTCCGGAGGTAGACAAACCAGTGTCAGGTCTGGCTCGACACACCATTATCCCTACTTCAGATAGTGTAGACTTGAGAGACCCGGTGGATAGGAGGTTGGACCAGCTGGCCAGGCATACGTTCCCTATGGTGGGGCCGGCCATGCACCCAGCTTGCGCCATGTCCATGGAGGCTATGGCAGGCAAGGTTTGGATGAAGCAGCAGAAGAGGCATTTGCATTCCTCTGCACTATGTTTGAACTCCTTTGCTATGGAGAGCTTCAGTTAAATGGTGCCTGCTATGGACGACTTGGTGCGTCTAGGGTGCTGACCTTGCTGGTCACATTGCGATGCATGGTCTGGCTAAAACAGTGGCCATCCGACACTGCTAAAAAGATGCTTACTGCCCTCCCTTTTTTGGGGGGTCATCTTTGTGGGTAACCTGGTTCGGAAGGCCACTGGAGGGAAGTCAAATAGCCTTCCACAGAAATGGAAACTGAGGACCTCATTTCGCAGGTTGCCGGAAGTCCGGAGGTTCTACAGATTTTGGACACCGCAGGGATTTTTGGGGTAAGCGAAAGCCAAGAGAGAAGCGTAGACTCCAAGAGGCCAGCCGGCCCAAGCCCCCAGCCAAGCCCTCTCAGGGTTGACGGGGCACCTTTAACTGACCGGGTGGGGGGAGTGGTGATTTTTGCACTACAGGTCGGTGTGGAGGGAACGGATATCCGACGCCTGGGTCCAGGAGATTGTTTCCGGGTACAAGATTGAGTTCAGAACCAGGCCTCCACACAGGTTTGTGGTGGTCAAGGTTTTCCACGTTGCAGAAAGGGTAGCGGCTCGCAACTGAGCTCTTTCTGGACCGGGAGGCATGGTTTGCACATTGCCCCATAACTGGACGACTTGCTCATCCAAGGGGTGGTGCACGGCTCTTCAGGAGACGGTGAGGTTGCGGCTGACAGACGAACTTTCCAAGATCAGGCATGACATGCGCCTCCTTGGCCTGATGGTGTCTACCATCGAGACAGTTCTGTGCAGACCTTGGACCGTCGATTCATACAGATGGCCAAAGCCCGGCGTTCCCTGAATCAGTGGCTGGGCCAGCAGTTGCTAGTAGTGCGTCGGTCTTTCCTGCTGGTCCGGTGGGTCATCCTGGCCACAGACGCCAGTCTGACAGGTTGGGTTGGTGTTCTTGACAGCCAGACGGTTCAGGGTATCTGCGGCCAGTGGCAGCGCAGTCTTCCAATCACTCTGTTGGTATTGAGGGTGATTCTGCTGGTTGTCGAGCATTGGTCTGGCCAGATCTGGGGCCTTCCGGTCAGGACAGTCGGACAATTCTATGGCTGTGGCCTACATAAACCATTGGGGGTAACAGGAGCTGGCAGGCATTCCAGAAAGTGAGTCGCATCATGAGCTGGGTGGAAATTCACATTCCATGCATCTCTCTGGTTCACATTGGTTGGGTGGGGAATCTGTGGGCCGATTATTTGAGCAGGGAGACAGTGGACCAGGGGGAATGATCCCTTTACCTGGACATATTGCAAACCCTCTGCGACTGGTGGAAAGTGCCAAAGATGGACCACTTTGCATCTCGGTACAATCGAAAGGTCCAGAGGTTTGTGTCCAGGGTGCCAGACCCCCTGGCCATGGCAGTCCACTTGCTGGCCATTCCCTGGTCAGGGTACAGCCTGCTCTACGCATTTCCACCATTGCCACTTCTGGGTCAGGTGTTAAAGAAGGACAGCTGCAAGCAGGTTCTTACTATCCTGATCACGCCACACTGGCACAGAAGGGTGTGGTTCGCTGATCTGGTCAGCCTGGTTGTGGAGCCCCCATGGCAACTTCCCAACCACCATGATCTTCTGCAACAGGGTCCTCTGTGGCACCCCAATTGTTCAGCGTTGACTTTAGTGGCTTGGTTGTTTAGAGCAGCATATTGAAGGAGAGGTGTTTGTCCGCTGCGATAATTCGGACCTTGCTTCGAGCATGGAAACAGTCATCCTCCTGGTGTGAATCTAAGGGCCACTCCTGTAGGAGATTCTCGGTACCCAAAATGTTGGAGTTCCTCCAGCAGGGCCTGCACGCCGACCTGCAGCTCATCACCATTAGGGGGCAGGTCTCTGCCTTGTCCATTTTTTCCAACGAACGATCATGGAGCGTAGGTTAATCTGCACTTTCATGCAGGGTGCTGTACATGTTCAGCCTCAGCGGCGGTCGATAGTCCCGCCTTGGGATCTCAATCTGGTCCTATCAGCACTTCAGGGGCCCCCTATAAATCCATGATGGAGGCTTCCCTGACAACGCTCACGTAAAAAGGTGGCTTTTCATGTGGCGATCACCTCCATCTGACGGGTTTCAGAGCTGCCAGAGCTTTCAATCAGATCACCCTTTTTGGCGCTGCATGAAGACAAAGTGGTTCCCAAGTCCCAAGGTGGTCTCTCCCTTCCATCTTAATCAGACTCCACTCGCCATATTTGTGTACTCACTGGTAAATTTCCTTTCTCTTTCATTCTAGAACACAACACTTGCCCTTCTGTTGTTTTGACTGTGTCTATATGGTTTTAGTTTTGTTGCACTGTTTAGCTAGTTGCGCGCATTATGCACAGGATAGCGTTCTCTCCTCCTGGGGCTGCGTATGAACTGCTTTTTAATTAACTTAGGAGATCCTTCCACAGCCTGCTCTATATAGGCCAGGAGAAGCTAGTTTATTTTTTCTAACTTGCAGTCTCTGCCTATGGCTGACATAAACCCATGCGTTGCTACTGGTGGTGCCCCGGAATGAAAGAGGACGAGAAAGGAAATTTACTTGTGATTACACAAATTTCCCTTTTTTCTCCTCCTCTAGGAAGGAAACGAAACACTGGAGTATATCTTTTTGGCTTCGCCCAAACAAACCTGGTGGTTTTCCTGTCTTTCCTTAGGAAGGGCGCATACAGGCTCTTCCTTTCCCTTGGAAGTATGTGGACCTACGTGTGGGTACTGACACTCTAAGACCAAGCTTTCAGTTTGGTCTGCGGGGTTTGAGATGATCTGTCTTGCCCACAGACCCAGGGGTCCGTTAATATCCCTAGCTGAAGCTATGGGTGGGATTTCCCCTTTTATTTTAAGGTATTTGCTGGGTTGAGGTCACTGGGGGGTTTTACAGTCCTTTCTTTGCGGGACCCACTCCACCACTTTTGTGTGGGAGGATAGGATAGCCAGACACTGTTGCCTGCTGCACGAATGCTGTGGAGAGTGCTGTTTGACCAATAGCTGTGGAATATGTGAGGCAGTCAGAGTCCCTGGGTTGCGGTGCTGCCCACATGGGAGCTCTGGCTTCACCTCCGGGCATGTCGGCGGGTCTTATGTACTTGCAAGCCTGCAAGCTCTTGCCTTGATGGTAGTGACATAAGATCTTGCTTCTCACAAGATCTCGCCTATTTTGTACACCGGAAGACGCTTGATCTCCACATCTTGTGAGATTTCGGCTGCCATCTTGCTACTCATATTGGAGAAAAGAGCAGGTGGGCCTGAGAAGCGGTTCTTTTTCAAGGTACCTTTCTTTTTGTTTCTGCACAATGTTAAATACACCTTAAAGTGGACCAACACCGAGAGGTGATCGGCCCGGAAATCTATAAGATTCCCGGGCCGATCACCTCCCACCCCGCGGGACATCCGAGATCGGGATGTCCCGCGGGGTGAAACCCCCCCAAACCACCTACCTTATCTTCCGCCGCCGCCGCCTCCCTCGCGCCCCCAATAGGCGTGCCCGCGCCGGCCGCCTGTGAATGGCCGGCACGGGCGCGCGCGCGCGCGCGCCGAAAGTGACGCGAGGGAGGCGGCGGAAGCCGCTTGGACGTTCCTGTTCCCCGCCTGGACGTTGGCGGGGATTGGACCGGGCAGTCACGTGGGAGCGGGGAGAGGTGAGTTTATTGGGGTTTCTGGGGGGTTTCACACAGCGGGGCACCCCCGATCGGGGTGCCCCGCCGAAGTGGACCAAAACCCAGGATAGTCAAAATCCTGGGTGTTGGTCCACTTTAAGTTAATTCTCTCTTGATTAGTAATATCAATGCTGAACTCGGCAGCTTTGGCTAAGTCTAAGCAGCCTAATGACCTATCCAGCTGAGAATCCGCCCATTAACCCTTGCTACTGGAACACAACAATTTTAGCTGAATAGGTTAAACCACTCAACCATGCCTTAGCCAATCATATGATTAGCAAACTAGTGAGGAAGTCTGATATCTACACAAAATCACCACTTTCGTGTACATAGCAAAGGTAAACACATTGTTGCTTTCTGATCAGCCCTAAAAAAAAAAGGGGAGAATTGGGGTCAAACAAGCAATGGCTCACATCAGGTAGGGGGGAGACTAAAATACTTTGCGGATGTTTGGAAAAAGATTATCCCAAAACCTTGGGAGACTAATAAATAGCTCCCAGTATATTCACGAAACTTATGACGGAAGTAGTGGCAGTGTAAAGGCAACAAGGAATATTAATATCTCTGTAGCTGTATAATCTACTGATTGTAAACATATCCCACAACCTATTACTACTTGACCAACAGCAGCTTTGTGATGTTCTGTCCAATTATTAATTGGGAAAAATCCAATCAGGTACCATCCCAATCCATCAAATGTTTATGAAGGGGTGAGAAGGACATCTCATTGAAAGAATCAAGCAAATTACCTAAACAACAAAGAATTATTCATTGTTGTGCCACATTGCAGAGGCAGACGACAGGCACAATCCATAAAGCTATGTCTATTTTAGGCTTTATGATGGCAGCCATTCAGGAGTTTAGGTGGGCCCAATCTAGGTTCAGGTCCCTGCAAAGCCATATACTTAATTTATGGGACAGAGAGCAAACTTAAAGTGGACCAACACCCAGGGGTGATCGGCCCGGAAATCTATAAGATTCCCGGGCCGATCAACTCCCACCCCGCGGGACATCCGAGATCGGGATGTCCCGCTGGGTGAAACCCCCCCAGAAACCCCCCAAAAAACGTACCTGATCTGCCGCCTCCCGCGCGCCCCTCCTCTGTGAATGGCCGTGGGGGCGCGCGCGCGCCGAGAGTGACGCGCGGGAGGCGGCGGAAGCGGCTTGGACGTTCCTGTCCCCCGCCTGGACGTTGGCGGGGATTGGCTGCGGCGTTCACGTGGGAGCGGGGAGAGGTGAGTTTTTGGGGGTTTCTGGGGGGTTTCACACAGCGGGGCACCCCCGATCGGGGTGCCCCGCTGAAGTGGACCAAAACCCAGGATAGTCAAAATCCTGGGTGTTGGTCCACTTTAACTGGAAAATACCATTAATTTTCCATTCCAGGTCCTGCAGTGTCTATACTGGTGGCAGGAACCAGAAAATCTGGGATGAGTCTTTTGGGTATTAGAACAAAGATTCACCGTAATCACTAATGCCAGTCTCTCTCAGGCTGGAGGGCCTTGACAGGGCATCAGGTATGCCAGGATCTCTGGAGTGAACAGGAATCAAGATTCTCGTCGAACCAAAGGGAATTGTTCAAAGAGCACTCATTTTCTTCAAAGTGAAACCAAATAGTTTGGAAATTTGGGATTTCCTTTAGTTGGGTCTTTAAAAAGGCCTGAAGATGGCTCCCTTAAAGTCTCAAGTGGCTTTCTTAAGCAGTTTTTTGAAGTTAGGGTGGTAGAACTTTCCTGGATTAGTACATTTCTTAGGAGTATCTTGTGAATAAATCCATGTGTTAGAAGCAGATGCCTTTCTGGGGTTTTCCAAGAGTTCTCAAAACTCTTATGGAACCTTCTTTTTCTAACCCATTGAGGAATCGCATATCAAGTACCTGACATGGAAAACATTTCTTGTAGCAGTCACCTTGGCGAGTTTCTGAACTTCAGGTATTGTTTGTTGGCCCACCTTACTGCAATATCCTACCAGACAGAATTGAGCTTTTCTTGGATCCGACCTTTTTGCTTAAGGTAGCATCGGATCAAACTGCTTATACGAATGGCTTATGATGCTGCATATTCCAGCTTACTCCATGAGAGCGTAGCTACGTCTTGGGCTGAGGCATCTTCTGTGGCGATGGAACAGATTTGCAAGGCCGCGACGTGGTCAATTCCTTGCAACACTACAAACTGCATATAGCTGATATGCAGTGCCTGTCCTTTGGTTGAGCAGTATTGATATCGGCTTCTCACCCTTAAGGTAAAGATCTTTCCTATATCTCTCACGTGCTGTCATTGTAGTAAAGGGGGGAAAAAGGTAGAGTAAAGGGGTCTTTTTCTTTCTACCACCCATCTTGCCTTAGCGCCAGGGTAGGGTGGTGGGGCGGGGGGGGTCACTTTTTGACTAAACTTTAAAACTTACCACTTGCTGAGATGCACCTTCCACTGCTGGTCTCCATTCATGAGGGAACAGTGGTCTTGGAGGATACAGTCTCTGAAACTGCAGCGAACATAAAGTGAGTGTAGATTTTGTTTATATATGGACAAACCCATATAGAGCATAGACAGAGGAAGAGTTTACAGTTGACGCAGTGAGAAGGAGAAAAGGGTTGATGTTGGATAGAAGAGCATGTCCACTCCCGGTTTATTTTGATACAGGCTTAGTTATTCCATTTGCAAATCACTTCATCCACAATGCCACCGCTAATCTACTTTTAATTGATTTTTATGATACTTTTTATCTTTATTTGCAAGTTTAAAGTGTTTCCCTTTATGTCTAGATGTATTATTTTATGTAGGCATAATTGTTAAATTAGAAGAAAGTAGGGTTTTAATATTCATATTCTTATGGATTAACAGGGATTGGGATATGAGACAATAGGGTTGATTCAGCAGTGTATTTCCATAATCAACCTACACATCTATGATATGGCTGAAATGTTTATATTCAAAGCGCTGACTGACGGCCACAATCCTGGTCTGTGTAGATACCTTGGGTCCCATGGCTCGGCATAAAGTGCAAGGCAAAAAAAAGTTCATGCACTGTGAAATACAGGTACTTTTTGATGACCCTGACAAATCTTTAACATCCACCAAGGCCAGGCTTGACATCAAGTACTCACCCTGATTATTTTTTTTCCTTACTGTAGAGACTGGAATAAAAGCCCAATCCCAGCTTCTGACACAGTCTGCGATCACTATCACACAAGCAAGATGTTGAAGGGGCAAGAGAGGAGAACTATCATACAATTCAGATGTTGGGTTGGAGGGGAACAAGAGCAGAACTTGTGTCATACACTACCTTACCCAGGCATCTTAAACCTGTGCTCTCCATACTTGCTGGAAGTCTAGCAGATGTCCTCCCACCCTGATGGGTGAGAATGTCCTTTCAGGCAGAGGATTTTGAAGTGTTTTTGGCTTTGTTGTATTATGACTTCCACCTTGGTGGAGGATATGTGTTTGAGTAGGAGGTTTCTGGTCAAAGTGTACATTTTCCCAACTGTGATACATTTTGATGTTCTCCAGGACCTATCCTGGAGGGGGGTTGCCCCCCTTTTAGAGACCATCATCAGTGGGGTCCCGCAGACCTGGTGTCAGTGGCACTCACTACTCTGTAATGCCACTCTTTGGAGAGGGACGGTCATTGGCAACCGGAGTGCTGATTGCTGCTTGCCAAGCTTAGCCACACGGACACTGCACTCAGCGCTTTTCACAGTGCCAGCAGGGTTTATTTCAGCAGTGAGGCATCTATTTGAGCAGCATTTACAGTACTGGAGCCTTCTCTGCTTTAACCCATTCAGTGCCAGCTACGAGAGTCTCGCGTAACTGCCTCTCCAACCTTTAAATGCCACCTGACTTTAAAAAAAATAAAAAGTAGGGCTGTGCGAGTTGTTGCCTCCAGGGCCTGGGGCAACTGAAGCTGGCCTACGTGCCCTGGTCTACAAGCCCCCATAGCTGGTGCCCAGGCTTGTTATACACTTTTAGGGGGGGGGTTAACCCTTAAGAATCCAAAAAGTCCTGGGGGACCTTTATCATTTTTCTAATGAACTTTATGTCCTGGCACCAAGCAGGTAACAGGTACGTAAAAGGCTTCCAGCAGCCGAAGGAGAGCAGAAACCAGAGTGCCCGAGGGGCTGAAAAGTCACCTGTGGCTTACACCTCATGCAAAATTTTACATCTTAATTCTTTGGGGGGGGGGGTATGTTAGGTGTACTAGGCTACTAGGGACAATTAAAATAACAAAGGACAAGCATAAAGAAAAAGACCCCCCCCTAAGGAGAAGCCTAGGAATCCTAAACCCACTTTCGGATTCCTGGCAGAAGTCTATTTGCCAGACATGCATTATTTTAAAACTGGAAGAGGAGACCTCAGCTATGTACATGGTGATCTTAGCTATGAGGAACGAGATTGCTTCACTGTTTGACACTCGCAATCCTCCCTGATCAGCTCCTGGGGTACTCACTGCTGACGCACTCACTCCCCAGTCAGAACCCTCCATTTTGGGCACTAAACCTATTTTCCAAATCACATCTATACCTTCCATTAATCTACCTGGTCCAGCGCCTGTTCAAGTCAGAACAGGTGTGAGAACAAACCTTATATCTATACATGATACAATGTTTATCATTTTTTTCTATATAAAAGTTCCAAGGCCTTTCCCGTTCACTCTTAAAGATATAATCAATCCTTTACCTTTAGACCAATGCTGGCAACCGATGTGGTTGCCAGGAGCATGGAAATTTGGCTCAATAGCCTGAAAGGTTTTTTGGAGGACAATACTTTGTCTATAGTTAGAGCAGTTTCCTACATTAACCAATGCTTCAAAAGAAGCTATCAGGGCTATGGCCAAATCTACCACCTTAATAGCTTGCACCAGACAAGCACTTTGGCTAAAAACTTCTGGTCTGGTGATCTGGTTTCAAGGTCTAAATTAAGTGGCATCCCATTCCGTGGTAATCTCTTGTTTGGAGAGGATCTAGACACCGTTTGAACTCATTCTAATGTATTGGGTAAAAAGCTCCCAAACAAAAAACTAAAGTTTCAGAGTTGTATCTCACTCAGAGAACAGATGGACCTAAGACAGTTTCTGGGTAAACAAAATGAGCAAAAAAACAGGCGGGGTTAGTTTGCTTGGCAAACCCAAGAGGCCCCCACACCTCATTCTAGACAGAGACTACCCCGTAGGGGGGAGGCTCAGCAGGTTGTAGCCGCCTGGCGAGCAATTTCCCAGACTCAGTTTGTGCTACAGACACTGGAAAAGGGATACCGATATAATTTTTATCCATCCCTTAATCTTGTTTTGTTTTTTTTTAAATTCTTTATTTTCTTCTTTTTTTCTTTTTCCTCATCTTATTCTTATATACACATATATAAATATATGTTACAATCATCAATATCTTAGTCATTAAACATATTTCATAGTTACCATATATCGCTAATCAACATAGAATAAACCAACTAATATTCTAAAAAACAAAAGAAGCTCAGGTCTATACACGAAATTGTTTGTTTTCTATTAAACTCGCTAAAGTCTCATGTTAAAAGACTTTTTTTTTTATCATTAAACTAAGATAGTTCATCTACTATGTCAAAGATATGACATAGGGAGAGGAAATAGAATATAGTAGAAATAAAATAAAATAAAATAAAATAATAAAAATTTAAAAAGGAAGAAAAAGAGAGAAAGAGTAGACAAACGAAAGAAAAAAGAAGGGAAAAGAAAGAGGGAAATAATAATCCAGGGGGATAGATCCTACCTTGAATTTATGTTCTAGCATATTCAAAAACCTATTTCTGCTTTCTAATTTTCCTATAAAAATTCTATCTCTTAGATTGTATCATTCATCAGCTAGTCCCTGGGGCTGAGAGGGATGGGAAGGAGGAGCTTCAGCAGTCATTAATTGCTCAAATCTTACTGTCTCTTTAAAAATGAGCCATGGCGACCAAACCTGTTGATGTTGTATTTTGGTCTCATGGACCGCAGCAATAAGTTCCTCCATCTCCATAATATGATTAATCTCTCCCATCCACTCTTTCACCGATGGGACTGCTTCAGATCTCCATAACCTAGGTATCATTATCTTTGCTGCATTAATGAGATGTCTCATAAGAGATAGGTCTTCAAGGGCATATCTGACAGATGTAGAAGAAATAGAGAGGGATCTTGAGCTATCGATCTCCCCAGGATCTCGCTAGAGATGTCAGCTACTGCCTGCCAAAAAGGAACAACTTTTGGGCAGTCCCAGAAAATATGGAGAAAGCTTCCTACTGCTCCTTGACATCTCCAGCATTCAGCGGAATGAGTCGGGGAGAAACCATGTAATTTCTTCGGGGTATAATACCATCTTGTGAGGTACTTATAATTAGTTTCCTGGATTTTAGATGAAACTGAAGTCTTATGTGTAGCCAGGAAAATATACTTCCACTGATCTATCGTAAGTTGCTTATCCAAATCCCTCTCCCAATTTGCACAAAAACGCAATATTTCATCTTCCCCATCTTCTTCCAACAAAGCATATATTTTAGAAATTAAATGCGTGGGGGAATCCCCCTCTCTTGCCAATCGTTCAAATGGGGTGAGGGGTCTAAGGTAAGCCTGTCTGGGTCCTAGGCTCAGGAGGAAGTTCTGGAAGACAAACAGAAGCCACTGATCGAATAATGGCGTATCCCATTTATCTCTCAGATCATCCAATCGCGCCCATCCAGAGGATAGGATGATATGTAGTCCTTTAGGAACACCCTTTTCCTCAAAGCTTTTACGAAGACTTGGAAGTATATCTATAGGGAGAGATGGGTTATGAATCAATGGCATCAAAGGGGTTGGCCAAGGCGATATTCCTTTTCTATCTCTTAATTTTTCAAAAATTTTTAATGTAGTTGAAATAAGTGGATGATCTTTACACAGACTCTTCCCTGCTCTAGTCGCCCACGGTACCTCTTTTAAAGGGGTGTGAAACCAAGACGCCTCAAGAGTTACCCACTTCTTCTTTGTAGTTTGATGGTGCCAATCTAATATTCGTTGAAGATGAATCACTCGCCAGTATCGCAACAAATCCGGGCAAGCAAGCCCTCCTGACTGTTTAGTTCTAAATAAAACCCGGAGTTTCAATCTGGGTTTACGTCCCCTCCAGATAAATTTACTGAATATTGAATTAAAAGACTTGAAATATGCTCTGGGGATCCAAATCGGGAGGGCCTGCAATAAGTATAAAATTTTTGGCAATACGGACATTTTAAGAATGCTAATCCTCCCTAACCATGTGAAAGTGGGTAAATCCCAGTTTGTCAAATCATTTTTAATTTTGGAGAAGAGAGGACCGAAATTTGCTGCATAGATCTCATCTACTGTTTTCGTAATCTTTGTGCCTAAATATGTAATAGCCGAAGAGGGCCACTTAAAAGGAAATGATGTTCTTAATTGAGTCTCCATTTCTGAAGAGAGGTTTAGCCCTAGGGCTTCTGATTTATCATAGTTTATTTTCAGAAACGAGAGCCTACCGAAATGCTCGAATTCCCTCAGCAAAATTGGTAGACCAACTATCGGATTTGCAAGAAAAAATAAAAGATCATCAGCATATGCTGAGATCTTATGTATATGTGAGTCTACTAAAATTCCTCGTATATCTCCTTGCCCCCTGATCCTGCATAAAAAAGGCTCCATAGATAGAACAAAGATTACTGGAGAGAGAGGGCAACCCTGTCTGGTACCATTTCTAATATCTACTTGTTCTGAGAGAGTGCCATTCACTTTAATCCTAGCTGTAGGGTCCTTATATAAAGCCATAATCATCTGTATAGCCTTGGGGCCTAAACCAATATGCTCGAGAACTGCTCTAATATAATGCCAATTTACCCGGTCGAATGCCTTCTCTGCATCAGTAGACAAGAAGATGACCGGTTCTTTAGTTTGCTTAACCTTATGCAGCAAATTCAGTACTCTAGTTGTATTATCACGAGCTTCTCTACCTGGTATAAATCCAGACTGGTCCCCGTCCACTAGCTTCGGAAGCATCCCTAGTAGTCTACTTGACAAAATTTTCGCGTATAATTTTAAATCTACATTTAATAATGAAATTGGCCTATAACTTCCGCATGAAAGCGGGTCCACATGTGCCGATAATGCCTCACTTGGAATCCTAGTCTGAACAGGGGTTGCAGTTAGAGAGTTAAACGCCAAAAGAAAGTGTGGGGCAAGTAGTGAAAAAAATTGCTTATAATATGCTATAGTAAATCCATCTGGCCCCGGCACTTTTCCATTTGGAGAGGCCTTAACTGCTGTTTTTAACTCCTCTATAGAGATAGGGCTTTCCAATCTCTCTCTCTCGTCCACTCCAATCTTAGGCATCCCCGACTCCTCAATATATTTCTTTATCAGTGCCATATGGTCTTGTGCTAAAGCTGATCCATCCGGGCGGATATTATATAGCTTCTGATAAAAGAGCTGGAAGGTCTTAGCTATATCTGGTGTACTATGTAGCTTTTTTTGTTGTGTATCAACAATGGTTTCTACAAAATTTAAAGTTTGCTGTTTCCTAAGCGCCCTTGCCAATAAAGCACTGCTTTTGTTACCCCATTCGAAGTAAAACCTTCTGCATCGTTTTATAATATAGGCCGCCCTTAGGGACAGAAGTGAGTTCAATGTTAATCTAGCCTCAGTGAGTGCCAAAAGATTATTTTTTGCCAGTGATGCTTTATGAGCTTTTTCTAGTTTCTGAACTCTTTCTATTTGTTTCTGCAGCTCTTGCTCTCGTTCCCTCTTCTTCTCGGTTGCATATCTAATAAATTCACCTCTGATTACTGCCTTATGAGCCTGCCAGTTATTAAATGGAGATGTATCTGAACTTCTATTAATTTCAAAATAATTTTTAATCGTATTCTGGAGTTTTTGATTTAGCATCTCATTTTGTAGTAAAGAATCATTCAATCTCCATGTCCACTCTCCTTTTGAGCCCCCAGTTAAAGCTATAGTAAGGGTCACTGGTGCATGATCAGACATAGCCATGATCTCTATATTGAAATTCACTACCTGGGGCAGGAGGCTATGAGATATCAAAATATAATCAATTCTGGAATACGTGGCTAGACATCTTGATAATTTAAATTGGAGTATCCCCTAGTACTAGAAAGAGGATAAAAAAAAAAAAAAGGGAGAAATAGACAGAGAAAAAGAGAGGGAGGGGAAGGAAGAAAAAAAAAAAAAAAAAGGAAAAAGAAAAGAGAAAGAGGGAACACCCTCTTTATTTAAAGAACTATTCGTTGATCACCGAGGCGGGCACTGCCCATAACGAAATTACTCTAGGGGCTTACCGGGAAATCGAGGCCGCAACCAACCATCTGATTCCGGCCTTCGATTCCCGTCGCCCGTAGAAGATGTAGGGACAAAGAGACCACGGTCCAAGAACACCACTACCCCGGGCGGTGATCGAATAATTTACTGATACAAAACCAGTGCCCGCTCCCGGCAACCAATCCTTTTCCCAATCTGCTGTTTATACTATTAGAACGTTTTTTATCTATTAATCTTAGAAGCCTATGACTTATCACCTACCCAATCCATACTCTATTCTACTACTCATCTAACCAGAAATACCCCTACTCATATCATTACCCCGTCACATTCATATTTCTTTTTGATGGGGTATTACTAATATTACCCCATTCCCCTAGAAACAAATACAAATTAACTTTATAGTCGTATCCCGACAAAAAAAAAAAAAAAAAAGGGGGGGGGGGGGGAAAGAGCCCAAAAACCATTTCCCTGTACCCTAAATCGAGGCTACCCGTCCGCATACCTCGCACCACGAATACCACCCATCCAGTTCCTGCGTACTAAGGGCCATCCGCGCCCGACACACAACCGGGCCAGCATCAATGCTATTCCGTGATCACCCCAAGCTCCCGGAGGGCCGGGGGCGAGGAAGCAGCAGGGAAGCATCAATAGGGGCCGTGCGCGTCCAGTCCAAGAGCCCATCCCCCTCACCCAACCACCTATATCAACCCAGCCGAGGGGTCAGCGGCGGGCGCGGGGTAGCGATCCAGGAGAGAACAAAGTGACAGGAAAAAAAAAAAAGAAAACCCCACCCCATCATTGGGGCCTATACATTCCAGGTGCAACATCAAGTGCAATCTTATTAGTAAGCTATAAGTGAAATATTATTATTTATATTATATAAGTGGTCAATATATATGCAGGTTTTATATACAGTGAAAGGATGGCAATCTATGCCATCTATTAAAAAAAAAAAATTAACATATATAAATCTGAAAATAGATACAGGTAATTATCTTAAGTGACTAACCAAGGTGAAAGAAAGAAATTTGGTTCTCTCCTCGATCATCCACCCCGCGACCTCCGCCGATCCCCCCCTCTCCATTTCATACCTTCCAATCCCCAGGTAAAACCCGGGCTCCCGGACCCGACAAACCCAGCCCCCCACATTTCAGCCCCCCCCACCCCCCCCCCAAACCCCCCAAAGGCCCGACCGTCCATGTCAGTCCCGTTGTGGGTCGAAACGCCCACGCCCCCACCACCCACGCACCACACGGGCAGGGTCCGCATTGCAATAAATTATAAGGTGCAGCCTCTTCACCAATCTAACCAAATTATATATACCAAACCAATAAATAAATTATCCAACCTTATACATCAGCAGGATCGTTGATAATCAATAATCAACAACTATCGATCACTGATCATCAATCATCAGAATCAACAATTAATAATAAATAATGGACAAATAATTAACAATACATTACAAAACAAAAAAAAAAAAAAAAAGGGGGGGGGGAGGGGGGTGGAGGGATGGGAAAGAGGGGAAGATGGATCCATGGGAGTGTATATTCTCAGTTCAGTTGTCAAGTTTTCCATATCTGATCAGGTTTTCTTATGAAACACTAGATTGAGGTTCCATTTCTCTTCTAGATCGCCAAAAGTTAATCTCCGGGGGATAAGTAAGCCAGTCCGGTACCTGAACAGGACGCAAATCAAAATGCTTAAATAGGCCTGAGAGATCTTCATATTTGCGAATAGTAAAGGTCTTGCCATGTTTTGCAGCCGTTAAGGCAAAGGGATATCCCCATCTGTAGGTAATGTTATTTTGCTTGAGGACCTCAAGCAATGGTCGTAAAGCTCTTCGTCTCGCCAATGTGGCTTTTGAAAGATCTGAATAAAAATAGAGAGTTGCCCCATCAAAATCCAGTGAACCCTTACTTCTGGCTGCTGCCATAATTGCTTCTTTTTCTTGGGGGTAGTGGATTTTACATATAACATCCCTTGGTGGATCGTTCTGGCGAGGGGGGGATATAATTGCTCTATGAGCCCTATCAATTTCTATTTTTGCATCATTGCCTATTGATTCCCCCAATAGTGTGGAAAAAATTCCTTGTAAAGTGGGAAGAAGATCTTCCGTCCGTGTAGCTTCAGGAAGACCTCTTATGCGTATATTATTACGTCGGTTACGATTTTCCATATCCTCCAAATGGAGAGCCAATGTAGCAGTTGCAGATTCTTGCACTTGAAGGCGTTGTGTAAGATGTTGAATAGTAACTCTATCCTCTTCACGTTGCTGTTCAACCCCAGCAAGCCTAGCATCTAGCTGTTTAAGATCTCCACGTAAGTGGCCTACTTCTTCAGATAACTTCTCACCAATGGGTGATCAAGGAGAGGTCCTCTTTTGTCGGCATAGACCACATAAATGCCCAAATATCGGATAAAGTATTATCGGGGGTAGAGTTCTAGTTGAAGGATTACATGGACCCCGTCTCCCTTTATAAATGATCTTTACTTTGTTATCTAATTAGAGGCCTTCCACTTTTTATCTGGTTGGAGGCCTTCCTCTTTTTATCTGGTTGGAGGTCTTCCTCTTTTTATCTGGTTGGAGGCCTTCCTCTTTTTATCTGATTGGGAGTCTTCCTCTTTTCATCTAGTTAGAGGCCTTCCTCCTTTTATCTGGTTGGAGGCCTTCTTCTTTTTATCTGGTTGGAGGCCTTCCTCTTTTTATCTAATTGGAGGCCTTCCTCTTTTTATCTGATTAGGGGCCTTCCTTTTTTTATCTGGTTGGAGGGTTTCCTCTTTAAAGCAGGAAAAAAAAGGGGATATTCCACTTAGGAGTATTGACAATTATCTTATGTCTATCCACCATTGGTGCCACACAATTGATTAATATGTTTATTAGTTGAAAAACCGGGCAGTCTAGTTACTGTTAGAACCCGGGCAGTTTGGCTACTAGCTGTTGCAGCTCTAAAAAAGAATATTTGATGGTATCTTATATCTGTCCTCTAGTAACTCCAGGAGGCAGATATACCAGCTAGCTGAAGCGAGACGGGTTAGGATGAATCGATGTCGGCCAGGCTATGCAATATATAAATATTTAGCTGATGTATGCAAAGTGTCTGGATTCTGAGTCAGCTGGTAGTAATAGCTACATTAGGCAAAGCTAAATCAAAATATTATCTTCTGCAAGTCAATATCTGAAAGTTAGTACCAGTTGACCTCAGACAAACACGTCGGTGAATAGAGAAGCATTGCAGATATACAAACAATGATAGATACCCTGATAGATACAATTTTGTTTCTCTAAAGCTAAATGTATCAAACACAGTAGCATAGGTAAAAATGTTTAAATTTTTGCTACTTGCTCTTTCTCCGTTTCCTCTGCACGCCATGGATCTCAATGAGCGCCCAGATCCATGTTCAGCATTCAGGTCCGGGGATTCAGCCCTCTAAAACTCCCGCACGTGTCGCGGGAGCGGTGCTGCGCAAGATCCCCACAGAGTCCGCCGTCTGCCCCCGGTCTCCAGGCCGCTCAGCTCACACACCAAAGGTGCAGGGGAAAGAAGCAACCGCAGCCTCACCGCACCCCCGTCTCGATCAGGCTCACTCCCCGGCCTCGGGAGTCCACCGCCCCGCTGCCAGCCGCACTCACAGACGCAGCACAGGTGTCCCGCCGAGACAAAAACCCGCCGTCCAAACACGCTCCTCTACCGCCTCCAGTCCACGCAGCTCAGCCGTCGTGAGCGCACAAAGAGGCAGTCACCATCCCGCCATCTCTCATCCCGGTCAGCTCCGCTCTCTGGCCTCAGGGTCCCGCCGCCTCACTGCCACCACCTCCTCCACATCAAGGTGAGTCAGGCAGATTTTCTCATACCGAAAAAGCTACTAAGTCTATGGGGAGATCATAAGGCTCTAGGGTTTGCTTAAGGTTGCCGGGAGCAGTCCGCCCGCGTGTCCTCACTGAACCATGGCGAGCTCCGCCCCCCCAGGTGCACTCCTTAATCTTGTTTTGTGATAACCAGGTTACCCAGAGACCTTATAATGAGGGAAGCCTTTCCTTTTAGTTATACAAGAGTTCATTTACAAAAATGTGATAGAGACAGTCCCGCCTCAGGCAGTGGGGTGGGGATTCTATTCTCACGTGTTTCTAGTGCAAAAGCAATCAGGAAAATATTGCATGATCCTGAATCTGAAGAAATTAAAACAATTTCATCAGATTAGGTATACTTAGTAGGGAATATCTTTTATAAAACAGGCCCTTATGGTCAATCTAAACCTGAAGGATGCCTACCATCACATCCCAATCCTTGCATTACATCGCAAGTTTCAGAGGTTTGCAATTTAGACAGATAAAGGGATCTGGCATTGCTAATACAGAGCCCTGCCTTTCAGTTTGTCCTCAGCCCCAAAGATTTTTTTTAAAGATATCAGCAGAACCAATGGCCTTGACAAACTTTTACAACTCAGAAGAGGCTCTGCTAGCATACTTAGAAAGGACTCTTTTCCTTCTGAAAGCCTTCGGCTGGGTAATCGACCTAGAGAAATTAAATCTTGTGCCCAGTCATTTTCCTCGGATATGACCTTGACAGAATACTTCAAAGGATTTTGTTTCCACAGGAAAAAAATATCAGAGAATCATAATGATTTCTCAAGGGTTTAAGATTGTCCTCTGGTTTCTCTCAGCGAAATCATGACCTTGCTTGGCGTCATGACTCAATTCTGGCAGTGCCATGGACTCAATTCCATATGAGAAGCTTACAGAGTTTTCTGCTATCTTTGTGGGACAGGGCTGCAAACTCACTGGATCAGGTAGTTCTAATGGAAAAAAAAAGTTGGTGGTCAGATCCAGAGGTATTGAAAAGACAGTACAAGCAAAGGAATCCATTAGTTGTGAAAGATGCCAGTTCTTGGGGGCCCACTTTGGTGGACACTCCCTCTGGCTTTCAAACATTGCAGGTCGATCCTCCAATTTCAGGGAATTAATGGTGGTCAAGCTGTTGCTGGATAATTTTTTTCCAATAATCTCGAGCAGAGATGTACAGGTCTTTCACAGTAGCATACATAAATCAACAGGGCCAATGCGATTGTTTTCCTTACAGGAACCGTTCTGATCTATTTCGGCAATTCATCTGAAGGGGGGCCCTGAACACGGTCGCAGACTTTCTGAGCAGGGTTTAACAGACCGAATGGTGTCTAAACCAAAAGATGGCAGAGATGAAATCAACGGTATCCGCAATAGCAACGGTTTGAACAAGAAGATCCTGGTTCTCTGAGCTGAAAAGGATGGTGAAGAATGGACCATGGCTTCTACCGAGTATCCCGAATTTAATTTATCAGGGTCCCAATCTGTTTCCAGCACCAGAAAGACTTTGACTGACAGGCTGGATCTTGAGTGGCCATCTTAAATAAAAAAAGCTCTTCAACCAGAGTGATTGGTCAATTTTGACTGTCTAAAAAATTAGAGACGCATTTATGCGAAGGTAGGGATCTCCCACATGGGACCTAGAACCTCAATTTAAAGGGGATTTTCCAGAAAATTGGCTAGGTTTTAAAGTTTTCACTTGGCATTTACTTTGACTAGATGGGTAAGTGAGCTTCAAGTTCTATCTATTTTTACTGCACAATTCTTCCAGATAAGGCCAACCTGAGACCTAGTCCTTTATTTTTTACCAAAAATTGCTACCTCCATTAACAGGTCCCAAGACATATTGCCCCCAACATTGGCATTAATGCAGGAACAAAAGAAGATCTCTCACTTTTGGACATGAGAAAAGCATTAATTATTTATTTGGGAAGATCTAAAGAATGGCGAATAGCGGAACAGCTTTTGATAACCTTTAGTGGCAGGAGAAAAGGCATAGTAGCCTCTAAATTGACTGTTGCCCATTGGATTAAAAAGACTGTTGTGTAAGCTTATATTTCCAAAGGAGAATCTCCGCCACAGGTGTCTCCACATTCAATCAGAGCCATATCTACTTCCTGGGCAGAAAGGACAGGTGCTGCTATAGAAGAGAACTGTAAAGCAGTAATGTGCGCATCACTCCTTCCTCAAGCACTATATCTCCTGTCTGCAAAGCATCAGGCCCTTTGGTAGTAGGGTCTTACTTGCAGTTTCCCACCCCTGAGGTATAATTACTAGCCTAATCCTATCTGTGGGTCGTGCTGAAGGATGATGGAAGAAAATCCCTGTTAGACTTACCGGTAACTTCTTTTCTATGACTCCTTTAGCACGACTCTTTAATTCCCTCCCATGTCATATGGTTCACCTCAGTTTTAAGCAAGTAACATTAGGTAGAGAAGAAGGGGTGGGGCTTTTAACCTCTGTTCAGTTTTGTGTTTCCTCCCAGGGGGTGGAGCCACTCTACTGGGTCATGCTGAAGGATTCATAGAATAGTTACCGGTAAGTCTAATAGGGATTTTTTTTTTTGTCTGTGAGTGCTAAACCAATAATATTTATTTTGTGAAACAAATGAATAATACCATTTTGTGAGATACTCACCTGTAAAATGGTTATTACGAGTATGTCACACCCCCCACTTCCCGATATTCATGACACTTGGGAACCCGGCCTGTAGAGGGTGATCTTGCAGAGATGACATGGAAAAAGGAGCCCCTCCTGGTCCATAAATACTGGGTTCCTCCCACAATTCCTCAGTCTTTTTAAAAAGCAGTGAAGAACCAGGAAGAGCAAATTATATTCAATAATTGTAGAATTATTTGAAAATATTAATAATCACCATATAAAGGATCCCTAGAACAAAAAAAAGGGCGGGGGAAGTGGGGGGTGTGACATACTCATAATAACCATTTTACAGGTGACTATCTCAGAAAATGGTATTATTCCTAGTATGTCACACCCCCCACTTCCCGATATTCATGACACTTGGGACATCCAATAGCAGTGTCTATAATGGGTGGGGATCCCAAAGGAATAATGCATAACTTAAATTACTGCAGCTTGCAGAACTTTGCGCCCAAAAGCAGCATCCGCTGAGGCCCGCACATCAACCTTGTAAAACTTAGAAAAAGTATGCACAGAAGACCAAGTCCCAGCCTTGCAAACTTGTTCAACAGAAGCCTGGTGCTGAAAAGCCCAGGAAGCTCCAATAGCACGAGTAGAATGAGCGGTGACACGAAAAGGGGGAACCCAGCCATATAGGCCCCAATGATGGCCTGACGTATCCACTTACTAAGGGAAGATTTGGCAAGAGCAAAACCCTTCTTGGGCCCAGAAGGCACAACAAAAAAGGCATCCGTCTTGCGGAAGGCCGAAGTAGTAACTAAATAATACTTAACACAACGAACTACATCCAAAGAATGTAAGACCCTTTCCTTGTCGTTACTAGGTTTAGGACGCAAGGAAGGAAGAACTATATCCTGATTTAGGTGGAAAGCAGACACCACCTTAGGAAGGAAATCCGGTTTAAAACGGAAAACAACCTTATCTTGATGCCTCTCAAAATAAGGGGCTAGAATAGACAAAGCCGCCAGTTCAGAAACTCGGCGGACAGAAGTAATAGCAACCAAAAAGGCAACCTTCTGAGTAAGAATAGGCTTTCTGGGAGGCCGCACATGCGCGACTCCTTGGAAAAAGGTCTTAACCAAAGGATGAAGAGCAAACGACCTTTGAAAGAAAATAGCCAAGGCAGAGACTTGCCCTTTCAAAGTACTAATCTGGAATCCCATATCCAGACCTCGTTGCAGATATTCCAGAATTCTAGGAATAGAAAATACTCTACAGGGCAAAGCCCTGGATTCACACCAGTCAATATAGGACCTCCAAGTCCTGTAATAAATGACAGAGGAAGACTTCTTCCTAGCTCTAATAAGAGTCTGAATAACCGCATCAGAAAGACCTTCTTCTTTCACGATGGAGACTTCAGCAGCCATGCCGTCAAAGCCAGCGTTTGTAAATTGGGGTAACAAAGTTGACCCTGAGTGATGAGATCTGGAAGAAGAGGCAGATGGAAACGATCCACTGCCAGCCTTACGACGTCTGCGTACCACAGACGTCTTGGCCACCTTGGCGCCACCAGAATTGCTGGCGCCTCCTCCAGTGCCAACTTGCGCACCACCTTGCTGATCATGGAGAATGGGGGAAACAGATATAGGAACCCCAGATCCTTCCAGGCCAGAGACATGGCATCCGCTGCCACTGCCAGAGGATCCTGGGATAGAGACACAAAAACTGGCAGCTTGTGATTGTGGCGAGAAGCAAACGGGTCCAGCCGTGGAGTCCCCCACTTGTGACAGAGGAACTGAAAGACCCTTGGATTGAGAGACCATTCTCCCTGGCGAGAACATCCCCTGCTCAGGGAGTCTGCCTCCACATTCTCTATCCCCGGAATGTAAACTGCTGATATGCAGGGAACATTGATCTCTGCCCACTGAAGGATCAGAGACACCAACTGCGAGTCCCTCCCTGGTGATTGATGTATGCAACAGCTGTTCGGTTGTCTGACCGAATCTAAACTGGCAGACCCTGTAAGAAATGGGTCAGTTGAAGTAGAACAAGACGTATGGCCCAAAGCTCTAATACATAGATTGGAGAATGAGCCTCCTGAAGCCCCCACAATCCTTGGAACTGATGCTTCTACCAGAAGCCCCCCCAGCCTACCAGGCTGGTATCCGTGGTAACCAGTTCCCAACGCGGAGTCAGAAATGACTTGCCCTTCTGGAGGTTGTGCGATATTAACCACCACTGAAGGGACTGCAAAACGTGGGGGGGAGACAATAAACAAGTCTGATTTAATGATAGTGGGCACCTGTCCCACTTTGCCAAGAGGAAGAGCTGAAGCGTCCTTTTGTGGGCAAATGGGACTGCCTCGAATGCAGCTACCATCAATCCCACTAGTCTCATCCCTAGACAGATAGACTGACGAGGGTTGGACAAGAATAGACGAATCAAGTCCTGAATCGGAACCATTCCAGAATCTGTCCGTCCAGGGAAATTCCCTTCCTGGCCCTGAGAGAGGATTTGGGGTAACTTATTACCCATCCGAACCTCTCTAGCGTAGAGACCACCATCCTGGTGTCCAACTCTGATTGTTCGAGGGAGGAGGCCGCGATAAGAAGATCGTCCAGAAAAGGCACAATGCGGGTGCCCTGGACCCTGAATATAGCCATCACTCCTGCCAGCATCTTTGTAAAGACTCTTGGGGCCGAGGTAAGGCCGAATGGCAGGGCCACAAATTGATAATGCTGGTCTTCTATCGAGAACCTGAGAAATCTCTGGTGACCCGGAAAATAGGAATGTGCAAATAAGCATCCTTGATGTCTCTGGATGTCATGAAGTCCCCCTGACGGAGAGCATCGACCGTTGATCGCAGAGACTCCATGCGGAATTTTCTGAAACGGATAAATTGATTGAGTCTCCTTAGGTCTAGGATAGGCCGAACAGAGCCGTCTCTTTTGGGTACCGTGAATAGGTTGGAGTAAAACACCTTTCCGCTGGAGGCACTAGGCCGATAACAGCCATGTTTAACAGATTCGCTACTGCTGCCCGCAGTCCCTGCGCAATTGTCGGATCTGACGGCATCTGGGACATGAAAAATCTGGGAGGAGGCCGGGCCTCGAATTCCAGTTAGTAACCGGAAGAGACTACTTCCAGAACCCAATTGTCTGATACCTCCTAAACCCAGACCTGGAAGAAGAACCGCAGCCGTCCCCCCACCCGTAAGGGTGATGGCGTCCCCTCATTGTTGAGCAGGCTTAGTGGCAGATTTGGTTTTGGACCCCCAATTCTGACTTGGACGGCCACGTCCCTTTCCTCTATTCCACGAAAGGAACGACGTTGTTTCTTACGCTAGGAACGACGTTGTTTCTTACGCTGAGGTAATTTACCTCCTTTAGTGACAGAATCCAATTCTTTCTCCAAAGAGGCGCAATCCCACAAAAGGGAGCGCTGTAAGCGATTTCTTAGCTACAATATCAGCTGCCCACTGCCGCAACCATACTGACCGCCGGATGGCGACTAACAAGGCAGAGGTTCTGCTGCACATGAGCAGAGTATCATCTAAGGCAGAAAGTACAAAAGATGCAAACATCTCACATCGCTTAAGAGCGGCGTACTCAGAGGCCGGATCAAGCCCTGAGTAATTCATTAGGTCTCTCACAACAGACCTAATAGCCACTGTCATGAGTGCCGAAGCACCAACAGGCAGCAAGGCCGAGCCCACACTGGAAAAAACGTGGCCCGCCATTTGATCAATACGCTTATCCTCTCCATCCTTAAGTGTAGTGGAGTCAGGAGAATGCAACACAGAAGAATTGGATAAATTAAGCACAGGGGCATCCACCCATGAGCAGAGTATCTTTTAAAAATCCAGTCTCTCTATAAATTAATTAAATATTAATGCATAGATGGCCATTTTATGCTTGCGCACACATAGGAATTTGTCCTCCGCATTTAACCCATCCGTGCAGTGAGTGTACACATGCCCAGAGCGGTGGGCACAGGTGGTGATGACCAACGCTTAACAGTATCAGCTGGGAAGGGATATTTCTTGTCCCAGCCCAAGGGAATGCCAGGAAGCCGCGCAGGCTTCTCCCATTCTTTAAGAATAATTTCATCAAAATGCTTTTGATTTGGAAATTCTAAACGAGGTTTAGAGACTCCAAAGAATTCCCCTTTTTGAGGAGGGACTACTTCAGGAGGAGTGATAACCAAAACCTCAAATAACTGAGCAAGAGCCTCACATGCTGCTCATCAGAAACATCTGATTCCTCATATAATTCTCCTTCTAACTGAGAAGGATCAGACCAATAAAGCATTTCACAATTATCCGACTCACTTACCGGAACGGCCTGAGTCAAATGTCTCCTTTTAGCTGAGGCCTTCTTGGCCACAGAGCTAGACATTAATTTTTCAAGATGAGCCAATCTGGCACATAAATCAGAATGCGACTCACCACCCATGACAATATCACTGGGGGTATGGACAAGACATGGCAGAGTAGGAGATAAGGCAGAAGCCGCAGACGCCGAAGCTGCGGCTTCTGCCTTATCTCCTACTCCGCCATGTCTTGTCCGTATCCCCAGTGATATTGTCATGGGTGGTGAGTCGCATTCTGATGGCCCCAGAATGGGGACGGAAAGAATTGTGTTATCCCCAACAAGGGATGCCTCACATCCAAAACATTGCCGAGTCTGTGCAGAGGGAACTGCATGCCCGTTATTTTAAGATGCCTCCATATGGTGTTTAGTATTATACTATAATTGATTATAGTCGCCAAGTATATATGGGATTTACGCAATTGCTACCCGGGATGCCCCTTTAAATAGTCCCAAGTGGGATGATATTAACACAAATGGACCCCCAAATAAGGCTTTAAGGGCTAAAGACCAGAAGAAACCCCTTTCCACCTACAAAGAAAAACAAACTGTCATTTATTGTATTGTGTGCATTGATGACTAAGCATGAAAGCAATGGCAGAAAACTCCCTTCAGCAAAGCTGAGGGTACTCACAGCACCAGGAATAAGCTCACACCATGAGGGAAGACCACAGGGAAAGAGCAAGAGCCAGGCAGACAAACAGAGCACAGGTGCTCTGAGAATGAAATGATGCAGTGTGCCTAAGCCCCGCCCACCTCCAGAATCACATGACCAAGAATGGAGGGAAATTCAAATTTGAACACAGCCAGAACAAAGAGCTTTAAAAGGTTAGCAAAAAGAATGCTGCCTAGACAGATATAGGAAAATCTAGATAAAACATTTCCTATTAAATAGTATAGTAAACATACCTAATAATATATGTAATAAGGATTTATTTTATATATCTTTTTTTTTTTTATTATTTGTGTGCATGGACAAATAAGCCCAGATAACCCCCCCCCCCCCTTTTACCCCAGCAGGGTAAAGGAGAACTAAAGGGGAGAGGATAGAAATGCACCCATAAGGCACAAGGGGATTATAAGGGGCATCCCACGCCGGGAACACCAACCCGGAAGCCGCCTACCCACATTTGGGTCTCACGGGGGAGTAATACTCCTGTATACACCAGAAGGTGTATGTATCTACCTTTGCCTGAACCACACAGCCAGGGCTGGGAGGCATACGATATAACCAAACAGGTTTAAAGAGTTTCAGACAAAAATAGAGAAAAAAAGGTCCGGGAGCAAATCCGGCTACCTGCAACTTGAAGGAGAGTCATCTTCTGAATGCTTCGCCGACTGCAGAGACGAAAAGACTGAGGAATTGTGGGAGGAACCCAGTACTTATGGACCAGGAGGGGCTCCTTTTTCCATGTCATCTCTGCAAGGTCGCCCTCTACAGGCCGGGTTCCCAAGTGTCATGAATATCGGGAAGTGGGGGGTATGACATACTAGGAATAAAAGTGCTGTGTCCTCCACATGCCCCAGAAGAAGAAAGCATTTAGTACCCACATGTCCATGTTCTGGGCATGTGAAGGATGCAGCTTTGTCCCTGGTTGGAGTTTTGGCTGCCTCAGACAGAATTATTTTATTCTTTTACCAAGGTGGTTCATTCCTTTACATGGTTGATCCTACTCTATTACTACTGATTACGAACTGGCTATTGTTGCTAAGAGGAGGTGGGATTATAACAAGGTTTAAATCTATTTTTTTTAAAAGTGTCCTCAATCTTCTACAGCTATCAGCTGCTGTTACTCAAATGGTCAAGAAGTGATCCTTCTCTTCTCGAAGCCCTATTTTTGGGTTCCTTAATCGATCCTGTTTGATGCTTTTGCCAGATGAAGCGCGGGAATCATGACTTGTTTTTTAGTTGTCTTTTCAGCCATTTTTACTAGAGTTTTGTAAACTCACAGAAATAATTGGATGTCAGGGAAAGGAAAATGCCTTAGGTGACTATTCCTTCCATTTACTTTACCAACAGGCTTTTACAGGTTAAAAATAAACAAGACACCTTTCAAAAGAAAGTTATATTTATTTTTACTCTGGGACAAAAATGCAGAAAAAAATTATGCTCCATTTCAACAATGTATCAGTAGCTACAACACTGCCACTATGTACAAAATATCCAATGATAAATGTGCTACACATATAAAAATACAGTATGCATTACATATATACAATGTGCAAAACATCTGGCATTCAAATATTATAAGGAATTAATCGCAGGGTTACAAACTGCAGATACAAAGGCATCAAAACTTTTCATAGAAAGGCAAGAATACATGACTGGCCCCTGATCAACTGCTGTCCTCTGGTTGCTCGGTTTAGATTTTGTCTCCTGCTGCCCCTGCAGAGGACCTCATAACTCCTGTTCTCAGAAATGTCCTGCCATGGTGGTATTCATATAATAAAGGATATCCCCCAAAAAATAAGCAGCTGGAAAAAAGTGTTCAGATATTTTAGAAATGTGTCATGTTTTAATGGGACCTTTGTTGTGTTCTACAGAAGGACTCCTATGGTTGAAAAAACAGCCGTTAAAGTTAAGTTTTATTAAAAAAAAAAAAAAAAAAAAAGCAAAAGCTAGGTAGATGGCAAGAGGAGAGATTATTCCATGTGTAAAAAAAAAAAAGATTTGAAGATTGAGTATCCTTAACTCCCCCATTTGCAACCAAGTTCTTTTGACCATCGCCTAGATTCCAGGGCTTAAAATAATCAATTGGGATGGAGATCACAGGAGCACAAAATCAGCAGCATTATGTTCCATTTTTCCTTAATTGCTTAGATGTTTATATAGGTGCAGATGGGTCCTCTAATGGAACAGTGGCAACAGACATGAATTAGGCAATGCAGACAGCGACACTGCCAGGCATCTGTCTTCTCCTTGGTATATCATCAGCTTAGTAAGAAGCATTTGGTGACCAATCAGAAAAAATACTACAACTAGTGCAGCTTCTAGGCAAAAGAACAGTGCTATAAGCAATAGATGATATCACAGCTTAAAGATCGTAGAAGCAAGCTCACAATACAACAATATAACTAAGCAGTACAAAAGGACATCAATTTGATCTTACCCTTCCATCTGTATGATTACACAATATAAAAACTGTAAGCATTAAATGTTCCAAGCACGAAGGAAGGAGACCTCCGTCTAAGGGTGAGGACTTTTAACCTACTTAAAGCGGTCCTTCACTCTGAATAAGAGTCTATCTTATATGTCCCCCACACCCTGTACATACAGATTAAAAATAAAATTCTGTGAGTACTCACCTGTAGAATTGATGTTGTAGTATACTAATATTCTTTACACTTGGGATGTCCAAATACAGTGTCCGTAAACCACTGCTGCCTGAAGGACTTTGCGGCCAAAAGCAGCATCAGCTGAGACCCTAACATCAACCTTGTAAATCTTGGAAAAAGTTGTTCAACAGAAGCCTGGTGCTGAAAGGCCCATGAAGCCCCAATAGCACAAGTGGAATGAGCAGTAAGGCAGAAGTGAGGATCCTTCCCCTTAGCAGACTAGGCTTGCACCACCGCCTGATGAATCCACTTGCTGATAGTGGACTTAGGCGGAGGCAAACCCTTCCTAGGACCAGAAGGAAGAACAAAAAGAGCATCAGTCTTCCTGAAAGATTCAGTAGCTACCAAGTAAAACTTCAGAACCCTGACCACATCTAAAGAATGCAGAGTCCTCTCCTTGGAATTAGCAGGATTAGGACACAAGGGAGGCAAGACAATGTCCTGATTGAGATGTAACGCAGACACAACCTTAGGCAAGAAATCCGGTTTAAACCGAAACACCAAGTTGTCCTGGTGTCGCTCAAAATAAGGGGGTTTGATGGAGAGCGCCGCCAACTCAGAAACACGCCTGACAAAAGTAATAGCCACCAACAAGGCTACCTTAAGAGTCAAGATGGGCAAAGCGGCCTCACGGAGAGGCTCAGAAGGACGACCCTGCAGAGCAGATAACACCAGATTCAAATCCCAAACTGGTAACATAAGTTTATGTGGCGGACGCACATGAGAAACCCCCTGGAAAAAAAGTCTTAACCAAATGGTGACTGGCAAAAGATCTTTGGAAAAAAAAATTGCCAGAGCTGAAAAACATGACCTTTGAGGGTACTAAGTTGAAGGCCCAAATCCAAACCATGTTGCAAGAATTCCAGAATCCTGGGAACAGAAAACACCCGACAGGGAAGAGATTTGGACTCACACCAGGCAATGTAAGCATGCCAGACCCTGTAGTAGATAAAGGATGAGGACTTCTTCCTAGCCCTATTCATGGTATCAACAACAGAGGCAGGCAAACCCTTTTCCATCAAGATGGAGGTTTCAGCAGCCAAGCCGTCAATGCCAGCATTTGTAAATTGGGATGGCACAGCTGCCCCTGAGTGAGCAGATCTGGATCCTTGGGCAGGACGTACTGATCTACTGCCAACTGCATGATGTCTGCGAACCACACCCTTCTTGGCCAACAGGGGGCCACCAGAATGGTTGGCAACCCTTTCTGGGCTACCTTGCGCAGCACCCTGCCCAACAGAGGGAACACATAGAGGAGCCGAAACCCCTTCCAAGGCATTGCCAGCGCATCCGTGGCAAAGGCCAGAGGATCCTGTGACAAAGACAAAGAAAGTTTGTGATTGTGACGTGAAGCAAACAGGTCCACATCTGGCAGACCCCAGGGTGGCACAGGGAGTGAAACACCCTGTTGCTGAGGGACCACTCCCCCAGCCGAGACATCCCCCTGCTCAAAGAGTTTGCCTCCAGGTTCTCCACCCCCGGGATGTAAACTGCCGAGATGCAGGGGACATTCTCCTCCGCCCAAGACAGTATCAGGGACACTTCCTTGAGGGCTCGCTTGCTCCGAGTCCCTCCCTGATTGATGTAGGCGACCGCCGTCTGGTTGTCTGATCGGATCTAAACCGCCCGACCCCGAAGGTGTGAGGTCAACTGGGCAAGGACCAACCTTATCGCCCGCAGTTCCAGAATGTTGACGAGGGCATGAGCCTCCTGAGAACCCCACTGACCTTGGAACTTCAGAGATTTCCAAAAACACCCCCAACCTGTCAGAATGGCATCTGTGGTGACAGTCTCCCAGCATGGAGGCAGAAAGGTCCTGCCCTCTAGGAGATTCCTTGAGTCCAGCCACCACGAGAGGGACTGACTGACCAGAGGGGACAGAACAAATGTCTGATCCAGGGACACAGGGTCCCGATCCCAAACTGACAAGAGGTGCAACTGAAGAGGTCTCATGTGAAACTGAGCATAGGGAACCGCCTCAAAGCATGACACCATCAGGCCCACCAGCTGCATCCCCTGCCGAATGGAGGGATGAAGGCAAGAAATCAGAGACCGTGCCTGTGTCTGCTCTCCACCTTCTGCTGAGGCAGAAGTCATGCCCAGAAAGGACGTCACCAAGGACGGAGACAGAGAAGACTTGGGGTAGTTGATCACCCAACCGAAGGACTCGAGCGTGGAGACCACCATCTGGGTATCCAGCTCGGCTTGATGGAAAGACTGAGATGCAATCAGAATGTGGTCCAGATAAGTAAGGATGCGAACGCCCGGAGAAATCTCTGATGACCTGGAAAGATAAGAACATGAAGGTAGGCATCTTTGATGTCCACAGAAGTCATGAAGTCGCCTGGGCGCAAGGTACTGACCGCCGAGTCTCCATGCAAAAATGCTTGAACCTGACAAATTCGTTGAGGCGCTTCAAATCCAGGATGGGCCTCAGGGATCCATCCTTTTTGGGAACAGTGAACAGATTGGAATAGAAACCTCTGCCCCTTTTCTGGAAGGGCACCAGGCAAATGACGCCCAAATCCAAAAGGCTTTGGACCGCAAGCCCTGAGCTGACAGGGGATTTTGAACCTTGATCTGATGAATCTTGCTGGCGGCCAGGCTGAAAACTCCATCTTGTACCCAGAGGACACCACCTCCTGAATCCACCGGTCTAAGACGCGCAGTCTCCAAACGTGAGCAAAGAGCCGCAACTGTCCCCCCACCCGGATGGGTGAGGGCGCCTCCTCATGCCTGAGGGGGCTTGGGGGAAGATTTGGACTTGGGACCCCATGAGAGACCGGGGCGACCACGGCCTCTACCCCGGCCCCAAGGGTCTCTACGTGCCCTCGCAAATGGTGCACCCTGACCGGACCGGGAAGGAGGGCTAGGGAAGAACCAGCCCCCCCGAAAGGGCTGCGGCTGCCTCCTGCGTTAAAGCAGCCTACCATCCTTGGCAAACAGATCCAGACACTCCCCAAAGAGCTGTAGCCCAGTAAAGGGGAAGCCAGTGAGAGCCTTCTTAGCAGCATTATCATCCACCCACTGACACAGCCAAACAGAGCGGCGTATAGCCACCAAAAGGGCAGAAGTCTTACCACACATCCTGATCATCCATAGCAGAAAGAATAAATGCCCCAAATTCATAGCAAAGCAAGAGGGATCTATACTCCTCCCCCCAATTGGCATCCGAGGCATTATCCAGAAAGCACTTGAGTAGCCCTTTAAGAGCAAGAGCTATGATGGCAGAAGCGCACACAGGCCAGTGACAGGCCAGCTGATCAACACGCCGGTCCTCACCATCCCTCAGAGTAGAAGTGTCAGGGGAATGCATGACCAAGGTATTGGACAACCCAAGCACAGGAGCATCCACCTCGGGGGGACACGACCAGCGCTTAACCACATCAGCTGGAAATGGATACCTCCTGTCCCAACTCTTAGGCACCGCGGGCAATCTGCTAGGACGTTCCCACTCCTTGAGCACCAAATTATTGAAGTGGATCTGCTCAAGGAACTCCAAGCATTGTTTAACAGTGTGAAAAAGCTCACCCTGCTGCCTTTTAGCCGGGACAGGAGGTGTAATACACAGTACTTCAAAAATGTGAGTCAACAGCCTGTCCGAATCCTCAGGAGACCATAAGGACTCCAAAAGGAGACCCAGTACCACCATAAACATCCTGCTGCTCCTCAGGAATCCGAGAAAAGTTCCCCCTCTTCTAGGGGGTACAGGCCAGGGAAAGAAAACAGTCCCTCATCCTCCTCAGGAAAAAGGGAAACAGTGGGAGTTAAATGCCGCTTCTTGCCATATGCCTTGCCAGGCTGGCCACCCACAAGGCCAAGTCATAATGTGATTCTCCACTAGCATGTCACTCACTAGGGGTCAAATGCAGGCGCGGGGGGGTAGGTGATGTAGAAAGGGGCGCAGAGCTGGGCAGCGTAGTCGGCAACCCAGACTGCAGCGCAAGTACCTTCAGGGCGCAGGGCACACATACCCTGACACCGTCACTCACAGGGGATACCCCACACGCGACACACAGCTGGGCTTGTCCCGAAGGAACCCCAAGCACATTATCCCCGGAAGCTCCAAATGGTGATTAAAATGGGCACAGTGGCCAGTATAGGGTTAAGGCTAGCAAGAGCCACCCGGGATGCCCCAAAACCCGCTAGGGAAGGTGGGAGATGACAAAAGGGAAGAAGGCCGGGAGAAACCACAGTCACGTTAATCCCGCCTGAAAAACATAAGAAAACCCACACATAGGGGACTCACGGACCAAGAAGCTGATCGCACATCCAGGCAGGCCAGCAGCGCGGCGCAGTAACGCAGGTCAGGAGAAGACAAACTTCAAACAAAATGGCGCCCGCAAGGACCTTGAGGGGCGGACCACGGAGGTATGGCACAAAAAGCGTCATCCGTGGGACCCGCCCCCGAAGAGTGCGAATCGCGCTCCACATGACCCCCCAGTGCCAATGACAGCTCAGCAAAACATGAGGCGAATGTCGCCACCAGCCACAGAGCACCGTACAAATGGCGCGGCGAGCGCGACAATAATACAATGTGAAACACACCGCCTCCCCCCCGGAGAGCTCCCCAGGGAGAGAGCGAGCCGGGGAAGAGCAACGGTAGGCGCACCCAAAGCATGCTTAGCTAGAGAGGAGGGGCAAAGGAAGGCCCACAATAAGGCAGAAAGGACATCCCACAAGGCTCACCATAAGCCTGAACCGCCTACCCTTGCAGGTACAGGGATTGCGGTTGGAGCAGCGCTCCTCCAGCACCTGACCCTGGTGCTGTCCTACCTTCACCCGAACCAGGCAGCCGAGGCTGAGAGGCAGTGGGTCCAGAAGGGGTGGAAATAGTCCTGCAGGGCCGCAGGCTGGTAAGCCCCGCTCGCCTGCGTAATATAGAGAGCCATCTTCTATCTTCGCAGTCCAGACTGCAGAAGGAAACTGGGAATTTGTGGGAGGTTCCTGTCCTTTTATAGGGCCGGGAGACACAAGTCTCTTCTGCAGTCCACTGCGCCACCTTGTGGCGGATATCCCAAGCGTAAAGAATATTAGTGAAACAGGACATGCTGTATACTTGGAAAAATCATCCTACCCGCATCTACTGCATGTTATGAGCCTTTAAACATCCAAGATGGCGGCTCATGGAACATCAGGCAGCCTGCAAACAGGAAGTGCCTTCTGACTGTGCTGCTCTGCATTCTGGGATTGCTGACCTCTTCCTGACCTGAGCTATGCTCTGTCTGAGCAAAGCACAGCTATAACCTGCCCCCGGACCTTTATCCCACTCTCCTCTTCTCAGTAAGTGTGATGATTCAGAGTCAAGATCTGTATCGCGCCTGTATCCTAAAGTCCTGAACAGAGTTGCAGTCCAGTGGGGGAAAGAATAATAAGTCAGCGACCGAAAAACTTAAAATATATTAACTTTAGATGCTGGGGAATCGTTTTTTTTAAGGGTTTGGGCTTTTCAATAAATCATGGTGAAGGTCCGGTTTAAGTTGCAGCAATGAATTTGAGACTGTTTATACTGCTGTTCTGGTACTGCATTGAAAGCAGAGTGATATAAAGACATTTCTGTCAGTGCCCATACTTTTTATACAGTGTAAAATTGTGGTACTATTAAAATGTGTAAATGTAGATTTGCTTTTTGAAGGACACTTATTTACAGCTCTAAAGTTGGTTCATGTGAAAAGGATTCCTCACTGTCTAAAGGAAGGCCAAAATATTAAGGTAAGACAAGCTTACATTTATCAGTTGGCCTTCTCATTTTACCTGCTTTTTATACTTTCGGATGTTAAATAAAAGGTAATTTCAGGGGGGATTATTAAAATAAATGGTGGAAGGCCAAGGTGAATAGATACTCTTACAGTCTTTCCTAAGATGAATTAAAGTTGTGTCCAAGAAGCTAGTTGCTGGCGGTACCCAACCACCTCCACCAGTGCCCACTGTGAGCAAGAAATGCCAGGAAGTTCTTCACTATTATAAAAAAAGAGGGTGTCAGGTAAAGGCAATAACAAGCTCCCATGACATAAGAGAAACAGATATTAAAGATCACGGGGTAACCATAAGTTCTGCCCTGCAGGGCTACCCTATTTGGATGCAGCACACCTACAGTAGGTACAGCTCTGTGAATTTTATGACAGGTTTTCTTTTTACTGCTCAATTTTTCAGCAGAGGTTGGCTATGGTGAATAATCACTGCTGCAGTGAGGAAGCGATCATGTTTAGAAGGTGACAGGGTCACACTTTTCTGTGCACACAGCCAATGACACTTTAGTTGTGTGCATACATTTACAAAGAAGCCTAATGTTCCAAATATTAAGCTAATCTCGGCATTGGTTTTCCCCTAATCTTAATAAAGGAGCAGTCTAGCCAAACTACCTGCTTTGAATGTCCCGTCCCCCCTTCTAGCACTGAGGAAGGGCAGGGGTACATTAAAAAAAGACCACTTACCCTAGCAGCAATCCAGCACCAACAACCGTGTGATGGAAATATTGGGTGCTGCTCCCTATTGGCCATTCAATGAACGGACAGACAGGGCTAGCTATAGTGCGTGGAACATGGCAACATGAGCGGCTGCAGGAAAGATGGCATTACCTGATCGTCGGTGCTGGATTGTGGCTGATGTGTTTTATGTAATTCCCCCCAGCGCTAAAAAAGTGTTCTGTGTGTACAGGACTCGCTTGTCTCTTCTTGGTTTACATTGCCAATAGCAACAGATTGCAGATAGGAAAAACATTTTAAAAATGCCATATCAACTCAGCACCTTTAAGACATAATTTTGCCACACAATAATATACACTTTCAAAAATCCAATAGAAAGTGGATTGCTGCTGAATTAAGTGGCCAAAAAATAATGGTTTGCCGCTATAATGGGGGATCCTAGCACTTCTCCATATATTTTACACAACACAGGTTATGTAAACCCAGCATTATTCCTGATTACTGGTTAAAGGGTAAGCCCACTTCTTATGGAATTCTGTGATTACTCACCTGTAGAATTGGTATTATGAGTATACAGTACGTCCTGCTCCAGAAAGAATACTTACACTTGGGTATTACTCCACCAGATGGCGCTGGACTGCAGAGACATCGAAAATAGGCTCCTCCCGGCCCATCAAATACCCAGGGACCTCCCACAAATCCCCAGCATTGAAAAGCAGTTAATGAGAAGCCGGGAGAATTAAACAACCCAAACTAGTAACTATAACAATGATAACAATCACCATACAGGGGATCCAAAATAATGCAAAACCAAGGGTGGAGTGGAGCAGGACGTACTGTATACTCATAATACCAATTCTACAGGTGAGTAATCACAGAATTGTATTATTCTTAGTATACAGTACGTCCTGCTCCAAATCTAATACTTACAAGTGGGACATCCAATAGCAGTGTCCATAAAGTAGGGTGGGATCCCCAAGTAAACAGCAGACAGTTTAAACCACTGCCGCCTGCAGAACCTTTCGGCCAAAAGCAGCATCAGCTGAGGCCCTAACATCAACCTTGTAAAACTTTGAAAAGGTATGAACAGAAGACCAAGTAGCGGCCTTGCAAACTTGTTCAACAGATGCCTGGTGCTGAAAAGCCCAAGAGGCACCAATAGCACGAGTGGAATGAGCAGTAAGGCGGAAGGGAGGATTCTTCCCCTTAGCAGAATAAGCCTGAATCACAGCCTGACGGATCCATTTGCTGATAGTAGACTTGGCAGGAGCCAAACCCTTCCTAGGACCAGAAGGGACCACAAAAAGAGCATCAGTTTTTCTGAAAGGTGCAGTAGCCACCAGATAGTACTTCAGACACCTAACCACGTCCAAAGAATGCAAAACCCTCTCAGCATTACTAGGATTAGGGCACAATGAAGAGAGAACAATGTCCTGATTCAAATGAAAGGCAGACACTACCTTAGGCAGAAAATCTGGCTTGAAGCGAAACACCACCTTGTCCTGGTGTCTCTCATAGTAGGGGGGCTGGATGGAGAGCGCCGCCAACTCAGACACACACCTAACAGAGGTGATAGCAACCAAAAAGACAACTTTGAGAGTAAAAATGGCCAGGGAAGCATCCTGCACAGGTTCAAAGGGAGCACCCTGCAAGGCTGACAAAACCAAGTTCAAATCCCAAACAGGCACCATGGGCTTACGTGGGGGGGCACACATGAGTGACCCCCTGGAAAAAAGTCCTGATCAGAGAATGCTGAGCAAAGGACTTGTGGAAGAAAATAGCCAGGGCAGAAACCTGACCTTTTAGAGTACTAAGTTGGAGCCCCATCTCCAACCCATGCTGTAGAAACTTCAGAATCCTGGGAATAGAGAACACACGACAGGGAAGAGACTTAGACTCACACCAGTCAATGTAGGCACGCCAAACCCTGTAATAAATGGAAGAATAAGACTTCTTCCTAGCCTTTATCAAGGTATCGACAACCGAGAAAGACAGCCCCTTCTCCATCAAGATGGAGGTTTCAGCAGCCAGGCCGTCAAAGCCAGAGTTTGTAAATTGGGATGGCGTAGTGAGCCCTGTGTGAGCAGATCTGGCACCATGGACAGAGCGTACTGATCTACTGCCAGCTGCACCACATCTGCAAACCAAACTCTTCTTGGCCACCTGGGGGCCACCAGAATTGCTGGCACCCCCTCCAGAGCAATCTTGCGCAGAACCCTGCCCAGAAGGGGGAATGGAGGGAAGACATACAGAAACTGAAAGTCCTGCCATGACATTGCTAGAGCATCCGTGGTCAAGGCCAGAGGATCCTGGGACAGGGAGACAAAGGCCGGTAGCTTGTGATTGTGACAGGACGCAAACAGATCCACATCTGGTTGGCCCCAACGGTGACACAGAGATTGGAACACCCTGCTGCATAGGGACCATTCTTCCTGGCGAGAGGTCACCCTGCTCAGAGAGTCTGCCAGGAGGTTTTCCACCCCCGGGATGTACACAGCTGATATGCAGGGAACATTGGTCTCCGCCCAGGTCAGGATCAGAGACACTTCCTGGAGGGCCCCCTTGCTCCGGGACCCTCCCTGATGATTGATGTAGGCAACTGCCGTCTGGTTGTCCGAGCGCACCTGAACAGGCAGGCCCCGAAGGTGAGTAGTCAACTGAGACAGAACTAACCTGATCGCCCGCAGTTCCAAGACATTGATAGGTGTGTGGGCCTCCTGAGGGCCCCACCTACCCTGGAACCGCAGGGACTTGACAGACTGTCTCCCAGGAAGGGGTAAGAAAGGATCTGCCCCCCAACAGGTTCTTTGAGTCCATCCACCACAAGAGGGACCTCCTAACCCGGGGGGAGAGCACACAGACCCTGTCCAAGGACGCTGGATCCTTGTCCCACACTGACAAGAGGTGGAGCTGCAGAGGCCTCAAGTGGAACTGAGCATAAGGGACCACCTCGAAGCACGCCACCATCAGGCCCACCAGCTGCATCCCCTGCCTGATGGAGGGATGACAAGATAGCAGGAACTGAACTTGTGCAATGAGACTGTCCACCTTCTATTGAGGAAGGAAAATCCTTGCCTGAACCGTATCCAGATTCATTCCTAGGAATGGAGTCACCAAGGAAGGGGACAGTGAGGACTTGGGTGGTTGATCACCCAACCAAATGACTCCAGGGTGGACACCACCAGCTGAGTATCCAATTCTGCCTGATGCAGAGATTGGGAGGCGATGAGAATGTCGTCCAGATAAGGAAGCACGCGGACGCCCCGATACCTGAGCAGAGACATCACGCCCACCAGCAGCTTTGGTCTCACCTCAGCTCCCAGGGTGTTCACAAAGGGCAATGCCACAAACTGGTAGTGTTGATCCTCCAGAGCGAACCTGAGGAACCTTTGATGACCTGGAAATACAGGAATATGAAGGTAAGCATCCTTGATGTCCACAGAAGTCATGAAATCCCCTTGGCGCAGGGAACTGATGGCAGAGCGCAGAGTTTCCATGCGAAAGCGCCTGCTCCTGACAAATTTGTTGAGGATCTTTAAGTCCAGGATAGGCCTGACTGAACCATCTTTTTTGGGGACTGTGAATAGGTTGGAATAGAAACCCTTGCCCATTTCTCTTAAAGGGACCTTGCAGATGACCCCAAGCTCCAGGAGGCCTTGCACTGCCTGCATCAGCTCCTGAGCTAACACAGGGTCCTGAGCAATCTGGGATCTGATGAATCTTGGGGGCGGCCAGGCAGCAAACTCTATTTTGTAACCGGAGGACACTACCTCCTGAATCCACCAGTCTGAGACATGAAGCCTCCAGACGTGAGCGAAGTGCTGAAGCCGTCCCCCCACCCGGATGGGTGAGGGCGCCCCATCATGCCTGAGGGGGCTTGGGAGAGGATTTTGCCTTGGGGCCCCAGGAGGAGCTAGGACGCCCACGTCCTCTGCCCCTGCCCCAGAAATCTCCCCGGGCCCCAGTAAAGGAAACCACCCTCCCTTGTCTAGCACCACGGTAGGGGGAGGAGGATGAGCCCTGACCCTGAAAGGGCCGAGACTGCCACCTGCGCTGGGGTAACCTGCCTCCCTTAGCAAAAAGGTCCAGGCGGTCCCCAAACAGGCGTAGTCCTTTGAATGGAAACCCAGTGAGGGCCTTCTTGGCAGCATTGTCAGCAGCCCACTGGCGTAGCCAAACTGAGCGGCGTATAGCCACCACAAGGGCAGATGTCCTGGCACACATTCTAATGGTGTCATCCAAGGCAGAGAGGACAAAATTTACAAAAACCATCACAACTGGAGAGTGCATTGAACACCTCACAAGGCAAATCATCAGGGGCACTATCAAGTATATTTCTGATAAGGGTTCTAGTGGCCACAACGGTAATGGCAGAAGCACAGACCGGGCGCAGCGCCGTCCCCGCACATGCAAAGGCATGGGACGCCAGCTGGTCAATGCGCCGGTTCTCAGCATCCCGCTTGGTAGTAGAGTCAGGGGAATGCATGACAGAGGTGTTAGATAACCCTAGGACCGGGGCATCCACCTCGGGAGGGGATGACCAACACTTTACCACATCAGCAGGAAAGGGATACTTCCTATCCCAACTTTTAGGTACCCCGGGAAGTCTACTGGGGCGCACCCATTCCTTGAGCACAAGGTTATTAAAATGTGCTTGCTCAGGAAATTCCAAACGTGATTTAGCTGTATGGAAGAGTTCCCTCCTTTGCCTGGGAGCCGCAACAGGGGGAGAAATAGACAGAACCTCAAAAATCTGGGTCAGCAATCTATCAGTGTCATCCGGGGCCCAGGGGTCAGAGCCACAATCGTCAAGACCCCTTGGCCTCTCATCAGATGACCCTGTGTCAGAGAAAAGCTCCCCTTCATCCGAGGGGGTATAGCCGCAAAGATTCCAAAAGAGTGACATTAGGCGTTAAGTGCCGCTTTTTTTTCAGGGGCCTTACACACCAAGGTATTAGCAATAAACTTCTCAACAGTAGCCAGTCTAGAAGACACATCAGGCTGAGAATCCCCACTTGTATGCAACTCAGTAGGAGTGAGATTTAAGCTTGGGGGGGGGGGGGGGGTAGGTGAAGTGATACGAAGTGCAGGCCCAGTCACTGGAAGGCCAGATTGCAGTGCAAGCACCTGCTCAGCACAGGGTACACAAACCCGTGCCTTGTCAGCATGAGGCTGCCCACACGCTACACACAGCCGGTCTTGTCCCGAAAAAACCCCGGTCACATTATCCTGAGATGCCTCCATATGGTGATTATAGCCGCACTATAGGCCGATAGGGATTAACGCTATAAAGCAACCCTGGATGCCCCAATAACCCGCTAGGGAGTGGGAGTAATTACACTAGGCCTAACAAGTTAGCAACTAATAGAGGGCCGGGAGAAGCCAATGGATTCGCCCGCCTGAAAGACATAATAAAAGGGGGGCGTAAGCAGACAGTAATAAAGAGGTGATAATAAAGCCGCCCGTGAGGGCACTTACGGACCGCGGTAGGTAGAGGACCTTCGCGCATAAGCCAACCAGGCAGACAAAGATGGCGTCGGTATACCTCGAGGGGCGGGCCGGTATCAGCAATGATGCGGAACGTGCCATAGACGGGCCCCGCCCCCCCCGAAGAGCGTGAAGCCAGCACATGACAAGCAGCCAATGACGGCGCGACGGCGCCTGAGGTAACGCCAAGCGCGGAACATAGTGACAGAAAAGGCGGCGGTAATTTTAAATACAGTCATAGTAAAGAAAGACAGCACGGCGGCTGACACAAGGCAAATGAAATAAAGTATAAGTTTGACACACGTAAATGCATAGCATACACACCGACACCCCCCTCTTTTCCCCCCGAAGGCTACAAGGAGAATGAGGGAGGACAGCGGCCACTTAAATAGGGCCCACCGATAGGCAGGGGCAAGGGGCAATAGTGCGGGAGGGTCAGCGCTCCTAAGCACCTAACAGCGGTGCTGCCTACCATCACCCGACCAGCGCAGCCAAGGCTGGGAGGCATATTACTAATGGAACGGGTGGGAATAGTCCTACAGGGCCGCAGGCTAATAGCCCCGCTCACCTGCGAATAGAGAGAGACATTTCTCGTCCTTAGCAGTCCAGACTGCAGAGAAATTCTGGGGGTTTGTGAGAGGTCCCTGGGTATTTGAGGGGCTGGGAGGAGCCTATTTTCGATGTCTCTGCAGTCCAGCGCCATCTGGCGGAGTAATACCCGAGTGTAAGTTTTCTTTCTGGAGCAGGACGTATTGTATACTAAGAATTGTGCATTTTTTTGTGCCAAAAGAATGTGCACAAGGTGCTGAGCTGACATTCTGAGTCTTGTACACACAGAACACTGCTTCTATGGCCGCTGCTGAGGTGAGGGAGCTCACTCAACCTTACACACCTGTCCAGCAGAAGTGTTCTGTGCACAAAAATTCATTTGAAATTGGACTTGCCCTTTAAGTGCCTTTTGTTGTGGTTAGGGCTTGGTAAAATAGTAAAGCATTCACAGTAGCTGCGAAAGATTAGTCCCTTACATTTAGAGAAACCTTTAAAAGAAGGGATTGGTATTAGCTGCACTCTTATCCCAACTAGAGGAACTAGTAGTGTTCCCTTTAGGTTTAAACATAGTTTTGGACTCTGGGCTGAAGACAATAAAAACCAATAGAAAACTATGGCAACTGTCCATTTAGAGGGTTACCCCCACCCCATTACATGCAGAATGAGCACATTGCTATTCTTAGTCAACCAAATCGCCCTACACGGTTTGTGTATTTACATTTTCCACTTGTCTATTGAAAGATTAATTATATTTACACAGCTCTCTACCGTTTTAAAAATACTTTGATTTTGTTTTTAGACTGTTTTACTGAGCTTTCTGTGTATAGGCCGGGGTATAAGTATATAATATCCTCTGTTTGGTGTGTTGCTAATTGTGCGCTCAATCAACAGCAGATAATCTCTTTATAAAATCATTTCATACAGTTTTGTACAATATATTACAGCAGTTTCCAAGAGGTGGCGATAGAAATCCCTTTTCCTAACAATAAACCTCCCTCCACAATGTGTGCCAGGCAATGACTACATTTCCAGCCAATGAAGTTTACCACCATCCTCCCCTTGTCTTACATGTTGGACATTCTCAAAGAATAACGTTTTAAAACGTCACTAAAGTACAATGAGGTCTACTTACTGTCACAGACTAAAGATGATCCTTTACATAGACCCAATTACACATTATGACATGTGTCTGCTTTTAAAAATAGAACCCTGAACCAGCCAGCAATTTGACAATTATTCCTATTGGCTCAGCCTGTATACAGGAACAATCAAGTGCAGTTATTTCTTTAAAATGAAACATTAAAACATGTGTTTCTGTACAAATGCTCCACTCATCTGGATAATTTTTTTTAGTCAAAACCACTAATACCTGACCTACCATCAGCGTAGTGTCTCTTCCTAGTGGTGCATTATACACAGAGGTGGGTATCCAGTGCAGGACAAGGCTGTAGACCTTTTTCTGTTCTGCATTTTGGTGTAATTATTTCCCATTACATCCATATTTCCAGCCCATGTGCTAAAACAAAAAGCTGAACTCTGTGACACAACCACGATGATCATTCCCACTGTAACTGCAAGTCATTGCTATCTAAAAAGTCAGTGGAGAACACACTCGGGAGAGTGGAACTTAAGGGCGTGAGAGAAGTTGCAGAGTTGGGCATGGTTATGTCCAGCCACTCCATGTTGTCCAGGTTTGTGTCCTGAAGGTCCAGGGTCAAGCAGCTGTTTGCTATGAATGGTGTGTCTGTGGTCTCCATGGGTGTGGGATCATGGTCCAATATACTGTGGTGCTGAAGCAGATCATTGTTCAGGTCATCTATTAGAGAAAACGTATCTCTGTTGTCACGGTGACTATCCAGATGAGGAATGTTATTTACTGATGGTAGCGTGCCATCTAAGAAGGCCTCCAGCTGGCTTTCAAGGCTAGCAGTGAGACTGTTAGTTGGTTCCAGAGACAAAGGAGGAGCTACATGAATCTGTGGAGGCGGCCTTGATACCACAGTGTTTACTGGCATGGTGGTCACATTGGCAGTAACTGGTCGCATCTTTGAAATAGGGGAGGGTTCTTCTTTAACAAGAGGTGAAATCTCTGAAAAAGAACACAGGCAATGTACATTAGCTTTATAACCGGATAACAATTTGTCTTCTAGTATTGATAAGCATTGAAATGAGAAAATGGGCAACCAAGGTTTAACTAACCTGGACAGTTCATGTGAGCAGGACAAATAGACACAGCCAAATCTTAAAGGAACCACATAACTCAAGTCCTTTTAGCCAGCAACCAGCCCAGTCTATTTGCACTGCTCATGTGCACTGCTTGAACCATTGCTAGGGTGTTTAAACAATGTTATTCCAATTTCAGCTGAAACATTTTTATTGCTCTGATCCCGTTACAGAAATTAAGCTTATTATTGTTTAATCACTGAATACCAGAAATCAAACAAACAGAAAAAGCCAGAGGGTACACAACTTGAGATCCCTTTGACACCCATGGTTTAGGGGTTAGATGATTTGGTGCCACACACTGCATATGAGGCACTGCCAACAGCAAAATTAAGTTAATGTAGACCAAAACCCAAGATTTTGACTATCCTGGGTTTTGGTTCCTGCCCCTGGGGCACCCCAATCAGGGATGCCCAGTACTGTGAAACCCCCCAGGTTGCCTCATCTGACTTATCCTTCCCTGGTCCAATCAGCATGCTGGCAGCCTGCTATCCTCTAACAGGGAGCGTCCCGCGACGGCCATTCACAAATGCTGGTGTGGGCATGTTCCCTGCTATGGGGATTCGGCCGCTGCTCGCACATACGGACCAGGCAAGATGTTGAGTTTCCGAGTGACCTGCGGGGGTTTCACACAGCGGGGCATCCCGATTCTGGATGCCCCAGAGGTAGGGAGGGAGGGAATCTAGTGGCATGTTTCTTCAGAGATTACACATATTATAGATAGCCATGGTGCGTGCTACAGTCGTACATAGCTATCAAAGCACTGCCTACAGGCTTAATGAACAGAGCAATGTAAGTGATTATGTGAGATTTGTGAATAAATACAAGTGTACATGAATACTCATTCTTTTACAGGAAATTGGTTAAAGGGTCAGTCTAGCCAAGCCTGGCTGTTTTTTAAATCCCTCGCTACCTTGCCACCTTCCCCTAGCGCTGAAATGGGGGCCTGGGCTGCAATCCAGTGCTGCTCGCCACCATCTTTCTTTCGGCCTGCCAGCTGCTGGGATCGTGTATGGCCGTCAGCGCCGCGCTGCCGGCCTGGCTAAAGAAAAGATGTCAGCAAGCAGCACTGGAATTGCCTGACGATCGGGGCTGGATTGCGGGCTAAGATTTAAACGGCTAGGCTAGCTCTTTGGGGTACAGCCTTTATTGAGACAAAAGCCATAATTAATAGACATATGTAAAGGAGTCAGGAAGGAAAACAGACAGAACTAAGCACTGAAAAGAAAAGCAATTGCCTTAGAAGCCAGATTTGGGGCTGAATGGTTTATCTTTCACCTCACAACAGCCCCTTCTAGAAGTGTCTTCTATGAATTCAGTTTGACATTTTCTTCATTCTGCATATATATGACTTTTGCTCTAATTTGTCCAAAAATATTTATATACCAATTGAGTTACAGTGGCCCTCACCATTTACTGCAATAGAGAAGACGGGCTGTTGGGGGGGGGGGGGGGGGGGTAGATTTGACCAGCGATTGGGATCTGCCAGGTAAGATCCACAGTGCCAGACTAGGAGCGATCATCTGCATGAGCCTGGTCAATCACTTGGAGGAACATCAACCCAACATACAGTAGGTAGGTAGGTTTGATATTTTAAGGTGGATTACAGCAAAATTTGCAGGATACATCATATAAGTGGCTACATTAACACTTGTCAGACTCACTATTGCTTTATGGAAATAGCAGAAAAGCCTTTGGTGTTGTTTTCCAGATGTATACATTTATCCACATCCAACTGCCAGCAGAATCTGCTTCTGCACAATAAAGCCTTTTCTCAGAATCTGATGCTAGCAGACACATGTATTCCCCCTGGTGATAAATTACCAACAACCATCCTTCACCACTAATAGATTTTCCAAACTGGAGGAGTTGTGGCTGTGTAGGTTATGGGAAACATATAGAGGGCTTGTATTGTTATATGCCTTATTTTAAACAAAGCTTTAAAGTGGAGCCTAATCCTTGAAAATATTGGAAATACTAAATCATCAGCGGATAGATATGGTGGAATGCAGACACACTGTAACTTGCAGGGAAATACATTATCTACAAATAAAATATAATAAGGGCCATTTATATAAGCCTATTACTCAAACCACACTTTGTAGCATTATGCGCAATGCCCCCTTGTATACCATTCGTGCCCTATAAGAAGCTGCTCTAATGTGCCCTCTGACATTTTGTAAAAGCTCCAACTGCTAGCTCATCCCAGCTTTCTGGGTTTCTTCCTGTACAGGACTAGCAATGACCAAGTGCTGCAAAATGTAGCATGGAAGTAGGCTTAGCAGGGTTTCTCTCTTGCACATGGGCTCCCAACCAGTGATCCACATACAGTATCATCAGAACCAAGGCTGCAGACTGACCTTTACATGCACTCTGTGTTGTGCTTTTTTTTTGGGGGGGGGGGTCACCATTCAGATAATTAGAAAACGAAAAGTGGTACCTGATTAAAATCTCTATGTTGGTACCCCAACCTCATGGCGTATAAGGACGGCAGCACACACTGCACTGGTATTAGGGATTAGAAGTATTTAAAGAGGAACACCTGGGATTTTCTCTCTCCCTGGCTGCGTTCCACTATGGAAGAGCATTTCGATTTTGAGTTCGAGTCATCTATACTATCCCAACATGTTTAACCCTGTCTGTCTGTAGTAGAATAGCTTTGTAATTTGTTACAGAGATATTTTTCATGCACAAGTTCAACTACAAGTGCTTGTGAAGAGAAGCCAGTAAAGGTAATTTGGGTTTCCTTTCTTTCGGTATTAAACATATGAAAAATGGCCATCCAGAGAAGCGTATTGAGCTGCCAGCAGCAATGTCCATCTGTAACAACTCAATGAAATGATCAGGAAATATCTGGGTTCAGATCAGTGAATCCTCTCCTGGTTTATTTTATTTTATTTTTTTTAATTACCCCTTTTTTCCATAAGCAAGCTCTGAAAAGGGAGAAGTGTACCGTGCTGAGGATGTGGTTGAAATCCAAACGGACTGCTAGCTATCAAATGTTTAAATCTCTGCACTCTCATTAACATCAGTATTCCTTGACAGCAAGATGAAACAGAGCTCAGAATTGAGCGCTTGCCATGAAAATAATCAGCCTATGCTTTCACCACCGGGTATTGTAATGGATTCTCAAGCTTGCTGGGTCTCCCTTAGGTGCCGCATATAAACGGAAATAACGTCATCATCCACATGCACCCATTACATGCTGAAGCAGTGGCACTGACAAGAACATTACATCTCCGACAGCTTGGAGCTGAGCCAACTTGCTGCAGACAGGTCCCAGTGCCGGATGCTTTCATGAAAATTAATGAGCTTTAGCCTACATAAAAGAGCCATCACTAATGAGCAGACACAGATATAGTCCAGTACACAAGTTCTCACCCATCAGGTGTGGGTATGTAAGTGACAAAGTTCAGAGAGCCATATATTGGGATATATAGGCTATCTTGTGATGGGCTATCTCTCCATCCTGAGGTGGAAAAGTCTGTCAGCCTTCTGAGGAGTGATCCATTGTGTTACACTAGTTAAGCCAAATTGCTTTAGAAAGTGTCATAGCTGATTACAATAGAAACTATTAAGATACATTAATTGCTGTCATGAGTCTACTACTGGAATTTAGATAACTTACAGTGCAATGTGATGTGTGCATCACATTGTGGGATGGAAAAGACACTAATGATCATCTCCTCTGTAGCTCACAGTAAGCACAATGAATGTAAGGGTAAGTTATACTGCGTAAATGGTTAAAGTGGACCAACACCCAGGATTTTCACTATCGTGAAACCCCCCAGAATGGCAGAAAAAACTCACCTCACTCCGCTCCTACGGCGCATGCGCGGGCGCTCGGCCAATCAGCGCGCTCAGAGCCGCTGTGGTATGCACGTACAAGGGACGGACAACCACTGCGGCACCGAGCACGCTGGCGGTCGCATCTCGCGCTTCCCTCTAACAGGGAGCGCGCCGCTCCGGCCATTCACAAATGGTGGCCGTGTGCCCTGCTAGAGAGAAGCGCGAGATGCGGTCCGCGCATGCGCCGTTGGAACGGGAGTAAGGTAAGGTGAATGGGGCGTCCTGGGTGGTTCTACACAGCGAGGCATCCCGATTTTGGATGCCCCGCGGGGAGGGATCTGATCGGCGATTCCCGGGCCGATCAGCCTGGGTGTTGGTCCTCTTTAAATCAGACAAACTGACCTCACACAGCTGGACTCTTACCACTGTCTGTCTAATCCCTCGACTGATGGCAGACTTAGCTGGTGGAAGACCTTTCCGTGGATCCTCAGGTATGACATAAGAAGTCCAAACTATGGAAAGATTGTGTAGCAGTGAGATAATACTTTAGTGCTCTCACTACATCCAACAGTGAAGAACACCCTTCCTTATTAGACACTGGAACAGGACATAAGGAAGGCAAAACCATCTCTTCATTAAACTGAAAAGATACCTTTAGGAAGAAATCCTAAAACACTCAAATAATGATGCTTACTGATAAGCTGCTAATTCAGAAAACCGCCTGCTGAGGTTATTGCCACAAAGAGATAACTATAAGCGCCCTTAGACTTAATGACGCATCTACTATGGTTCAAAAAGGAGGACCCTGAAAACAAGGTCAGGCCCCAAGCCAGCATAAGTGGATTATGAGGAGGCCGCACCTGAGCAACTCCTTGTAAAACAAGTTCGGATAAAAACATTCTCAGCTATGAGTTTCTGAAAGAAGACAGATATTTGTCCTCAATTGAAGACCATCATCAAGACCTCTGCAAAAAAAACACGATATATTCTGTAAACAGAACAGCACTACAAGCGAACCCCTGGATTCACTGATAATTGCTTACAACACTCAATAATAGATCATTTGATAAAGATTTCTTCCTGGCCTGAATCATAGTATAGTATAGGATAACTCTGGCAGAAAAAAAAACCCTTCTGCCAAGATAAAGGATTCAATAGCCAGGCAGTCCAAGCCAGAACTGTGAATTGGGATGCCTTAGAGGCCCTTGTGAGAGAAGATCTGGATCGTCGCCTCCAAAAGTTGCCCTCTGACATCCTTACTATGTCTGAGAACCAGCTTCTTCTTGGCCACAGAGGAGTCACCAGAATGGTTGGAACTTGTGAGCTAAACTTTTTTAGTACACAACCCAGGAGGGAAATGCATAAAGAAGCTCGAATGCTGACCACTAAAGAGTCAGGGCATCTGTTGCTACTGTTAGAGGATCCCTGGACCGGGACAAACTTTGGATCTTCCGACTGTGCCCTGATGCAAGAACTACGTCTGGGATCCCCCAGCACATGCATAGGGATTAAAAAAACAAACAAAAAAAAACCTCTGGCTAAGAGACCATTCCCTCTGATGCAGGACCGTTCTGCTGAGATGAACGGCCTACAAGTTGTCCACCCCAGGTATGTGTACCACCAAAATACTTGGAACCAGTTTCCCAGCTCACTCCATCAGGACTTCTGCTTCTGGTGCCCTCATGGAGGCTGATATATACCAACGCCGTCTGATTGTCTGTTTGAATCCGGATGGGATGCCCCTTCAGGTGGTATGTCCAATGTCTGAAATACAATAGAATCACTCTCAGTTCCAGGATATTTATGGAGAGTCTGCTCTCCTTCAGACTCCATTGTCACTGAATCGTTTGTGACTCCATGACACTCCCCCAACCATATAGACTGGCATCCGTGGTGATGATCTTCCACTGTACTGGAAGAAAGAATTTTCCAATCTGAAGAGGCTGAGGACCAGGCTAGAGACCAGAGATCTCTGATGGGGTCTGGTTCCTAAAATGATTTTGTAACCTGAGGATACCCTTCCTGTATCCAAATATCTGTTACATGAAGCCTGCAAAAATGAGCCAAATGCAGAAGCCTCCCCCCCCACACCTCAAGTGCGAGGGATCTGCTCCTGCCTGAGCCGGCTTCGAAGGGGATCTGGCTTTGTTCTGCTAGACACCTGTTGCCTTAATTTGGAACTTTGGGATACCAAAGAGAATTTTTTTTTTTTTTTTCCTTTTTGGAATAAGACAAAGAGGCCTTAAGGCGACCCCCAGAGCTAGGCCTCTGGCACTTAACCACATCAAATCTTCCTTAGCCAGGCCTGTTGGAGTCAAACTGATCTTTTTTTTTTTTTTTTTATAAATTCTTTATTTAAGCTTATGCAGAGCATACAAGTTTGAGTGCACAGTATTACAAGAGTGATGCAGGCATAGAAATATCCATCAGAAGACGAGATATTACAGCATACATAACATTGCATCGTGAAATTTCAGTCAGGAACAGCACATAACATAATGGACAACGCCTCCCTAGAAAGTTCTGGGGGCAAGAAAGTAAATAACACGATGACATCAAACTATTACTAGACATCTAAATAGTAAATCTGCTATTTGAACAGTACAATGCACTTAATCTAATCGGTGAGAAACAACAGATGGGAAAAAGAAAAAAAAAAAAAAAAAGGGGGGAAAGATCAAGTGGGGGAAGGGGGGGGGGGGTACCAGGCAGGAAAAATGAAGGGCAAAATAACCTCGGGAACGGAGGCCTATATTCCCACTATGATGCGCTTGTAATTCTCAGATTCAGTATATTGCATCCACGGGAACCAAGTCGCCATGTATTTCTCATAGCCATCCTTCCCAGGCGTCATGAGGTCTTCAAACCTCATTATTTCATTAATTTTTAAGGCCCACATTGCAAGGGTGGGGGGATCCTCCTTTTTCCACAGTTGCGGAATACAGATCTTGGCTGCGTTTAGGAGATGACACATCAAAGAGCCACGATACTTCCTGAGTGGGGTCTTTGTCATGTGGAGCAAGCACAGGGCAGGGTCATCCGGGATCTCTTCATTCAACAGGCTTCCTGCCACCTCTCTAACCCCATCCCAAAAAGCTTTCAGTTTAGGACATGACCAAAAGATGTGAAGCATACTACCCTCCCCGCCACTACACCTCCAACACTCCGCTTCCACCTCAGGACACCACTTGTTAATCGCCGTTGGGACCCTATACCACCTTGTTAGAACCTTGAACTGCACTCTTGAAACCTGGTACATATCGAGGTTTTATGGGGGTTCTCCAGCAATCTGCTTATCTGTTTCGGAGTGAAGATCCTACCCGAATCTCTCTCCCACTTCCCTACAAATGACGGCGGTACCATATCTGGGGGGTTAATCAGCATCTTGTATATACACGAGAGGGTGTGACTCACATCTTCTCTACTAGAGCACAGCTCCTCAAAGGGGGTAAGGCCTCTTTGTACCCTTTTATGCTCTCGCAGCATGGAAAGGAAGTGCGTCAGCTGCTGTTGCTGCCATGCCGACCAAACAGGTAGCCCTCTTTCGGTAGCCAAATCTCCCGTGACGCCCCACTCTCCCTCCCGCAGAAAGTGGCCCACCCTAAAGACACCCGCAGCCCTCCAAGCCCCGGGGGTAGCTCCTCTACAGCCAGGGGTGAACCCAGGATTGCCCAAAACCGGGACCATTGGTGGGGGAGAAGTCTGCCCACTGAAAATACTGGCCACATATTCTTAACGTGGTCCCTACAAGGGCGTGTTTCATTGCTAGTGGTATGTCTTTCCGGTCTACCCATGGAATACAATCGACTCTGACCCCCACAAGACTCTGTTCGATGGATACCCACTGCTTATGTCCCCGGTGTAAACACCAATCGACCACTCTGTTAAGATGGACCGCAGCGTAATAGAGTCCCGGATCAGGGAGACCCACACCGCCCTTATCTTTGGTCCTGCTTATCCTCGGTCTCCCTCCTCCCCATACAAATCTCCGAAAGAGTGCGTCCACCCTTCGGAAGAAGGCCTGCGGGATAGCCATTGGGAGGGCCTGTAATAAATAAAGAAGACGTGGGAGCAGCACCATTTTCAAAGCATTGCAGCGACCAAACCACGAGAGCCTCCCACCCGACCATCTGATCACATCCTCCTCAAATTTTTGAGCAAGGGGGGGAAATTAAGGGCAAAAACATTCGCCAAATTCCTACAAATCTTTGTTCCAAGATACACTTTCCTCTGAGCATCTAAAGGGGAAGGATTTCTGTATATTATCGAATCTTTTCGCAGGGACATTAATATTGGGGGCTTCGGATTTCTGATAATTAATTCTATACCCCGACAGTTCCCCGTATTCTTTTAGTTCTCTCATTAGGTTCGGTATAGAGGTCTCTGGAAGCGTCAGTCCAAAGATGAGATCGTCAGCAAAAGCTGCAACCTTATAACTACCTACTTGGTCTCCCATACCCTTTTCCATTTCCACGAATTCTACACAAAAGGGGCTCCAAGGTAAGTATAAAAATTAGAGGGGAGAGGGGGCACCCCTGTCTCGTTCTATTTGTGATATTGAAGGAGCCCGAGAGCGTCCCATTCACTCGCACCGATGCGGAGGGGAAACTGTACAAACTGCTTATCCAGCCCAGAGCATTAGGGCCAAGGCCAATATGACTAGAAGTGTTCTGCATAAAGTTCCAATTAACTCTATCAAAAGCCTTCTCCGCATCGGTGGCAAGCAAGAGGGACGGGATACCACGTTTTTGAAAAAGGTATAATCTCGTGTATCTGGATGTTGTATCCTCCACGGGTCAATTAATTGATGTTGGGCGAGTGTCTTTTTGAGCTTCTTCAGTTTGATGTAGGATAGATGGGGGCCCCCTTGGAGGTGTCTAGAAGTGGATCCAGGGTCAGGTTGAAATCACCTCCCACCACCAACTCCCCCTCCCTAAACATTGCAAGTTCCTCTAGGACCTTGCCTAGGAACGTCAACTGAGCGGAGTTTGGCATATAGACATTAGCAAACGTGAATAGTGAAGACGATATCCGCCCCTTTAGGAATATCCATCTCCCTGCCTCATCAGTTTTAAATTCAACCAACTCCCAAGAAAGGGATGCCGCAATGGCGATGCTTACTCCTCTTGATCTCGAATCTGGGGAATGGCTGTGATACATTTTCGGGAAATGTCTATTGCCAAAGGAGGGTGGGTTAGAAGACCTAAAATGGGTCTCTTGGAGGAAAGCCACCTGAGCTCCCAGTCCCTTCAAGTTCCCCAACACCAAGGACCTTTTTTCCGGGCTATTCATCCCTTTCGCATTGAGCGAGACTAATTAGAAATCCGCCATCCTAACTCTCGGCAGGGTCCCTTCCCTTATTCCGTTCTATTTGAGTGGATCAGTCAGCTTCTGGGGCTCTTCACCACCTCCGCCTGGGGTATCTCACTGAATCAAAGGGGCACTTAAATATATCTGCCTGGTACGTTTAAAGTGGGAAAGAGGGGGCAATGGATGGAAATTGGGAGGAAGGAGAAGAAAGAACAAGGATTCCAAGAACTACAGGGAGAAGGGGGGAACACTAAACAATCCCTAAACCAGGGAAAACAAGTGGCTCCTATCGACCACTAGACTCAATAAGGCCGGCCTACTGGGGGAACGCGTCCGATCTAAGAGGAGCGCGCACAGGAGCAACTGCTCGCCCACCCCTGGCCGGAGGTCACTAAACCATTTTAAAAGCCAACAAGCCTTTGGAACAAAATCAAGTTAACAGTATGAGACGACAAAGAGGAAGCAAAACTGCCCAACCGATGTTGAACAGTGAAGCCAACCCTGCGGTCCCAACTGGATCTAAAACGTAAGCAAGTTAGCAGAGACGATATAGAACAAACAATAACACTCTCTGTGTGCACAGTCCTGGAGTCCGGCTATCAAATCAGGGGAGGGCAAGGAAGGTCAACGAGTCAAACTACACACACAAAGATCTTCATGTCCTTTTCAAGAAAAGCAGAAGAGAAATGAAAAACACAACTAGGGGTCGTTCACACCTCATCTTCTGGGCGCCTTGGCGCCCGCTTGAGCCGCCTGAGGTCTCGGAAGCTCCTCGGGCCTCGTTGCTTCTCTCTAACTGCGGGCCGAGATAGCGGGGGCAGGTCATTTTCGAGCCAGTTAGGAATCTGAATAGGCTCACACTTTAGGTAGGCGAAAAGCTCCCCCAAATCTTGATAAGACTTAAGTACAAAAGTGCTCTGACCCTTTCGGATACTCAGATGAAACGGAAAGCCCCATCTGTAGGTGGCTCCATTCTCTGTAATAAGTTCCAATAGGGGCTTCAGGGATCTCCGCATTTGTAGTGTCCGCCTTGATAAATCCGGAAAAATCTTGATGGATGCACCTTTAAATTTCACTTCCCCTTTGCTCCAGGCCTTCCGGGCGAATTCTTCTTTAAGTGTGTAATGGTAGACTCGACAGACGACATCTCTCGGAAACGCAGGGTCTAGGCTTTTTGGTCCCAAAGATCTGTGGACTCTATCAAGCTCTATGGTGTCAGACGAGTCTCTGTCCAAGATCGAGTTGAGAATGGCCGTCACTATCAGCTTTAGATCCTCGTTCACTTCCCCTTCCGGGATGCCCCTCAGCCGCAGATTATTTTGTCGACTCCTATTTTCCAAGTCGTCTATGTGTAAGTTACATTCTTGGATCAAGGCTTCTTGCCTATCACACCTGGCTTCCAGCGCTTGTATACGGCTTGACTCCAAGGATCTCTCGGTTTCTAGCGAAATGACTCGACGGCCGACACCTGCTGACTTACTGCTGCAATCTCTCGTTTATGTGCAGCCTCGTATTTAGCGATCAGCCCTTCAATATCAGCTTTGGTGGGCAGGCCCTTCAGAAGGGATATAGTCGCGAGGTGAATTTCTGGCTCACACAGCACTCCAGCAGCCGACGGCGTGGGAGGGGTGACCGGCCTCCAGTCATCTGGTGCTTCTGTTGGCCTGGCCAGCAGGGGTGTGACGAGGGGGTCCGCCGGGGACATTGGCATGGGGCTAGCCATCTGCGGTCCTGCCTCTCTCTCAGGGGAGGGCGTTAGGGAGTATAGCGGGGAGCCCGGCAGCTCACTCCTGTCTCCATCCACCAGCCCAGTTATCAGACTCTCTCTCCCAGATCTTCTATGCTGTTGTGGCAGGGCGACCCCAAAATCGGCATCAGCAGCGCAGTGGTGGGAGTCCAATGTGTGCCGGGGTATAAACGCAAATTTGGCCAGACCCCCCAGCCCCCCCTTTACTGATTCAGTCAAAGGACTGCGCTCCATGTTGCCCTTTATGTCAGGCCTCATTATGACATGGCTGTCCCTGGGGCCTGGTACATCTTTATTCCCATGCTGGCATCTCCCCCACCCCACCGCAGCAGCCAGGCCATCTTCCCGCATATTGTGCAGTGGAGGGTGCACAGGGATATCTGCCTCTTCAATCACATCAGCTGCAGTCTGGCTGCGCAGCCCGCTGCTCAGTCCGCTCCCCCCCCCTTCCACCGCCGACGGCCCGGGCGGTGATGACGTGGCCGGGAGGAGCGCAGTCGCCGCCATCTTGCTCCTCTCACCCTCACTAGGGTGTACACGACTCCCCGCGGTTTCTGCTGCGGCTCCTCCGCCGGCGCTACATTCGGAGCCTGCCGCGGGCTGCACCCACCTCTCCTCTCCAGAAGCCTCGCCCGACGCGCCGGTGAGTGATTGCTCCTCTGCCCCGCTTTCCTCCTCACTTTCTAGAGCGGGCGCCATCTTGCCCGCCTCCTCTTCTTCTCGCCGCAGCCACTTCCCGGCTGTCTGCCACTTCAGAGGGCTCTTCTGGCCACTTCTGCTGTTTCCCTTCCCACTTCTCTTCTTGCCCATCCTGCTTTCAAGTTGGCCCATATATTAAAAGGATTTTTATTTATTTATTATTTATTTATATATATTTTTTTTACAGTAGCCAATACCCCATTATGACACTCTATAGGTTTAGGACCACTTGAGGGCTGCTGACAGAGATTAAAGACTCAGAAGGAGCCTATGGCAGCCACAATATCCTCTTCAAATCAGAGGAAAAATCTTTTCTTTTAAAATCTTGTCAGTAGCCAATACTCCATGATGACTATAGGTTTAGGACCACTTGAGGGCTGCCGACAGTTTACAGACTCAGAAGGGGCCTATGGCAGCTACAATATCCTCTTCAATATACTCAGAGGATTTCTTATATATTTTTTTTTTTCTAAAAACCTTCTTAGTAACCGGTACGATTCACATCACGGTCCGCATGAAAACTGCCAAGGGGTTTCTCAGAAAGCACCGGCGATAGGGGTCAGAGCCCCTTCAGGGAGGAGACAACTGTCTCCCTATCCACTACAACCGTAGTATAATCCCTGCGCACCGTGCTATCCTTATCCAGTGCCACTGCCTGCCACTGGATATGGGGTAAATCTGATAAAGACCAGATGACTAGCCCAGATACCTCCGCCATGGTGAAATTAATACTAGTCTATGACCCTGGGGATCTGAGACCAAGTATATATAGGTTCTCGACAGTCACCATATAATTATATATTACAATATATATTATATATTACCTTGCTCTTTCACAATCAATAAAGATAAAAAATTAACTAAATAAAAAATAACCTACCAAAAGGTTTAGGTCCACTTGAGGGTAGCCGTGCAGCGGCTTAGAGAAGCCCTTTTGTGATCTCTGGCGATGCTAGGTACCTTGCCTAGCCGAAAATGTTTGAGCTTGGTCGGCAAGAAAACCGTGCCCCCTCGTGGAGGAGAACCGGCCACTTCAGCGGAGCTGGTGACTTCGCTAAGCCAAATATCTTCCAGAGTCCCCGGCTAGAGAAAACGCGTAGTACCGCTGAAAAGAACCAGAGATCTCAGCGGAGCTAGCTGCTACGCAAAGCCGAAAAACTTTCCACAGAGGCGGACGGAGAAAGCTCTCTGCCCCCGGTACTCGTTACTTCGCCAAGCTGAAAATCTTTCCACAGAGGCAGACGGACGAAGCGCTCTGCACCCGGTACTCGGAACTTCGCCAAGCCGAAAATCTTTCTACAGAGGCGGACAGACGAAGCGCTCTGCGCCCGGTACTCGGTACTTCGCCAATCCGAAAACCTTTCCACAGAGGCGGACGGAAGAAGCGCTCTGCGCCAGGTACTCAGTACTTTACTTGGCAAATTTAGCCCCACCCCCTAAAAAAGGCGCAATTTTTGAAATTTTCAACCAGAGAACAAAGAAACACATGGGAAAGAGCAATAAAAAACAATAAGAGGGAAAATCATTCCCTTGGTCACCCCCCAGTCAGGCTCACCAGACAAAAACCTGTGGCTGCTTATACTTTTCCATGAAAGTCTTCAGCCAGAGTGCCAAAGCACTACAAAGCGCACACTGGACCCTGCGCTTACCTTACCATCCGGATACAGTTTTACAGAACTTCGCCAAGCCGAAAACTGAGGAGGCCTAATGGGTCAATCCAGATCAGAGCAGCATAAGGGACCTAGGAAGACAGACAGGGTCTTGCCCCCGCTTCAAAGGTATAATCTGAGAAACAAAAAAGTAAATGGAAGAGGAGTCTAGAGAGCCATGCAGTCATCCCAACTGCAAGAATGAAAACTGGAATCTAGCAAGTCAGCCGGAAGGATATAGGCCGGGAGGCAGAGCCACGCTTTTGTCTTGAGTCACGCCCCTTCGGGCAGGGAATTACCCAATCGTATTGAATAAGGACGGCCTGGAATGGATTGGAAGAAAAAACTCATTACCTTGCCTGTAAGCCAGTGCTGTCACCGAAGGGCGGCACCCCCCTCCCGCCCATTTAAGTGAATAGGGCAGAGGGGGCTGCACCCAATGGGGGGTGGCTCGCTGTGCAGTCTCTCCAAGATGGCTGTGTCCAAGGCCAGAGCTGCTAGGGAAAGTGTACTGGATAGCAGCCAGGGCAAGTCGTTTCCTCTGTTGTAACTCCCCCATCCTGCCTCAGTGCCGGAAAAAATACCATTTTGTGAGTACTCACCTGAAAAATGGATATTGTTGGTGTGCCACACACCCCGGCTTCACCTTTAATATTCTTCACGATTGGGTTAACTCACCGCCAGGTGACGCTGTGCAGAGAGGAAGTCTTGTAACGAGCCCCCTTCCGGCCTATATATACCTGGTACCTCCCATTTATCACCAGTGTATTAAAAAGCAGAAAGACAAGGTACCAGTATTATAACGGTAAGCTCAAAATAAATCAATATAAATAAAAGCTTCACCATATAAAGGATTCGGAATACCGAAAAGGGTGGGAGTGAAGCGGGTGTGTGGCACACCAACAATATCCATTTTTCAGGTGAGTACTCACAAAATGGTATTATTCTTGGTGTGCCACACACCCCGCTTCACCTTTAATATTCTTCACGATTGGGACATCCAAAAGCAGTGTCCACAAGGGATGGGCATCTCAAGGCCAGGTGAAGCATAACTTAAATGACTGCAGTCTGCAGAACTTTGCGGCCAAAAACAGCATCCGCTGAGGCTCGCACATCAACTTTGTAAAACTTAGAAAAAGTATGAACAGAAGACCAAGTGGCGGCCTTACAAACTTGTTCAACAGAAGCTTGGTGCTAAAAAGCCCAAGACGTTCCAACGGCGCGAGTAGAATGAGCAGTGATACGAAAAGGGGGAACTTTCCCCTTAGCAGAATAGGCCGCAGTAACGGCCTGACGTATCCACTTGCTAATGGCAGATTTGGCTGGTGACAAACCCTTCTTAGGCCCACAGGGCACAACAAAAAAGGCATCCGTCTTACGAAAAGGAGACGTGATAATCAAGTAGTACTTAACACAGCGTACTACATCCAAACAATGCAAAACCCTCTCTTTGTCATTCTTAGGATTAGGGCACAAGGAGGGAAGAACAATATCCTGATTCAAATGAAAAGCAGAAACAACCTTAGGAAGAAAGTCCGGCTTGAACCGAAAGACCACTTTATCCTGATGCCTCTCAAAGTAAGGCGCCTGGATAGACAAGGCCACCAACTCTGAGACACGCCGGACCGAAGTGATCGCTACCAAGAAGACAATCTTCTGAGTCAGGGTAGACAAAGCAATATCTTGCAAAGGCTCAAAAGGAGGAGCCTGCAGAGCAGAAAGAACCAAATTGAAATCCCAAACCGGGAGTAATGGTTTCCTGGGAGGCCGCACATGCGTAACCCCCTGGAAAAAAGTTTTATCTAAAGGCTGAAGTGCAAAACGCTTCTGAAAAAAGATAGATAAGGCAGAAACTTGCCCTTTCAACGTACTCAGCTGGAGACCAGAGTCCAGCCCTGATTGTAAAAACTCCAGAATCCTGGAGACCGAAAAGACCCTACAAGGAAAAGATCTCATCTCACACCAAGCGGTGTAGGCTTTCCAAGTCCTATAGTAGATGATAGAAGAAGACCTCTTCCGGGCACTGATCAGAGTCTTGACAACTGAGTCAGAAAGAGCCTCCTCCTTCAAGATGGAGGTTTCAGCAGCCAGGCCGTCAAACCCAGCGCTGGTAAATTGGGGTAACACAACCGACCCTGAGTGAGCAGATCGGGCCGAAGAGGCAGAACGAACTGGTCCACTGCCAGCCGAACGATGTCTGCGAACCACACTCGCCTTGGCCATCTTGGGGCCACGAGAACGGCGGACACCCTTTCCAGAGCCAACTTCTGAAGAACCCTGCCCAGCATGGGTATCGGAGGAAACAGGTATAGAAATCCCAGATCCCCCCAGCTCAGGGACATGGCGTCCACTGCCAGAGCCAGAGGATCCCGGGAGAGCGACACAAAGTTCGGGAGCCTGTGATTGTGACGAGAGGCAAACAGGTCCACCTCCGGTGTCCCCCATCGGAGACACAGTGAGCGAAAAACCTGAGGATGGAGAGCCCATTCTCCCAGACGGGGAGAGCCCCTGCTCAACCGGTCCGCTTCCTGGTTCTCCACTCCTGGAATGTATACCGCCGAGAGACAAGGAACATGGGCCTCTGCCCAGGTCAGGATCAGGGACACCTCTCAGAGCACTCAGACTGCGAGTCCCTCCCTGATGATTGATGTAAGCAACCGCTGTTCGATTGTCTGAACGCACCTGGACCGGAAGGCCCAGAACGTGTTGAGTCAGGAGAGCAAGAACCCGACGGATGGCTCTCAGTTCTAGAACATTGATGGGTAAGTGGGTCCCCACTGCCCCTGGAACTGAAGCTCCTTCCGGAATCCGCCCCATCCCGACAGACTGGCGTCCGTGGTGACAATTTCCCAAAGAGGGGTCAGGAAAGACCTGCCCTTCACAAGATTGGTCGAGACCAACCACCACTGGAGGGACTGCCGGACCCGGGAGGACAACTGGAAGGGCTGATCCAGCGACCGAGGCTGCCGGTCCCAGGACGCCAACAGATAAAGCTGAATCGTCCTCGTGTGAAATTGAGCAAAAGGAACTGCCTCGAAAGAGGCGACCATCAACCCTATCAGCCATATCCCCAGACGGATGGACGGCCGAGGATTGGAAAGTAGGACCTGAGCCAACTCCTGAATCAGATGAAATTTGGACTGGGGGAGAAACACTCTGTGTTGAAGAGAGTCCAACTGCATCCCCAGAAAGGACACCACCCTGGCCGGAGCGAGGGAGGACTTGGGGAAGTTGATCACCCAACCAAAGCTTTCCAGCGTGGAGACCACCATCCTGGTGTCTGTCTCCGATTGATTGAGCAACGGAGCCATGATGAGAAGGTCGTCCAAATAAGGTATGACACGAATGCCCCGAGATCTGAAAATGGCCATGACCCCTGCCAGCACCTTGGTGAACACTCTTGGAGCGGAGGTAAGGCCAAACGGAAGTGCCACGAATTGATAAAGCTGATTTTCCATCACGAATCGAAGAAAACGTTGATGAGCGTGGCAGATGGGAACATGAAGATAAGCATCCTTGATGTCTATGGACGTCATGAAGTCCCCCTGCCGAAGGGAACCGACGGCCGTACGCAAGGTTTCCATGCGAAACTTCCGAAAACGGATGAACCTGTTGAGTAATTTCAGGTCCAGGACGGGACGAACTGACCCGTCTTTCTTGGGGACTGCAAAAAGATTGGAATAAAAAGGCCCATCTCTAAGCGCGGAACCGGCCAGATGACCGCCATCTCTAACAGATTCTTTACCGACGCCAGGAGCCCCTGTGCGGCCAAAGGATCGATGGGCACCCGAGACCAAAAGAACCGTGAAGGAGGGCGAGAGTCGAATTCCAGCTTGTAACCGGACGACACTACCTCCCGGATCCATCTGTCCGGAATCTCCTGGTCCCAAACCTGGGAGAAGTGTCGTAAACGTCCCCCCACCCGCACGGGTGAGGGCAGCCCCTCATTGCTGAGCGGGCTTACCGGCAGGCTTGGTGCCCCAGGACTGAGCGGGACGGCCACGGCCCCTCCCCCGAGTCCAACCTGCACCTCTGGTAGTGGGAAAGGAAGCCCCCCTACCCGCTCTGAATCCCCGAAATGAAGGCCTACCAGAACTTGCCCCCCTAAAGGGACGACGAGGCCTCTTGCGTTGCGGCATTTTACCACCTTTTGCGACTGAATCAATTTTTTCACCGAACAGTCGCAAGCCCAAAAAGGGGAGAGCTGTGAGCACCTTTTTAGAAGCTGAGTCCGCCGACCACTGACGCAGCCACACTGACCGACGAATAGCCACCAGCATTGCAGCTGTCTTGCTACTCATAGCCAGCGCATCGTCCTGAGCGGATAGAACATAGGAAACAAAAGACTCACACTGCCTGAGCGCAGTAAACTCTTTACAAGTGGGATCGAGATCCACACACAGCTCCTGAACTACAGACCTAACCGCCAATAGAAGAAGCGCCGAAGCACACACCGGGCGCATCGTTGACCCAGAATAAATAAAACCATGGCGAGCGTACTGGTCAATCCGACGATCCTCCTCATCCTTAGGGACAGTGGTCTCAGCAGACTGCACCATAGCCGTGCTGGAGAGCCCCAGCACAGGGGTATCGACGTCAGGAGGGACGGACCAAAGCTTCACCAATTCTGGCGGAAAAGGATAACGCTTTTCCCAACTGGAAGGGATTCCAGTTAACCGCGTGGGATGTTCCCATTCCTTAAGCACCACCCTCTCAAAGTGATGTTGTCTGGGAAAAACCCAACGCAGCTGAGGCTCTTTAAACAACTGACCTTTTGGCAGGGTGACAGCCTCAGGCGGATCTAAATTCAAAATTTCAAACATTTGAACCAGAATGGAGGGGGTGTCAAGGGAAACCCCCGCCGACAAATCGCCAATAGCATCAGCCTCAAGCTGATCTGCAGGCTCATCTGACTCCAGCAGGAATTCTCCCTCCTCGTCCAGGGAGCCATCGGACCATTCCACAGGCTCACATACCTCATCCTGTGAAGCCGGAGGTATCAGAGTCAGGTGCTTTCATTTTGCGGTGGCTTTTGACCCTGCTTTAATGGACACTATTTTCTCGAGGCTGGCCAACCGTGCCGCCACCTCGGATTGCGAATCCCCACTCTTGACAGTGTCACGCGGGGTCCGGAACAGGGAGGGAGAGGTAGGAGATGATGGAAGTTGCGACGGGTCAGCAGCCGGAGCAACGGACTGACGCGCAATACTCTGCTTTGCACAAGGAATGCATACAAAGACATCATCAGTTGGGAGCGGAGTCCCACATCCTGCGCACACCCTAGATGGCCCAGAAGAACCATTTCCGGTAATATCGGAAGCCTCCATATGGTGATTTATGGTATTCGCAAATTTTTGGGTTTAAGGCATAAGCCACCCGGGATGCCCCCTTATTGTAAATGTCCCGTAAGGGAGGATTGAATTTATAATGAAGATCCCCTTAATAATCTTTGTATAAATATAGATATATATATATTTTTTAATTATATATATATATATATATATATATATATATATATATATATATATCCCAATTTTTTTTTTTTTTTTAAAAGAAGGACTAGCCAAGTAATATAGAACCGGGAGGCCGCTTTGTTCAGGGATTCCCAGGATCTGTAGGGGAAGAAAACCAACAGTCAGACCCCCAGACAACATGTGGCAACATGCAACAATACTTATGCACAGCACCAAGGTGCTTTTAAATAAGCAAAGGAAAAACTTTGCCCTCTATTTAATCCATAATAATAAAAAACACCCTCTTAAAAATCTTCCCCCTTTTGTCTTATAAAATTATAATTATTATAACCTTTTAATAAACACTAGACGGCCCCACACAAGGTGAGGCCGCTTACCTGAGCAATGATCAGAGAGCAGCAGCATGAATGAAAAAATGCAGCAGTAGCAGCAGTAGGAGGCCAAGAGTAAACAGACCCATGTGCGGAAGCGAGCCCCCCCCACGTGTCTTCCTTTAAGACAGGAAGGAAGGAAGTGGGGCTGGGGCCGGAAGCATGACGCTGCTGCCACGCCCCCGTTCCCACGTCACCGGGGCCCGCCCCCTTCAAGCCCGATCAGTGCGGCCAATTCATCAAGGGATTACTTCCAGATGAGCCACAACAGGCAACCACAGCAAAGGAAGGGGGAGGGGGGGAACTAACAGTGCAGCCGACGCTGATAACGCGGCCCGCCAAACGGCGGCCGTACAGAGAGGAGACCAGGGGGGAGGGGGGATAATACACAAAGGCTCAGGCAGCCAAGCCAGCCTGCCACAGCGCAGCCCGCCCCGGCCGCCCCTTAAAGCTGACCCAAATTCTGGCCATGCCGGCCAGCAGCTATTTAAAAGACCTGCCCGAGGAAGCTCTATGAGGAGGATTAATCAGACCAAGTGCACTCTTGCGGTGCAGTCTGACAAGTGTACAAAAGTAAAACACACATGCAATAAAAACATACAGTGAAATACACACGCAATACACATCCCTCTAACCCCCCCCCCCCCCCCCCCCCATAGTGAAGGGAGAAGGGACCGAAAACGGGAGAGTAAGGGGCTAAGGGGACCCTCGGGACAGGGGCATCCCATTTCCGGATCACCATGCCGGATAGCCGCATTGCCCCCAAAAGAGGGGGTCGAGCGGAGGAGATAAGCTCCTAGGCACCTATAGTGCCGTCTACCAATTGCCCAGTGAGCTGCCTAGGCTGGGAGGCTTCCATTCCACCATAAAGGTACAAACAATCAAAAACCGGGCAGAAATAGACCAAAAGGGGGTGCCGGGGTAAGACCCCGGCTACCTGTAAGCAGGAGACTTCAATCTTCTGTCTTGTCGTCAAGCAGAGAGAAAAACACTGGTGATAAATGGGAGGTACCAGGTATATATAGGCCGGAAGGGGGCTCGTTACAAGACTTCCTCTCTGCACAGCGTCACCTGGCGGTGAGTTAACCCAATCGTGAAGAATATTAAAGGTGAAGCGGGGTGTGTGGCACACCAAGAATATAGAAAGGACGGGAAAAGTTTGATGTCACTTTAAGGTATGCAATTCACAGTTATTAATATTGTTTTATAAAATTGTGTCCCATTAAAAAAAAAAGAGGATTACGTCTGTGTGACTGTGGAAAGCAACAACTTCATAGGAAAAGTAGTGTTGCAATTGGCTGGGCAGGAAAAGCTTTTAGGCAAGGGGTTAAGCGAGCTCCTCCAACGAGTCGTGTTCTCTTACATACAAAGTGGCTGCAGCGCCTGATCACTTCATGCTTTAGTCTGCCCTCAGCTGTTGCTTATTTAAGTTTGGCTCCAGTCTGCGAGTCCGCAGCCAGCAAGCCTGTAACACTGGGCTGTCACTCTCCTGTCAGCGCCATGTTCTCACCGACTGCCACGAGGAAAGCTACAAGTCTTCCCCCAAGCCCTCCGTATATCTACTGCCCTGGAAAAGTTACCCCCCACCACAACAAAAAAGGCAGATGTTTAAAAATATCCAGGACATTCCAGTTATGGAAAATGGTATATCTTGGTTACTGTGCTATATAATGGTTAAACAGAGACAGTGATTTCTGTGTAATAATACAGCTCACGTTACAGCGCTTCCTCCAAGGCAAAGTTTTCAAATACCAGACTGCTGCTTAGAGCTCTACTAGCTGCAGATCCCACACAGGACTCACTGAATGCCGTTCACCGCTTTATGGAAAAGTGTGGGGAAGCCCGTTTCTGCTTGTAAATATCAAAATGGCCTCCTGTGACTGACAGCTATTGGAGTGGTGGTTGAGAAGCCCTCAGATTTTATTCAGTATTTTGTCGGCAATAAAGTATTATTCTGCATTATGTACACCGTTGGAGACTGTAAATTAAGATGCCACACTGGCTTTGGCCTAAGTATTAGACTCCTTTCACACCACTGCATTTTTGCATTGCGTTTTACTTGCCTATTGCTTTTGTTTGCATTTCCATAGACTTCTATGAAGCTGCGTTTAGATTGGGTTGGAAATGCAGCATGCAGGATCCAATGCAAATGGCTAGGTGTGAAAGGAGCCTTAGCAGTATGAGCACAGTGCAGTCGTGCATTGACCATTAATAAGCATATTGTACCTTACTCTTGCTTCTCACATGGATTTGTCTTAATTTATACCAGCTCTATATTTTAAAACAGACTAATGGCTTTTGTGTTCTGGTAAGTAAATACGCTAAAGGTAAACTGTATTAGACTATAACATTCTCTTACCTCCACTTTTAATTAGAATATCAAACAGATCGTCCATCTGCTGGCTGTGGGCATTCATTACCTTTATTAAAAGGAAAAGAAACAGTGGTTTTAGTCCAACTATTGGGGCTCTGAAACTGAAAATACCTCCCAATAAACAAGTACACTTTATAGTAAATCTATCACCAGTAAGACTTGTGGTGGCATTTGGAGGCTCCAGTGCATGTACCAACAGGTAGGTCACCAATGGAATAAATAGGATGGACTTTTTTCCAGAAAAATGTATATTTATATTTACTACGAACCCCCAATAATTTGGTTTTGTGCCAAATCAAATTTCTCCTGAAATTCGGAGCAAACTTGGGTTCTGACAAACCAGTTTGCTCATCTCTACAGTAGGGAGAGATAATGCATCTCATAGTATTAACATCACATCCCAATATATGTCTCCCTGAGCTTTGTTGCCTCAGTAAATGTGACCAAGGAGAGGCACGCTATAGTACTAGTTTAAACATCACCTCACGGTTCAGTCAAACTTGCTGTTTGAATAGTCTTTCAGAAAAAAAAAAAAAAAACTACAGTTAGCCAGAACGGGGGTTTAAGCATGATCAAATGCCATAATGTGGTCTAGTCATCAATGTAATCGTCCGCTTACAGGGAGTATCCTCATGCCACATGTAAGACGGACCTAGACAGCCTGACGAATGTTTAAATGCCGAAATGTATTGGGTGTTGTCCGGCTTTAATCTGCGAGTCTCCGTCAAAGAAATTCTCTTAATTTCCGTTTTATCCTGCACAAGCGGTGAAGTCATTCCACACTTTCCACTGCTGTCTGGCAGATGTGCCCAATACCTGAGCTGTGACTCACAGACACGTCCTTCAACAGTGCACAAGATTTAGATGGTTGGTTTTGATAATGCTATTATATTTATACGTACGTTTATCCCCTGATAGTGTAATATATCCACTTATTGTCAAACAACAACAACAAGTGCAACCAAGGGGGCACATGCTACGGACCTGAAGTGGAGCTGCCGACCTCAGACAGAATAAAGATTTTAAACAAATAAATGAAGGGTGCTCGAGCTGTATCAATGACTGGCCAAAGACCTCGTCTAATAAAACTGTGACCAAACCGTGGTCCTGCCCACTGGCAGTCTTGTGGGCCATTGTACTGCCTTATTATTCAGGAATTTCAATTTCCACAACCATTTAAGTGGTCAGAACCTCTTTAGATGCATATAAGGTATATCACAAAATTGTTTATAGTATATTAAATAGCAATATAAACCTGCTAGATAGTGAGGGTGGGTTTATTCATACACCCCAACTGAGAAAAATTCCTGCTAACCTTGTAGTTTTCTTCTTTGGGAAGGATTCAAATCCAGGGGTGGCCATTTTCCACTTTTACAGGGGAGCACTGCTCGCCTCTTTTACCCATCATGCAATGCTTTGGGAAGATGTCAGATCTGAATATTTGCAAAACCAATAAGCAGTTATTTGCTGGCTTAGGGTTAAGCTGGGTCGTGGCTGGATTTCTAGCATATTTATGGGGATTGTATTATTGGACCATTTTTTATGATCGTGGTCCAGTGCAGCTTTTTTTTTATTCAAAGCATTTAAGAAAGATCAGTTGTTTCAACGTCCTAGAAAACAAGTAAACGAGGTGGTTTGATCTGGAACCCACCTCGCTGACAGATGTCTGCAAGTTACGTGCCTGCTTGATGGCCTCTTCATAGCGTGGAGGGTCTTTCGATTTAGCAGCAGAGTTATTGAACACAGAATGCTGAACAATGTATTGCTGGGATGGGGGTGAGGAGTTTGACTGCAGAGAGAAAAAACAAACAAATGTGTTACCAAGGGAAAGGCAACAACCACAATGCACATGTGCACCTCAATACAGCTGCTAGTAAAGCCAAAACTATGAGGAAACCAAAAGTTATGAGGACCGTAAAACAGAAATAGAATATATTTTACTGATCCTTAAAGGGTCAGTAAAGGCAGAGAAAAAAACAAACAAAAACAATCCCACAGATACCTGCAGATGGTCAGTTTTCCACCATCATCTTTAGTGTCAGTAGTGTGCTCCCTGGCCATCCCTGCAGACAGTCACAAGGGAACAGGCTTCCTTGTTGATTAGCAGCATGGGGAGCATTATGTGAACATTCACTCTGCATGCAGTGTACAAGGAGCCAGTCAGGAGCACATAGCTGTGAAACAGTACCACTCCAATACACTGTTAATTAAAGGTAGTAGCACACTTTCATAAAGATCAATGGATTAAAAAAATATATATGAAGGTCAGCAAGGGCTTCAAAGATTCCATGTGCACTCACTCTATGCACATCGCGGACAATACATGTATATGTAAATGGAAAATCGAACACCCGTGAAACGTACTTGCATTCAAAAAAGGATGATTTTTAATGCTGGTGAAAAATACACAAAAGAACAGTAGTGGTGATAAATACAACAATATATAAAGACATATAACAATACTCTATATACAAGGTGCAGACCGCTATAAGGCCAAACAAGCTGTAATACCAGGTGGACACAAAAAAGCTTGACGTTTCGGCCGATTAACAGCCTTTATCCTTTTTATCTTTATCCATTGTAAGTGTCTTGCTGCTCATCTTTTCTGTACTGCTTGATATTGGATGAATATGGGCTTGTTGCTATGTACAATTTATACTGCTGCATCCCTTGCATAAACCTTGACTCAGTGATTTAGCCTGTATACTTATAACCTTTGGAGCAATATTCCCCATCATATGTTGGATACCATATCTTTATTGGCCTTATAGCGGTCTTCACCTTGTATACAGAGTATTGTTATATGTCTTTATATATTGTTGTATTTATCACCACTACTGTTCTTTTGTGTATTTTTCACCAGCATTAAAAATCATCCTTTTTTGAATGCAAGTACGTTTCACGGGTGTTCGATTTTCCATTTACATAAACAGTACCACTCCAGTCTACAGGAAAACATGGGATTGAGCCAGCTTGCTTGAAGGTAAGTGTATTTTTTTTTATTAAACCTGCAATGTCCTGTAAAATTAGTCATTAAGGGATTAATAAGCATCACATCCTCACAAGCCTGGTAAGGGAGAGTCCCATGTTAGGCATAGGGGGAATAAATTAAAAGTATTTGCATTTTCAAGGAATTTCTCCCAGAATCTCTTGCAGTAAGCAGGAAAAATTATCTCTTTACCCCTCCTAAAACAATATCCAAAACACCTGGATCTGCAAAAACCCTAGTTATACCCCACATGCATTTCTATTAGACATACATTCAAGATCTACAAGAAAGTTTTCTGAAGGTTTTTTTTCAATCTACTGTGACTGTCAAAAAAAAGCACAATCACTATGATATGAAGGGTCACTGTCAAGCCATTTGACAGTTGGGTTGAACACTTGAGTGGCAGACGAAAGGCTCCGGACCCCCAAATCTATAGAGAACCTAGAATCATCAAAATGATCAGAATAACCTTTTAAAGTAGACTGAATGTCCACTTTTCTTAAAGGAAAATTAAAAATGGTAATTGATGAGCTCACAAACCGGTGTGTGCCTAACAATGACCGACTTAAAAGGTTGCCGACTCAAACACTGTGCTTCTATGCGACCATCTTGCAGCACCAGCATGGTTTATGTATCCCACAATCTTCCCGGGTGCAGTCTTGAGGTTACACGCCTACACGCTAGTCGCATGAATTCATATATGAATCGATGCGGTTGCGCAACACTGGCATTTGTGGACTGGGTGACGTCAGTGACCTCAAAATCCACAGCTGCTCTATCCACAATGCCCAATTGTGGAGGTCTTGACTATTTCACGCTTTATGGGAAAAAGCCTGGCGAGGTAACAAAACTTACACCATGCCAGCCTCAACCAGCCAAGATGATACAGAGAGGGAGAAGAAAGGGGCTGAATCACTTACCCCTGCAGCCTATGGGTCATACTCCCGAAAATGAGCTTCCTGATATTAATACAGCAAGACCACTGGGAGGGACAAGTGCCCCCTCCAGAACTCTAACCCTTCTTATCTGTTGGCAATGCCTGACCTTCTGGGAAGTTGGTCTTGTTCCACATTCAGGGGGTAAATGATCAGTGCTGCAGCTGGGGGCGTGCATTTAGATAAAATGGTGTCTAGTTTACAGAATTTCCCTCCATTTATAATAGCTCAATCTGCCTCTTGTGTGCCTAGTAGACACAGCAAAAAATAATTTTAGGATGATTTAACCCCCAGGATGCCCCACTGTTTAAAGATCAGTACAGAGCTTTTCCCCTTTGAAATGGCCTTAAAGTGTTGTTTTTTCTTTAGGTTTGCTTTAACAGATGCCTAACAGCCCTTTTTCAGCTCAGGCTTCCCGTGAGAACAACCTCCCAGAATAAAGCTTGTGTAGGGGTTTCAGCTCTCTGCTCGTATATCTGCAATCTATTTCCTTTCCATATCTCCTTTCGCTGTGTACACCATATTATTCCACTCCTTGCACTTACATACAATGGAGGGAAGTGCCCCTCACTGGCACAACACCCATTAACTCAGTAAGAACTGCTCCTGATAAGTAGAGTTTTTGCTGATTAATAGAGTCATGCGGTCGCTGGCAGTCTAGTATTCATTTTTTACAATAGAGGAGAGCTGTACTCCCCCCCCCCCCCCCCCAACCATTCCAAATAACAATTGTTCAACCACCAAATGTCTGACCTCATGTACAGACGAGGGTCCATTCTGCACGGGAGTGGTCTGCTGCGTTCTTGTCTGCTGCAATGTTGTCGATGCAGTATTAATAAAAGATGGTGGAGCTGTGGTGACTGGATTTTGGGGATATGAGAATACATTGTTTGATGGTGGGGGAGGACAGACCTGCAGAAAGAGAGATAAAATAGGTGATTATCTGAGAACAGGGCAGACATATCTGCTCCAAAATAACAGGCTTGCTTTCACAAGTACAAGAATAGAAGCAATGGTGACAGTAACAACGGTGTTCCAAATGCAGACTCCCCTCTCTAAGGTTCCTTCCCCACAGTTTAACACTGCTGTGTGCTGCTTTCAACCAGAATCAACGGGTATATCAGCTTCCCACATTCGCCTTTATTATTAATAGCTTTGTAGGCTCCAGCCACAATGTTTACTTTTTTTTGATTCAGCAGGGGATGCTTAGAATTATTTATAGTATACTATCCATCTAAAAAAAAACTAGAGAACCCACCCCTCAGGGGGATCTCAGTTTGCCAAACCCCCCGTGTTATAGCACTTCTGGGTTCCAGCGCTGCAGTTAATCTGTGACTAAGAGCAGCCGATATTCCCACATTTCTTCCTCATGACTGCTAGCAAACCAATCTGGTTCACTAGCACTCGAGGCAGGCAAACTGGATAAGTCACATGCAATGAGGGGTAAGTGCAGGATGTCCTCTACATTATTGCAATGCTAAAAGGGTAAACATTTTAACCTGTTCTCAGTCTTGCACTCTACTATTAGACTGTGCTCCCGGAATGCCTGTGGTCTTAAAGTATTTTCAGACTTTTCAGCAGGTCTTTACCTAATGCACAGGCTTTACTAACAATCCCTCCACCAGCATGTTTTCTTTGCCCTTCCAAACAGTCTTCCACTGTCTTCTCTGCTAGGACATGTCAAGCAGCCACAGTTGCAGCATCGTACAAAGGCTCTACATGAATTCTGTGTGGAGGCTGAATGAAGGCTCTGGGTACCGGCTCACAAGAAACCTCAGCTGGTATCTAAACAGGGGTGCTAGTAAATTCACTGTGGGGTGAAGGTCTGGCTTGTTTATTGCATTGTCTGTAAGCCCTTTGGGAGATTTCAATCAATCAAGAGGTTCATAATTAAATGTTATTATGAGCATGGGGTGTATATATGTAGATAAAGTTATTCCATGTCTACGATGCATAACATGCAGCATCTTCTTCAGATCAGGATTACAGAGAAGTATAGCTGCAGGCCACATCTGTATTGGAGCTCTTTCAAAGCTAAGTGTTGCCGTGCTGCTTGTCTTAGGTACAGGATGCAATTTATACACTTTCAATAGGTTTACAGTGCTTGTATCTTGTAAAAAAAATCATTATGGGGGGGGGGGGATTTGTTGTTTCCTGCAGTGACCAAACAGGAAGCTCATGTACACAGACATTTTGCATTTGGTTTATTAAGTTCAATGGTAAAACAAAAACATGCTTAAATGCTTTGCATTTAAAACTGAAAAAAAATGTAACCATTTGCACATGTGATAGATCTAGTGAAACATATGAGTTTAGTTTAGTGTTATCTATCCAATGGGCGACATTGTTCTATAGAGATTTTGCATAATGCTATTTAAATTGAAAACATTGGCTCCCTCTACTGGCAATATAAAGTTACACTTCTTTTGTCGTCAGAAGCCATTTTACAGCAAAAAAACAAAATATGTGATGACCTGAAAAAAAAAACCTAGTGCGTAGCTTGCAGAATATAGGAACAGGTGCCTGATATGACCTGAAAATGTGCACACTTATCAATTGTACTAAGCGCAGGCATTTTGGGTTTATACAAAGGAAAACTCCATCAAATGTCCAGCTTTATTGGTGATCCATTAAAAGAATATTGTAAAACACAACCTAATAAGATCAAATTTTCAGCATGATGGTGAGACATATTAGGGTAGTAGCCGGCTGCAATCTGTTGTTGTTTATACATTTTGGGTTTATGCCAGAGGCTGCATTGTAAAGAAATGTGTGCTTTGCTTTTCATGCATTTGTTTGTGTTTAACTCTGGTCCAATAACAGGCAGCATTTTCCCTTGTGTTGTGACTGCACTGGGCAACACAGCACAAGCAGATAGGTGTGATCACAGCCTAACAATATATGTACAATGTATATCTGTAGTTCTTAGTTTATCCAGGGCCTTAAAGCATCTGTAAGCCGAGTGGCATAATCCTGGAGTCTAAAAGACTCCAGGACCAGCTGCTCACTTTCCCCCAGGGCACTTAAAAACTAGATGCCCCACTTTCTGAACCCCCTGGGGTTGCCAGTAAATGCACCTTGTCCCATGGCTTCAGTGGAGGAAAAACGCAATTCTGTGAGTACTCACCTGTAGAATTGTTTTTTCTGGGAATCCATTCCAGACACTCCTTACACTTGGGGATTACCTCCTTGCCGATTGGATGTGACTGCAAGACAAAAAAGGGCGCGGCCCCTCCCGACCCCATAAGTAGCAGCTGCCTCCTAACCTAGATCAGTTACTTAAAAAGCAGTAAAACATAAAATAGGAGTCCATGTTACTTCACACCAAACTCCGCCAGAATACTCTCAAAACAATAAATAATAAAAGAGTAAATAAAGCTCTCTACTCTTCTTTTTTTTCCATGCCAATGAAATAAATGGACTAAACAACATCAAAGAAACATCAAAAGATAGATCATGACCCAAAAACGAGTGAGCAGGAGTGTCTGGAATGGATTCCCTGAAAAAACAATTCTATAGGTGAGTACTCACAGAATTGTGTTTTTTCTTCCAATCCATTCCAGGCACTCCTTACACTTGGGATATCCAAAAGCAGTGCCATCTATGGGCGGGATCCCCAGCGCAGAACAGCAGGTAGTTCATTTCACCAACGCCTGAAGAATCTTTCGACCAACAACAGCGTCAGCTGAGGCTCTAACATCTACTTTGTTAAACTTGGTGAATGTATTAACCGAAGACCAGGTGGCAGCTTTGCAAACCTGTTTCACTGAAGCATGATGCGGAAAGGCCCGGGAAGCACCAATAGCCCTAGTAGAATGGGCCGTGACCCGAAAAGGGGGTTCCTTCCCCTTGGCCGAGTAGGCTTTTTCTACTGCCTGCCTAATCCACTTTTTTTTATAAATTCTTTATTTAGAGAATTTTTGCATTATTTACAGATACAAAGTCATACAAAGAATAAAGTGATATTAGACATACAATTACAAGAGTTGTTATCGTCTAAGCATCAGGACGAAATCAAGCAGAAGTGTATTGCAGCCGTCTGCGTCTCCTTCTGAAAAAAGCAAATCCTAAGGAGTTCACTACTCCTGCCCTTACTGCAGACATTTTAAGGCACATGACATTCAATTCTTTGCCTAGCGAGTAAAAGAGAAAGAAAGAAACAAATAAAAACAACATTAGGGAGTGTGAGGGGGGGGATGGAGAAGGGGGGCTGGCCTCTCCCGAACTACCGAGCAGTCGCACACACTCTGGGGATTCAGTAAATTTAATCCACCCGTACCAGGTTGTCGCAAAGCTCTCAGAATCCTCCCTCTTTGAAAGAATGAGACTCTCAAAGCTCATTATGTCGTTTACCTTTCTGACCCACAGCGCTAATGATGGGGGGTTTGTGCTTTTCCATGAAAGCGGGATACAGGCCTTGGCCGCGTTCAGAAGGTGGCAGAGGACCGACCTGCGATACCTCTTAAGCGGGGTCTCTGTGAAGTGGAGAAGACACAGCACTGGGTCTGCCGGGACCTCTGCACCCGACACTTGTTCTGCCACTCTCCTGACCGTGTCCCAAAACCCCTGAAGCTTCGGGCAGGCCCAGAATATATGCTAAAGGTCACCTCTCTCTCCCGCATCTCCAGCAGTGGGCTGGGACACTAGAAAAAGTAGTCTCTGTAGTATTTTATAGCTACACTCTTGGTACCTAGTGCATATTGAGGTTTTGTGCGGCAACAACTACATCTAAAAATGAAGCGCCCTTTTCTTAGCATTGGCCTGAACTGAGCATAAAGAAGGTAGAATTACCTCTTGATTATGGTGAAAGGGAGAAACGACCTTAGGTAAAAAAAACAGGTTTAAACCGAAAAACTACCTTGTCTCTGTGTAACTCAAAATAAGGAGACTTCATACACAAGGCGGCTAATTCGGAAACTCGCCGCACCGAGGTTATTGCCACCAAAAATATCACCTTAAGCATCAAACTGCGCAATGGAGCGTCAATCATAGGTTCAAAAGGAGCACACTGGAGAGCCGATAATACCAGATTCAAGTCCCACACCGGTAAAATAGACTTGCGCGGTGGTCTGACATGAGTGACTCCCTGAAAAAAAGTTTTAATGAACCTATTGCTAGCGATAGACTTCTGGAAAAAAATAGATAAGGCCGATACATGCCCCTTTAGGGTACTTAATTGTAGGCCCATTTCTAAGCCATTTTGTAGAAATTCTAGAAATCGAATACTTTCTACATGAAAATTTCCTAGCCTCACACCAGGATAGTCCGCCAGACTCTGTAATTAATCATGGAAGACGACTTCTTCCGGGCCTGAACCATGGTATGAATAACCTTAGCCGATAAACCTCTCTCTGCTAAGATCAAGGTCTCAATAGCCAGGCTGTCAAAACCAGCATCTGTGAATTCGGGTGCCAAAGCGCCCCCCTGTGTGAGAAGGTCTGGATCGACTGGCAGGCGCCAATGATCTACCGAAATCCTTGCTATGTCTGAAAACCAACTTCTCCTTGGCCTGCGAGGAACCACCAGAATGGTTGGTACCCCCTCCTGAGCTATCTTTCTTAGTACCCGGCTCAGGAGCAGGGGAAAAACGTACAGGAGCTTGAACCTTGCCCAAGAAGGAGTCCGTTCCTACGGCCAGAGTGTCCCTTACATGAATTTTGGCCGCTTGTGATTGTGTCTGGATGCAAAAGGATCCACCTCTGGACACCCCCAGCGAAGGCACCGGGCTTCAAAGATCTTCTGACTGAGGGACCATACTCCCCGACGCAGTACCTTCCTGCTCAAAGAGTCGGCCTCCTGGTTTTCTACCCCCAGGATGCAGGGAACATTCTCCTCTGCCCAAGTCAAAATCCAACTTTCTACCTCTAGAGCACTCTTGCTCCGAGTACCCCCCTGATGATTGAAATAGGCTACCGCCATCTGATTGTTTGACTGGACCTAGACAGCCTGTCCCCTTAAACTGGGGGTCAGATACTGAAGCACTAGCCGGATTGCTCTTAATTCCAATATATTTATGAGAAGCTGATTCTTCTTCGGACCCCATTATCCCTGGATCTTCTGGGCTTGCCAGATGCCCCCCAGCCTGTAAGACTGGCATCCGTGGCAACGACCTGCCTACCTAGGTGCAGAGGGTCCAACCACCACAGCCGAAATTGCCTGGCCGAGGGAGTCAGAACAAAGACTTGATCCAGAGACTGCGGGGCTCGATCCCAGCTTGCCAACAGATTCAACTCAAGAGGCCTCATGTGAAACTGGCAAAAGGCACAGCCTCGAAGCAGGCCACCATAAGGCCTACTAATTTCATCCCTAGCCGAATGGTCGGCTGTCGGCAGGCCAGTAAGGACTCTATTTGATTCCGAATTAGCAGAGCCTTCTGCTCTGGTAGAAACACCTTGACCTGAACTGTGTCCAGCGTCATTCCTAAGAAATTCCTTACTGGCGCCGGAATGATATGGAACATCGGATAATTGATCACCCAGTCGAACTCTTCCAGAGTTGATAGGACCGTCTGCGTATCCTTCATGATCTGCTGAGGAGACCTGGCTGAAATTAAGAGATCGTCCAAATATGGGATGATGCATGTCCCCTGGCTTCTGAAAATGGCCATGAGACCTGCCAAGGCCTTGGCAAATACTCTTGGAGCTGAGGATTTCCCAAATGGAAGTGCCACAAACTGGAAGTGCTGGCCTTCCAGGGCAAAACTCAAGAATTTCTGATGCCCTGGAAAAATCGGAACATGAAGATACGCGTCCCTTATGTCTATTGTAGTCATAAGATCTCCGGGCTGAATCGATGTTACCGCTGACCTCAGAGCCTGCGGAAATGTTTCACCCGGATATACTTGTTGAGACCCTTTAAGTCTAAAATGGGACGAATCGACCCGTCCTTTTTGGGAATTGTAAACAGGTTGGAATAAAATCCCTGACCTTCCTGAAAGGGTACCTGACAAATTACCCCTTCTTGAAGTAGATGCTGCACAGGGTATCTGCTTTTAGCTGGTTCCAGGATGCCCCTGACCGAAGGAACCTTGCGGGCGGTCTGGCTGCAAACTCGATCTTGTAGCCTAATGACACCACCTCTTGGATCCAAAGACCCGCCACGTGGCGTCTCCAGATAGGAGTACAATGCATGAGCCGTTCCCCCACCTCCTCGGGTGAGGGCGCCCCCTCATGATGGAGTGGGCTTGGCTGGAGGTTTGGGCCTACTTCTCCAGGCCCCTCCTGCCCTATTATGAGCTCTGCCTCTGCCCCAAAAATCTCTATGGGAGCAAGGACGGAAGGCACCTCTGCCACCCCGAAAGGGCCGATATGATGAGGGCCTCTGAAAAGGCAGAGTCGCCCTCTTCCTTTGAGGAAGTTTGCCATCCTTGACCATATGGTCCAGCTTTTCTCCAAAGAGTCTGCTCCCTAAAAAAGGTAAATCTGTAAGAGCTTTCTTAGCGGCGGCATCCGCTGACCATTGTCTTGGCCAAAAGGAATGGCACAAGGCAACAAGAAGAGCAGAAGTTCTAGCAGCTAGCCTGACCACATCATCCATAGCAGTGATAGCGAAAGAATTAAAGTCCAAACAAACCTTAAAATCCTTGGACTCTTGAATAAGCCTGCAAGACTTAGCCCTGGCCATAATTTTCTTCACCTTCTTCCTTGAAGCCAAAGACACAATAGCCGTGGCACAAACAGGGCGAAGAAAGGAACCTATCATAGCAAAAGCATGGCGGGCCAATTGATCCATTCGTCTCTCTGTGGGAACTCTTAAGAATCCCATAGTAGCCGATGGCATGATAGAAGTATTGGACAAGCCTGATACTGGAGAATCCACCTCGGGTGGAAAAGACCAAAGTTTAATCATATCCGCAGGAAAAGGATACCTAGCGTCTAGGATCCTGGGAACAGCCAGCAGCTTGTTAGGAGTTTCCCACTCCTTTAACACCATCCTGGCTGTTCCTGGAACACCTGCCTTTTTACTGGCTTAAATAGGTCGTCCTTCCCTCTTTTTGCCACCTCAGGATGGGTAATATTCAAGGTTTCAAAAACTGATGAAAGTAAACACTCTCTCGTCTGAGAGAAGGGGATCCTCATCAGAAGAGAATAAAATAGAATTACTATCTTCTTCACCAGAGCGTAACTCGCCCTCTGAGAGCTGCTCATCTAAATACTCTTCCTCCTCCTCAGACCCAAAGGAGGCAAATACATTTTCTGTTTCCTCAGAAACAGGCTCCAAATGCCTCCTCTTATAGGTGGCTTTCTTAGGAATGACCAAGGATAACTGTTTCTCTAAGTTATCCAACCTGTGCGCCACATGCGCCTGTGCCTCACTGCCTTCCCCCTCTCCGGGGGATATAAGGGATGGGTGAGCAGTCGCTCTCCCACCAGCAACAGCTGGGCTAGAGACCCGAGCACCGCTCTATTATGGTCTAAACCAATTCTCATGCAAGCGGAACAAACTGTGCTGAAACTACCCAGGGGATCCAACTTACATAAGGGACAGAGCCCGCCCTGCTCAAGTGGGATGCCCGAATCACTATCCCCTGATGCCTCCCTCATGGTTTTTTTTTTTTTTTTTTCCTTTTAAATTTGGCAAACAGACCTAAGGTCCTAAGCCTGAACCAATCCCAAAGAGACTGGGAGGAACCACAACCCTTCTTTATCCTTCTTCCAATTCTCAAAAATAAAACAGGAAAAAAATCCATTAGACAAAAAACCTTTCCCAACTCATAAAAATCAATATATAAAAAATTATATTGCTATATATATATATATATATATATATATATATATATATATATCTTTCCCTTTTTTTAAAAAAACTCTTGGGAATATAATTAATAAATACAATTCATAAATACACATTATACTAATATTGATAACAAGATAATAATAATGATAATTATGATGATAATAATAATAATAGTGCCGACGTCCACTCACCACCACAGCTCTTAACTTTACAGCCTATACAAGAAAAAAGTATGACTAACACCTAATATATAAATAATATATATATATATTCTGAAGCAAAAGGCCAAGAAGCTGCATAAATATATAAAAACAGTGGGACCAGCCCGCAATCCATAAGCCCCTAAGCTTAGCCCTCTTGGGTCTCTTAGAAGGCCAGTGACCTAACCACAATGGCTGCCGCCGCCGCACTCTGCAGAGGCTGCACACAAAGAACCCCTAGGCTCCAAGAAGAAGTATGGGATTAAGGGAACCAGCGGCCCGGCCTGAGATGGCCGCCGCTGCCGCATGTCTCCGCGGCTGCTATCCCCACACCCAGAGCCCTTAAGCTCAACATGATCAAAATCCATCAAACGGCCTGGCCAGCAGTGGCAGCTGCCGTCGCAGCCGCAACGCAAACACAATAGCAGCCTCATGTCAGCCAGGCTGCTGTACACTAACCTTGAACGGTGCAGGGGAGCCTGAACACAACCTCCCTCCAGCCCAGAGAGAGAGACACTGAAGTAACACGGCCTTGTGGTTCTGTGTTAAGCTCTGCCCCCTGCATGACGTCAGCCCCTTAATCCTTCTAGTGCCAGCTACGTGAGTCTCACGTAGCTGCCTCTCCAACCGTTAAGTGCCAGCTACGTGAGAGTCACGTAGCTGCATTTAGAGCCCCATAAAAAAAAAATTAAAAAGGATACAGACTTACCTGACCCTTCGTTTGAAAGTGCCAGCGATTCCCTTCAATAATCAGCTATTTGATTTTCGCCCCAGGGCCTCCGATCTTCTGGAGGGGGCCCGGAATAGCCCCCCCACCCCGCGCCATCTGAAAGAAAAAAAAATAAATAAAAATGACACAAACTCACCTGACAGCCCGAACGCTCTCCCCGGGTCTTCTCTTCACCAGGGGGGGCTCCGATCCCCCCCCCCCTGGACTTACCACTCTTCGGGTGAGGACCCAGCAACGGGCCCTCACTATCCTCTTCGGCCGGCGCTGGCCCCACCCCTAGCCCTGCCCACTTGTGGCGGGAGCGGGATGACATCATCCCGCTCCTCGTATACCGGCACCCGGACTCCGTCTGTCACTTGGCGGTAGCGATCGGAGCAGGGAGGGTGGGAGGCAGGGAGGCTCTGATCTCCCTGCCTCCCATACTCCCTGCTCTGCTCCGATCACTGCCGACAAGCATCATCTGCAGCGGCGCAGGACACTGGATGGGAGGTAAGTATAAGTAAAAAAAAAAAAGAATAATAAAATATTTTGTGTCTGTGTCTTTTTTACTTTTAACTATTTGTGAACTGGTAAGGGGTCCATGAGACCCCTTATACTAGTTCACAAGGCTCTGGGGCTGGCAATCACCTGCAGCTAGCGGGTCAATTGCCATAACCCCCAGCCCCCCCCCAATGGCCAGGGGGGGGGGGCAGAAGGGCCTGGGCCACTTCTGTGGCTATGTGGGCTAGTAGCCTGCAGGGCCAGGGGCCACCAATGCTGGCCCTGGGAGGGGGGACCCTATGTCATTTTTTTTTTTAAGTTAACCCCTTACAACTATGCAATCATATTGCATAGGTGTATCCTATCTGAAATCTCCTAAACTGCTGTTTCAGTTTGGGGGAGTGTCCTGGGCAGGAAAGGGTGTCTACCAATACATATGTGGTACCATTGTAACCGGGAGAAATAGGGCTTTCACACGCAATAATATTTTATTAACAAACTTACATTTTTTAGCACAAAAAAACACTACAAATTGAAAAAAATAGAATTTTTTTTATTTTTTGGCACATATTTCACCCAAAAGTACTGAGAATACACTAAAAAAAGGCCAAACAAGACATTTCATGTTGAAGCCCAGACTCTGCTGAAAAAAAAACAATATATAATTTTCCTGGAAAATCCCTGGAAATCCCTTCAAAAATCAAGGTTGAACATGTGTAGCGCAAAAACGTGAAAAGTAGTCTGGCAACAGAGTGTGACAAAAAATCTAGGTAGGCTGGCACTTAAAGGGTTAAAGGCATACCAACATTTTTTTTTTTTTAAAAAACAAAAACCTACCTAACTTGAAAGAAGGACGGGTTGAAACTAAGAAAATAAAAAATGTTCCTCGGCTGTCTTACTTTTCAAAAAGCCTGCAGCCCAGAGCATATACACTCTGTAAGCGCCCCAAGACCCCGGCGCTTCCACCTTACCTTCACGAACCCCAGAACAGCCAGAAGCTGTGGGAGGCACAATTGGGTCTGGGGGATCCGTGGGAATAAGGCTATGCAGGAAGCCGACAGGGTGCAATCCCCGCTTGCTGCCAATCCTTGAGAGCGAATTCCTGAACAACCATCACAGTCACTTGAAACTGCAAGAAAGAAAACTGATCTAGGTTAGGAGGCAGCTGCTACTTATGGGGCGGGAGGGGCCGTGCCCTTTTTTGTCTTGCAGTCACATCCAATCGGCAAGGAGGTAATCCCCAAGTGTAAGGAGTGTCTGGAATGGATTGGAAGAAAAAAAATGTTTTATTTTTAAAACCGGGCTACCACGAGTCAGCCAAGATTGAAGCTACCTTAAACATGGTTGGATTTTGGCATTTGGCAGTTTTGGGCAGCAGTGACCAGTGCATCTGTTGGAAATAAAACACACCTAATGTTCCTCACCAGCAGTACAAACCTCCAGGCTCAGCTGTTAAATACATACACAAAGCAGAGACGCTGGGAGTCAGTGGTGCATGCACCATTGGCTGTGATGTCAGCAAGGGGTGGCATACCAGCCAAGGTTCTGCATTTTGCATATAGTGCCTAAAGTAAAACCACCAGCAGAGGGCGTAAATATATCGGCTCTCTAGATCTCCTCAATGAGTGGGTATAAGAGGGCCAGACCTGGAGGAATATGCTATGGAGAAGGAAAGGCAAGTATGTGTTTTATTTGCATCTCAGAGGAGAAGGGCTCGGTGTAGGGCTTGGCAACATAGATTGGGTGAGCATTGGCGCTCTGTAGGGGTCCACATTTCCCTACTATTCTAACCTTTCTTGGTTGCTGGTTCTGCTTCGGAATATGTGGTGTGAACTTGTCCTGAGCTGCAGGCGGCTTCTGAGATGACGGGGCTTGAGCCAGTGCTGCAGCAGTTGTAGTAAGAACAGAAGGCTGAGCTGTGCTTGCTGGTTGTGGCTGAGCCTAGAGCACAAAAGCAAACATTGGTTACCTCACTGACACTGAACTCTACAACCTTCAGCAATGCTTAAGTGTCAAAGAACACAAGCTGACCTTTAAAAAAGATTTGATGTCACTAACATAGAGAGTGTTTAAAAAAAGACAAAAAACAAACTGTCAGGGGAACATTGGAGGCTGCTATTGCCGAACAGCTTGATGTCTTAACTAATGAGCAGCGTGCTTTTTCCAGATACAGGGTATTGAAGTTGGAATAGCAGCTTGACTGATATGCCATGGCCCAAAATGGCAGCCAAAATAGGGAGTGGGGAACATTGGCAAGGGGTGAAGCTTGTGTTGTAAATACCAGAGGTCCACTTGAAATAAAGAAATGCATTATTTTTATATTCACACTTGAAATGCATTTTGCCTGGCTGACAAGCTTTACTGCCTGGTCAAATACTTAAGAGCCCCAAAGCTGCAACAGGGACATGATCAAGACTCACTACCAATCGCTTGGGGGCGATTTATGAACATTTTATATCTATGTGATGCTTACTGACCAGGAATAACAGAATTACCCATCATTCTTAGCCACTGAGCATGGCCATGCAAATCATCTGTTTATGCCCCATGGACCATTCTGAGATTATTATACTCCGGTATGCAACCACCAGTGCTAGGTATTGCATTCCTAGCTCTGTGGAAGAGGCCCTGGGGTGGTCAGAGCAAGGGCAGCAAGTCTTTTTTACCTCATGTTAAGAATTTGCCACAAATGTGTGTCATTTTTTTTTACTTATAGCTGAACTTGGGTCAAAATGTTTTAATTGAGAGGTGGTGGCGTGGCAAGCCTCGGCAGGCTGCCCTCCGGTGCAGTGAATAAAGAGGACTTGTCTAAGTCACCGTGACTACTCCCCTGCAGCTCACAGGTGAATGGAAGGCGGCACTAGACGGTGGAGACTTGGTAGGCTTTAACACACCACAGTAGGATGGATCAGCTGCAAGGGACACATTGTGTCCCTTTTAGGAAAAAACCCATTCTAAAGATTTTATTCAAATGAATGCTAGCTTTTTAAAATGTGGGTTGTGGCTTGCTGCACACTGTAGTTTTTTTCAATTGACGTAAGATATATCCTGCTGTGTTCTTGGTATACATAGCAAAACTGCACCTACTGCTTCTCTGGTGTTCTTAAAATAGTCACGTCAGAAAGCTTTGCTATATGATTCACTGAGGTTATTTTGAGAACAGCAAAGTCAGTTTTCTGAGCTTCACAAGAAAAGAAAAGTGAATTTATATTTAAAGCGCTATATTTCAAAAAATGTGTCCGCTGCTCCAGGGAATCACAGTAGAAGCCTTAGATGCCACATCTTGCACATTTTGACTGTTATATAGTGTGCCTGATTTATCAAGCACTATCTGCCAGAATACAACACACACAGACATTTCCCAAAACATTATTGCTGCAGCAACATGCAGACAAATATAAAAATTATATTTTGCAAAAAATGCAGCAAATTCTGGTAGGTAGTCAGGCCCTTTAAATTCATTCAGGTAAGCCCTACAAATTACATTTCAGTTCACTTCTTTAATTCGTCACATTGCTACCAGAAGGTTGGACATCAACCGCTGTTTCGCACAGCAGGGCCAATATAACCCCACCATATGGGTATAACACAGTTGAGGCAAGTAGAAGTACCAAAAACCTTAGGAAACCCAAAATCTATTCAAACCATATTTACTGCCATTTGGGCTAACCCAAATAGCCACACATAAAAACATTGCCAGAACTGATGTCCACAGATGTCCATCAGAACATCAGTAGAACCTGAACGCTTTGCTCCTCCCCATGACAGAATTGGAGGTTTACAGCCCCTCTGCCACCGATTCTGCCCTGTTGCTGCTGCTGATGCTAACACATTGCGTGACTCTACCTGCATCGGGACACCCAGCAGAAATATGGTCCAACTATTTAAAGACAGTCTAATCATTGTGAGCTCTAGCTCCTGGAACCATTTTCCTTGGACAGTATGTTGGTCCACAATTCCTCTGCAGTTAAGGATATAAAGAAAAGAGATAGAACGAGTTACCCCAAACAGCACTTCCAGTCCTCCTCGTACACCTGTACCACATCATTACCTTACAGTGAAGCAAGTCTCAGAGCTGATGAAATTGCAGAAGGAAAAAAAAAACAATGGGAGCAACTGCAGACTCAAGCCTTTAGACAAGAATCCAGTCTACAATTTAATAGGTAGAAGACACAAGCTGGCTAATGTATGGCCTCAATGGTAAACATGTCTCCTGAGGGGCCAACCTCCTGATAGGTGGTTCATACAGTTCTAAAGTATGGGACAGGGAACATGCTTTCCCAGCCAGTATGTGATGCAGGGCATCCCTCAATCAGATGCTGCCCCATTGCAGGTCTCTGGGGACCAACATGTATATTGTAATGGGCCTGTAGTAGTATCCTACGGGAAAATCAAGCACTATATTTATTGACATGCAACAATACTGTTAAAAGAGATACCATTTCTTAATGCATGGAACATTTTGCATTAAGAAAACATGGCCAAATCCAGCCAGTCAGAGGTTTGTGGCAATGTTTGGCTGCACAGCAGCCAACGTGCTATTCTCCACACAGTGCAATGTTATGAAAAGCTAAACATAATCTGGTTTAACCATCTTTTCAATCATGAGGATCATAATATTCTTTCTGAGCTTTGCATAAATTGGGAACTGATCTTGCCCAGTAACACATTACTATTGACACACCTGGACTACAGACAGCTGCATTGCATTGGTGGTCTTGATGGAGACAGGAAGCAGAATCTGTGCTGTAGGAGTAGTTAATAATGCCTGAGGCTGAGCCACTACTGCTGCCTGTGGTGTCCTTTGAGACGTGACATAGAATTGCTGAATAATGTTCTGGTGATCTGCACTGGTTAAGGGAACTTCATGTTTGATGACAACAGCATTGTTGGTAATTATATTCTGACCGCCAGCGGCTACTGTGGGCTGCCCGATCAAATGTCCACTGAGGATGGTCTGCGTAGAATTCTGGCAGTCAGACATTGAGTTCTCCTCCTTAATGTTATCAGTGAAATGCTTCTGATCAACATTCACCAAAACATTGGAACAGGGTTGCTGCTGGCCACGTTTCTCCACTTCAAGCTGCATCTTCAGGACCTCCACAAGCTTTTGCTCCTGCTCCAATTTCCTCTTCAGCTCCTCAATCTGTTTTTCTTTTTCTTGAAGCCTGCGGTCTTTCTCTGCAGCATCTAAGTCCATGTTTGTAGTGCTCACACTGGCTGCCCCCATACTGTCCTCATTAAGATTAGCTTTAATAGGGGACGTGTTCATAAAATGAGAAGGTGATAGCATGGTCATAAACTCTGCAAAAGTGTCCGTCATGTTAGTGTCTTCAGTGCTGAAGTTGGATTGCTCCGAGGGAGCAGGGGACATGGGCAATGGGGAGTTGACAGCGTCCATAGGTGCTTGGCTGCTGGCATTTGAAGGGGGGGCTGTGTCTGTGTTTGTAATATGCACAGAGTTATTGACAGTTGTTATAGCATCTTCTGTCAGACCACTGCTGGAGGAAGCAGAGGAAGTGATGGCTACTGAATTGTTTGCATTTAAAACATTATTATTTAGTTCTTGGTACGGCTTTAGGCGTTCAATAAGATCAGTTTTGGTGCCAGATACTGGCCGGCCTCTGAGTTTCAATTCCATTTTCAGTTCAGCAACCTGGAAAATACAAAAGTAAAGAAAGAAATATGAGCTTGTTTTCATGAATACAGAACGTTCTCAGTCAGTATTTGACATACCTTTATATTCCGTTACTGGTAAATTGGTGCCAACATATTTTGTAATATGTAAACATGTGACCAAGGTGAACTATGGAAAACCTCAAATAAATTCAGAACTAGGTTGCCCAGAAGACTTTCATTTTAAAATTACCTGGATATACCCATTACAAAGCTCATCTTAAAGTTCCTGCTTAATATTCAACGTAATCATGTCATCAGAGGAATATGAGGACAGCCATTGTGCTTCTGAATAATGTTAGTTGCCCATCTGACATGTTGCTCCATTCACATCAGTACTAAGCTGCTAACCAGGGCTAGGTGTGCGAATAACTTGAAGTGCCTTTATAGTTTCAGGCCTTTGGCTATGTATCAAAGTAACGCTTACATTTTGCAGAAATGTAAAGGGTCTGTCTAGGCAAATAAAAAAAAAAAAACTAGTGCCTACCCTCACCCAAGCTGTTCTTTCCTGCTCTGGTCAAATGAAACGTAATGGATACCTAGATTGAATCTCATGGCGTGCATGCTCGTCCAACACTCACCAGTGACGTAGGGGATAAGCAGCTGCCCTCTGCTTTAGTCACAGCGTCTGGAGCATGCCCACTCCATTTATTGCCACTAGGACTGACAGTGGGGACAGCCGTTCATCCCCGAGGTAACTAGTGACAGGCCTGCACAAGTGGAGTAACGTGGAACAGCTGCAGGGAACAAAAGGTGAATTTATATATACAATGCACTATGGTATTAGGTTTCCTTCATAGACTTTCACTACCCAAAATATATTTACCAAACCTAGGAATCTGGAGCCTTAACAGAACATTTGGGCTTAGGTCACGCCATTTCTTATTAGAATAGTCTGTTACAATGGCAAGACAATAACATTATGTGACAGTCCTGCTTTTGAAATAAATAAAGGGGCATCATGATATATCATTATAAGGAGTAGTTTTTTTTTTTTTAGTAGTAAGCTATGCATGTTTGAATAATGAGGAATCGTTGACTGCAAAACATATTCCTAAAAATCATTTTAAACATTCGGTCCTGTTTTGGAGCGTATAGTAACAGACAGATGCTGGTAGGATATTGCTACCTTCATATCATCCAGGTTGGGAGGCAGCGGTCCTGCTTTTTTAAACTGGATAATGTTCTGCCTGTTCACCAGATTCTGAGCCAAGGCAGTGTTGTTCACATTGCTTGTCCCAGAGTTTCCATTGTTTGCTTTGTCATTCAGTGACCTGCAGAAATGAGAACACATTGAAGTTGAGTGGTACTATTTTGTGTGATTATCACGGTAATGGTAGGGACTGGAACACGTAAATGAAAGTTATAATTTAACTACTAACACAAAAAAAACTTGAACCATGGTAGACCTGTAAAAATGCTGATGGAGGATGAGCCATATAAAAATCTGCATACTGTATGCTGCAAAGAACTCTCACATCCCATAATACACTATAACCTGACATTGTAGTTGTCCCTCCTTTTAAAAGAGGAACAACACACCTCATTTTCACTTTTTGGGGTAGTGTTCCTCTCAATGGAGGCATCCCAGATTGGGATGCCCCCCTGTGTGTGCCCCTAGGTCATTCATCTTCCTGTCACTTCCACAACGCAGACTCAGGCTAAAACAAGCGCGCTGATTGGCTGAGAGGTCCATTCAACCAATCAGCGCACTCATTATCACTCTGCGCCACTGACAGCTAAGCAGTCCAGGGGCGCCAAAGGGATCCGAGTGCTCTGCCGGCAGCATCCTCCGCTCACCTCGTAGACATCACGTGGCTGTGCCGCCCATTCAGAAATGAGCCCCAAGGAGGACTCCAGGGCCTTTGATGTTCCTCTTTAAACAAATATTTTCACCCCATTACCTGTTTCCACAGTATGAGAAACATTACCTAGATCGTCCCCATCCTGCAGCAATCTAAAAATCTGTTCAAACCTATGCCCATGATTGGAGCATGTGGCTACATTACCCTGCTAGAAGGCTTTCCTTTTTCTAGAGGAAGGCAAGTAAGGCCATTGCTCTGGGCACTAAGGCCATTGGGGGTGTCCCTGCCATCCTGTTAGACAGGTCCCGCATCCCCCCATATGGGGTTCAGTCATGGGGAGGGGGCACTGCTTGCTGCTAAGGAAGAGGAACAGCATGTCACATACTGGCATGAAACAGTAGCAGCACCATAGTATGGGTGAGGAGGGGGCAAAAGGTTTTCCTTCTGCACTGAGAACACTCTTTCCTTTGACCAGTTTGGTTTAAAATTTCCAGCAGCCTAATTTCTTAACCGGCAGCCTCCCCCTCTTGATGCTCTCAAAATCCACATCTTGCTAATCCCAAAAATCCCCCTATAATAAACACTGTTCACCAAGGTATTAGCCTAGTCTCACCGTTATATTTGACATACAGGGACCAATTAATTATGATAATGTGCTCATATACCCACTGTATTCTTACGCATACAATGGAATTCGTGCTTCACTTTTTACCCATCCATGCATATGTGCAACACACAACATACACACACCAGTGAACACACTAAGGAGCAGTAAGTGCAAACATGTGCCCGGAGCAGTGGGCTGCCCTAGTCACGGCGCCCAGGGAACAGTTGGAGGTTAGGTGCCTTGCTCAAGAGCACTTCAGTCATGCCCTGAACTGAACTGCTAATATCACCTAGGAGATCAATATTATTTGTCGAGGCCACTTAGACTCTTAATCTTATTCTATATACAGATACCGAAAGGTGGTTAAGCACGTAAGTTGCCACTTCCTGACAGAGGATTACATGGCAACATTCTCCAAATTATTTTAAAGTTTGACTGGTCAATCTTTTAAGAAGCTGATAATAAAATATGTACCTCTTGCTGTGCTTACTGTACATTTTACAGGTCCTCCCTGCCCAATGTCCTGAAGGGGGGGTACACGCATCAGCTAAGGAAAGCGGGCATGTGGCTGCAGTGTCGCAGGGTTTTACAGAGCATCCTCATTCAAAACAATTATACTTACTTTTTCAGGAAAACTTTTGTTCTATGCCTTTTGAAACCTCTCTACATCCCTCCTCACCCATGTACCCAACCTTGGGCAGCCCTAGCTTCACTCATGGGATAGTTAAAGAAGCACTTTCGCGAAAAAATGGCGAAGGAATAAAAAATACCATTTTGTGAGTACTCACATGTAAAATGGTTATTACGAGTATGTCACACACCCCACTTCCAAATATTCATGAAACTTGGGAACCCGGCCTGTAGAGGGCGATCTTGCAGAGATGACATGGAAAAAGGAGCCCCTCCTGGTCCATAAGTACTGGGTTCCTCCCACAATTCCTCAGTCTTTTTAAAAAGCAGTGAAGAACCAGGAAGAGCAAATTATATTCAATAATTGAAAAATAGTTTGAAAATAATAATCACCATATAAAAGATCCCTTAGAACAAAAAAGGGCGGGGGAAGTGGGGTGTGCGACATACTCGTAATAACCATTTTACAGGTGAGTACTCACAAAATGGTATTATTCCTAGTATGTCACACACCCCACTTCCAAATATTCATGACACTTGGGACATCCAATAGCAGTGTCTATAATGGGTGGGGATCCCCAAGGAATAATGCATAACTTAAATTACTGCAGCTTGCAGAATTTTGCGGCCAAAAGCAGCATCCGCTGAGGCCCGCACATCAACCTTGTAAAACTTAGAAAAGTATGCACAGAAGACCAAGTCCCAGCCTTGCAAACTTGTTCAACAGAAGCCTGGTGCTGAAAAGCCCAGGAAGATCCAATAGCACGAGTAGAATGAGCGGTGACACGAAAAGGGGGAACCTTCCCCTTAGCCATATAGGCCCCAAATGATGGCCTGACGATCCACTTACTAAGGGAAGATTTGGCAGGAGCAAAACCCTTCTTGGGCCCAGAAGGCACAACAAAAAAGGCATCCGTCTTGCACAACGAACTACATCCAAAGAATGTAAGACCCTTTCCTTGTCATTACTAGGTTTAGGACACAAGGAAGGAAGAACTATATCCTGATTTAGGTGGAAAGCAGACACCACCTTAGGAAGGAAATCCGGTTTAAAACGGAAAACAACCTTATCTTGATGCCTCTCAAAATAAGGGGCTAGAATAGACAAAGCCGCCAGTTCAGAAACTCGGCGGACAGAAGTAATAGCAACCACAAAAAGGCAACCTTCTGAGTAAGAATAGGAAGAGGAATATCCTGCAAAGGCTCAAAGGGAGCAGCCTGCATAGCTGAAAGCACCAGGTTAAGGTCCCAAACAGGAAGTATAGGCTTTCTGGGAGGCCATACATGCGCGACTCCTTGGAAAAAGGTCTTAACCAAAGGATGAAGAGCAAACGACCTTTGAAAGAAAATAGCCAAGGCAGAGACTTGCCCTTTCAAAAGTACTAATTTGGAATCCCATATCCAGACCTTGTTGCAGATTTCCAGAATTCTAGGAATAGAAAATACTCTACAGGGCAAAGCCCTGGATTCACACCAATCAATATAGGACCTCCAAGACTTCTTCCTAGCTCGAATAAGAGTCTGAATAACCACATCAGAAAGACCTTCTTCTTTCAAGATGGAGACTTCAGCAGCCATGCCGTCAAAGCCAGCGTTTGCAAATTGGGGTAACAAAGTTGACCCTGAGTGATGAGATCTGGAAGAAGAGGCAGATGGAAACGATCCACTGCCAGCCTTACCACGTCTGCGTACCACAGACGTCTTGGCCACCTTGGCGCCACCAGAATTGCTGGCGCCTCCTCCAGTGCCAACTTGCGCACCACCTTGCTGATCATGGAGAATGGGGGAAACAGATATAGGAACCCCAGATCCTTCCAGGCCAGAGACATGGCATCCGCTGCCACTGCCAGAGGATTCTGGGATAGAGACACAAAAGCTGGCAGCTTGTGATTGTGACGAGAAGCAAACAGGTCCAACCGTGGAGTCCCCCACTTGTGACAGAGGAACTGAAAGACCCTTGGATTGAGAGACCATTCTCCCTGGCGAGAACATCCCCTGCTCACGGAGTCTGCCTCCACATTCTCTAGCCCCGGAATGTAAACTGCTGATATGCAGGGAACATTGATCTCTGCCCACTGAAGGATCAAAGACACTTTCCGGAGGGCACCCCAACTGCGAGTCCCTCCCTGGTGATTGATATATGCAACAGCTGTTCGGTTGTCTGACCGAATCTAAACTGGCAGACCCTGTAAGAAATGGGTCAGTCGAAGTAGAACAAGACGTATGGCCCGAAGCTCTAATACATAGATTGGAGAATGAGCCTCCTGAGGCCCCCACAATCCTTGGAACTGATGCTTCTTCCAGAAGCCCCCCAGCCTACCAGGCTGGCATCCGTGGTAACCAGTTCCCAACGCGGAGTCAGAAATGACTTGCCCTTCTGGAGGTTGTGCGATATTAACCACCACTGAAGGGACTGCAAAACGTGGGGAGACAATAGACAAGTCTGATTCAATGATAGTGGGCACCTGTCCCACTTTGCCCAGTTTCACACAAGGATGCTTCAGCTCTTCCTCTTGGCAAACGGGACTGCCTCGAATGCAGCTACCATCAATCCCACTAGTCTCATCCCTAGACGGATAGACTGACGAGGGATGGACAAGAATAGACGAATCAAGTCCTGAATCATAACCATTTTGGACTGAGGAAGAAAAACCTTGGCCTGAAATGTATCCAGAATCAGGCCCAGGAAGGGAATTTCCCTGGACGGACAGAGAGAGGATTTGGGGTAACTTATTACCCATCCAAACCTCTCTAGCGTAGAGACCACTGTCCTGGTGTCCAACTCTGATTGTTCGAGGGAAGAGGCCACGATGAGAAGATCGTCCAGAAAAGGCACAATGCGGATGCCCTGGACCCTGAATATAGCCATCACTCCTGCCAGCATCTTGGCCAAATGGCAGGGCCACAAATTGATAATGCTGGTCTTCTATCGAGAACCCGGAAAAATAGGAATGTGCAAATAAGCATCCTTGATGTCTATGGATGTCATGAAGTCCCCCTGACGGAGAACATCGATTGTTGATCGCAGAGACTCCATGCGGAATTTTCTGAAACGGATAAATTGATTGAGTCTCCTTAGGTCTAGGATAGGCCGAACAGAGCCGTCCTTTTTGGGTACCGTGAATAGGTTGGAGTAAAACCCCAAACCCCTTTCCGCTGGAGGCACTAGGCAAATGACAGCCATGTTTAACAGATTCGCTACTGCTGCCCGCAGTCCCTGCGCAATTGCCGTATCTGATGGTATCCGGGACATGAAGAAACTGGGAGGCCGGGACTCGAATTCCAGTTTGTAACCGGAAGAGACTACTTCCAGAACCCAATTGTCTGATACCTCCTGAACCCAGACCTGGAAGAAGAACCGCAGCCATCCCCCCACCCATAAGGGTGAGGGCGTCCCCTCATTGTTGAGCAGGCTTAGTGGCAGATTTGGTTTTGGACCCCCAATTCTGACTTGGACGGCCACGTCCCTTTCCTCTATTCCATGCATTCCCTCTAGGGGCTGAAAAGGCCGATCCTCTACCGGATCTAGACCCCCGAAAGGAAGGGTTAAAAGAGGCCATTCCACGAAAGGAACAACGTTGTTTTTTACGCTGAGGTAATTTACCTCCTTTAGTGCAATCCCACAAAAGGGAGCACTGTAAGTGATTTCTTGGCTACAATATCAGCTGCCCACTGCCGCAACCATACTGACCGCCGGATGGCGACTAAAAAAGGCAGAGGTTCTGCTGCACATGAGCAGAGTATCCTCTAAGGCAGAAAGTACAAAAGATGCAAACATCTCACATCGCTTAAGAGCAGCGTACTCATCAGAGGCCGGATCAAGTCCTGAGTAATTCATTAGGTCTCTCACAACAGACCTAATAGCCACTGTCATGAGTGCTGAAGCACCAACAGGCAGCAAGGCCGAGCCCACACTGGAAAAAGCGTGGCACGCCATTTGATCAATACGCTTATCCTCTCCATCTTTAAGTGTAGTGGAGTCAAGAGAATGCAACACAGAAGAATTGGAAAAAATTAAGCACAGGGGCATCCACCATGAGCAGAGTATCTTTTAAAAATCCAGTCTCTCAATTAATTAAATATTAATGCATAGATGGCCATTGTATGCTTGCACACACATAGGAGTTTGTCCTCCACATTTAACCCATCCGTGCAGTGAGTGTACACATGCCCAGAGCGGTGGGCACAGGTGGTGATGACCAACGCTTAACAGTATCAGCTGGGAAGGGATATTTCTTGTCCCAGCCCAAGGGAATGCCGGGAAGCCGCGCAGGCTTCTCCCATTCTTTAAGAATAATTTCATCAAAATGCTTTTGATTGGGAAATTCTAAACAAGGTTTAGAGACTCCAAAGAATTCCCCTTTTTGAGGAGGGACTACTTCAGGAGGAGTGATAACCAAAACATCAAATAACTGAGCAAGAGCCTCACATGCTGCTCATCAGAAACATCTGATTCATCATATAATTCTCCTTCTTCTAACTGAGAAGGATCAGACCAATAAAGCATTTCACAATTATCCGACTCACTTACCGGAACGGCCTGAGTCAAATGTTTCCTTTTAGCTGAGGCCTTCTTGGCCACAGAGCTAGACATTAATTTTTCAAGATGAGCCAATCTGGCACATAAATCAGAATGCGACTCACCACCCATGACAATATCACTGGGGGTACGGACAAGACATGGCGGAGTAGGAGATAAGGCAGAAGCCTGGGCCCCAGTTTGCTGCATAATAGTTAATTCAGCACAAGGGACGCAAAGAATTGCATTATCCCCAACAAGGGATGCCCCACATCCAAAACATTGCCGAGTCTGTGCAGAGGGAACTGCATGCCCGTTATTTTAAGATGCCTCCATATGGTGTTTAGTATTATACTATAATTGATTATAGTCGCCAAGTATATATGGGATTTACGCAATTGCTACCCGGGATGCCCCTTTAAATAGTCCCAAGTGGGAGGATATTAACACAAATGGACCCCCAAAGAAGGCTTTAAGGGCTAAAGACCAGAAGAAACCCCTTTTAAAATAAAGAGTTTCCACCTACAAAGAAAAACAAACAGTCACCAATGCACACAATAAAATAAATGACAAGCATGAAAAAAAAAATGGCAGAAAACTCCCTTCAGCAAAGCTGAGGGTACTCACAGCACCAGGAATAAGCTCACACCATGAGGGAAGACCACAGGGAAACAGCAAGAGCCAGGCAGACAAACAGAGCACAGATGCTCTGAGAATGAAATGATGCAGTGTGCCTAAGCCCCGCCCACCTACAGAATCACATGACCAAGAATGGAGGGAAATTCAAATCTGAACACAGCCAGAACAAAGAGCTTTAAAAGGTAAGCAAAAAGAATGCTGCCTAGACAGAGATAGGAAAATCTAGATAAAACATTTTCTATTAAATAGTAAAGTAAACATACATAATAATATATATGTAATAAAGATTTATTTTATATCTCTTTTTTCTTTTTTTTTTTTATTATTTGTGTGCATGGTGACAAATAAGCCCAGATAACGCCCCCCCCCCTCCTTTTTACCCCAGCAGGGTAAAGGAGAACTAAAGGGGAGAGGATAGAAATGCACCCATAAGGCACAAGGGGATTATAAAGGGACAGGGGCATCCCATGCCGAGAACACCAACCCAGAAGCCGCCTACCCACATTTGGGTCTCATGGAGGAGTAATACTCCTGTATACACCAGAAGGTGTATGTATCTACCTTTGCCTGAACCACACAGCCAGGACTGGGAGGCATACAATATAACCAAACAGGTTTAAAGAGTTTCAGACAGAAATAGAGAAAAAAAGGGTCGGGAGCAAACCCGGCTACCTGCAGCTTGAAGGAGAGTCATCTTCTGAATGCTTCGCCGACTGCAGAGACGAAAAGACTGAGGAATTGTGGGAGGAACCCAGTACTTATGGACCAGGAGGGGCTCCTTTTTCCATGTCATCTCTGCAAGATCGCCCTCTACAGGCCGGGTTCCCAAGTGTCATGAATATTTGGAAGTGGGGTGTGTGACATACTAGGAATATACATATAAATATGCTGGATGGAGGGAGGAGGGGTCACTTATACACCAGGCATCAAGAAATATCCAAGAAGGCTTGTTTTTTTTATTTTAATGGAAGGAAGAGGACATCTCGGGTGACAGAGACTCTGTCACCCCCCATAGACTAAACCTTTAACCCCCGGATTTTATTCCTACCAGGGGAAAAAAACCACAAGCTTGGCAGGATTTTTATTCAGTTCGTGTATATGAGTGACCCCTCCCCTCATTAGCTAAAGTGTTTATATGGATTTTTAATATTACACAATTTCGCGATAGTGCTCCTTTAAGAGGGTAATGCTTAGTGACTGGAATGCAAAGGGTCAGACCTTTCTACCTTACAATCTATAAAGGCCTAGCCTAAGATGAAGTAGTGGTCTATTCATTTCTTCTTGCCCCTTCCTCGATCTGAAGTGTTCCATAACATTCAGGGTCACTCTAGACATGCATTTACCAAATTTATCAGCTGCTTGCTACCCTGTTTCCCCGAAAATAAGACAGTGTCTTATATTAATTTTTGCTCCCAAAGATGCGCTAGGTCTTATTTTCAGGGGATGTCTTACATTTTTCCATGAAGAAGAATTCACATGCATTCACAAAAAAAGGAAATGTATTAACTGTTAAACAGTAGTAGTTGCCATCACAAACCAGCATAACCAGACAAAATGTGACTCCTGTCAAAATTTCTTGTTACCTCCCCCCCCCCCCCCGATCCTCCTGTCCCAATTTACCCCCCTTCTCCTGTACTACCGGTAGTGGCATATGTGGGGAATCCAAAACATACAACCCCCCCTCCTCAGCATCAGTGGGTGAAGGTGGGGGAGGTGGGAGTAGAGTCTAGAGAATCCGGGGAATTCTCTAGTTTCCATCCCCCCCTCCCCTCACTTCAGCTGGCATTTCCCCCATAGAAATTCTTTTTTTTTTCTTCTTCACAGTCTGCTGCCACTACTCACTAACTTACTGTCAGAGAGCGAGCAGCAGACAGCAGCTTTCACTTTGGTGGCGGCTGCTTTGATGACGAGTGACGTCCCCCAGTGACGTCCCCCTATGCGCAACGTCAGGGGCGTCACTCGTCATCAGAGAGAGCCGGCCGCAGCTGACTGAGGACTCTTGCTGCGGGGGGAGGTCTTATTTTCGGGGGAGGTTTTATATTTAGCCTTCATGCTAAAAGCACAGTAGGCCTTATTTTCGGGGTAGGTCTTATTTTCGGGGAAACACGGTACCTTTCCATTTCCCTCAACTCTAAAGAGAGAGGGGATTTACAACATAGCTGTAGATCCTCTATTGCCAATGAATACCAGAAGTCTAAATATAAACTACTTGATGGTACAGGGTGCCCATGGTGTTACTAAAGACCATCCCCAAGGTTCTGTCAGTGCTATGGGGGTGTGGTGTGTAAGAGGGGAACTCTCCATATCATATTATGTATTAAAAAACCCTGTTGCCCCTCCATTATGTATCCCTTAACAAAGCTTGCCCTAGGCAGTGCTTGTTGATAATTAACCCATCAAATAAATCAGTGAAAGCTGAGAGACCAACAATGCATACATACATGCTAAGGCCATAAAAAGGGAGAATTTAATTTGACGCATTTTGTTAATGACTTTTGAGATTCCACCATGTGGCATTTTGTTCAGCATCACGCCCCATTCCTCCCACAGAGTTAAAGTGGTTGGCCATCATCATTAACATCACAACTGCTAAATGGGGTTATAACCACATGTTGCTCATTTTCCCTATACATTAATGAAAGCTTTGTGGTCTGAAAGAATCTGTAACCTTTAACTGTTATTTTGTATATTTTTCCAAGGATTGCGCATGCTAGAGGTTGGGATTGAATGATAGGCAATGAATGAGTAGAAGTATTTACAAGGCAAACACACTATTTACATGTAAGCTAATAAAAGAGCTTTGTGCAAGAAGGCCTTTGATCACCACCCAATGTGTGAGCAGGTAGTGTACAGCTGTGTTCGTGTATGGAGGAGACACAGAAAGGATGTGTTGTGTGACATATATTAAAGCTAGCATACTTCAGCGGTGCCGGCAGGATTGTCTGGTAGTTGTAGTGTTGCTGTTGCTGGCTCAGGATCTGTAGTTGGAGGAAGAGTTGCTGTTGCTGCAGGAGTCGGGCATAGTTAGAATCCATTTCAGGCTCATTTTTCTCGCACTTCTGATCGGGTGGGATATACTGGTGGTATTTCAGCTTCTTAACCCGAGGTTTAGGTTCCTTTGACTTCTTACTGCGAGGTTTGTCGTTAGCATTCTTGGGCTGACTTTGCTGTTAGAGAATAAAACAGTACAATAAAATTACAGATCAAACACAACAGCTAAAACCAATACAATGAAAACATTCCATAGGCAATATGTAAATGTTCTCAGTCATAGTATATATGTAGTTATAATCAAGACAACTCTGAATTGAGAAAGCCAGCCAGATGACTAGCTAAACATCTTCCAACATCTATAAAAACAATAACAGCAAGTCCAGTTGCCTACAGCTATTAATTGGATATGTTTAGGCTTTAACTGCCAGATGGGATTTGAAAATGCTTGAAGAATGTTTTGAAGAAAATACACTGTACGGCTTTTATACCAGCATAGTAACAATGTTTTCTTACTGTATGTATATGAAAAGTTAAAAATGAAGCACCAGCTATTGATGCCCCCTATATCTTTGGATTAGTCCTCACACCAAGTGTCCTTGGGTTTGCATATCCTTTAGCCATATGCAATGTTTGCAGCTACAATGACAATGTGACTCACAGCTAATAAACAGAGTAATGATTAATGGGAGAAACGGCTCAAGGCATTGCAGAGAGCCAGACGGTGAGTAAAACACGTCACATCATAAGCTTTAATTAGACAAAATTCAATCTGAAGTTACTTCTCTGGTGAAAAGGTGCATAAAAAGTGCCAAAAAGCCGAACAATGATGCTCATTAGATTCACATGTTAGTGATCAGTGTCAGAGTGAACATGGATCCCCTAAAAAGGGTGGTCAGCATAGGGATGTGAGGCATCAAGTCTTACAGTAATAAGTATTGAGCTGGACTTCCAGTCATAACCTACCCCCAAGCCCTGCCTCCATCCCCTGGCACTGAGGCAAGCTGGAATCCAGTTCACCAGGAATCCAGAGCGGTTTCCCTGGCGATCCCAGCACTGGCCACAGCCATCTTGGATAGGCTGTACAGTGTGGTGCCACCTGCCAATTCACTTGAGTTGGTGGATGGGGGAGGTGACATCGCTGGCAAGGTACCATCACCGGTGGAGACGGGGCATTGGCAAACAACCACAATACAACTACCCTTAAGTAACCATTATCAAGAATTTACTAAGCATTGTTATATCTAACACCCACTACGCAGATAAATAAGTGGAAAATGTAATCTTGTTATAGACATCCTAGTCAATAGAGTTTTTTCTGGAGAATGGTTGTTACCTTTCGTCAGCCCCAGGAGCTGCTAACATTTTCATTCTTCACATTCAAGGCTATTAAATAGCATTCAAGCTGCAGAGCCCCGCAGTCGTTCAACCACATAGTCAAGAACAATATGCATTTCATATGTGTGCTAGATGAAGGACACTTATGATGTCATATATTCAAAGTGATTTCCATTTAAATATTAATTATTTTCACTCCACCCAAAGACATTTGGTTTTAGCTCTATTTTCTTACCGTCATCTCATTCTGCTTAAAGGGAAAGATCTCTATGATGGCGTTTTTGAAAGTATATTACTGAGTGCCAAAATGATGGCCTCAAGGTTTATAATGTTAGATAATGTGCGTTTTATGGGATGCAATTTTATGCAATCTGTTGCTATTAGACTAGATCTTGGTGCACAGTTGACAATAGTAACAGATGGCAGAAAACAGCTTCCAAAAATGTACATTTTCAAAAATGACATCAAAAGTGGACTTCCCCTTTGGACTTTCTCCTTTGTCTGTGGATGTCAAAGGCATTTTTAAAAATCTCCATTATTGTGTGTCAAAATATGTGCTCGATATGCTTGTCTGTTATTTTTTTATTTTCTATTCAACATCCTTTACTAACATCAATGTGTGTATGTTAGCAACGTACACGAATATGGTGCTTTAAAATACAAATCAGAGACTTCCTGACTTGGCGTGCTAATCATCTCATTGGCTAAGGCAAAGACTGCAGCTTTAAGCCCTTCTGAATTAATTCAGCCTCTTCAGGTAGAGAGAATCGCAATCTTGTATTCCAGTAGCTAAAGGTTTACTGGCAGCATCCCCACCTGGAGTGGTCATTACTGCTGTGTGGCTTAGCCAAAGCTACTGATAAGCTCACCTGTTATAGTTGGAGTATTCTGGGACTTGTAGTCAGTAGTTTTTACTCAAGGCCAAGAAGACCACACCCACTGAAGCAAAACAGTGTCACAGTAATATAAAGAACTTGAAAACAGCATGCTGATAAGTAAATCACAGGTATGGGGACCGATCCTAACACAAATGTTTATTTTACATCTCAGAAGATGAAAACAATAAGGCAGTGCACCAAAAACCTGGTAAAATGAACTTTTCCTTTAAACCGCTCTCACTATTTGCTTTTTTGAAACAAATGACCTGAACAGTACAGAAGGTGACCCTCTCTGCGGGAAGGGACGGCAACCTCCTGTTTCGCTGCAGCTCTCTTCTTTTCAGCACTTAGATGATGTGAGACCAAGATGCTCCATCCCCCAATCATTAAGTGTTGTGCATGCCCCTTGGCAGGAACCAGTGCTGATTCTCTCACTGCAGGGATGTGAATGCGTCCATAGGTTACTATGGGTAACACTTTCATATTGGTTTTAGGGTGACTGCAAATGAATCGCAATCTTCCCTAAATCGTGATGGTGGAAAATATGCCACCTGCATACATTACGTTTTTCATATTTGTATTTTTTGCAAATTTACAGATACTACATTGATGTGACTGCTTTTATGTCCTTGTCCTTTACCTTATTAAACCTTTGTGTGTGATGAATGCTTTTAGGACATTTTTATTGGTAAAATCTGCTCAGTTAATAACATATTGAACACTAAAAAAACTAAACAAAGTCAGCTCTTTATATGTACTGTACAAGAGTAGTCGGGGAAATAGATGTTTTATATTTGAGAATTACCTTTACTAGTGCGGGTCCAGGCTTCAGAATAGAATTGGGCACAGCAGGGCGCGCAGCAGGATCAGCGGTTGGAGCAGGTTTGAAGAATTCAGGCAGTGGTGAACTTAATGGTTGGCACTGCAAGAAAAAAAGCACAGGCACACATTTTATAATTGTTCCACTATTTCTTCCCTGGAAATACTCACAACCATCAAGATTTAATTATATAAAACCAAATAACTCAAACAATGAAAGCAAATACAATAATACTCCAGTAACTTGGAAATGTTTTCCCAACGTGACAAAAATTAAAATAGGAGGTAGCTGGTTTTAATAGGTTTTTGACTTAAAATAAATAATCTTACTCTAAAGTCACATAAACTGATTAGTAGCAGAGGCCAGTGAATACAAACATCTGGTTTGATGAGCATAAGCAGGGGCTGTCATGTCACAGCAGGCCGGTGTCTGGCCTTCGATTGATGCTCTAGGTAGAAATCTACAGAGTAGACAGGTCCTCAGGCAGGATGCCTGTACTAAAGAAATGATCACTAGCTGACATTCAGATTCTGAATGACTGAAGTAGTGTGTGAACCAGGAGGGTGTCTTGTCCTATTACCAGACATGTATTGCAGATCTACCAATTATTAGATTCAGGTCACTATTGCCTACTGTAACCTTTTCTATTCCTAGTTTGCTCTAAATAAAATGGTCCCTGAAGATGAAAATACATGGAAAACCCTCCAATGAATGTTTGCAGGAGTTAATAGTTAACACCAGTCCCTAAGACTGAGGGGCAGTCACTGCGTTGTAGGTAGGGAACCAATTTTGTAACCAGAGGGCTGCAGGTTCAGTTCCTGGATGGGGCATGAGTGCTCCTGAGCAAGGAACCTAACCCACAACTGCCATGACCAGGGCAGCCCACCAATTAGGGCACTGATTGCCCCCTAGTGTGTTCACTGGGGTGGGTCACTGTGTTTTTGTTATGCACTGCACGGATTGCTCACAGATCTGGGGAGAGGCTGTTAGTACATGAATCATTTACTGGCGAGACCAAGCCTCAATACTGGCGAGACCAAGCCTCCACCACTGGACTGACTGGGGGGCCACGGTCCTTGTTGAAGGAATAGTGTCATGTTTTCTAGGTGTTCACAGAGCTGAGGGGAGGTTCTGACAGGTACATGTGCTGCAGTAAGTATTCCTAGCTTTCATTTTGCAAGAAGCACAGCCATAATTATGTGAGCAGTCCAATATATATATTTAGCCCAATTCCACAGCAAAAAATCTGCTGTGAGTCAGCAAACTCTTGTGTTACTAGGGAGGCCTCTTCTCAGAATGCTGAATTATAGCCTGGATGGCCCTGGTATTATATTATTACATTACTTCTTTGCCATTTAAAAAATACACATTAAAGTGGACCAAAACCCAGGGTTTTTGTCCTTGGCCTTCCCCCGGTGGGGGTTGCCCTGCTGTGTGAAACCCCCCAGGTACCCACTCCAACTACCTTTCCCCAGTCCTACGGCACATTGCAGCCTCCCATCCAATCAGCACGCTCGACTGTGTTGACACAAGCTCGTCTAAGGAGTCAAGTCTAACAGAGTAGGTATCCACCCTGGCGAAGTGGCACCAAGCCACGCAACGCGTCGGTGTTTAGTTGCGGCATCAGGGGGTCCGGAGCTCGAGGATTGGTGATGTGTATTACTTCATAATTGTTCGCTTAAAACTTTGTGGTTATCTTGTTGGCGTATGCACTGCACTATCTATATTAGGTGAAGCTGCCTCACTCACTTACTCTGTGTGCACTACTGCTTTCAGCACTTATTAATTTTGGATAGTTCTTCTCACTTTTTATTTCACTTAGGCACTTTGACACTTTCTACTCACTTTATATATTCTGGCACATTTATATTTTTATTTTTCATACGCCAACATTTAACCATTTTAAGGTCATTATAGATATGTATGTATTTATTATTTTTCATGTGTTTCATCATTATAGCTCTTAAAGAGGACCTCCCATTCCCCCAACTATTGTCTATATGTTTTTTAATCTAGTCTTGTTGTGTCTTTGTTTGTTCTAAGGAAGATTTAATAACAATAAATTTGTATATATTTTTTACATTATGGTGGTGTGCAGTTCAATTGCATAGGGACTGTGTGGGCCAGTCTAGGGCCCAGCACCTTGGTCACTATTTGAGAGTGTTGTCCCTATTTTTCTAGCACCCTGATATATTTTGAGGATTCATTTTTAGCTGTGCACACTCTGTTCTCTCTGTTGGTTTTTGAAGTCTAACAGAGTACATCCGCTTTCCAGCTACCCTCTAACAGAGAGTGTGCCCGCACAGGCCATTCACAAGTGCCTGGTGTGGGCCTGCTAGCAGGGATGCAGCCACTGCTGAAGCATGCACCGTTGGACAAGGGGCGAAGGGCAGGAACAGCAGGGCATCCCAATTCTGGATGTCATGAGAAGAGGAATCTAGTGGCCCTGGAATCTTATCAATTCCAGGGATGATGGTTGTGGGTTTTGGTCCACTTAAACACATAACTCCCAAAAAATGTTCCTAAGTCAAACTTTCAAATTTGGTATTTTGCTAAATAATTTCACTAAAAAAAATGTAGATTTCAGTAAAGTATTACTGTTTTTTTTTTTAAACAATAAATCTTTATTGAGAAGAGCAAGAGCAGTAAGACAGATCACAGTTATCGATTAAACATGGTAGCCAAATCTCTTGAGTATTACAGACATACTGTTTAAAGCTTTCACCATGACAATTGATACCAATATATTAATCCGATGCCTGTCCACCACCTGTAGGCAAGCATGAGATCGTTTTTCTGAAACTGAACAGATAGAACAGAAAAAAGAGCAAAGAGGAGTATAGAAGGGAAGAGAGGAGCAGAGGGAAGGGGGTTGGTAAAAAGGAATGAAGACTTTATGAAAGGAGGGGCAGAGTTGAGGGAGGGGCAGGGTTGAGAGAGGGAGGGAGGGAGGGAGGGAGGGAGAGAGGGAGGGAGGGAGAGAGGGAGGGAGGGAGGGAGGGAGAGAGGCAGGGAGGGAGAGAGGCAGGGAGGGAGAGAGGGAGGGAGGGAGAGAGGGAGGGAGGGAGAGAGGGAGGGAGGGAGGGAGGGAGGGAGAGAGGGAGGGAGGGAGGGAGGGAGGGAGGGAGGGAGGGAGGGAGGGAGAGAGGGAGGGAGGGAGGGAGGGAGGGAGGGAGGGAGGGAGGGAGAGAGGGAGGGAGAGAGGGAGGGAGGGAGGGAGGGAGGGAGAGAGGGAGGGAGGGAGGGAGAGAGGGAGGGAGGGAGGGAGAGAGGGAGAGAGGGAGGGAGGGAGGGAGGGAGGGAGGGAGGGAGGGAGGGAGGGAGAGAGGGAGGGAGGGAGAGAGGGAGGGAGGGAGAGAGGGAGGGAGGGAGGGAGGGAGGGAGGGAGGGAGGGAGGGAGAGAGAGAGAGAGAGGGAGGGAGAGAGGGAGGGAGGGAGGGAGAGAGGGAGGGAGGGAGAGAGGGAGGGAGAGAGGGAGGGAGGGAGAGAGGGAGGGAGGGAGGGAGGGAGGGAGAGAGGGAGGGAGGGAGGGAGGGAGGGAGGGAGGGAGAGAGGGAGGGAGAGAGGGAGGGAGGGAGAGAGGGAGGGAGGGAGGGAGGAAGGGAGAGAGGGAGGAAGAGAGGGAGGGAGGGAGGAAAGGAGGGAGGGAGGAAAGGAGGGAGGGAGGGAGGGAGGAAAGGAGGGAGGGAGGAAAGGAGGGAGGGAGGGAGGGAGGGAGGAAGGGAGGGAGGGAGGGAGGGAGGGAGGGAGGGACCCATGATCCGGTTATTAATTGGGAATCTGGGGATCTTGTTAAATGGAGTCCATTCTGTTATGAGCATTGTTTCTCCACATCCCTTAGGTCCTCACAGGTCATCCTTGATGGTTTACCACCAGCCTATATACAGATCACAAGAATCTAGAATATTTAGAGTCCGCCAAGAGGCTCAACTCCCGTCAGGCTCGCTGGGCACTCTTTTTCTCTCGTTTCAATTTCATTATCACCTACAAACCAGGAAAAAGAATACCAAAGCAGACGCCTTATCTCGAAATTTCGGAGATTGTAAGGATCGATTTGATTCTGCTGAACCGATTCTGCCCTTAGGTTGTATAGTGGGCGCCCTTCTCCCTGATTTGTCTAGTTCTTTGACGCCATATCAGATTGATACTCCTCCCGGTAAACCCTCTGAATGCTTATTTGTTCCACCTCATTTACGTCTCGCCGTTTTACAGGAACTTCATGATGCCAAGTCCGCCGGTCACTTAGGGGTTCGGAAAACTTTGGCTGTCGCCAAACGGCATGTCTGGTGGCCTACCATCAGACGTGACATTACCGCCTTTGTTGAGGCATGCCCTGTATGTGCACGGAGTAAGACAACCCATGGATCTCCAGCGGGATTATTAGTACCTCTGGAGATTCCTAGCGAGCCATGGTCCCACATATCCATGGATTTCATTGTCGATCTACCTCAATCGCAGGGGAATACTGTAATCTGGGTGGTGGTTGACCGCTTCAGTAAAATGGCACACCTTATTCCTTTGGTAAAACTTCCGTCGGCACCAGACTTGGTGCAATTATTCATTAAGCATGTTTTCCGTCTCCATGGTTTACACCACAGAATATTGTTTCAGATCGGGGGGTTCAGTTTATATCCCGCTTCTGGAAAGCCTTTTGTAATCGCTTGGGCATTAAAGTTTCTCTTTCTATGGCTTATCATCCCCAGTCTAACGGACAGACCGAGCGGGTGAATCAGAGTTTAGAACAATATTTACGCTGCTTTGTGTCTGATCGTCAAGAACAGTGGGCGGAATTTATCGAATTTGCTGAATTCGCCTTTAACAATGCGCCTAGCGAGTCGACTAAGTTTTCGCCGTTTTTCTGTAACTATGGCAGGAATCCTAAGGCGTCATCCTTCTCTGGTCCTTCCTCCAACTTGCCGGCCTTGGAAGAATGGCTACGGGAAAGGACTAAGGTGTGGTCTGAGATACAGATGAACCTTAAGAAAGCCTCTGAAAAATATAAAGTGTTCGCGGACCGACATAGATCGCGGGAACCACAATTTCGGGTAGGAGACTGGGTCTGGGTATCCACTAGAAATATTGCCCTTAGTCAACCCTCGCCTAAATTAGGCCCTAAATACATCGGTCCTTTTCCCATCACTAACAAGCTGAGTAATGTTACCTTTAAAGTCAAGTTACCTATGTCCATGAAGATTCCGTCTACCTTTCATGTTTCTTTGTTAAAATCCGCCAGAAATGTTCAGGTGTCATCTCCTCCAGTCGTAATGGGAGATGAACCTGAATATGAAATTAACAGAATACTCGATGCTCGAATGGTTCGAAATTCATTACAGTATTTAATTGATTGGAAAGGTTTTGGTCCTGAGGAGAGGTGTTGGGTACCGGCCAAAGATGTTCATGCCAGAACCTTAGTCAATAGATTCCATCGTGAGAATCCTGATAAACCTGGTAAGGGTCCGGAGGCCCCTCGTGAAGGGGGGGGGTAGTGTCACGGGGACCTCGCACTCACCCGGCCTTCGGTCCCACGCCGGCTGCACTCGGTCGGCCGGAGCGCAGGCTGGGCGGCATCTTCGGCAGGCGGCGGCTCGACGGCTTCCATCCCCGGCCGCCGCTCGGCTGTTTCCGCCGCGAGCAGCCGCTCGGCTGTTTCCATCGCGAGCGGCTCCGTCACTAGCAGCGTCTGGAGCGGCCGCGTCCCTGACATCGCGGCGCGCTGACGCTCAGGATCGTGCTCGCGCGCGAGCACTCAGGCTTTATGCCCTCCGGCGGCGCTGCACACAGCGCGCCCGCCGGAGGTAATCAGTTCTGGGCCAATGAGCCCAAGGTTGCTTTGGGCGGAACGCCCTTGTGGTTTGAATGGGACAATCAGCCCCAGGTTCCTAAGTTGCACCAATCATGTCCCTCAATCTGGTCGGCCACTTCCTATAAAGGTGTTCCTATTGCATTTGATCCTTGCCCGTGATAGCGTGATGCTGGGTGTGAATTGGTGTCTGTTCCATTTACGTATCTTGCCGTGTATGGCCATCCTTGATTGCTGCCTGGACCGACCTTAGCCTGTTACCTGACCACGATTTCTGCCTGCTCCTCTGTACCGCGTATCTGTGATTCCCCGGCGTGACCTTTGGCTCGACTCGACTATTCTTCTGTCTCATCCTCCTGTACCGCGCTTCATTGGACTGATCTGCCGTGTATGACCCCTGCCCGTTTGACCTTACCCAGTCTGGTTCCTGGTTCGTTTGCCTTCCCCTGCGTAAGTCTGCATCCTTTGTGCTAAGAAGTCCTGGGGGCAACCGTGTCCGGTGAGGCGTGTCCAGCGTCCCGGCAAACGGGGGCTTGTCTATAGGCGAAGCTAGCAGCGGAGATTGGGGGTTGCAGACTTAATTGGAAGGTGGGCGTCCCACGGGACCTGACAGTTACTAGGATTAGGGCACAAAGAAGGCAAAACAATGTCCTGATTGAGATGAAAGGCAGAAACAACCTTAGGCAGAAAATCAGGCTTACAACAAAACACCACCTTGTCCTGGTGTCTCTCAAAGTAAGGAGGTTTAATGGAAAGCACCGCCAACTCAGAAACACGCCTAACAGAAGTGATAGCCACCAAAAAGGCTACCTTAAGCGTCAAAATGGACAAAGGGGCCTCACGCAAGGGCTCAAAAGGAGGCCCCTGCAAGGCAGATAAGACCAAGTTCAAGTCCCAGACTGGTAACATAAGCTTACGTGGAGGACGCACGTGAGTAACCCCCTAAAAAAGGTCTTAACCAGATGATGGCTGGCAAAGGATCTTTGGAAGAAAATGGCCAAAGCTGAAACATGACCTTTGAGGGTACTAAGTTGAAGACCCAAATCCAAACCACGTTGCAGGAATTCCAGAATCCTGGGGATAGAAAACACCCTACAGGGAAGCGACTTAGACTCACACCAGTCAATGTAAGCATGCCATACCCTATAGTAGATAGATGATGAGGACTTCTTCCTAGCCCGAATCATGGTATTAATAACAGAAGCAGACAGCCCCTTTTGCATCAAGATGTAGGTTTCATCAGCCAGGCCGTTAAAGCCAGCGTTTGTAAATTGGGATGGCGTAGCTGCCCCTGAGTGAGCAGATCTGTAAACTTGGGCAGGGCGTACTGATCTACTGCCAACTGCACGATGTCTGCAAACCACACTCTTCTTGGCCAACAGGGGGCCACCAGAATGGTTGGCACCCCTTCCTGGGATATCTTGCACAGCACCCTGCCCAGCAGAGGAAACGGAAGGAACACATAAAGGAGCCGAAAGCTCTTCCAAGACATTGCTAGTGCATCCATGGCCGAGGCCAGAGGGTCCTGGGACAGAGAGACAAAGACTGGAAGCTTGTGATTGTGACGGGACAAAAACAGATCCACATCTGGCTGCCCCCCAGCGGTGGCACAGGGAGCGAAACACCCTGCTGCTGAGGGACCATTCTCCCAGACGAGAAGTCCCCTGCTGAGGGAGTCTGCCTCCAGATTTTCCACCCCCGGGATGTACACAGCTGAGATGCAGGGAACATTCTCCTCTGCCCAAGAGAGTATCAGGGACACTTCCTTGAGGGCCCTCTTGCTCCGGATCCCTCCCTGATGATTGATGTAGGCAACCGCCATCTGGTTGTCCGAGCGGATCTGAACAGCCCGACCCCGAAGGTGTGGAGTCAGTTGGGCGAGAACTAACCGTATCGCCCTCAGTTCCAGAATGTTGATAGGGGTATGGGCCTCCTGAGGGCCCCACTGACCCTGGAACTTAAGGGACTTCCAGATCCCCCCAACCTGTCAGACTGGCATCCGTGGTGACTGTCTCCCAGCAAGGGCCCAGAAAAATAAAATTCTGTGAAATACTCACCTGTAGAATTGATATTATTTGTATACAGTACGTCCTGCTCCAGATATAGTACTTACACTTGGGTTATCCTCCGCCAGATGGCGCTGCACTGCAGAGACATGCAAAACAGGCTCCTCCCGGCCCCCCAAACACCCAGGGACCCCCCACAAATCCCCAGTATTGAAAAGCAGTGAACAAGAAGCCGGGAGAATTTAACCACCAACTGGTAACTATAAAAATGATAACAATCACCATACAGGGGATCCAGAATAATGCAAAAACCAGGGTGGGGTGGAGCAGGACGTACTGTATACAAATAATATCAATTCTACAGGTGAGTATTTCACAGAATTGTATTATTCTTAGTATACAGTACTTACACTTGGGACATCCAATAGCAGTGTCCATTAAAGTAGGGTGGGATCCCCAACAAAAAAGGCAACAGCAGACAGTTAAAACCACCGTCACCTGCATAACGTTGCGGCCAAAACAGCATGAGCTGAGGCCCTAATATCAACCTTGTAAAACTTTGAAAAGGTATGAACAGAAGACCAAGTAACGGCCTAGAAAAATTAGTTCAACAGAAGCCTGGTGCTGAAAAGCCCAAGAGGCACCAAAGCACAAGTAGAATAAGAAGTAAAGCGAAAAGGAAAGACTCTTCCCCTTAGTGGAATAGGCCTGAGTAACCGCCTGACGAATCCAGTAGTAGACTTGGCATAAGCCAAAAACCCTTTCCTAGGACCAGAAGGAACCATCTCATCCAAGAAATGACCAGGCCCAAAGCCGCCTAAAACCCCCCACCCCCCCGAGATCAGACGAGATCGGGTACATTCAGGATGGAGTGACCATAAGCCCAAAGGAGCATCAGTTCTCCTAAAGGACACAGTGACTACCAGGGAAAAAACACCTGTTCAAGGAATGCAGAACCCTTTCCTCAGCGTTGCTAGGAATAAAGCACAGAAGGAAGAGCAATCTCTTGAATCAAAGAACATAAGACACCACCTTAGGCAGAGAGTCCGCTTAAGGCGGAACACCACCGTATCCTGGTGTATCTTCAGAAGAACAGCCTTGAAGGCATGAACAGCCAGACAGCATCCTGAATAGGACCAAAGGGAAAAGCCCCGCAAGGCAGACAGAATCAAATTCAAATCCCAACAGAGACCATAGGATTACATGGGGGACGCACATGAGTAACCCCCTGAAAAAGAAGTCTTAACCAAGGAAAACTGAACAAAAGACTTCTAAAGGAAGGCGGACAGGACAGAACCTGACCCTTCAGAGTACTGATTTGGAGAACCAACTCCAACTCATGCTGTAATAACTCTAGAACCCTGGGAACAGAGAACGCCCGACAGGGAAGAGACCTAGACTCACACCAATCAATATGGGTATGCCATACCCTATAACAGATGGAAGAAGAAGAAGAAGCTTGCTCCTAGTCTACCCATAGTCTCAATCACCGAGACAGATAAGCCTGTCTCCATCAAGATGGAAGTTTCAGCAGTCAGGCCGTCTAGGCCAGAGTCTGTAGATTAGGGGTGACGTAAAGGGGCCCTGAGTGAGCAAAGCTGGCACTCCTGGCAGAACGTACAGATCTACTGCCCTCAGTACCACGTCTGCGATCTACACTCTACTGGGCTACCCGGGGGCTACCAGAATCACTGGTCCCCCCTTCCAGAGCAATCTTGCTCAGAACCCTGCCTAGCAGGGGAATGGAGAAAAGACATACAGAACAGTGTCCAGCCATGACATTACCAAGGCATCATGACCACGGCCAGAGGATCCTGGGACAGGAAAACAAGGGCCGAAAGCTTGTGATAGTGACGGGACTCAAAGAGGTCTACACTGGTTGGACCCCATAGTGACACAGGGATTAGCACATCCTGTCGCAGAGGGACCCCCACCGGAGCGAATACCACTGATATGCAGGGAACGTTGTCCTCCACCCAGATTAGGATCATAGACATTTCCTGGAGGACCCTCCTGCTCCAGGTCCCTCCCAGATGATTAATGTAGGCCACTGTCGTCAGACAGACCGAGCGCCCCCGAACGGGCAGGCCCTGAAGAGGAGTAGTCAAGCGAAATAGAACCAACCTGAACGCTCACTGTTTCAAACGTTGATAGGTGTATGGACCTTCTAAGGGCCCCACTTCCCCCAGAACCGCAGGGAGTTTCAGAAGAAAACCCCCCCTTCGACCTGATAGATTGGCATCCATGGTGACCGTCTCCAGGAAGGGGCAAGAAGGGAACTGCCCTCAGACAGGTTCCTTGAGTTCATCCACTCCAAGAGGGACCTCCTCACCAGGGGGGAAGGCACACAGACCCTGCTCCAGGGATGCTGGATCCCTGTCCTGTACTAACAATAGAAGTTGCAGAAGGGCCCAGGGGGAACTGAGCATAAGGGATCTCTTCTGAGCAAGCCACCAACGGGCCCACCAGCTGCATCCCTGCCTGGTAAAGGGACGGGGACAGCAATGAGGGAGTGAGCCCATGCAACCAGATAGTCCACTTTATTGCTGAGGAAGGAAGATTCTCGCCTGAACCGAATCCAGATTCATTCCTAGGAATGAGTTTACCAATTAAGGGGACAATGAGGACTTGGGGTGATTGATCACCCATCCAAATGACTCCCAGTGGACACCACCAGCCGAGTAACCAACTTAGCCTGACGTAGAGACTGGGAAGTGAAAAAGGACGTCCAGGTAGGTCATAGCGCGGACGCCCCTTGGTCTCATCAGAGATATCACCCCCGTCAGCACCCTTGGTGAGCACTCTGGGAGCTGAAGAGAGGCCAGATAACAAGGCCACAGATTAGCAGTGTTGGAACTTCCAACACGAACCTGAAGAGCCTCGGTGTCCAGAAGACACAGGGAAGTGAACAGAAGCATCTTTGAGCTCCACAGACGGCAAGAAGCCCCCTGGGCGCAAGGTGCTGATGGCCCATCCCAGAGTTTCCATGCAGAAACTGCCTGTAATTGGAGAATTGCCGAAAACGTGTGAATCCAGAATGGGCCAGACTGATCCATCCTTTCGGGGGACTGTGGAAAGGTTGGTGTAGCGGCCCCTGCCTCTGCCAGTTAAGGGCAATCTGCAAGTGACCCCCAGACCCCGCAGGCCTTGCATGGCCTGCACCAACACCTGAACAGAGGCAGGGACCAGGAGTACCCTGATAATCTTGGGGGAGGCCGTGCAGCAAACTCTATCCTGTATCCGGAGAACACTACCTCCTGAATCCACCAGAATGAGGCGTGATGCCTCCTGACAAGAGCAAGGTGCTGCAGCCATCCCCTCACCCAGACTGGCAAGGGCCCCCCATCATGCTTGAGGGGGTTTGGTGGAAGATTTAGGCTTAGCCCCGCCGGAGGGGCCAGGGCGTTGTCTGCAGCTCCTGGGGCAGGAGTCTGCGCGAGCCCCCAGGAAGGACACCCCTGGTTCTTGTTTAACACTATGGTGGGGGGGGTACCCCTGCCCCGAGGGGGCCGAGACAGCCGCCTGCATTGGGGTGACTTACCCTTTTTACCAAACAGGTCTAGACGGGCCCCAAACAAGCGTAGCCCTCTAAAGGGAAGTCCAGTAAGAGTCTTTTTAGCAGCATCGTCAGATCATCAGCACCCCACTGTCGCAACCAGACCAAGCGACGTATAGCCACCGCAAGGGCAGAAGTTCTTGCACACATTCTAATGGTGTCATCCAACACTAACAGGATAAATTTTACAAACACATCACAACTGGAGAGTGCATTAAACACTTCCCAGGGGAGATCCTCCGGGTGATGATCAAGCATCTTTCTGATGAGGGTTCTAGCGACCACTGCAGTAATAGCCGCGGCACAGACCGGGCACAGCACCGTCCCTGCACAAGAAAAGGCGTGGGAAGCCAGCAGATCAATGCGCCGGTCCTCAGCATCCCGAAGGGTATTATAAGCAGGGGCTGTAATAAAGGGGGGGTTAGGAACCCCTATGATCGGGGCATCCACCACGGGGGGTGATGACCAACAATTAACCACCACAGGGGGGAAAGGGTATTTCCTATCCCAGTCCCCTGGGACCCCTGGAAGTTTACTGGAGCATTCCCATTCCTTGAGCACAAGAGCATGGAAATGAGCCTGCTCTAGAAATTCCAAGCGTGCTGTCGCTGTATGGAAACACTCCCCTCTCGGCTTGGGGGCCTCCCCAGGGAGAGAGATAGACAGAACCATAAAGACCTTAATCAACAAATCGTCAGTGTCACACTGGCCCCAGTATTCAGGGGTATAGTCACACGGAGTAGTGAACTCCTCAGTTCCCATAGGAAAAACAGTAACATGAGTCAAGTGCTGCTTCTTACCAGGGCCCTTGCGCTCTGACAACCTCGCAATAATCTGTTCAGCCGTAGGCAGTCTGGGAGACCCAACAGGCTGCAAATCCCCACTTGTATGCGACTCAGCAGGAGTGAGATTTAAGCATGGGGAAATAGGTGAATTGAAACGAGGTGCAGCCACTGATTGCAGGGCCAGTGCTTGCTCGGCACAGGGTCCGCAGACCCGTGCCCTGTCAGCATTAGCATGGGGTTGTCCATACGCTATACACAGCCGGTCTTGTCCCAGAGGGACCCCGGTCACATAATTCTGAGTTGCTTCCATTTGGTGATTATTTAGGCACAATATGCCAGCAGGGATTTACGATATAGGCCACCCTGGATGCCCCAAAGACCCACTAGGGAAGTGGGAGAATTTTACAAGGCCCGCTATAAATTACACAGGGCAGGGAGAAGCCAATGGTGTCACCAGTCTGAAAGACACAATGAGAATAAAGGGTGTCAGAACCATGCGCAGTAAGCAAGAAGCATGAAAATCGCCCGCGAGGGCACTTACAGACCAAGGGAGGAGGGGGACCGTTACCACGCGCGCGCGACTACCATCAAAATGGCGCCAAGCGAACATCGAAGGGCGGGCCAGAGCGGCCTGTGATGCGGAGCGCGCCAAGCCAGGTCCCCGCCCACCCCAAAGAGCGCGAAACTCTAAGACAGTAGTCAACTTGTCATGAGGAGCGAAGTGTATGACACACTTAGAATAGATGATTTGCCAATGAAGACGCCGCCGCCGCCGCCCAGCACAGCACATCCAATGAAGGAAAGAGACGCGCGCGGCGGCGGCGGCAGATACACAATAAAAATGCAAATCAGAGCGGCGTCTGACACCAAGTATACAAGTCAAGGGACAATACTAAGGCCATAAGCGTGTAATCACAATACACTGAGACCACACCCCCCCTTTCTTTCCCCCCAAGCTACGGGGGGGAACGAGGGAGGATGGCGACCCTTTGTACAGGGCCCACCGCTACATGGGGCATGGGCAATAATGTGGGAGGGGCATCCCCTAGAGGCTCACCATCAGCCTAAACCGCCTACCCCTTGGTGGGGGACTGCGGTGGAGCATGGTTCCGTAAGCACACATGGTGCTGCCTACCTTCACCCGACCAGCGCAGCCCAGGCTGGGAGGCACATCACAGGGAGGACGGCTGGGAATAGTCCAACAGGGCCGCAGACTTTGATAGCCTCGCTCACCTGCGAGAGAGTGATACTTCATGTCTTCGCAGTCGGCACTGCAGAGAAAACTGGGGATTTGTGGGAGGTCCCTGGGTGTTTGGGGGGCCGGGAGGAGCCTGTTTTGCATGTCTCTGCGGTGCAGCGCCATCTGGCGGAGGATAACCCAAGTGTAAGTACTATATCTGGAGCAGGACGTACTGTATACTAAGAATAGATCTGCCCATTAACAGGTTCCTTGAGTCCAGCCACCACGAAAGAGACCGCCTGGCCAGAGGGGACAGAACAAACACCTGATCCAGGGACACAGGATCCCGATCCCATACTGACAAGAGGTGAAGTTGGAGAGGTCTCATGTGAAACTGAGTATATGGAACCGCCTCGAAGCAAGAAACCATCAGGCCCACCAGCTGCATCCCCTGCCGGATGGAAGGATGAGGGCAAGACAGAAGAAGCCTGGCTTGAGCTTGAAGACTCTCCACCTTCTGCTGAGGGAGAAGAATCTTGACCTGAGATGTATCCAGAGTAATGCCCAGAAAGGATCTCACCAGTGACGGGGACAGGGAAGACTTGGGGTGATTGATCATCCAGCCGAAGGACTCCAGTGTGGAGACCAGCATCTGGGTATCCAGCTCAGCCTGCTGGAAGGACTGAGACGTGATGAGAATGTCGTCCAAGTAAGGAAGGATGCAAATGCCCTGAGATCTCAGCAGAGCCATTACGCCCGCCAGAACCTTGGTGAATACTCTGGGAGCCAAGGTGATACCGAAAGGCAAGGCCACAAATTGGTAGTGCTGATCCTCCAGAGCGAACCTGAGGAATCTCTGATGACCTGGAAAGATTGGTACATGAAGGTAAGCGTCCTTGATGTCTACAGAGGTCATGAAGTCGCCCGGGCGCAGAGAATTGACTGCAGAGCGCAGGGTTTCCTTGCGAAAATTCTTGAATCTGACAAACTTGTTGAGACGCTTTAAATCCAGGATGGGTCTGAGGGACCCGTCCTTTTTGGGGACAGTGAAAAGATTGGAATAGAAGCCTCTGCCCCTTTCCCTGAAAGGCACCGGGCAGATGACCCCCAACTCCAGAAGGTTTTGAGACGTGTCTGAGACGTGAAGCCTCCAGACATGAGCAAAGAGCCGAAGCCGCCCCCCCCCCACCCGGATGGGTGAGGGCGCCCCTTCATGCCTGAGGGGGCTTGGGGGAGGACTTAGGCTTGGGACCCCAGGAGGGGCCAGGGCAGCCACGTCCCCTGCCCCTGCCCCAATGGTCTCCGCGAGCCCCAGCAAAGGAGACTCCTCGACCAGTTCTGGAACCATGGAAGAAAGGGAGAAAGGCACCCGTACCCAGAAAGGACTGGGGCGGCCTCCTACGTTAAGGTAACCTAACGCCCCTGGCAAACAAGTCCAAGCGTTCCCCAAAGAGGCGCAGCCCCTTAAAGGGAAAACCAGTGAGAGCCTTCTTAGCAGCATTATCAGCTACCCACTGACGCAGCCAGAGTGGCGTATAGCCACCAAGGGCAGACGTCCTTCCACACATTCTAATGGTATCATCCATGGCAGAAAGAACATATGCAACAAATTCATAGCAAAACAGGAGAGATCTATACTCTTCTCCTCCCGCGTCATCAGAGGCCCCATCTAAGAGACTCTTAAGCAGCCCTTTAATAGCAATAGCTGTAATGGCAGAGGCACAAACCGGGCACAGCGCGGTCCCCACACAGGCAAAAGCATGACAAGCCAGCTGGTCCATGCGCCGGTCCTCACTATCCCTCGGGGTAGTAGTGTCAGGAGAATGCATGACAGATGTATTTGACAGCCTCAGAACGGGCGCGTCCACATCGGGAGGACATGACCAATGCTTAATCACATCAGCAGAATGCTTAATCACATCAGCAGGAAAGGGATACCTCTTTTCCCAACTCTAGGGCACCCCAGGGAGCTTGCTAGGCCGTTCCCATTGTTTGAGCACCAGATTATTAAAGTGAGTCTGCTCCGGGAACTCCAAGCGTGGTTTAACTGTATGAAAAAACTCACCCTGCTGCTGCGGAGCCACTGCAGGAGGGGAAATACAAAGCACTTCAAAAATGTGAGACAAAAGCCTGTCAGTGTCATCTGAGGACCATGGGTCTTCTCCAAAGGGAGACCCAGTACCGCCATAAATCTTAGGCTGTTCCTCAGATGATTATGAATCAGAGAATAATTCCCCCTCCTCAAGGGGACAATAACCAGGAAAGTCAGAAAATTCCTCAGTCTCAACAGGGAAGAGGGAAACAGCGAGAGATAAATGCCGGTTCTTAGCAGAAGCCTTACGCTGGCAGACCCAGCAATATGTTTTTCAGTGCTGGCCACCCATGTAGCCAAATTAGGTTGAGACTCCCCGCTAGTATGCCCCTTGCTGGGGGTCAGATGTAAGCGTGGGGGGTTAGGCGAAGCCAGAGGGGGCACAGCACCAGGCCCAGTAATCGACAACCCAGACTGCAGCGCGAGCACCTGCTGAGCGCAGGGGACACACACCCTGACATCATCACTTATAGGGGATACCCCAAGCACATTATCCCCAGAAGCCTACATATGGTGATTTGAGTGGCACAACAGGCCAGTAAGGGTTAACGATAAAAAGCTACCCGGGATGCCCCAAGGGCCTGCTAGGGAAGTGGGAGATAGCGAGGGGAGAGGGCCGGGAGAACCACAGATGTTGAAGTTTTAACCCGCTTGAAAGACATAAAAAACATTCCCATAAGAATATACACTAAGTAAGAAAACCAGGAGAACCACCCCACGGACCTCAGGGAACCAGCAGTGCATGCAGCACAAGGAGAGGTAAAATGGCGCCTGCGCGCGGCAGCGGCGTTCACAGTGAACACACACCAACAATAGTGCAGACCACCATTCACCCCCCCCCCCCCCCCCGGAGATCTCCCCGAGGGAGAGCGAGGCAAGGAATTTAAGGGATTTTTAGCCCAAGAGAAAAGGGGGGGGGGGAGGGTAGGGTGGGAAGGGACACCTAGGGGGGTAAGGGTTAAACAGCACAGGAGCCTGGCAAAACCCATAATGCAGGGGGGGGGGCATCCCAAAAGGCTCACCATCAGCCTAAACTGCCTACCCTGTCAGAGCAGGGACTGCGGTAGGAGCAGTGCTCCTCAGCACCTACCCTGGTGCTTACTGACCTACCTTCACCCGAACCTTGTCAGCCAAGGCTGGGAGGCATTGGTGTGGTTTGCAACGGGCAGGAATATTCCTGCAGGGCCGCAGGCAGATAAACCCCGCTCACCTGCGCAACATAGAGAGCCATCTTCTATCTTCGCAGCCCAGACTGCAGAGAAGAACTGGGGAATTTGTGGGAGGTCCCTGACTTATATGAGGCCAAGAGGAGCCACAAGTGTTTTCTGCAGTCCAGCGCCATTATGTGGATGTATTACCCATGTGTAAGGAATATTCTGGAACAGGACGTGCTGTATATTTGGAATATGTGTGTTTCATGCAATCTGTTGCCATTGACAACGTAAACCAAGTCTGTACACCAAGAAGTGAGAAGGGAGCACTTCTGCTATGGCCGCTGCTGAGATGAGGACTCTCACACTTTCATTTGCCCACAAACATACAAGCTTTTATACTAATCTACACAGTTGCTGGTATTAAGAGGTGAATAAAGGTTACTTCAACTGTTATATAAAGTTTTGTTTTAGATATGTCAACCTTACCCCAGCCAGCAGAGCCTCTATGGGCAAGACGGCTCAAAAAACAGTTTAACGCCATTCATCTATAGCTGCTTAGAAGAGAGTGAAATGCTTGCGTTTTCTGATTTAGCATGTGTTTAGTTACTAGAAAGTCTCCTGTATTTCAGAGTAATCATGGAAAGGATTATAGAAAAATACACTTGCATTTACAGGCTACCATCTTAGAAAGACCCTTCTGTAAGGCTTCGGGAATTCCTGAAATAACCTTTCTATAATCTAAACACTAATTAGAATGGTGAGCAGGCAGAATGCGCCACACATCTGCTTCTCAGAGATGGAAGCTGCCCAAAAAGCCTCCTTTCAGATAATAAGGCTGAGTGATGCTGCTTATACATCCTAAAGCCTAACTACAACCTTTGTTGCAGTCATCTTGGGATAAAACTTGCACTTTTGTAAGGCAATGGACATATCTGTAAATCCTTGGCATTTTTTTTTAAAACAGGTTATTCCAAACGCCGAGGCCACACTCACATGAAAGTTTTAAAATCACCAATTGGCTCAAGATGGCCAGATGACGTTCGGCAGCCAGCTAGTTGCATCCCTGGTCCCAGCCCTTTGGATATCCAAAGGGCTGGGCAGCTACAGGGATGCAGCGGCCAGCGATCCCCATGTTTATTCTAAAAAGTTGCAACTTTTATTTATTTTAGGCTACAAGAGACATGTGTAGCCTGCAAAATAAAAGAACTTTATGACAGACAAGGTTTAAGAAGATTATTGTTAAGTCCAGGCCTCGCCAGTTGGCACTAAGCGGCAGGGTAGTAATTTACAGCATGAAACCACTCTTCTTTATCACGGACACCGAGGTAAATGCGCTGACACTTACACACAGAGGCCAGCATCGTACAGTAGTCTGACAATTAACAGACTTTATAAATGAGCCGGCTTGTGGCACTTGTGACGTCTTCAGTCCCAGAAGCCATAAATGTTTCCAGGGAAAAAAAGTTCAACTGTTTATAAAGTAGTGAATAGTAAGCTTCCTCTTTCAATCATTGTTCCTTTCTGGAACCCTTTGTGTAGCCTTATAAGTATTGGTATTTCACTTTGTATACTTATGTGTCTGGAATTTTTCTAGCACTCAGTTATAGCAGCACATTGCAAGGTATGCTCCTCTATAAATCACTATCCAGATGAAAGCAGAATAGGAAACCTTGCTGAAGTGCAATTTAGATCACGTTGCTTTGGACACCTAAGAAATCCTCATCTGTGTGGCAGTACACCTTAACAAAACACACACACAATGGCTATAAACTTGCACATCTTATGTAAATACGCTACTGCTGTCACCCCCATAAAGTATGGTTCTTTAAGATTTACAGATATAAACATTTAGCTTAGCGCACTTATGCCCAAGGCAGGCAATGTAATGTTATATAAACCTTCCATAAGGGTTAGAAAGACATACAGAGGATATTGTATGTTTCCCTTTCTCTTTCTGACATAGCAACATGTGCCAACAAGTATATTATTAACATTTAATGTACTCTATAGGCATAGCTCACAAACTCGCAGTTCCATTAATACGTAGCAATGATTTGCTGGTAGACCTGGTCTCTAGGTGCTGTTGCACAGGAAAAAAGGGAGGCTTGCCCATTCTGAGCTACCTTGGGGGCCACTGGCTAATTCGACTTGCCAGCCAAACAGTTGTATTCACATCCAATGTCTAAATGTTACTGGACTAATCGTGATCCACATGACTGATGACAAATCATATTAGTGGTCATGTGTAAGTCTGTTGTAAAAAAATGGGAGGGGTTTAAGTTTCCTTTATTGATTGCAAATCAAAGTAATGAGGCTGAAAGGGATGAGTTTTAGTTTGTATTTAGTAGTTAGTATGTAATGAAGAGGGAAAAGCAGGCTAGAGGGATAGGTAGATGCTAAAAAAGTAATTTTTTGTATTTCACTGGGGTGTGGATAATATGATGGGACTTGTACTGAACCCCATGATCAGCAGCCTTTCTGTACCTGTTCTTGTTGCACCAAAACTAAAAGTCTCAACCTCCTATTGCTGTGTCAAGCAGGAGAGGAACCAAGAAAGACTAAAAAGACATGTTGGAGGAGCATGCTCCTCAAAATTAAATGTAGATGGTAGGATTTAAAAAAATGAAATTAGATTTCCTTTTGATCAGTGAGAGAATGGTACCTGAATGTTAGTGTTGGAAATAGGAGAAGCTGATTCACTGGCTTTGATCTCCCCAGGAGAAGCTACAGAACTCTGTGACTCTTGGCTTGCTGGCTGCTCTGGTGACAAAGCATCACTGCTATCCTCATCGAAGGAAAATGCGTCTGTGTTTTCAGGGAAGTCGTTTTGACCTGATGGAAGGATATAAATAGTCAGTAGTCTGGCAAAAGCTGGTTATGTGTAAAGCCTTCACAAACATTAAGATGTAAAAAGACAATTCTGTGAGTACTCACCTGTAGATTTGCTTTTACTATGCATGGCACGGCCTGCTTCAAGAAGTCCTTACGTATGGGTTATTCCGCCACAAGGTGGCGCAGTGTACTGCAGATGAGTTGTGGCTCCTCCCGGTACCATATAAAAACAGGATCACCAATAGACCAATTAAGCATTGACGAGTAGTTATTCAAGAAGCCGGGAGATAATAAAGGTAAAAAAGGTAACAAAAACCCAACTAACTTGGAACAATCACCATAAAGAGGCAACCAAGAATAACGATAACAAGGGTGGGGTGAAGCAGGCCGTGCCATGCATAGTAAAAGCAATTCTACAGGTGTGTACTCACAGAATTGTCTTTTTCCTATTGCATGGCACGGCCTGCTTCAAGAAGTCCTTACATATGGGATGTCCAACAGCAGTGTCCGTAAGGTAGGGTGGGATCCCCAAAGAGTAACAACAGGCAGTTCAAACCTCTACCGCCTGAAATACCTTGTGGCGAAAAGCAGCATCAGCTGAGGCCTTAACATCAACCTTGTAAAACTTGGAAAAAGTATGAACAGAAGACCAAGTTGCGGCCTTACAAACTTGTTCAACAGAAGCTTGGTGCTGAAAAGCCCAAGACGCACCAATAGCACGAGTGGAATGAGCAGTAACCCTAAAAGGAGGAACCTTCCCCCTGGCAGAGTAGGCCTGCTCCACCGCCTGACGGATCCACCTGCTGTGCTGATAGTGGATTTAGCCGGAGGCAACCCCTTCCTAGGTCCAGCAGGAAGAACAAAAAGAGCGTCAGATTTCCTGAAAGACTCAGTAGCAACCAAATAAAACTTCAGAGCCCTGACAACATCCAAAGAATGAAGGGTGCGCTCCTTGGAATTAGCAGGGTTAGGACACAAAGAAGGCAACACAATGTCCTGATTGAGATGAAAAGCAGACACAACCTTAGGCAAGAAATCCGGCTTAAGCCGAAACACCACCTTATTCTGATGCCGCTCAAAATAAGGAGGTTTGATGGAGAGCGCCGCCAGCTCAGAAACTCGCCTGACCGAAGTAATAGCCACCAAAAAGGCCACCTTAAGAGTCAGAATGGGCAAAGCAGCTCCACGGATAGGCTCAAAGGGAGGACCCTGCAGAGCAGACAACAGCAGATTCAGGTCCCAAACCGGTAGCATAGGCTTACGTGGCGGACGCACATGAGTAACTCCCTGGAAAAAAGTCTTAACCAACCGGTGATTGGCAAAGGATATTTGGAAAAAAATTGCCAGAGCTGACACCTTTCCCTTGAGGGTACTAAGTTGAAGGTTGCAAAAATTCCAGAATCCTGGGGATAGAAAACACCCGACAAGGAAGAGACTTGGACTCAGGCTATGTAAGCATGCCAGATCCTGTAGTAGAGGACTTCTTCCTAGCCCTAATCATGGTATCAACAACAGAAGCCGGCAACCCCTTATCCATCAAGATGGAGGTTTCAGCAGCCAAGCCGTTAAAGCCAGAGTTTGTAAATTGGGATGGCACAGTTGTCCCTGAGTGAGCAGATCTGGATCCTTGGGCAAGACATACTGATCTACTGCCAACTGCATTACGTCTGCGAACCACACCCTCCTTGGCCAACAGGGGGCCACCAGAATGGCTGGTACCCCTTCCTGGGCTATCTTGCACAGCACCCTGCGACAGCAGAGGAAAGGGATGGAACACATAGAGAAGCCGAAACTCCGTCCAAGGCATTGCTAGCGCATCCATGGCGAAGGCCAGAGGGTCCTCTGACAGGGAGACAAACCTGGGAAGCATGTGATTGTGGCGATACGCAAACAGGTCCACATCCGGCTGACCCCAGCGGTGACACAGGGAGTGAAATACCTTGTTGCTGAGGGACCATTCCCCCAGCCGAGACGTTCCCCTGCTCAGGGAGTCTGCCTCCTGGTTCTCCACCCCCGGGAATGTAAACCGCCGAGATGCAAGGGACATTCTCTTCTGCCAAAGACAGTATCAGGGACACTTCCTTGAGGGCTCGCTTGCTCCGAATCCCTCCCTGATGATTGATGTAGGCAACCGCCGTCTGGTTGTCCGAGCCATCTGAACAGACCGACCCGAAGGTGTGTGGTCAGCTGAGAAAGAACCAACCTGACCGCCCTCAGTTCCAGGACATTGATGGGAGCATGGGCCTCCTGCTCCTGGGGTCCCCCACCGACCCCAACCGGTCAGACTGGCATCTGTGGTGACAGTCTCCCAGCACGGAGGCAGAAAGGTCCTGCCCACTAGAAGGTTCCCTGAGTCCAGCCACCACGAGAGAGACTGTCTGGCCAGGGGGGACAGAGCAAATTCCTGATACAGGGACACAGGGTCTAGATCCAAAACTGACAAGAGGTGCAACTGAAGAGGTCTCATGTGAAACTGAGCAAAAGGGACCGCCTCGAAGCAGGACACCATCAGACCCACTAACTGCATTCCTTGCCGGATGGAGGGATGGGGACACAAGAGCAGAGTCCGTGCCTGCTTCTGAAGGCCCTCCACTTTCTGCTGAGGCAGGAATACCTTGACCTGAGAGGTATCCAGAGTCATGCCCAGAAAGGACCTCACCAAAGACGGAGACAGTGAAGACTTGGGATAGGTTAAATCTGTTCTAACTTAGGTGTGGATCTAGGTGGAGAAGAGATTAGTGTAGGTGTGCTGTGGATAAAAAGGCAGGTTAAAAGGGAGAGTGAATAAAGTCTTAAAGGGGCCACCTCCCTGGTTAGTTATAAAATGGTCTGAGCGGCTGCCACCCCTCTTTTGTTTCTTTTGAATTTGTGCAAGCACATGGAGTGTGGGGTCTAGGCTGTATTGCAAGGTCTTTGACCCTTCCACCCCATGGCTTGCACTTGAGGTTTAGGGCAACCTCAGGTAAGCCTGCTCCCATTTTAACTATTGCATTGTATGTCCCAAATGGGGCTCTTAGAGACTAGAATTAGTACTAGAGTTAGGACTGCACCTCACAGGGGCACCTTGGCGCTGGTGGTGCAGCTTAAGCATACTTCTGCAGATGTGTGTGACCGAGCCCCCTGTTTTTAACCTAGTTTAGAGACAGATTGTAGGTTGGTCAGCAAGCTAACTGGTTTGAGTGCTGTGGCCCCTTTAAGACTTTTGTATTCTAATTGCCCTGCTAATGTGCACCTCCCTGGTTAGTTATAAAATGGTCTGAGCGGCTACCACCCCTCTTTTGGAGAGTAATTAAAGGGTTAATGTTCTCAGCAATCCTGTGTGGAAAAATTGGTAAGTATATATACATAAAAGTATGAAAAAACAAATGCAATAGTATTACCAAAGTGAAGTTTTGTTTGAGGGGGTGTTTCCACCTTTTAATTAAATCAGAAACAACTAAGTATCATTGCCTCTGACTACCTAGTCTCTTCTCCTACACTAATCTCTTCTCCACCTAGGTCCACACCTAAGTTAGAACAGATTTAACCCATCTACATTTCTCCCAGGGAATACGGGTTTTTCCCTCAAGTAGGAGCTGCTCAAATTTTCTAATTGCGCTTTCCTCAATCCAACTCCTGCAAATGAAGACTTGGGATAGTTGATCACCCAGCCGAAGGATTCGAGAGTGGAGGTCACCACCAGAGTATCCTTCTCGGCCTGATGAAGAGACTGAGCCGCAATCAGAAAAGGGAGGATGCGAATGCCCTGATTCCGCAGCAGAGCCATCAAGCCCGCCAGCACCTACCGAATGGTAAAGCCACAAACTGGTAATGCTGATCCTCTAGAGCGAACCTGAGAAATCTCCAATGACCTGGAAAGATTGGCACGTGAAGATAGGCATCCTTGATGTCCACGGAGGTCATGAAGTCGCCCGGGCGAAGGGTACTGACAGCCGAGCGTAGCGTCTCCATGCGAAAGTGCTTGAACCTGACAAACTTGTTGAGACCCTTCAAGTACAGGATGGGCCTCAAGGACCCGTCTTTTTTGGGGACCGTGAACAGATTGGAGTAGAACCCCTGACCCCGTTCCTGGGAAGGCACCAGGCAAATGACTCAAACAGACGTTGAACCGCAAGGCGCAAACCCCGAGCTGACAGAGGGTTTTGAGACATCCAGGATCTGATGAATCTTGGGGGCGCCAGGCTGCAAACTATCTTGTAACTGGAGGACACCACCTCCTGAATCCACCGGTCTGAGACGCGGAGCCTCGAGACGTGAGCAAAGAGCCAAAGCCGTCCCCCCACCCGGATGGGTGAGGGCGCCTCCTCATGCCTGAGGGGGCTTGGGACCCCATTAAAGACCGGGACGACCACGTGATCTGCCACGGCCACAAGAATCTCTGCGGGTACCCGAAAAGAGGGAGCCACGACCTCCTCTGGGAGCACGAAAGGAGGAGAGGGAAGCGGAGGGCCCCCGAAAAGGCCGAGGCTGCCTCCTACGCTGAAGCAGCCTACCATCCTTGGCTAGAACATCCAGACGCTCACCGAAGAGCCCCAGCCCCGTAAAGGGGAGCCCAGTGAGAGCCTTCTTAGCAGCAGTGTCAGCTGCCCACTGACGCAACCAAACAGAGCGGCGCATAGCCACCAAAAGGGCAGAGGCCCTACCACTCAGCCGTACCGCATCATCCATGGCAGTAAGGACAAAGGCAACAAAATCAGAGCAAAGCAAGAGGGCCCTATAATCCTCCCTCTCCTACCAGCCGTAGCGCCATCAAGGAGACGCTTGTGAGCTGTTTCTTAAGGGCAATAGCTGTAATGGCAGCAGCGCAGACCGGACACAGCCCAGCCCCCACAAATGCAAAAGCATGGCAGGCCAGCTGATCCATGCGCCGGTCCTCGCTGCCCCGCACTGTAGTAGTGTCAGGTGAAGGCATGACCGAGGTGTTGGACAGCCCTAGAACGGGAGCGTCCACCTCAGGGGGACACGACCATCGCTTGACCAGGTCAGCAGGAAAAGGATACCTCTTATCCAACCCTTTGGGCACCGCGGGTAATCTACTAGGACGTTCCCACTCCTTGAGCACCATATTAGTGAAATGGCTCTGCTCAGGGAACTCCAGATGCTGTTTATCAGGATTAAAGAGCTCACCCTGCTTCCTCTTAGCCACCTCAGTGGGGACAATGTGCAAGATTTCAAAAATGTCAGCCAACAGGTTATCAGTGTCATCAGGGAACCATAAGTCCTCCCCAGATGCAGACCCAGGGTCACTGTCAGAACCCTCCTGCTGGTCCCCAGAGGAGTCAGAGTCCTGGAAAAGCTCCCCCTCCTCTAGGGAGTAAAGGCCACCAAAAGCATCAATTCCCTCATCCTCCTCAGGAAAGAGGGAGGGCGTGGGAGCCAGGTGCCGCTTCTTGCCTTACATGGAACAGGCCTGGCAAGCTGCCTTTCAATGCTGGCCACATGCAGTGAAAGATCAGATTGTGACCCCCTGCTAGTATCCCCCTCACTGGGGGCTAAATGCAGGCGCGGAGGGGTAGGCGATGCCGAAGGGGGCGCAGAGCTGGGAAGCGAAGCGGGTAGCCCAGCCTGGGCCGCAACGATACCCCAGCACGCACACCGCGGCACTGTTACTCAAAGGGGATACCCCACACATGGCACACAGCCGGGATTGCCCCGAAGAACCCCGGAGAACGCTATCCCCAGAAGCCTCCATATGGTGATTAACACAGGCGCAATAGGCCAGCACAGGGTAAGGGCTAATAAAAAATCCACCCGGGATGCCCCCCCAAGGGATGCCCCCAGAGCCAGTAAAGGGGAGATATGGGGGGGATAAGGAGCAGAACCGGGAGAAACCACAGCCCACAGTTGTCCCACCTGAAAGACATAAGTAACATGCACATAAGCATCCCGCAGCACATGCCCCAAGGAACCAAAACCCCCAAAGGGGACTCACGGACCAAGAAGACCGCAGGATCACCAAGCCGCCAGGCCACAGGAGGAAGCGACACAGGGGTATCACCGCCGCAGCCCAGGGAGGAAGAGGAGCCCCGGACGCGCAGCAGACTCAAAATGGCGCCGGCAGAGGAACCTCGAGGGGCTCCGCTCCCCCCCGAAGAGCGCGAAAGCGCCATCACAATGAAACAAATGCACACAAGTTATAGCGCCGCCCACCGCGAGCGGAGTACAAAGCGGCAACGGTGGCAAAAGACGCCATTAAAAACACAATTAAAGACACAATAGAAAAAACACTCGCCACTACCACCCGCCCCCCCCCCCCCCGAACACATGCCGGGGAGAGGGGGGGAGGAGAGCGAACAGGCAGCGGCGAGAGCCAGGCCAGGGATGGGGGGGGGAGGCCAGACACCAGAGAAACAGGGCACACAGTCCCCAAAACACTCACCCCCTCAGAAGCTAGGACAGGAACTTCGCATCCCTCAGTAGGCTTACCATAAAGCCTATGGCCGGCTAGCCTTTGCGGTACAGGGTCTGCGGCTTGGAGCAGCGCTCCTTGAGCACCTGACCCTAGTGCTCCCCTACCTTCACCCGATCAGTCTGCCGAGGCTGGGAGGCACCGAGGGTCCAGAAATGGGTGGAAATAGACCTGCAGGGCCACAGGCTTGGTTGCCCCGCTCACCTGCGCAATATAAAGAGCCATCTTCTAACTTCGCAGAATCACTGCAGAGAAAACACTGGATTGGTCTATTGGTGATCCTGTTTTTATATGGTACCGGGAGGAGCCACAACTCTTCTGCAGTATACTGCACCACCTTGTGGCAGCATAACCCATACGTAAGGACTTCTTGAAGCAGGCCGTGCCATGCAATAGGAAAAGTAAAGTAACCCACATCACTGTGCAGAATTACACCCGTTAGAGGGAAGCGTGTGATGCGGCCGCCAGCGAGTTCTGAGCCGCTGTGCTAAAATGTTGGTTCAGCGGCTCTGAGCACGGTGATTGGACAAGCGGTCGCGCATGCGCCGTAGGACCGGGGTGTGGTGAGTTGATGTGGGAGATCTGGGGGGTTTCACATAGCAATCACATTCACAATCGGGGTGCCCCGGGGTGGGGGGGGGTAAGGACCAAAATCCAGGATAGTCAAAATCCTGTGTTTTGGTCCACTTTAAACCGGACCTTCACTATGATTTATTGAAAAGCCCAAACCCTTAAAAAACGATTCCCCAGCATCTAAAGTTAATATATTTTAAGTTTTTTGTCACTTTTTATTCTTTCCCCCACCGGGCTGCAACTCTGTTCAGGACTTTAGGATACGGGCACCGTCATCTTGACTCAGAACAGAAGCATCACAATTACTGAGGAGAGTGGGATATAGTACAGGGGGGCGGGTTATAGCTGTGCTTTGCTCAAAAAGAGCAGAACTGGGGTCAGTAAAAGGTCAGCAATCCCAAAATGCAGAGCAGCATAGTCAGAAGGCACTTCCTGTTTGCAGGCTTCCTGATGTTACATGAGCCGCCATCTTGGATGTTTAAAGGCTCATAACATGCAGTAGATGCAGGTAGGAGGATTTTTAATGTGAGCAATCTGTATGTACAGGGTGTGGGAAACATATAAGATAGTCCCTTATTCAGAGTGAAGGACCGGTTTAAGTCTGGAAGTCACATCCTGGGAGCACCACTGAATGGTAAAGGTTCTAGCAAGTATCAGGTTAGGTTTAAAGCTTTAGTGCTCTTCAACGCCACCAGAATGGTGTCTACCAAAATGAACTGATCATAAAAAAATTGTTTTACATCACAGAATCTATTTGCAACAGTCAATGGTAACATTGGTACATTTAGCACAATTGTGACATTTACAGCTAGCAGATATGTCAGGCATGAACTGCAGGGGGCAACTTTCTTGTTAAATTAATATCATTACACGCTGTTTCTGACAGAGATATTTCGGCACACTCCCAATTTATCACTGACTGCTACGTTTAGATTAACAGCATTTCTCTGTCAGGAACGATTTCTGTAATGCTGGTAAATGCCACGTTTTATGTGTAATTATTGCTTGTCCTTTTGCTGGCTTTTACCTAACACAAGCTCTGGTCACTGCTGTGGTCCAGCAACCCTCCCCTACTGACTGGCCTGGACATTGGCTCGGATTTGTTATCAGTAGTGAACAGTATCAAAATGTGAACATGCCTGGTTGCATTTGTGAGAAGCACTCGCTTTATTCATTGCAATCTGCACATTCTCTGCTCATGTAAACTATTTGTGCTCATTTTTAATACATGCCTTTAATGGCTTCTTTAACGCTTGAGTCAACAGGAAGTATGTTCTTTTCCACCAATTCCATAGGCCCAGGTCTTTGGGCAATCTTCTCATTTAGATCATCTGCCAGGCGCGCTCTCTTTAATTTCATCTGCGTTGCCTGCAGGGAGGGCTCAGCGAGCGTCTCTGCAGAGAGAAAGGTAAATACAGTTATCACCTCCTCTATACAGTAGATCATTCACAAGAGGTGATGTCATGCCAGCAGAAAGAAACATGGCAAAAAACCTGCTGTGTTGTTAATAATTACATCTGTAATAATCACTTTATAGATAGAGAAGAATGTTTGTTGTATGTGGTTTATTACATCAGAGGTGGAAGTCGTACACATGCAAGATGTTGGGTGTCAGCATATTGGGGAAGTCTATGGCCATTATTAAATTAGATTTACATGGCAGCGTCTCCTCCACACATCGTCTATGTGAAGAAGGAAAAATGAAGCCCAACCATATCTTTCATGGGAGCTAGGGATTCTGTCATTAGTACCATGTGTTCTTACACTTCCATCCTCTCCTACACTCGCTTATCCGCTTACACCGATATATACTTGTAATAAACTATCTTAAATAAAGTGTTTGTGTTATAAAAATATTCATAATGAACTGGTAGTATGTGGACAAGGCTTGTTTCGATACAGTAAATAGGAGTGCAGGTGGGTAACACCGAGGTTTATTGGAATAAACTGGTCTGACGAGAGAAATTGTTCCAATTCTTGGTGGTGGGGGGGGTTACTTTGGTGTGTTTAAGATGAATGAGGAATATTGAGGAACAATTTAGATTGGAACATCACTCTAAGGAGGACCTAGTGTACCAAGCTACCCACAAGGAAACACACTGTTTCTCTCTTATGGTACCTGACACACTTCATTTGATTAGTGTGCCATCAAGCAGAGCTCCTTATAAAAGTGGGACAGGGAACAGCCTGGTGATAATTGCACATTGGATTAAACTAATGATATCACTTCACACAATTATTAATCCAGTAACAAGGGGCTGTCAGTGTGAAATTATCTTTCATGAGGCCTCGCTTTAGCCATGGCTAACAATGTACAGTTAAAGATATTTTTCCATCTCTGCAACCATAATATCTTTGCAACGTGTTTAGTGTCCAGAGTATTATTTATATAGTATTAAACTTTGTATAAACTAAAAAGCATCAGAAACTAGCCAATATTTGGCTTACGGTGGGATTCCAGGCAAAGGCTTTTTAGTGAGGGAGTAGTATAATTGATTTTACCTGAAAGTAAAAAAAATACAGATAAAAATTTTAACTTGCTCCCCTATAAAGAGTATATTTTGCCAATTTTCACTGCTCCTGCTAATCCCAAATAATGACACTTTTTTTTTTAAACTGTAAAGCTCTGCCTCCTCCGTTCATGGCCACTGTTGTGTGTGGCAATGATGTCATTGCCACCTCTATGCAATGACTGATCGCCTGCCATCTCACACAGAGGGACAGCAAGAAAAACAGTGTTTCAGGACAATTCGAAAAGTTCAAATAACCATTTCTAGTTCATCACCACTGGGAAATAGATTTTACAAAAGCATATTGGAAGTATTGGCAGGGGCTTTGGTCAAATGTATTTCACAAGTTCAGTGGTTTTGTTCCGCTTTAAAGTCTTGAGGACAATCTATCCATTACCCACTGGCTGTTACTAGGAACATTTTTTTCTTTCTGGACTAATAAACTAATATACTGGAGCACTATATGATATTCCTGGAGGTGGCAGCATTAAATCACCAGTTGTGCTATTCTCCCTCCATATGTCTGTGTATGGCTATTGACATGCTCCAGCACAAAGGCTTTACCTGTGCTCATTTTGTTCAGACTGGTAATGCTGACCTAAAAGCATTCAGCATTGCTGGTCAGGATGCACACTCCTCCCTCCAATCAGGAAGGGGGTCTGCAATAGACTTTTAAACTATCCTGAGTTACACCCCTCCCTTTTTTATTCTAACACACATTACATTTTCACAAAAATATTCATTTCCCCCCAAAACATGCGGTGCTAAATATGTAAATTACCTTCTAATATATGCATCCTAACTAACTCAGATCTGTCCGGCCGGCTGCGAATCTTGTGTTTTAGGAAATTTTCGGTCTGTAAGCAAGAGAGAAGCCAAGCTGAGCTCAGACAATTAAAGGAATACATATTGACCATTTACTACCCCTTGCAGAAGAAGCAAAGGATCAACTATACAATATATATATATATATATATATATATATATACGCACACACACACACACACTCTAGGTTCTTATTTAAGAAAGGACCTTGTCTCTTGCATGGAGCCTATTTTGCTAAATGGATGAAGCTGAGTCTTAAGATACGCATGCCAGCCTAGAACTATGCAATTAGTAAGGGTGGCCAGAAACACAGAGGGTCTAAATAGGCAGGAAATATCTTTCAGATATTTATTATGAAGGTTAAGATTCAGACACACAAATAAAAATGCCTTCTTACCCTTGCTCGCTCCAAGCTTTTGATCTGTTCGTGAAATGCAGCTGGGCTTTTTAATGCTGAAAGCAACAAAGATAGTTTAATTTGGAGCACAAGAAAATAAAAGAGCATGTCTTAAACATACCTACACTATACTGTATATATAGCCAAGAGGCATCCCAAATCAAGATGCGCCTAGGAAGAGCTTTCACTCAGTCCCTGTATCTAAAGCAGTCTTTAAAGTGGACCAACACCCAGGATTTTGACTATCCTGGGTATTGGTCCACTTCCCCTGGGCACCCCGATCGGGGGTGCCCCGCTGTGTGAAACCCCCCAGAAAGCCCCCAAAACTCACCTCTCCCCACTCCCACGTGGCCGCGCAGTCCAATCGGCGCCGACGGACAAGCTGATTGAAAGCGACGGACAAGCAGCTTGCCCGTCGGCGCCTCCCGCGCGTCACTCTTGACGTGTGCGCGCCCGCGCCAGCCATTCAGAGACGGCCGGCGCGGGCGCGCGCACGTCTAGAGGAGCGCGAGTGAGGCGGCGGCGGCGGAAGCAGCGGCTGGAGAGGTACGTTTTTTCGGGGGTTTTACACCCCGCGGGACATCCCGATCTCGGATGTCCCGCGGTGTGTGAGGTGATCGGCCCGGGAATCTTATAGATTCCCGGGCCGATCACCTCAGGGTGTTGGTCCACTTTAAGACTATAGGACTGGACTTTGTTCTGGTTTATATATGGCTAGTTTCCATTTGTATGAGGGATGTTGAACAAATTATCTGCCCCAGTATGCTCTGTCATACCTCCCAACTTTTCAGGGTGGGAAAGACATTTGATAAATTAGGCCACGCCACATCATTGAGTGATGGATAGGAGATAACAGCTACAACAATATAAACACTTTAAATAGGCAAATTAATTGTTTATTGATGTAGATCTGCATGTTACACCACAAAGAAGGAGAAATGAGACCAACAAGGCATAGGGGGACATGGACTCAAAAGAGGGACAGTCCCTCCAAATCCGAGACACTTGGGAGGTATGGCTTTGTCTGCATTCAAGAGCTGAGCTTGTCTATGCAGGTGGAAACATATCTACAAAGAAAGTGAGGGATTTGGAGAGTTGTTACTTGATTTAATACCTTACAAAAGAAGTCTAAAGAAATCCATGACAGGATGATTGCTGTACATGGAGATGCCCCCAAGGGTGGGGGGAATGGGTTGTGGGAAAGGTGTTTATTTTCTACTGCCTAGGGGCCACCTCATTGAACATTACACTAAATTAAGCCTTTTAACCCACTGTCTGACATCTTAGCTTTACCACTGATGCAGGATGAGGCTCTGTGGTGTGGTTTCATGCATTCACATTTTCCTCATGGAGGATACATTAATGGTTTAGCTGTGCTCATGTGTTCTTCAGGTCATGCACGGGATATTCATAAAAGCAGTCTCCTCCCATAGGTTGAGCAGCATGTCTAGACACTTTAGAACAAAGGCCCAGCATTGAATCAGATGAACAATGTTAATTCCGCTTGGTCTCATTCAACACTAAAGACTTTATGGAATGTCCTGTTATTTTATTCCTCCTGCAGTACAATCAATATGAAACCACGTCAGAGAAGCAAACAAATCACAGGTAGCAGGCGTTTTGATTTATATACCCTTAGCCTGGTTTTGCATTAGTGATGGGTTTGGCAAGGTTCAAACCCGATCTAGTCACCAATCCTAAATCATTCGGAATGCCACCCACTGGTGCCAGCAGGTGCCATGCTGACCCCCACAATGTGTAAATTAGCATAGGGGTCCCTTGAACCCCTAACCCGTTCACAGACTGTGAAAAAATAACAGAGAAGTCCTTCTCCTTCCTGTCTCCAACTGGTCAGGGTCCTCTAGGTCCGTCGGGTCAGGGACACCAGGTGCTGGTCTGCTAATGGCAGGGAGCCACTATTTCGCCCCCTCACTACAAATGCCGATGCTCCCCACCAGACCAGGAAGAAGCCCCTGACCCAGCACACACATTAGACCATTGCACACCTTGTGGTGGCCTGAGCTATTGTATTCAGCATTTGGGAGTAGCAAATGCTTTGGAAGCATTCTGAACTGCATTGTGCCTGCTACGGCTCATCACTAGTTCTAATAACTCATTGCAAAGGCTCAAATAACCTGATAAACCCAAACCCCTGCTTATTTTATTTGCACTGATTAAAACATCTTTATATACTGAAGGCTCATGGACGGTATGTTTCCTTATACTGCCCATGCTTAGAGATTTCTAACTCCAACAGGATCCTTCCTTCCAGTCATCTCGGCCACTGTGTGTCAGATGTTTTTTTTTTAATTGTCAGAGTCATATTTTTTGTAAAGGGTAGAGAAGTGGATAAGACCCAAGCAGCAAACCATTAAAGCACACCCCCTGTCAGAAAAGCAAAGTTTAGTAAATTGATTCTCTAAACTCTCACTCTGGCAATCAGTGATGTAAGCTATTTGAGAAGGCTTAAACCAGACCAACAGTCTGGAATAGTTGGAAAAGAAAGGTAGCAGCCATTTTGGAGCTTCCTCTCCCAACTGACATAATGGAAATGCACTGTAACAGGAAGCCCAGCACAACTTCCTGTTTGAAGGTGGCCTGCAAGCCCATAAGCGGCCATCTTGTTGTTAAAAATGTATCCCAGCAGCCAGTAGAAAAAGGTAAACTATGTGTAGCAATCTAAATTGCCCTGGGGGGGGGGGGGGGATGCATAGGAGCACTGTTTGTTGAGTTGGTCTGATTTAATTCATTTTAGAATGATTTTAGAATGATCATAGAATGTTGGTCCGCTTTAACCCCATGCAGATGTTCTGCTCCTGAAATGCATGGCAGCGGCCATCTTGCTTTACCCTTGAGAGCCCTGTTTAAAGGGACTGTTAACTGTGGGACTGAGTTATAATTAAAGGAAAACTCCCTTTTTGACATGTGTTGGTGTTTTTCTGTTGGAATGTAAAATAAACACTTGTGTTAGCATTGTGCCCTCATACCTGTGATTTACTTATTTGCATGCCGTTTTCATGATTCTCATAATCATGGGACTCTTTGCTACAGTGGGAGTGGGTTTTATTGCTTTGAGTAAAACACACGGACTACGAGTCCTACTATTCTACCAATGTAACAGGTGAACACTTTAGCAGCTTTGTCGAAGTCTAAGCAGCCTAATGACATATCCAGTTGAGAATCCAGCAATTAACCCTTGCTACTGGAACACAAGACTGTGATCGTTCCAAACTGAAAAGTTTGACTTTTAGCAGAATGTGTTAAACCAGTCACCCATGCCTTAGCCAATCAGATAATTAGCAAGCTAGAGTGAGGAAGTCTATGATAGGTAATTGAAATCACCACGTTGGTGCACATAGCTAAGGTAAACACATTGTTGCTATGGAAAACTGTTTTCTTTCATAACACGGAGTTGCCAACAAATAGAAAATTTAAAAAATAACATTAGCTGAGAACATTTAAAGTGGACCAACACCCAGGATTTTGACTATCCTGGGTCTTGGTCCACTTCGGTGGGGCACCCCCGATCGGGGTGCCCCGCTGTGTGAAACCCCCCCTAACCCCCCGAAAAACTCACCTCTCCCCGCTCCCAGCGCCGACGTACAAGGGAAGATCTGGAACGTCTAAGCGGCGGCCGCCGCTGCCGCCTCCCTCGCGTCACTTTTGACGGGCGCGCGCCCGCGCCGGCCATTCGCAGATGGCCGGCGCGGAGGCGCGCACGCCTACAGGGGCGCGAGGGAGGCGGCGGCGGCCGGCCGCCGCCGAAGATAAGGTAGGTGAGTTGGGGTGTTTGGGGGGGTTTCACCCCGCGGGACATCCCGATCTCGGATGTCCCGCGGGGTGGGGGGTGATCGGCCCGGGAATCTTATAGATTCCCGGGCCGATCACCCGTGGGTGTTGGTCCACTTTAAAATAATCTGGGAGTAATAATGCTTTAGCTCTAGTCTGAAGTAAAAATCCATCTGCTGTAATGACTCATTGCTGCTAAGAAAGCTCTTAAAACATTGTATCAGCATTGCAAACAACTGTTTCAATGCTCTACAGCTTCTGAGGACATTGACTTACATTGATACATAGTTACATTCATCCCCCTCTAGCAGCTGTTGATTCAGTGTGTGAGTGTGGTGATGCTGCTGTGTTTCTGAGGCAAATATCTTTCAGTTTGGTGTGGGTTGCATATAGCAAAATTCCCAAGCTGCTGCCATTCTGGCTTGTGTGGAGAAACAATATAGCACAAGCACTCTGGAGCCATACGGATTATCAATGCAGTCATCTAAAAAAGGATTTTATCTCCTAGCATTCTGTGCGGAAACAGGTAAAATCTGCTCTGAGCTTAACTGCAGTGTGTCTGTGTGCTAGCAAAGGCTCCCCCTTCCACCCATGGTCATGTGTAAGCTGCTCCCATGCATTTCAGAAACTATGGGGCTATACACGGCCTGTGAGGTGTATGGCAATGTATAGCATGCAGTTCAGGAGCACAACATCTGCAAATATATTTCACAACATATGCATGGGGTTAATTCCTCTCTAACAGTTGATCTCCAACGGGAGGCTTTAAAGGAGCAAATTACTAAAAGTTATATTTTCTTGACTGGTGGTCCCCTATGAGTTACTTTCATTGTTTTCTCTGTAGTGGAAAACTAGACTTGAATGGATGCTATCAGCAATATACTATTTTTTTCTGCAGTTCCTTCAAATTAAGTACAGATGAATGTACTAATTTGCCTAAGGCATTTTCTAAATGTTTGATAGTTAGTATGGTTGAAAAAAGACTTATGTCCATCAAGTAACCAAGGGTCAGGGGTTGGGAAGAGTTATTTTTATTTTCTTACTGATAACAGCTAGTAGTAACTGTTAAAGGAGCAGTATCGTGAAATTTGCATTAAAAAAGATAAATAATTAAATAGCCACACAATAGCTTCTAACATGTGTATAAATAATCTGGCGATTAAAAGAAAGGCATATATTTTTTCCTTTTTCTAATTTGTATAATGACAATGGCTCAGTCCATTTGCTGAATAGGGGGATCTGCTGGGTTGTATTTAGTGAGCTGCTTCATTTAGCCCACTGGTCTCATACTGTAGTTTAGCCTGTGGTTTACCAGTACCCCCCGATCCTTCGCAACTAGTAACTCTCCCAGTTTTACTCCCCTGAGGACATGAGTGGCCTTCAGGTTAATAGCCCCCCCAAGTGAATTAATTTATATTTTTCCACATTGAACTTTATTTGCCAAGTGTCCAAGTCAGCCCGAAGCTTGTGAAGCCCTTCAATAGAATAGACTGCACTGTGCTACATATCTTGGTGTCATCTGCAAAAATAGAGACAGTGCTCTTAGTGCCATTTTCTATATAATTTATAATCAAACTGAAAAATAATGGGCCCAGCACTGAACCCCGGGTTACACCAGTTACAACTGGGAACCATTCAGAGTATGTATCCTTAATCACAATTCTCTGCACACAATCCTTCAGCCAGTTTCAATCCAGTCACAAACTGCATTTTGTAACCCCAAAGACCTAAATTTTCCCATTAAGTGCCTATAAGGGACAATGTCCAATGTTTTTGCAAAATCCATAAAACTATATCTACACCCGTCCCTCTGTCCAGGCTTCTAATATGTTTCAAAGGAGAACTTAAGTGCAAATGACCAGGCAAGCAAATGAAGAGCAGCATTTCTGGTCATGATGTCTTTATCACTAAGTTAAGCAGAAATATGTGGTGACTTACGTGGCATGATGCCCTGGTCTACAAGTTGTTCTCTCGTTCGCCTTTGTTGCAGACGCAGTTGAAGCACTGAAAGAGGAATAGAAGAGGTTAGGAGAGGTGGACTCACACTTGCTGCTCATTATGTAATGCTGCACTGTTATTAATGGAGCACTATCGCAAAAAATGGCCCAAATGATAAAAGTCCATATATGCTGGATCGTGGGAACAGAGGTCCCTTTTACACCTGGCATCAACAAATATCCAGCAAGGCTTTTTTTTTTTTTTTTTTGAGGAAGGACATCTGGGGTGACAGACTCTTGCCACCCCTGGATTTTATTCCTACCATGAGAGAATTAACCACAAGCTTGAAGTTTTATTCAGTTCGGAAGTATAAGGGACCCCTCCTCTCATTAGCTGAGGTGTTTATATGGATTTTTAATATTACACAATTTTGCGATAGTGCCCCTTTAAGCAATTCATTTGGATTTCTAAGCTGTAGACCACATTTTAATAACATTATGAACATATTATATACAATGCTATCTTTGGGGAAACAACAGTACAAACCTCATTGAAACATTTAATTTTTAAACATATTTCAAGAACAAAAAACATCAGGGCAAAATTTAAAGGAGGATGGTCACAAACATATTTCTTGATGCAGGGAATAAAAGTAGCCCCCGATCATGCCATCTGGCATATTTAGACAGGGTCCAGGCTAAAAAAAGAATATTAAAAAAATAAAAAAAAATTCCATTGAAGTTCATTTGAATATACAGAAACTTTCTCCTGAGATCAAGTCCAGCAGGGCCTTGGCTCACTGTCAAGCACTGTGACAAAAGGTTTTGGCCCTCCGCCATTCACAGTGACTGACCACACTCTCTCCTGTCATTGCAATGGAGGGGGTTACGCTGAGGGATGCCACACCCCCTATGTGCAGTGAACGTGGAATTCAAAGGGACTCTGTGGCCCAGCTGTATAACATGGTGGACACCAATGAATGGTATTGCGTTACATAGCTTGATCTCATCTGCGGAAATGGTAAGTTTTATTTAATGGGACTGAGACCTGACCTAATAGACTAATACCAATAAACTTACATGGACAGCCCAGGCAAAACTAAAATAGAAAAATGCACCAACCTCCCAACCTGCAGGCTTGATCCCATGTAGTCCTGATGGCTGAAGCACTCCTGTTTCACGGCCCTGGAACTTAGTGCTTGTGTCTATCTGGCCCCCAGCATGCATAGCAGCAGCACTGCTTATAGAATATGGATGATCATGTAATGTACCCCCTGCAGCCAATAAACAAAGTGCCTGCTCACTCGCGACTGGCAGAAGAGATGTGAGGAACTTAAACCCTAAAATGTAACCTATCCCTTTATATCTATACCCTGCACATTGCCAAGTTTTCTCTAATTCCCAGTCATAATACACTAATCGCAAAACACATTTGTCTGAAATTAGCAGGCTTGCCTGGACATACCTGAATGTTGACAGTAGTTACCCTTTCAAAGAGGCGCTTTCCTAAAACAGAGTAGTGCCCAACACAAGAAATCATAGATTTACCCATCACTCCTTGCAGTAGGCGGAGCCATGCAAATGATCTCTTTATGTCTTGGTGCCACCAAAGGCACTCAGAAATCTGTTGAGTACGCAATGGCAAGGATTAGCTTAAAATTTACACAGCCACTTTTGGACACTTGTTCCAGGCTTGTGGTCTTCATATGCACAAGGCTGGAAGTATTTGGCTGTATGAATGGTGAGACTTGGTGAGTACCACACCGCTGCCTATAGAAGTCTATGGGCCCTATTCCAGATCTGCAGGGCAGTCGCCCAACAAATGTCCCTGAAAGCAGCCCCAAAAAGGAAATTCCACTTTCATGGACTTTACCAACACACCTGCAGATCAGGGTGCCCTGGAGCACAAGATATGCCATTTACCTACTACAAGAAGCTGACACAGTGGGTGGGCATGGGCTCAGTATGGTGCGTTCCTATTGACATCAGTGGCCACCTTCAGACATAATGAACTTTTATGTCTGGAGACGCCTATTAATCTCAATGGGAGCATGTTGTACTGATGCCACACCCACTTGCTCTGCTGGCTTCTTGCACTGGCGCTGCAGGTAAAGGATGTGTGGAGCAGGTGGAAGGTAAGTGGGATGTGTTGTGTCGAGGGCACTACTGGTCTGAGGTCGGGCTATAGTCCACAAATGTGGATTTACCCTGAAAGTGGACGAAAACCCACAGTTGACCTATTCCCTCCCCCCCGGAATGTCCTGCTGGGTGAAACATAGGCCCCTAAAAGAAAACTACCTCTGACCTGATCCAATGGCGCATGCCTCCGTCAGCTATACTGTTATCAGGGCCCACACCAGGTATTTGTCAATGTGTGCGGGCACGTACCCAGTGTGCTGATTGGATGAGAGCCCACGCATGCGCTGTAGGACTGGGGAAGGGTGAGTTTTACTGGGCAACCTTGGGGGTTTCACACAGCAGGACATATCGAATCCTGGGTTCGGGTCCACTTTGAAGGTTTCTCAACAAAATTTATCTTACAATACTTAATAGCTGGATAAAGAATGCTGACCCCTCCTGTGAGCGTTTAAGCAGTCAGGAGTGACCTAAATGAATTTGTCTTGACAACAATGAAAGTATAGGACTGGTGCCACTGGTGGATCTTGCAGGTACCTTGATGAGGGAAATACATACTTTACAGCCAGATACCTCTTAGTTATAGATCTGTGAAACTGAGTTTTACTGTTTGTTCTATGTAAAATCTGAGTGGTCTGTGGGTTGGAATTGCAGAAAGATCAAACCAGGTGATTGATCAGTAACTTTATAGAATTGGGAAGGTTTAGCACCACCTCAGGATTTAGCTGTATTGTAGCGGCATTAGACAAATACAATTCCTGTGCCCAGTGACCAAACAGGATAAACAGGATACAAGGATCCAAACAGGATATGGATCCATATCTGCAGAACTGGGTCACAACCAGCAAAAATAAAGTGATCATCTAGCAGTGAAAGCTCTTACTCATTCTATAAAAAAATAAACTCAAAAATGTTTTTTTCAGAAGCTGGACTTTAAAACGCACATTAAACACCGCTAAATGGAGGAAAGTTTAGGTCTAAAACCATTTGGGAACATAAAGATTACTTTGCCACAAACAAAAAGAGAAACTAGTAGAATTGTAGCAAATTTCTATGATTTATATTTCATTTCTTTACTTAAGTGGTTTTCCAGCTCAGTATAACGATCACACAAATCAGAGTCAGGAACAAAGTGTACACTGCTGGGTGACGGACCCCACTTGTGATCCAGGAAATGACACACATGGGGCTGGAAGGATCAGCAAGCCATACAGTTAGTGTGCTATAGGCTGCTGAGACCTGAGATGACACCACTCACTCTGTTCCAGTGCAGTTATATTAATTAGCCAAAGTAGTGAACCTCCAGTGAAGCCAAGACTATGTCTGACACTGTCTGTTCCCCCGGAGAGTCTGTATTAGCATTATTAATAGACTGTATTATATTATTAGCAGCAATATACACTAGTAAGTGCTCTCGATTTTGAGGGGCGAGGTAATATATATATATATATATATATATATATATATATATATATATACTGTGGGAGGTTTGTTTTTTCACAGCAATGCATTTATAACTTGCAAGCATCTTATTTTACTTCTTCACATTAGACAGCTGAGGAAAAGCAAGCAGGTGCTTTTTTCTGCCACCAGCAATGCTGGGTACGAGGGGTAAGGAATGTATCTGCACATTCGGGCTGACAAATGGCCAGTCCTACATTCCACCAGGAGAATGTCACCGCAGCTGTGCGGCCAGATTGGATGTTGCATTTCATTTGCTGTTTTTAGCGTTTGATCTATCCAGCTGCACTGCAGTAACTTGCCACTGGCTGGGGAGCTTTTTCTAGATGGCAATGGCTTAACAGTTTAGGGATTTCCCTGCCAACTGCTGAACAAGGCACTGTGAGGCTATTGCTGGTACAAACATAATATAAAGATGCTAAATACATATTGCAAGTGGACATACATTGAAAAAGGGGACTTTTGATTCACTAAAACCCCCTCCCCCAGGGGCATCCCTTTTTGGAAGCCTGAGTTTTTAAATAGAGAGGAAGATTCTCTGTTTTTTTTCCAATGACGGATACATACTATATATAAAATAATATAATATACTTAATGATAACATAATTTAAACAACAGCAGCCTAAGGGGAATTCAAACTAAATAGAATTGCTACATGGGAAAGTTTTATATATATTTGCATTTCCAATGGAATAGGAGTGCTGAACCTTTTGTCACGCACAGGCCATGTAAATTATATGATTTATATAGCCCTTCCCCATCAGTCCCACATCTTAACCATGTCTGAAATACCCAACTCATCTAAGCTCCCTCCAATGCTAGGCATACAATTATTTAGAACTATTTTACTATATTATTGAGCCAAAAATTTCACAGAGGGTTGGTGGTGTACAATCAAGGTCCCCATGTTCCTTCAAACCACCGCTGTCATCTCTATTTGCCAATGCACCCCTCCTATATAACTCTATGTGCAATCTATCATCCTTACTGTACTTTTTTTTTTTTTTTTTTACCTACCCTCCCACTTTTCTCCACAGCACGTCAGGGGCCACAGGTTGAGCACATGTGCTATATAGACTGATGTGATTTATATTTCATGCTTGTAAATAAGGAACTACAACTGTTGACGTACTTCAGTGGTAACAATTGTCGCAATCTGCACAGTAATATTACACATGATACACTGGCGTCACCCTGTCTCATTGCTGCGTGTTAGTCTTTTTCAGTGCATCAATACCACATAAATCATTTCAATTTCTCTGCCTGCTATGCAACAGCTTTACTGAGTTACAGCAGTTCACTCTTTTTAGTCCCATTGTTAAACACATTACAACAAAAGCTAAATGTCCCTGTAATCCCCCCTAAATGGCAGCAATACACAGTCCTAATACTATAACTGAGCAGGACTTTCCTCACGCCTAATAAATAGAAGTGGCCATGTCAACCTTATAAACAGCACAAAACATAAGAGGGTCATTCTTGTGCGGTTTAGTAGGAAGTTTATCCTGTTGTCACAGAGACAACCAATGACAGTATTAAAACAATATTAGAGCAAGGCGAGAGATTAACTAGAATACATTTGCTATGGAGAACTTGCAGAGAAATCTGTTTGGTGTAAAAATATACAGACAAGAAGTCAACACAGAGAGGATGTGTCTCCATAGCAACACATGCGTAATTATCTGCATTGGACGCCAGTTCCGAGATGTCATACGTTACTCCACTGGCTCATGAAGTATAAAGCAAGAGGCAGCCGGGATGCTATGTGCTCCAGATCGGGCTCAATACATTTTCCTTGTGTCCCCGTGATCCAAACTGCAAAGCCTCCCCAACTCTGCGCCCTAGTATGCAGGGACCTTATCTCATGCCCAAATGATACTTTTATCCAGATAGATTGTCATCTCATGCATCATTAAGGCGGGGATAAAAGAGTCATGTCTGTGCTGAAGGAGTGACAGCTGGTGGTGTGCTCTGCCATGAAACCTGCATCAGTGCCACACCTTTTACAGCATGTCAGCATTTCCACGTTTGTATGAGGCTTCACAGTTTCTATGGTTTTTCTTTCTTAATCTCATTATGTCTTTTCTTTAACACACAGGATCCATACAGGAGCAACAAGTCTTGCCAATGTTATATGTAGAGTTGTTGTTGGCATTTCTTATAACCAGAAAATGATGACTTAGTAGCTCTCTGAATGCTTTACTCTTACACTCTATTGCTTGTCCCACAAATTAAAAAACAGTAAAGGCACATTTAAGAAAATGTCTACCTCCATGTCTGCAAGCTCGGTCCCACTGAGGGAATAATGAATGTGCCTTAATTTTTATTAAAGGTTTCACAATCTCTTAAAGCAGACCTAAATCTGTATGTCAGACCCCTCACATTTCTCCCCCATGTGCTCAACCTAAGATATATAAAAAAAAAAAAAAAATCCCTGTTCATGCTGTAAGTGGATGAAGTGAAGTGACAGTGATTTTTTGTTGCTTTAATAAACCAACTGGGCAGAGCAGGAGGGGGCACTGATGGGGGGTTATATGAGAACTGTAGGTATGAATTAAAGAATAACTTTTAATAAATGTAATATTTAAGAGGGGTATCCCAAGTCTTGAGCAAATGCTATTATAAATAATGTCATGGAGACATAAGTGTTTCAGAATGGCTTCAAGCGACCCACTGTTGCTCTAGAATAGTTTCCCAAAACATGATTTACCTCTCCGGTAAAGAGCGTGTTTATGGGAATAGCAATGGCTGCATTTGGCTGCTGCTGGTAAATGTTACTTTAACAGATGACTCATCCAACCAGTTCCTCTCAGGGTCATACCAAGTGCTGCGGAGGGGGAAGGTTTAAAAGCTCACTGGAATCCTACACAACAAAAATAATGCTTGTGATATGCAAACAATGCAAGTGCACGAATCTGGCCACCACATGACAGGAGTGCCTCACTCTCACCACTGACATCAACTGCGCTGCAACTTTAAGGTGGAATGTATAGTGTGTGTGTGTGTGTGTTTGTGTTTTCTGTATATATATATATATATATATATATATATATATATGAGAGAGAGAGAGATAATAGAATATACACTCACTAACCATGTTTTCGAGAGGTGTGGTGCCAAATCTTGCCGTGTGACCGTCATCCTGTGCCTTGAGCAAGGCCTTCAAATGCAGGGAGTCCCCTCCTGGGTCCTGGACGGATGGTGAAGGGTGCAGCCTGTGTGTGTGTGTGAGCTCAGCTAGTGTAAAGGCTGTTTTGCTTACATTCAGCCTCTTTACTGCAGTATATTCTATTGTGAAAAGGAGCAACAAGAATACACCAGGAATCCCTTCAATGTGTAAGCTGCTTAATTTGTTCTGAGCATTGCACATTAATAGATCGTGTCTGTAAACCCAAATGAAAACATAAAGGTTGTCACCAGCTTTCTGTTATGGCTCATTTTTGGTAGTAAAACAGGCTAAACAGTGTCATGAGATTTTATATAAATGTTGTAAAAACAAGTTAGGGACTCCCATGATATATAATAATATTAAAATAAATATTTAACCCACCGTGGGTGGTCACTGTAAAAGCAAAGTACACTTCTGCAGCAAACCCAGGAGCCAGTCAGCCATTGGAAGGTGGGGTCCACACCAGCGACGGGTAGGGTGACATTTGGTGGCACCACTACAGGTCTCAGAGCCTATGAAAATGTCCCTTTGAATGATCATATACATAGATCATTCAGTGTATCCTATTCTAACACAGTCTCATCCTCACGTTCCCTTTCTGTCGGTGTGCCGCAAGGTTCTGTCCTAGGCCCCCTACTTTTCTCAGTCTACACCTATGGCCTTGGCAAACTTATAACTTCACTAGGCTTTCTATGCGGATGACACTCAGATATATCTCTCAGGCCCCAATCTCTCCTATCTCGCCTCCCCAACTGCCTCTCAGCTATTTCTTTATTCATGTCATCTCGCTACCTCAAGCTAAACATGGACAAGGCAGAACTGGTCATTTTCCCACCATTTAACTCCCCTCCCCTCTCTAACACGTCTATTTCTGTCAATAATTACACAATAACTGCAACTCCCCAAGCTTGGTGCCTGTGAGTCACTCTTGACTCTCTCTTTCAAACCACATATTCACTCCCTGGCCACCTCCTGTCTCCTCCAACTTAAAAACATCTCACGCATCCGTCCTTTCCTCTCACCTGATACCACTAAAATGCTAGTGCATGCCCTGGTCATATCCCGACTGGATTACTGCAACATCCTTCTTTGTGGCTTACCAACTAACAGACTGGCACCCCTCCAATCTATTCTAAACTCCGCTGCTCGCCTCATCCATCTCTCCTCTCGCTCCTCCAGTTCTGCGCCTCTCTGCCAATCCCTACACTGGCTGCCAATCCCACAGCGAATCCTGTTCAAAACTCTAACTCTCGCCTACAAAGCTCTCTCCAGCCAAGCCCCTCCCTACATCTCATCTCTAATCCAACAATATCAACCTAGACGCAGCCTCCGCTCTGCTGCTGACCTTCTCCTGTCCTCCACCCTGGTCACCTCCTCTCACGCCCGCCTCCAGGACTTCTCACGTGCAACTCCAATCTTCTGGAATGCCCTCCCCCACCCAATCCGCCACTCCACAACACTCAAAACCTTCAAAGGCGCCCTTAAAACTCACTTATTCAGACAAGCATATAATCTGGTTTAACCAATCTTCTAAAGGGCATATGCCACAAAGCTCAATACTGACTGTTTGTGATCCTTTCCCCTCGTCTTCACCCATCTTCCTTTAGACTGTAAGCTCGCAAGGGCAGGGCTCTCTCCCCTATTGTATCTTGTACTCAGAATATCCACTGTCAAATCTGTAAAACTGCATTTGAAATAGTATATGTACCATATGTTTCTACCCTGTCTGTAATTACTACTTTGTAAAGCGCTACGGAAGATGATGGCGCTATATAAATAAACAATAATAATAATGAATAGTAACGTCCATCCTACATGGTTCCATGTCCACTGCCTCGGTGTCTAAATTGTGATGTCAGACACCCCCATGAGAAAAGAGGTGAGAAAGAATTCTACATACGACTGACTTCCTGCCCTGAAACCCCAGTGAAGAACATTCCCAAAACCGTAACTAATATCTGGTCATATGAATATCCTAGTTGTTTGAATCATTCACGCTATACCGGTGTGTCTCCAGATCCAGCCACAAAGACCAAGGCACCTAATTGTCATTGAGAGATTCCTTCAAATGAAAACAAAAAAGGCACACCACACTTTCACCAGCTGCACCCAACCTCTGAACAAGAAGTAAAAGTACAGAACTATACAATCAGGTGAGGAAGTAGAATGGACCATGAGGTCCCTGGGTGGTTTCCTCTGGTTTAGAAACAGAGTAACTACCACCTGTTGTGTGGTCAAGAATGCCAACAGACTTTACAGTATACATGCTAGGTGAAAAAATTAAAGAGTGTGTGTGTGTGTGTGTGTGTGTGTGTGTGTGTGTGTGTGTGTGTATATATATATATATATATATATATATATATACACACACGTTTAAGAAAGCAGAACCTAATGTTAACAGGTGCTGAAAAGTGAGCACTCGAGTTCCACTTTCACAAACTCCTCCCAGTGCTATTTGTGGCATCAGACAGCCAGCAATCTGCTCAGTGACCCGGAGAGCATCCATCCCAGGGAAACATACTGAGGCCCACTTCTCATGAACAAGGAGAACTGAGAGGACACCCCCGCACACAGTAATAGAGCTGCTGACATGGTGTTGCTGTGCTAGGCATAAAGCTGGGGGGTCTCAAGGGAAGAAGTCCAGCCCAAGGGAATCAGCCGCACAGGGGGTATGGTTTCGATTTTACACTTGGACTACAGACAGATTAAGAACTTCTCTCTTAAGATTCATTCCTGTAAACCGCTACTAAAAAGTAACATTCACATTCTCACAGTTAAATCAACCCTTCAGTACAAGGTGCTGTAACAGAATAAATTCTACCAGGACATTTCTGTGTGCAGCAGTTTCCTGTGTACCCACCGAAAGGGGGCCCTGTTAGAAACAAACGCACACAAAATTGTAATCCTGCCATATACCTGGTATATGCACTGTGTCAGTGGTAGTAATGAACCTGTGCAAATCATAATACAACGAGAAAGACACACAATCAAGCAAGTCCAGTTGCTTTGACTTATTAGTCCAGAGATAACACTGATGGCATTGTAGTCGTAAATCTAGGATTTCTTGGACCACACACACAGATGTCTATGCCAAGGATGAGGTATTAAAGATTGATTTCAGAATGATGAAGCAGATTACAGGCACAATCCAGTAAGGGGACAGACTAATAAATGAGGTCAAAAGAGGTGACAATATGTAGCTTAGTAAAGATAATAAAGTGCTTTGGGATAATGACAGGGAACAATGAAAATAATAACAATTGAAGAAAATGACTTTCTGACAGCCTGCAGATGTAATAATTCAGAATAAATCATTGCATCAAATGAGTTTCATTTTGCTTTTAATTACATTAATGTTCTGCTATCGGGTTATCTGAAGAATTAAGGTGTTATTGCACCCGTTGGGCGTTCAGAACTTGAGGACTTACAGCAACCCTCCAGCCAAAAAAGGCTGACAGTGGGAAGAGAGAAAGGAGGTCTCACTATGCAGCGGAAGACCTATCCCTGGCACTCACCTGCTTCTGCATTACTACATAGCATTGACGCCACCAGTGGCGCATGGCGCAAGTCGAATGGCTGGCTTGACCATGCTGTGCATCCGACCCCGACAAACTGCACAGGGTTGCAATCTGGTGGCAGAAATGAGGGATCATGAAGGTTTATTGGGGGCTGGCTTCAGACTTTCCCTCAGGGAAAGTTCAGTGACCCTCCAGTCTTTAGCACAGACCTAAAGCCAAATTTGCAGTGCTGTCTGAAACTGGTCATCACTACCCGCCTCACTAAATGGCTTTAGTTTGCATTATATTCTTCTAAAATGATCTAGAATTAAACTAATGTAATTTTGCAGCACATGACTTTTGTAGTTTGAAACAAACATGTTCATGATATGTGTTTCCTCATCAGATCCCCATATTTATGCATAATAAAGTGATCCCTGCTGAGTTTATGGAGGAGATTTTTAAGCCTTTGTTATAACATTTCCCACTTCTGGGTAAAAAACGCCTGTAGGGGACTACAGTATCATTAGTCCATTTGAGACACTAAAGAGTCCGGTGGTGGTTCTCTGAGTTCACAGATAGATGGAAAGCCCAATTAATTTGGAGTTAATAGGGGGTTCACTTCTGTTGCAGCTCATACGATCCACCAGTGGTGTCAGACCTGAAGAGATACACATCACTGACCACGGGTAGGATTTCCATACGTCATGGACCTCAGAATACCCTTCCCACCTCACTGCTGCTAGCATACAGGATGTTCAGAAACATGCCCCATCATGCTCTTCTCATGAATCTCAGCTGGCTTACAGGAACATGATCTGATTTAACAAGGGGTTAGGTGCTTCCCGTTTTTCTGGCACTGCTGGAAACCAAGATTGAGAACATTGATGGTTTCTCTTGAGCAGATTGATAGAAAATACACTGCTGGTACCAATACAGTTTTATTACTGGAAGAGTAAAGTGCATGAACACAAGTTATCAGTCTAAAAAGTCCCCGGTCAGGCATCTTATGGATACCTGCCAACAGTGTAAACTTTGGTCTACGTGTGTTTAATGTTTTTTTTTTTTACTGCTGTTGTTGCAGCAAGGGCCGCTGAAGTCACTTCCTTCAAGTGAGTCACCATGCGGGGACATCCGGGCTGATCAAAACATGCTCCTTGCCGATTCCCATCAGAGGGTAATGGAGGAATGGCGGCTAGCAGGAAGGAAGCATTCAGCCACCACACAGCACACCAGATAATTCTCCATTGCTTATCCTTATCTTTAGAATTTTAGTTCCTATCAAACACAAGGCTATATATTGTAAACAGGAAGTGGCCAAAAAGGACAAAAACTTGCAGTACACAAGACTTCTTTTATAAATACAATAAAAGGGAACTTCTGCAAAACCTGCAAGCTCCATTATAAGCACAGTGCTATGAACAAATGCTTTTTCTGAGGTCAAAGTACGAAAAGTACAACTGCGACTGTTTCCTGTATGACAAGATCACCTTGTAGACCACTGAGCTAAACGTTTTCACTAATTAAAATGCTACACTAAATAGGCTGGAGAGGACACGGAGACACTGCAAGGAATCTGAGGTGGGAAGACTTCATTTTAAAGTGGACCAACACCCAGGATTTTGACTATCCTGGGTTTTGGTCCACTTCGGCGGGGCACCCCGATCGGGGGTGCCCCGCTGTGTGAAACCCCCCAGAAAGCCCCAAAATCTTACCTGTCCCCGCTCCCACGTGACTGGACGGTCCAATCCCCGCCAACGTCCAGGCGGGGATCAGGAGCATCCAAGCGGCTGCCGCCGCCTCCCTCGCGTCACTTTCGGCGCGCGCGCGCCCCCGCCGGCCATTCGCAGACGGCCGGCGCGGGCACGCCTACAGGGGCGCGAGGGAGGCGGCGGCGGCCGGCCGCCGCCGAAGATCAGGTAAGGTGTTTGGGGGTTTTTTGGGGGGTTTCACCCCGCGGGACATCCCGATCTCGGATGTCCCGCGGGGTGGGAGGTGATCGGCCCGGGAATCTTATAGATTTCCGGGCCGATCACCTCTCGGTGTTGGTCCACTTTAACATTTCACCAGGTCCAAGACCTGGAAATCATACAGAGAAGACATTCACATCTATGTGCATCAGCGGCTCACTATCTCAACAGATTGGAGGACCAACACTTGCATCACGGTTTCCTACTTGGAACATATACAAGGCATTGATATAGCTCTATACCACAATTAACCGTGCAAGCTACATTCCATTTACATTGAACACATTTAGGAAATAAAACTATTACAAAAGATTGAGCCGAGCCAGTAAAACACCTTAACTGCAGATCTATGTGAACTAGCTCAGCCTTTCAATTGGGGTGTTTCCAAACAGAGGAAAGATGATCAGATGGGAATACAGACGTGTGTACACAACACACCTTGGGTTTATAGACTTATGCACACACCTTGATGAGTGGCTACTTTATAACAGGCATAAAAAACAGCTTGAAAATGATGAGGCTAGAATGAGCCATGAATACCCAACAGCATTAACCCATAGAGACCTTGGAGTGTGTCCTTGCAGTGGCTTTTGCTATGCCTTATGTCCTAATATATGTCATAGGCAGCATATAGGAAAAAATATACAAAATCCTGGCATTTAAACTTCTGGCCTTCCCCACAATTTGGGATTGGGATCACAGTCATCGCAAAACTCACCTTTTCTGCTGGCTCCCTCCACAATGTAAGCAATCAGAGCTGCTTCCCCAGAATCTCAGGGCTGAAGCACACTCTGGCAGCCTGCTATTCAGATAGGTGCACCTTAATCTAAAAGGAACCGGGGATGTGGCAGCTCCAGCTTCTTATTGCCGTGCTCTGCCTATAATTCAAAGTGCATTGTCGATCACAAATATGCACGGAACATAATGATGAACAACAAACCGTGCATGCGGAAAGCTAAGATTTACTGGTGATACGGGGGGGGGGCGGGACGTACAAAATCTGGGATAGTCAAAGGCCTGGGTTTTTGTTCTGCTTTAAATTTCACATTCAAAAGAATATTTTTTTTTCTTCTGCTGTCTTGCTAAGCCGCAGAACATTACACACAGGAGGACCTACATAAACTTTCAAAAGGCACATTTCCATTTATACTTACTCCTCCCCCTGGTTAAAACCCCCATTTCATTCTAATATGGGCCTAACTGGCGCTGTATGCACATAAGCCTGTTATACTGATTACTCCTGTGACAGTTTTACTTTAAACCAGACCAACATCCTTACACCAAATAGTGCTCCTATGCATCCCTCCCCAGGGCAATTCAGAAAGCTGCACATGCCAATTACCCTTTTCTAACTCCTGCTGTGGTCAATTTAAAAAAAATGGGCGTCTACTGGGGCTGCAGGCCACCTGTAAATAGAAAGTGTTGCTGGGTTTCCTGTTATTGTGCATTGTCAGTTATGTCAGTGGAATTCAGGCAGCAGCACGGCTGGGATACTGGGAGAGGAAGCTCCAAGAGGCGGCGTTTCAGCTTTGAGTGGATGCAGGAGCAAATGTAAGTGCTGACAATGATTAAGTATCATGCATGCAGATGGGGCAAGTGAGTTCTGGGGAGTTTTCTTTTGCAACTGTTGGTTTGGTTTAACTGGAATATTTAGACATGCATTAACCCTTTCGCTGCCAGCCTACCTGCAGCATTTGCCACTCCCTGTTGCCAGACTGAGTTTGACTGTTTCGCGCTACACATGTTCAACTGTCATTTTTGAAAGGATTTCCAGGGATTTCCCAGGAAAATTATATATTGTTTTTTTCAACAGAGTCTGGGCTTTAACATGAAATGTCTTGTTTGTATTTTTTAGGTGTATTCTCAACATTTTTGGGTGAAATGTGTGAAAAAAATTAAAAAAAATATATTTTTTTACAATTTGTCGAGTTTTTTGTAATAAAAAATGTAAGTTTGTCAATAAAATCTTATTGCGTGAGAAACCCCAATTTCTCCCGGTTACAGCGATACCACATATGTATAGGTAGACACCCTTTCCTGCCCAGAAGCCTTTTATAGCTGCTGGATGACAAAAGGTTAATTCAAAAAAAAAAATGACATAGGGTCCCCCTTCCCGGGGAGGGAGACCCCATTTTTTTTTGGATTTTTAAGGGTTAAAAACCCTTAAAAATCCAAAAAAAAAAATGACGTGGGGTCCCCCTTACCCAAAGTAACCAGCCCGGGACCAGCTATGGGGGCTTGTAGGCACAGAGTGGGGGGGCCAGCTTTGGTGGCCCCCCCACCCTGCAGCCTACGAGCCCACATAGCCTATGTGGGCCCGGGCTCTTCTGCCCCCCCCTGGCCTTTGGGGAGGCAGGTAATGGGGGTGCGGGGGTTAATGGCAAGCCACCCGCTAGGGCAGGTGACTTGCCACCCCCCCAGCCTTGTGAACTGGTATAAGGGGTCTCATGGACCCCTTACCAGCTCACAAAGGGTTAATGTGAAAAAAAAACACCACACAATAATAAAAAGTATTTTATTAGAAAAAAAAAAAATTTTTTTTTACTGTACTTACCTTCGATTGCAAGCTCTTGTCCCTCGCCGCTCAGCTGACAGATGCCGGTGATCGGCATCCAGAGAAGGAGAAGGCAGGAGATCAGAGGATCTCCTGTCACCTCCTTCCAGGGCACCGATCACCGGCATCTGAGAAGCTGAGAAAGCTGAAGCCGGTGATCGGGACCGGGATGACGTCATAAGCCCCGCCCCCAAGGGGGCGGGGCTTAGAGGCAAGATGGCGGCCGCCATCTTGAAGAAGAGAGGAGAGAGCCTCCCAGGCTCTCTCCTGAAGAACGGTAAGTCCTGGGGGGGGATCGGAGGCCCCCCAGGTGAAGAGGAGGGACAGCGGGAGCCAGCGCACACACAGGTAAGTGAATGTCATTTTTATTTTTTTTTTTTTTTTACAGTTAGCAGCTGCTGCTGCAGAAGCGGGGGGGGGGGGGCGGCCTATTCCGGGGGCTCTCCTGGAGCCATCCGACCCCCCACGGGGGATCGGATGGCACCAAATTAAAGAGGAGACCCGGCCGGATCCAACAAGGGGTCAGGTGAGTATTTTTGATTTTTATTTTTTAAACTAGAAGCGAGGAAAGTCAAGCACGTAACACCTACGGGCTTGGCACTTAAGGCCCAGCCAAGCCAGCACGTAGGTGTTACGTGCTTGGCACCAAAAGGGTTAAAGCGGCACAAAAAATTTCCTCATTTGTTCTTCCCACCTGAGTATCTCTGACTCAAGAGCCATGCCCCTAGCAATTTTGAGTGGCTGATCTCAAGATCTCCCGCTGACGTGACCTGCCCGCTGGCCACATCCCCGGGTTCCCTCTCGTCTGGGGAGTGCTTCTGCCCCATCTGAATGGCTAGGACTCAGGAGCAAGTCATAGCTACAGGGAAGCTGGGGATGCTTTTAGACTCCAGGGCAGGCCAGTGGCTTTTGAGATGCTTAAAAAAGGTGGGGCTGGCTTATTCAATAAATGCAACTCCAGTGCACCCTCACTGGCTCTGCTAAGAATCAAGTCATGGCATGGCCTTTGCAGGCTGCATCTGCTGTGTCAGCCGGGTTGTGCCAGAAGACAGAAGCTGCATCTTTTCTGGGTGAAAGTCTTTTAAAACCCAGTGCAAAGCTGTTATAGTGCTGCACCCCTGTATTGTTTTAACTTTTCTATTTGTTTCCTGCTGACCCACAACTACTAATCTGGGTATACTGTATCTATGTGGTACTGTGTATTCACATATTACCACCACCTTGCTGGGGGCCGGCGTGCTGACAGGTAGCTGATAAGATAACATGTACAGGGGACATCTAGGTTAATTAGATTTACACAGTAGCTCATAATATGTGATGATTAGACTAACCTGACTGATATTTCAGCACAACCTCCTGTCCTATCACACAATGACTTAGATCTTTGTATATTCCACAGCATCTATGCAATGCAGAGAGGAGCACGTGCAGAGTATTTAAAGCAGGGCTTTAGAGCCATTGGATGAGATGAATGTCCTGGATCCTGCAGAGCAGATTCATTCCTGTCTCCTAAGGTTTGGCTTTACAGTGAAGGATCTCACATGGAAATGACAGGGCAAGCAGCACCCTATTCTGTGTTGTGTACAACACAACCACAAGTTTAAAAGTGTGTCAATACAGAGAGACTTGTCTTTCCCGGCACAATGATTTACATACACCAACAAGATTTTCACAATGACTACAACAACGAGAGAAAAACAGGGATCAGATAGCAGGACAAGCACAGTAAATGATTTATTTCAAACATGAAGTCTACACCTTTAGTCAACATGGCAGAGCGATATAGCAAAGAGGAGGAGAGCAAAATTACTGCACAATAAGTAACTGGCACAAAACATACAGGTTTCCAGGCAGGACCCAGGCTACAGACAGCAGTTTAAATACGAGGGGTACAAGGGTGGCAGCCCCACCATTGTTGCTCCTCCACCTTTGTTTTTTTATATCAGATTTGTGCTCAGATGCCATTGTGTACGAAAATAAACCCTATGCAGATTCAATGCGTATTAGTCAAATTTAGTAAAAACGTGCTAAGCTAGGGACTGATTGTGACAATAAAAAGATTCCTGCATGATCAATGTGGTGTTAAAGTGGACCAAAACCCAGGATTTTGACTTTCCCAGGTTTTGCCCCGCTGTGTGAACCCCCACGGGTCGCCCAGTCTAACTTACCTTTCCCCGGTCCTATGGCGCATGTGCAGCCTCTCGTCCAATGAGCATGCTTGGATCAGCTCACACCCTCTCATCTCCAGCCGAGTGTCACCGTGCATGCAATTGGCCACATCCCCGCTACACTCTAACAGGGAGCGTGTGCCTGCGCCGGCCTTTCACACATGCCTGGTGCAGGTGCGCACCCTGCTAAAGGTATAGGTTGGATCAGGGAGAAGGTGAGTTTACTGGGTCACACATTGGGTGTCACACACCCAGGGGCTTCCCGAATCTTGATGCCCTGGGGGCAGGGAATCAGGTGGCCGTTAGCCATGGGTTTTGATCTACTTTAAGGAATTGCTCACCCAAATAAAAAAAACAGGTACATACCTTCTATTCCCCACAGATGATCAGTCCTATTCCGGCGATCAGCAACTCACCTGAGGTCTGGCACTATTCATTGTAGTGAATAGAGAGGTGTTGCTGCTTCCCTATGACCGATGGTTTGGCCCCCACTGGCATGGGGTGCGATCCAGCGAATGGGTGAGTTGCTAATCACCAGAATCGGACAGATCAGCTGCAGTAGACAAAAGGTGAGTATTATTGGGTTAAGTGATCAGTCCCTGCACGAGGGCCTGGCCACATTTACTTTGACTCTAGCAACAATGTTACTACATTCAAACCAGGAGGGCTACATTGTATTCCTTAGGGCAGAGTCACAGCAGGGGGCGAGGCTTGTAAACCTCCAGGTATCTCTGCCAGGGGTGCTTCATGCGGTAGTGATTTACTATTTGCACAATGCTTCGAAAGTGCTTGCGATTACCACTCAATAGCTATCGCAGCAGCCTTCAAGGCTCTGCAAGCAAGGCTTTTGCATGGTTATTTGATCACACTGCAATCGCCAAATACATTTGTAAAGCACCCATAGGTTACTATTGGCAGCGTTTCACAGGTGAGTGCAGGGCTATCACAACGACCCAGCCTGAAAGGAGCCTTATGCACTATGTCTGCGGGGTGCAAAACAACTGACCAAATTATGCATTCAAAAGAAACATAACACAAGGAAAGAATAACTGTGAAAAATAATATATAACTTCATGGCATTTCCTAACATTTAAACGATTTCCAGCAATGTCCCAAACCTCTTCCTTTCAGTTTTTTTTTGTTTTTATAAATCTCTACTGCCATTTAATTAGACTTTTGTCTTTTTTCTACTTTTTTGCTCACCATTTTTCACTGATCTCCTTTACGGATTATATTTGTATTGTGTGTGTGGCAACCTGATTTGGGTTACTTTGGTATTTACAACAGGTTGGGTTACAGTTACTGTGCACACATACCATAGACAGGAACTGCAAGTTAACCAGTTGTAAATTGCCAAAGTGAGGCAATACAAGTGCAGAGCAAAGCCTGAACTGAAGGGGTATTTACACCAGGAACAGCATGTCCCACAATTTACATCTAGGGACTAAAAATACAATTCTGTGATTACTCACCTGTAGAATTGGTATTATACGTATACAGCACGTCCTGCTCCAGAGATAATTCCCTACGTTTGGGTAATACATTCACAAGATGGAGCTGGACTGCAGAGACAGCAAAAAAGTGGCTCCTCCCACCCCCTTATATACCAGGGACCTCCCACAAATTCCCCAGTATAATACCAATTCTACAGGTGAGTAATCACAGAATTGTATTATTCTAAGTATACAGCATGTCCTGCTCCAGAGATAATTCCTTACATTTTGGACATCCAATAGCAGTGTCCGTAAGGTAGGGTGGGATCCCCAAAAAGCAACAACATGCAATTTAAGCCACTGCCGCCTGCAGAACTTTGCGGCCAAAACCAAGTAGCGGCCTTGCAAACTTGTTCAACAGAAGCCTGGTGCTGAAAAGCCCAAGAGGCACCAATAGCACGAGTGGAATGAGCAGTAAGGCGGAAGGGAGGATTCTTCCCTTTAGCAGAATAGGCCTGGATCACAGCCTGACGGATCCACTTGCTGATGGTAAACTTAGTTGGAGCCAGACCCTTCTTAGGACCAGAAGGGACCACTAAAAGAGCATCAGTCTTCCTGAAGGGTTCAGTAGCCACCAAATAGAACTTCAGGTTCCTGACCACATCCAAGGAATGTAAAGCCCTCTCCTTAGGGTTACTAGGATTAGGACACAGAGAAGGCAGAACAATGTCCTGATTGAGATGAAAAGCAGACACAACTTTAAAGCGAAACACCACCTTGTCCTGGTGTCTCTCAAAGTAAGGGGGCTTGATGGAAAGTGCCGCCAACTCAGAAACACGCCTAACAGAAGTGATAGCCACCAAAAAGACTACCTTAAGAGTAAGAATGGACAAAGCAGCCTCATGCACAGGCTCAAAAGGAGACCCCTGCAAGGCAGATAGGACCAAGTTCAAGTCCCAGACTGGTAACATAGGCTTACGTGGGGGACGCACATGAGTAACCCCCTGGAAAAAAATCTTGACCAGATGATGCTGAGCAAAAGATCTCTGGAAGAAAACAGCCAAGGCAGAAACATGACCCTTCAGAGTGCTGAGTTGAAGCCCCAGATCCAAACCATGTTGAAGAAATTCCAGAATCCTAGGAATAAAAAACACACGACAGGGAAGAGATTTAGACTCACACCAGTCAATGTAGGTACACCAAACCCTATAGTAAATGGAAGAAGAGGACTTTTTCTTAGCCCTGATCATGGTGTTAAATATAGAGGCAGGCAGCCCCTTTCCCATTAAGATGGAGGTTTCAGCAGCCAGGCCGTTAAAGCCAGCGTTTGTAAATTGGGGTAGCGTAGCTGCCCCTTAGTGAGCCGGTCTGTATCCTTGGGCAGGGCATACTGATCTACCGCCAGCTGCACGATGTCTGCGAACCACACTCTTCTTGGCCAACGGGGGGCCACCAGGAATGCTGGCACCCCTTCCTGAGCTATCTTTCGCAGAACCCTACCCAACAGGGGAAACGGGGGAAAGACATACAGTAGCTGAAAGCCCTGCCAGGGCATTGTTAGAGCATCCATGGCTAAGGCCAGAGGGTCCTGGGACAGAGACATCTAGCTGACCCCAACGGTGACACAGAGAGCGAAACACCCTGTTGCTGAGGGACCATTCCCCCAGGCGAAAAGTCCCCCTGCTCAGAGAGTTTGCCTCCAGATTCTCCACCCCCGGAATGTACACGGCTGAGATGCAGGGAACATTGTACAGGATCAGAGACACTTCCTTGAGGGCCCCCTTGCTCCGGGTCCCTCCCTGATGATTGATGTAGGCAACCGCCGTCTGGTTGTCCGAGCGTACCTGAACAGCCCGACCCCGAAGGTGCGGAGTCAAGCGGGCTAGAACCAACCTGATCGCCCTCAGTTCCAGAATGTTGATAGGGGTGTGGGCCTCCTGAGGGTCCCACTGCCCCTGGAATTTTAGGGATTTCCAGAAGCCCCCCCAACCTGTCAGACTGGCATCCGTGGTGACTGTCTCCCAGCTAGGGGCCAGAAAGGATCTGCCCACCAACAGGTTCATCGAGTCCAGCCACCACGAAAGGGACCGCCTGGCTAGGGAGGACAGAACCAAAACCTGATCCAGGGACACAGGGTCCCTGTCCCATACTGACAAGAGGTGAAGTTGAAGAGGCCTCATGTGAAACTGAGCATACGGAACTGCCTTGAAGCAGGACACCATCTGGCCCACTAGCTGCATTCCCTGCCTGATGGAAAGATGAGGGCAGGACAGAAGGAGCTGAGCTTGCGCTTGCAGACTATCCACCTTCTACTGAGGAAGAAAGATCCTGACCTGAGCTGTATCCAGATTTATGCCCAGAAATGGCTTCACCAAAGAGGGAGACAGGGAAGATTTGGGGTGGTAGATCACCCAGCCGAATAACTCCAGTGTGGACACTACCCGCTGAGTATCCAGCTCTGCCTGTTGGAAGAACGGAGAAGTGATAAGAATGTCGTCCAAATAGGGAAGAATGGGAATGCCCTGAGCTCTCAGCAGAGCCATAATGCCCACCAGCACCTTGGTGAATACCCTGGGAGCCGAAGTGAGACCGAAGGGCAATGCCACAAACTGGTAATGCTGATCCTCCAGAGCGAACCTGAGGAATCTCTGATGACCTGGAAAGATTGGAATATGGAGGTAAGCATCCTTGATGTCCACAGAGGTCATGAAGGCCCCTCGGCGTAGTGAACTTACGGCTGAGCGCCGTAGTCTCCACACGAAAACGCCTGAATCTGACAAACTTGTTGAGAAGCTTTAAGTTCAGGATGGGTCTGACGGACCCATCTTTTTTGGGAACAATGAAAAGGTTGGAATAGTAGCCCTTGCCCCTTTCCCTTAAGGGCACCTGGCAGATGACCCCCAGGTCCAGTAGGTTCTGCACAGCAAGCAACAGGCCCTGAGCTGACAGGGGGTTTTGAGCCATCCGGGATCTGATGAATCTTGGGGGCGGCCAGGCTGCCAACTCTATCTTGTAACCGGAGGATACTACCTCCTGAATCCACCGGTCTGAGACATGACGCCTCCAGTGAGCAAAGAGCTGAAGCCGTCCCCCCACCCGGATGGGTGAGGGCGCCCCTTCATGCCTGAGGGGGCTTGGGGGAAGACTTAGTCTTGGAAGCCCAGGAGGGGCCTGCCCCAGAAATCTGCAAAAGAAGCTCCCCTTCCCATTCTGGACCCATGGTAGGAGAGAAGAAAGGAACCTGAACCCCAAAAGGGCCGAGACTGTCTTTTGCGCTGGGGTAACTTGCCTCCCTTAGCAAACAGGTTCAGGCGATCCCCAAATAGACACAGTCCTTTAAAGGGAAACCCAGTGAGAGCCTTCTTGGCAGCGTTGTCAGCTGCCCACTGGTGCAGCCAAACCGAGCGGCGTATAGTCACCGCCAAGGCAGAAGCCCTGCCACACATTCTAATGGTATCATCCAAGGCAGAGAGGACATATGCAACAAATGCCTCACAACGTAGAAGGGCTCTATACTCTTCACTAGCAGCATCATCAGGAGCCCCATCTAAAATACTTTTGAGCAGAGTCCTAATAGCCACAGCTGTAATGGCAGAAGCACAAACCGGACGCAGCGTGGTCCCCACACAGGCAAAGGCATGGGAAGCCAGCTGATCAATGCGCCGGTCCTCACCATCCTTCAGGGTAGTGGAGTCAGGGGAATGCATGACAGAAGTGTTGGACAACCCCAGAATTGGTGCATCCACTTCGGGAGGGGACGACCAATGTTTAACCAGTTCAATAGGAAAGGGATACCTCTTATCCCAACTCTTAGGCACCCCAGGGAGCCTGCTAGGTCACTCCCACTCTTTGAGCATGAGATTATTAAAGTGAGTTTGCTCAGGAAACTCCAAACGTGGCTTAGCAGTGTGAAACAACTCCCCCTGCTGCCGAGGAGCTGCGGCAGGAGGAGAGATAGAAAGTACTTCAAAAATGTGAGCCAAAAGCCTGTCAGTATCATCTGGAGCCCATGGGTCAGAGCCAGAATCAGCATAACCCTTAGGCTGCTCATCAGATGATTCTGAATCAGAAAACAATTCCCCCTCTTCCAGGGGGGTATAGCCGGCCAGGTCAAAAAATTCCTCAGCCTCCATAGGAAAAAGGGTAACACCAGGCGCCAGATGCCGCCTTTTAGCAGTGGCCTTAAGCGCCGTAGAGCCAGCAATCAGCTTCTCAATGCTAGCCACCCTGGTAGACAAATCAGGTTGAGAATCCCCACTGGTATGCACCTCACTGGGAGTCACATGTAAGTGTGGGGGAGTAGGCGAAGCCATAGGGGGCGCAGGCCCAGCCACAGGTAACCCAGGTTGCAGCGCAAGCACCTGCTGGGCACAGGGTACACAAACCTGCACATTGTCATCACTTGTAGGGGACACCCCACACACAGCCGGGCTTGTCCCGAAGAAACCCCGAGCACATTATCCTGAGAAGCCTCCATATGGTGATTATCGCGGCCCAATCGGCCAATAGGGATTCATGCTATAAAGCCACCCGGGATGCTCCAATAGCCCGCTAGGGAAATGGGAGGTAAAAAGCAGAATAGGCCTCTAATAAAGTAAACTAAATAGAGGGGATAGGCCGAGAGAAACCACAATTAAGTTTGACCCACCTGCAAGACATAAACAGAAAAGTCCCGTAAGCGGCATGCATGCATAAGATAAAATAAGCCAGCCCGCACTTACGGACCGGGGTAGGTAGACGCCAGCCACGCAGCACAAGGAGAGCAAAATGGCGCTCGCAGATACCTCAAGGGGCGGGCCGCGCAGACAGTGATGCAGAACACGCCATCCGCAAGGCCCGCCCCCCCGAAGAGCGCGAAGGCGCCCACGTGACCATGTCAGCCAATGATGGCGCAGCAGCGCCTGAGGTAAAGTCGCCGACGACCGCGGAACGCCGTACAAGTGCGCGTGGCGGCATTTTTTTAAAAAGCAACCAGTGCAACCAATACACGCGGTGACACAAAGCCAAAGCATACCAAGGCATACAATCACAACGAGTGAAGAATACACTCAATACACCCCCCGAGAACTACCAGGGAGAGCGAGGGAAAGCAGCGGCCAACCTAACAGGAGCCCACCGATGGACAGGGGGCGAGGGGCGATAGCGCGGGAGGGGCATCCCATAAGGCTCACCATGGGCTTATACCACCTACCCTTTGGTGGGGGATTGCAGTTGGAGCAGCGCTCCTTAAGCACCTGACAGCGGTGCTGCCTACTGTCACCCGACCAGTGCAGCCAAAGCTGGAAGGCAGAAAAAGAGGAACGGGTGGGAACAGTCCTACAGGGCCGCAGGCTAATAGCCCCGCTCACCTGCGAGTTGAGAGAGCCATCTTCTTGCCTTCGCAGCCCAGACTGCAGAGAAGAACTGGGGAATTTGTAGGAGGTCCCTGGTATATAAAGGGCCGGGAGGAGCCACTTTTTTGCTGTCTCTGCAGTCCAGCGCCATCTTGTGGATGAATTACCCAAACGTAAGGAATTATCTCTGGAGCAGGGCGTGCTGTATACTTAGAATAAATCACTCTGTGGGTATTCTGGTAAGCAGTAGCACCATCTGGCACATTCACAAACAAAGCTGCCATCACTTGGAGCTGTGCCGACAACAGTATAGGTCTGCAGATAAAAAGGCTGTGGCCATGCACCAGGCAAACTGGGCAGATCCATGCAGCATTATGACCTAACCAATCTAGTCTATTCATTTTAGGCCATTAAAAAGATTAAAGCTTATCAGTGGTTTCATAAAAAGCGATTGTCTACTGAATTTATGTAGGTGTGACATGCAGTTCTGCGAGTTGCATGGTGTCTCCCTTTGAACAAATTAAATAAATAGCAGAAAATGAGCACTGCCAGACTTTTCTAAATCTGTAGCACTGCAGCCTGCTGTGGATTGTCCTCATAAGACATAATGACCCCCGCCCCCCCAATCTTCACCCTTGTGATTTTACTGCATTGAAAAGAAAAAAAAACATGGAAGTGTAAGAAGTGTGAAGAAGGCATGACAATTGGCTTGCTATGATCATGAGCTGCCTACTGATCAGCGGAGCACTTCCATACAAATCAGCACTCCTCACCAAAGTGGAAGCAACTTTGCTATAGGTAATCTACACTCCAAATCTATGCAGGACAGGAAAGCTGCTATCACTGGATAGAAGTTTACAAGAAGATCAATTAACAATAGGGAAGTTTATTTCCCCTTTTCCTCAGAAGGCAGAGGTAATGATTTACACCTAGACCTTGAGCGCAGTGAGATCATACATTCCCTTCAATTCAAGACAGATGGGTGATGATGTAATGCTCCAGTCCTGTTTATAGACCAGGTTGGGACATCAAGCCCTCTTTTCTAGAGAGCACAATGGAGTGCTTACAGGAAGTTATGGCGGTGGACATAAAACAAAGCGAATATCGACATATATATATATATATATATATATTCATTGTGTTCATCCCTGGACAGATCTCTGGCATTAGAATGCTAAAGAAACAGTATTTCACATCCTTATACTGCCTGAGAGATCTGTATTAAATCAGCAAGATATCATTGCACATAGTGGTCAGGTCACCCTGTAAATAGTAAAAAGTCAAGAGCCAGACAGTCGGCTTCCCATGACAGCAGGAGCGGTCAACTTCATTTTCTAAATAACACAACAACGCAACTGGGCAAAATCATGGCATGTATTCATGTGCCAGTTAGCAGATGGTAAAAGCAGCCAGGCTTCAGCAAAGAAGCAAAAAGTGGGCAAGGGAAAAAGGGGTAGCAAATGCCAGTTTTTCTACCTGTAAGCTAAAAATCAATGACAGCCATTATACTGTCCATTATAAAGCATATGAAAGTTCATAATCATCTAAGATTTGTCCTTTGGTGTATGCAGCTGCCGCCTGCCATGCTGGCCAGTGACCTGGTTGGGGGTGGCCAGTGCCAGCAGTCCACTGAGCAGGGTCTATGCACAGAGCAGCTGTCCATGGGGAGGATGCGGCACCTTTATCTGGAAGGAGCTCAAGCCGGCTGAAATCATGTCTGCATAGCAATGTATCCCCCTCCACCACCCTCCAACCACAAGTCCCACTAACCTTCCTTCAGACTCCTCTGGCTGTTCGCATCCAGACATTCCTTCTCTTTCAATGGATCAAAATCCTTGGCAGCTAAAATCTCACTGAACCCGGGTTTTTTACTGCTATCAATCATGGTGGGAAACCTTCTCTGGCTGTCTCCAGCACACGAAGCCTGGCCGGGGAAAGCAGCGAAGGGCAGCAGTAGCAGCGCCAGTTCCTTCCTGGGACAGGCGGACACAGATTACATGGCCAGGCAGGGGTAGAGAGTCATGGTGCTTCTCTCATTCCACACACAAACAGACAGGGAAGAGGAGCTGTGTGCTCAGCAGAGCCAGGGTCTCCTCCCCTGCCTCCCTCCCTCCCTCCTGCAATCCTCCTCCTCCTCCTCCCACCAGCAGCAGCAGCACAGCGCAGTGAAACCAAAGGTAAGCACACTGCCAGCAGCAGGGATATCAGTCACCCTTTTGTTACCCCCATTATCCGATACAGGGGATCAGCAGCCATCATCTCAAGGATTACATGTATTATACTTTGTTACTGCACATGCAAAACATTCAAACTATTTTTGATGTTCCTGGTTTATCTTGTTATATTATAATTATTTTATACTTGTGTCAGAATGGAGGTAATGCAAAACAAAAAGTTCATTGTTCAGTTTTACTGTGCATAAAAAATATGCTGCACCCACAGTCTATAGAGATAGACTTCAGAGACAGACAGGCAGGGCAAGCACAAAGTAATGACATCATTCCTCGCAAAGGGACAGAGGAGGAAAACACAAGCTTTTTCAGCTGCTCCATCCCCCAGTTCACAGATGCCACACATGCCCCTATACTACACAGTTGTCACAAAATGCCCTCCTGATGGGGTTGCAGTCGACCCTGGGGTGTAATGTCAGCTTATCTACATGTAGTAAACCCACCGACAGTGCTTGTACAGTTGGGAGCATGTTGGTGGATATCCTATGTATGCAGGAACTGCATTTGTTCTTCGGATTAAATTAAAAGCAGAAAACAGTAGTTGACCTCTGGGTGAGAATTGGATGACGCTCATCCAGTCTCATGCTGCCAGGCAGTTCCTGGGGGACCCTCTTGTATGCTCACCATTGACAGGGTGCCATTTTTCCAGACATCAAAGAGAGCATTTAATAATCACCATAAGGGCATCCAGATTTAAAGTGGAACAAAATCCAGGAATCTGACTTTCCCGTGTTCTGTTCCGTGCCCCTAAGGCATCACGAATTGGGATGCCCCGCTGTGTGGAACCCCGCAGTTTGCCAAAAAAAACCTCACTTTTCCATGTTCCATGTGCAGGCTCTGGTCCATTGAGAGCTGCCTGCTGTGACTACGTCATTCGGCAGACGGCTCTCATTGACTTGAATGTGGATTCAGACAACCGGATCTGATTCTCCATTAAAGACAATGAGAGCCGTCTGCCGAATGACATAGCCATAACAGGCGGCTCTCATTGGACAAGAGCCTGCACATGCACTGTGGGAGCGTGGAAAGCTGAGTTTTTATGAGCCAACTGTTTCACACAGCGGGGGCATCCCGAATTGGGATCAGTGGTGATTCTTAAATCCTCTCTTTGATGTCTGTAAAAATGGCACTCATGGTCAATGGTGAGCATTCAAGAGGATATTGTAACAGATAGGTTGGGGATCTGAGTGATAGCTGCCCCATGAATGGCACTAATTCAATCTCATGGTCACCCAAGAACTGCCTGTCAGCATGAGACTGGATGAGCGCCGTCCATGAGGCTTTAAAGTTACATATAAAGAAACAAGTGCATACTGCAGTTATGAACTCCTCTTGAGGTTTCCTGTCCCCATTCCTCTGGGAAAGGGTGACTATCTCCCTAATGCAGGTCTCATAAATGGCATGAGAGGGTAGGCTATTAAAATGTCCCTGTGAACCAGGATCCTCCCTGGCAGAATTACTTCAGAGGGTTTAAGTCTGCTTTAAAGTGGACCTACGCCCAATTGGGGAAGCCTGCCCTTGTAGCACATTTTCCCCCTCTGTTACCATAATCATTTTACTCCATCCCCCTCCCCCCCCACACAGCTGTGTAAATGCCCCCCATAGCAGACAGAGGGGTACAGCTGCCGGGCCACTCCAGATATTGATTCAGCCAGAACTACACAGCACTGATCTAGTAGACAGGCAGGCTGCTCAGGGGGTGGGTCTTAAATAAAATTCTGTTATAATCTTATTTAAGGATAGACATTGGAGAATCACATAATGGGGTTATGACCACATACACTGTACCATAAAGTGCAGAGCACAAGACTGCTTTCTATTTCTAAACCTCAGTGGAAAGATGCACTTTACAAATCTAACATGCAATTAAAGAGGACCTAAAATAAAATTTGGCATTACCTGCTACAACCCCTGTACTTACCACTTTCTTTTTTCATTGGGCTGTCATTCTGCCATGCCACATGCGCTCTGGTGACCAATTGGGTTCACCATGCAGGGGTGGTGTGCCCCTCCCAGCTTACAATGTGAAAGTGGCTGCCTTTCAGTGGGGAGTGGGTGTAGCAGAATAAAATATTGTGACTTTACTTTACTTTCAGACCTAGATCCAGGTGGAAGCCCCTTCGATCATATGGCCCACACGGGGCTTGGCTGCACGATCCTTACTCTGCACGCTCTGCATTGCTGAGGCACCCTCGCTGTCTCCAAGGAAGGAGCAGGGGAGCTGTTACCAAGGCACATGGGGTTCCAAGGGATCAGGTATGAGGTGAGTATATAGCAAACTAGGGAGGTTTCACAGTGTGGGGTTTCCAAAATTGGGATGGTCCTAGGAGATCATTTAAAACGGCAGTCTTAAAGGGTTTCGGTCCTCTAAGTAAGCTAATGGCTTACAGACTGTGAAATTGATCTTTTGTTCAACAGTGACATGTTTATAAAGTGTGCCAAAACCTGGGATTTTGCCTATCCCAGGTTTTGGGGTTGTGTCAATCCCCCCGGGATCCCTGGTAGTCTTACCTTGCTGGTGATCCCACAGCACATGCATGGGATCGCCTCCAAGTTTTCTAGGCTAAGAAACCTGAACGGCTGGATAGCAATGTGTTTCCAGCTGGCCGTCCCTCTCTGGCAATGCATATCCATGCCAGCCATGCAGATAAGGGATGCTACTGGTGGGCCGCCCATGCCTTATGGGATTGCAGGCAAGGTAAGTAAACACAGCGATCCTGGGGGTTTTACACATTAGAGAATCCAAATGAGAGTCTTTTAGACTCTAAGGCTCCTTTTTGGTCTACTTAAAGATGATCATCATGCTGAGATTTAACAACACCAGTGATGTAGTTGACACCCCATTAATCAAGTAAAAGCAGACGACAGTCTCAAAGAATCCAGTCATTCAGAATATATTGCTGGAGATTTATATGCACAGCAATTTGTAGTTTTACACACAAGGCATCCTAAATTGAGTAAGGCAGGGCAAAACCCAGGAGGGTGAAAATCCAGGATTTTGGTCTACTTTAACTGCAGGAGTGAGTCAACCTATTTGGTTGGGAAAAAGTTATGGATATTTTGTGCAGAGCCAAACATTAGCCCTATTTCTGTGTGGGGGACCTGGGCTGAACTCTGTGTAATTGTCATTTCCTCTTCACTCTGGGAAAGCAAAGCTTTCTGCCCAGCACACAGAGTTGCACAGCAAATCACTGAATCTGGCTTTCATTAGACCATCAAAGCCCCAGAGCCCTTTATAGTGGGACACCTCCATACAGGCTTGTGGGATCCACGCTTCTAACCCTGAAGACCCCACTGCTGTGCCCAGATAGGCTGCCCATACATGTACAGATCTACTACACTTCATTTCAATCAATTTGTTTCCTTTTCCATCCAGTCCAATATTTTTAGATTTCTTAGAAATCAAACAATTATTGGGACAGAAAAAAAGAAAAGAAATGCCGAATCCAACTCAAGTGATCAACTGAAAAAATGTTTTACCGGTACTTTGTACAGCCCTAGGGAAGATGATTGCAGAGATTATTTGCATGGCCCCACCTATTGCATGGAGTGATGAGTAAATCTATTATTCCTTGTGTTGGGTGCTGTGGTCTTTTGGTCTCTAAAGCAGATCTTGGGTTTTGTTCCCTGCCCCTGGGGTTTTGGGATGCACCACTGTGTGAACCCCCCCAGATCACCCATACAAACCTTTCTCCAGTCCTACAGTACATGCGTGTGCTCTCGTCCAATCAGAGGCATTTGCCTTGCATATTTATTGATCGGGAGCAAAAGCGGCAGCATCACCAGCAGCAGGCGTGCTCCCATCCCAGCCTTTGTTTTAGATTCCAGGGCCGTCCCTTTAGGATCTTGTTCCTATTTAAAGTGGACCAAAACCCACGACAATCGAACCGGGAATCTATAAAATCGACCCCCCCCAAGCCATCCAAAATCAGAATGCCCCGCTGTGTGAAACCCCCCAGGTCGCACCATACACTTACCTTCTTTCCCGGTCCAATGGCGCATTCGTGAGCCGCATCCCTGCTATCCCTCTAGCAGGCCGCATGCCCGCGCCAGGCACGCTCCCTGTTAGAGGGTAGCGGGGGATGAGGCCATCAGTGCGCTCAGAGCCGCTGGCCTTAGACAACATAACATCAGTGGCTCCGAGCGCGCTGATTGGATGAGCGGCCACGCATTTGCCGTAGGACCGGGAAGAGGTGCGTTGGTTTCAGTGACCTGGGGGGGGGGGTTTACACAGCAGTGCACGCCCAATCGGGGACCAATCCAGGATAGTCAAAATAGATAGTCCAGGATAGTCAAAAATACAATTCTGTGAAATACTCACCTGTAGTAAGTATACAGTACGTCCTGCTCCAGATAGATTGCTTACACTTGGGTTATCCTCCGCCAGATGGCGCTGCACTGCAGAGACATGCAAAACAGGCTCCTCCCGGCCCCTCAAATACCCAGGGACCTCCCACAAATCCCCAGCATTGAAAAGCAGTGAACGAGAAGCCGGGAGAATTTAACCACCCAAACTGGTAACTATAACAATGATAACAATCACCATACAGGGGATCCAGAATAATGCAAACCAAGGGTGGGGTGGAGCAGGACGTACTGTATACTTATAATATCAATTCTACAGGTGAGTATTTCACAGAATTGTATTATTCTTAGTATACAGTACGTCCTGCTCCAGATAGATTACTTACACTTGGGACATCCAATAGCAGTGTCCATAAAAGTAGGGTGGGATCCCCAACAAAAAAGGTAGCAGCAGACAGTTTAAACCACTGCCGCCTGTGAAACCTTACGGCCAAAAACAGCATCAGCTGAGGCCCTAGCATCAACCTTGTAAAACTTTGAAAGGGTATGAACAGAAGACCAATTAGTGGCCTTGCAAACTTGTTCAACAGAAGCCTGGTGCTGTAAAGTCCAAGAGGCACCAATAGCACGAGTAGAACGAGCAGTAAGGCGAAAGGGAGGACTCTTCCCCTTAGCAGAATAGGCCTGAATCACGGCCTGATGGATCCATTTGCTAATAGTAGACTTGGCAGGAGCCAAACCCTTCCTGGGCCCAGAAGGGACCACAAAAAGAGCAGTTTTCCTGAAGGACGCAGTGACTACCAGGTAATACTTCAGACACCTGACCACACCCAAGGAATGCAGAACCCTTTCCTTAGCGTTGCTAGGATTAGGGCACAAAGAAGGAAGAACAATATCTTGATTTAAATGAAAAGCAGACACCACCTTAGGCAGAAAGTCTGGCTTAAAGCGGACCACCACCTAGTCCTGGTGTCTCTCATAGTATGGGGGCTGAATAGACAGAGCCACCAGCTCAGACACACGCCTGACCGAAGACAACCTTGAGGGTTGTACAGCCAAAGCAGCATCCTGAATAGGCTCAAAGGGAGCACCCTGCAAGGCAGACAAAACCAAATTCAAATCCCAAACAGGGACCATAGATTTACGTGGGGGACGCACGAGTGACCCCCTGAAAGAAAGTCTTAACCAAGGAATGTTGAGCAAAAGACTTAAATAGACTGAAATAAGACAGGCAAGGCAGAAACCTGACCCTTCAGTGTACTGAGTATTAGACCCAATTTCTACCCATGCTGTAAAAACTCCAGAACCCTGGGGACTGAGAACACCCTACTGGGAAGAGACCTAGACCCACACCTATCAATGTAGGTACACCATACCCTATAATAGATAGAAGAAGAAGTTTTCTTCCTAGCCTTCACCATGGTCTCAACCACCAAGGCAGACAAGCCTTTCTCCATCAAGATGGAGGTTTCAGCAGCCAGGCCGTCAAAGCCAGAGTTTGTAAATTGGGATGGCGTAAGGGGCCCTGAGTGAGCAGATCTGGCACTCCTGGGAGAACGTACTGATCTACTGCCATCTGCACCATGTCTGCGAACCACACTCTTCTTGACCACCTGGGGGCCACCAGAATCACTGGCACCCCTTCCAGAGCAATCTTGCGCAGGACCCTGCCTAGCAGGGGAATGGAGGAAAGACATACAGAACAGAATGTCCTACCATGACATTACTAAAGCATCCGTGGTCACGGCCAGAGGATCCTGTGGACAGGGAGACAAGGGCCGGGAGCTTGTAATTGTGAAGGGCCACAAAACAGATCCATATCTGGTTGGTCCCCACGGTGACACAGAAATTTGAACACCCTGTTGCAGAGGGACCCCCCCAGAATGTATACCGCTGATATGCAGGGAACATTAGCCTCCACCCAGGTCAGGATCAGAGACACTTCCTGGAGGACCCTCTTGCTCCAGGTCCCTCCCTGATGATTGATGTAGGCAACTGCCGTCAGATTGACCGAGCACCCCTGAACAGGCAGGCCCTGAATATGAGTAGTCAAGCGAGTCAGAACTAACCTGATCGCTTACAGTTTCAAAACATTGATAGGTGTATGGGCTTCCTAGGGGCCCCACCTCCCCTGGAACCGCAGGGACTCCCCCCCCCCCCCCCCCAACCTGATAGACTGGCATCCATGGTGACCGTCTCCCAGGAAGGGGCAAGAAAGGATCTGCCCCCCCAACAGGTTCCTTGAGTCCATCCACTACAAGAGGGACCTCCTTACCAGGGGGGGAAGCACACAGACCCTGTCCAGGGATGCTGGATCCTTGTCCCCTACAAACAATAGGAAAAGTTGCAGAAGCCCCAAGTGGGACTGAGCATAAGAGACCGCTTAGAAGCACGCCACCATCAGGCCCCCCCAGCTGCATCCCCTGCCTGGTGGAGGGACGGGGGCAGCTAGGAGGGACTGAGCCCGTGCAAACAGATTGTCCACTTTCTGCTGAGGAAGGAAGATCCCTGCCTGAATTGTATCCAGATTCATTCCAAGGAATGGAGATAACAAGGAAGGGGACAGTGAGGACTTGAGGTGGTTGATCACCCATCCAAATGACTCCAGAATGGACACAACCAGCTGAGTATCCAACTTAGCCTGATGTAGAGACTGGGAAGAGATGAGGACATCCAGGTAGGGCAGCACGCAGACGCCCCTTGGTCTCATCAGAGACATCACCCCCGCCAGCACCTTGGTGAGCACTCTGGGAGCTGAAGAGAGGCCAGATGGCAAGGGAACCAATTGGCAGTGTTGGTTTTCCAACGCGAATCTGAGGAACCTTGGTGTCCTGAAACACAGGGATGTGAAAATAAGCATCTTAGATCTCCACAGACGGCATGAAGCCCCCGGGGCGCAAGGAGCTGATGGCCGAGCGCGGAGTTTTCATGCAGAAAACGTCTGTACTTGACGATTTGCTGAAGATCTGTAAGTCCAGAATGGGCCCGACTGACCCATCCCTTTTTGGGAACTGTGAAAAGGTTGGTGTAGAGTCCCTTGCCTCTGTCTGTTAAGGGAAATCTGCAAATGACCCCCAGACCCCGCAGGCCTTGCACGGCCTGCGCCAACACCTGAGCAGAGGCAGGGACCAGGAGTACCCGGGACCTGATAATCTTGGGGGAGGCCGTACAGCAAACTCTATCTTGTAGCCGGAGGACACTACCTCCTGAATCCACCGATCTGAGGCGTGATGCCTCAAGACATGAGCAAGGTGCCACAGCCGTCCCCTCACCCTGACGGGCGAGGGCGCCCCATTATGCTTGAGGGGACCTGGTAGAGGATTTGGGCTTAGCCCCCCCGGAGGAGCCAGGGTGTTGTCTGCTGCTCCTGGGGCAGGAATCTGCGCGAGCCCCCGCGAAGGACACCCCTGGTTCCTGTTTAACACCATGGTAGGGGGTAGAAGGGGGGACCTGGCCCCGAAGGTGCCGAGACAGCCGCCTGCGCTGGGGTAACTTACCTCTCTTACCAAACAGGTCTAGACCGGCCCCAAACAGGCGTAGCCCCTTAAAAGAAAGCCCAGTAAGGGCCTTCTTCGCAGCATTGTCAGAACCCCACTGTCGCAGCCAGACCAAGCGACGTATAGCCACCACGAGGGCAGAAGTTCTTGCACACATTCTGATGGTGTCATCCAATGCTAATAGGACACATTTTTACAAACACATCACAACTGGAGAGTGCATTAAACACCTCCCAAGGGAGATCATCAGGGGCACTATCAAGCATTTTTCTGATGAGGGTTCTAGTGGCCACAGCAGTAATGGCAGAGGCACAGACCAGGCGCAGCGCCGTCCCCGCACATGCAAAGGCGTGGGAGGCCAGCAGGTCAATGCGCCGGTCCTCAGCATCCTGAAGGGTAGTATAATCAGGGGAATGCATGACAGGGGTGTTGGATAGCCCTATGATCGGGACATCCACCTCGGGGGGGGGGGGGGGGGGATGACCAACATTTAACCACCTCAGGGGGAAAAGGATACTTCCTATCCCAATCCTTTGGAACCCCGGGAAGTTTACTGGGGCACTCCCATTCCTTGAGCACAAGGGTATGGAAATGTGCCTGCTCTAGAAATTCCAAACGTGATGTTGCTGTATGGAAACGCCCCCTCTTTGTCTGGGAGCCTCACCAGGGAGAGAGATAGAGAGAACCTCAAAGATCTTGATCAATAATCTGTCAGTGTGATCCTGGGCCCAGGGGTCAGAGCCAGAATCGTCATGACCCCTCGGTCTCTCATCAGATGAGCCTGAGTCAGAAAAGAGTTCTCCTTCATCAGAAGGGGTATAGCCACACAGATTCATAAACTCCTGAGATCCCAAAGGGAAAACAGTAACATAAGGCGTCAAGTGCCGCTTCTTACCAGGGCCCTTACGCGCTAAAGACCTCGCAATAATCTGTTCAGCCGTCTAGAAGACAAATCAGGCTGAGAATCCCCACTTGTATGCGACTCAGCAGGAGTGAGATTTAAGCTTGGGGGAGTAGGTGAAGTGCAACGAGGTGCAGCCACTGGCAGGCCAGATTGCAAGGCCAGCGCTTGCTCAGCACAGGGTACGCAGACCCATGCCCTATCAGCGTCAGCATGGGGTTGTCCACACGCCATACACAGCCGGTCTTGTCCCGAAGTGACCCCGGTCACATTATCCTGAGATGCCTCCATATGGTGATTTTTTAGGCACAATATGCCAGTAGGGATTGACGCTATAAAGCAACCCTGGATGCCCCAATGACCCGCTAGGGAAGTGGGAGCAATTTTACAAGGCCCGACTATCAATTACACCGGGCCGGGAGAAGCCAATGGATTCACCAGTCTGAAAGACACAATGAGAAGAAAAGGTGTCAGAACCGAAAAACACTACAATGAGTATAAAGCCGCCCGCGAGGGCAATTACGGACCACGGTAAGTAAGAACGTCACACGCGCGCGACCTGACAAAATGGCGCGGAGTACCTCGAAGGGCGGGCCAGAGCGCGCCGTGACGCGGGGCGCGCCAGGCCAGGCCCCGCCCTCCCGATGGGCGCGAAGTCCAACAAGCAGCCAATGAGGACGCAGAAGCGTCTGAGGTAACGCCGCCGCCCGGCGCGGAACATCCAAATGAAAGAAAAAGGTGCGCGGCGGCGGCATTTACAAGAGTAAAAAGACAAGTCAGCGCGGCGGCTGACACCACATATACTAGTCAAAAAGACATTACAAGAGGCCATATGCATGTAATCACGATACACTGACACCACACACACACACCCCCTTTCTTTCCCCCCGAAGGCTACAGGGAGAACAAGGGAGGAGGGCGGCCCTTTGTACAGGGCCCACTGCTACCGGGGCATGGGACAATAATGCGGGAGGGGCATCCCATAAGGCTCACCATCAGCCTATACCGCCTACCCTTTGGTGGGGGACTGTGGTGGAGCAGCGCTCCATAAGCACGCATGGTGCCGCCTACCTTCACCCGACCAGCGCAGCCCAGGCTGGGAGGCACATTACACAAAGGACGGGTGGGAATAGTCCAACAGGGCCGCAGGCTAATAGCCCCGCTCACCTGCGAGAGAGTGATAACTTCATGTCTTCGCAGTCAGCACTGCAGAGAAATCTGGGGAATTGTGGGAGGTCCCTGGTTATTTGAGGGGCCAGGAGGAGCCTGTTTTGCATGTCTCTGCAGGGCAGCGCCATCTGGCGGAGGATAACCCAAGTGTAAGTAATCTATCTGGAGCAGGACGTACTGTATACTAAGATTATCCTGGGTTTTGGTCCACTTGCCCGAAACAGATGTCCACAAGTGGATGGTGTTTGGTTGTGTAAATTTTAAGCTAATCTTTGCCATTGCACACTCTGCTGCTTTTTCAGTGCCTTGGATGTCGGCGAGACATAAAGTGGCTCCACCCACTGCAGGGAGTTATGGATAAATCTATTATTCCTTGTGCTGGGTGCTAGGAAAACACCTATTTTCCTATTACTTTATAATAAAAAAATAGTGATGTTCCAAGGACATGTGCTGTATATAACCAGCCAAACCAGGATCACCAGCCAGTAGTTGAAAAAAATAAAATTTTTTTAGTTCTTCCCAACAGCGTGCAGCTATGAGAATGCACGATACACTGGGATGCATGCTCACCAGAAGTGCTTACAAGGTGTAATAACATCAAGTCTGGTCATTATACAGCCTTGGGATATCATGGCTGTAAAGTAGCACTTCATTACGTGCTCTGACAGGCACCATGACGGCACAATGTGGTTGCAGCCTGGCTGGAATTAGCCTGTTTAGACTAGAAACTTACATTTCACAACTCCCCTCAAATATTAACCCCTAAAACACTAGCACACGCCTAATGAAAGGGATATGTGTGGAATATATTATTAGGGTGGAGAATTAATAATCTGCCATAATGATTACAATCTTATTGCACACCTATTAAAACTATGTCCTGTGATGGTCCAGCTGACTGAATATTCTGCATGGGTCTGGTAAGATTGTAAATTACATTAAGGCTCTGATCACAGCAACCCACTTTCTCGCAGCACAGTCACAACACAAGGAAAACACAGCTCATTATATTCAGTGGACCAGTTCACATAGAATATATGTGCAGCGCTCTCATCGCTACACCAGCATAGGCCAAATGAAGTCTATGCAAATGCAAGTCTAGTCTAACACAGGTATAACAGTGTACTGTGATTTACCAGTGTTTGTTTTATCAACAAATAACGCTAACACCTGAAAAGCATAGCGCATATTTTGATACAACACGTCTAGCACACAGTTAAAATCATAACAAAATGTCTGCGTATAGCGGAGGTGTAGGGTACTGTAGGTGTGAATGCAGCTGTAAGTGGACGTTTACTCAAATACTATTTGAGCTGCCACCACAGTTAGAGAGATCAGTGGATCTACTGAACCAAGACGGATAATCTGAAAGGGGCACATGGGGAGGTCATTATAGTAAGAGTTTTGATTCAGTCAAGTGAGCATTACCTAAGAAAGCCAGGATCTACCCGTTCAGTGTGGAGATGTGTACTGTTTGGCACCCCCAGGACATATTCCAGGTATCCCCTCAGTATAGTTCTGTCTGAAGCACTGGTACCTAAGACAGAAAGCAACACACCAAGGAAGAACCTGGTACAACCTCCCTGCAGATCATATTTGGAGCTGCATGCTCCCACACAGTGACAAGATTAGATTGTGTTTCAGCCAGAGGGCATGGCTGAATACTGCATCTGGGATATTCTGAACAGGGAAGATTGACCACACCAGGATTGATCTGCTGAGTTACAAAAAAGCAAACATTGAAAAATAGTTTAGACTGAACATAAATATATGGCTGTGTACTGTCCTTATACAATTAAATATATTATATTTACAGTAATATCATGAGTTGTGGGCAGTATTAGGTAGAGGAATGTGATGACCCTCAAATAATGTTAAAAAGCCCCAGGAAAGGGTTAACATTGTGGTGAGATGTCATTCATTTGCATTATACGGAAGTAAAGGTTTTTGTACTACTCACCTTTGTAATGCAGATTTACTTCTGGCGACATGTCACATCCCAAGTGTAAAGCCACCACAGCTACCTGGTAAAGATGGAATCTGCTCTTCCAGAATAAACCCTTCAAAATGTGAGGCGCTGCAACCAATCCAGTGTGGACAAGCTCCATAGAAAGCAATGCAATCTCAGACGTTCCTGCATGTTGCGAGGAAGCAGCCCTAAATCCTCCCCAGCAGCTAGTGGCTGATCTGTTCGCTTGATTCTGCCGCCACCAGCAGAGGCATGGCCCCAGAATGTCACATGTAACTCAGGCTCTGTCACACTCAACCCACTGCACCGGAAGAGCTGAAATGAAGCCGCTCAGGCAGATCATGTAGTAATCATGAAAGTAGTAAGGAGGAAATCCACCCCACCACCACCCGCCCTCCAAACTAGTGCAAGAAAGTTTCCTGGAGAAGGAGGTTTCCTTTCATCTGGAGCTGTGTGCATCTGTAAGCACTCCATTATGCTCTGGAATGTTTCTTCCTCCTCATCAGTGTTATAGGTGGGGGCACTTTCTGACCCACCACTCACTAATAGTTAAAAGGCAAACTCAACCCGGCTGCAACTGAGACAGATTGCGGGTTGGTTTCCTAAAGGGGAACTAAAGGGGACATGTATTACATTCTGGAAGGGCTTGTAAGAATATCTTCGGGTAGGAAGATTAAAGCAGATCTGTAGTCTAATAAATCTTCCCCGAGTGTATCCCAATTCCGGATGTCCTGCAGCTTGAAGAGGAAAAAGCCTGACATTTTCACAACCCCAGGTTTTGGTCCATACCCAAATCGGAATGTCTGATACCCCACTGGTCACCCGATATACAGCAATGGTGTAACCATGTGTGATGGGGCCCTTCTGGACAACTAAAGGCTGAAACAGAGATAAATTGTACTTCCTTTCTCTAAATGATGCCAAGTTAGCACAAATGAGATAAATAAGGTGAAGGATCAACAACCTCCTGGGTCCTAGTGCAGTCGCACTTCCTATTACGCCTCTGCTCACTGGCATTTCCAGGGTGCAGGGGCAGCTAAACTCTTTGCCACACATATTAATGAGAGGGTAATGAAATGAAATGGGCGCTTATCAGCACTTGCGATGGACATGTGCAACCCCCTGCATCCTCTATGGTTGTGTGCAAGTGGATATATTAGCAGAAACTAGTCACAAACCCTCCCACTTCTGAGGACCATAAATCTACAAATATAATGAGCAGATGGAAGCAGGCACATAAAGGGGGGTGCCTCCATGTCAATAGATTTTAAAACCCCTGTATGGGCTAAAATTAACATTCAATACTTGTGCCCCCCCCAGCAGCTTTCTCCTACTCAAGCTTTACAAATCTTGCTCCATTTCTGTTTCAGCAAAACTACATTCGGTATATGTAGAGGTCAATGCTGTGTTTTTTTTTTCTTTTCAGCGGCAGGCAGGGGCGGACTGAAGCTAAAAATCAGCCCAGGATTTTATTGGTCCTGGCCAGCCCACACGCTAATGTTTTTCTCCCTCTATGTTTCTTTCCAGCCAGTCAATAAGTGTGCTCCACAGATGAGACTATAGCATTACAGGGATAGATCATGGGCAAGGTGGTTAAATTAAGGAGGGAGGAGTTGAGGGGCAGAGGGAGGTGTTAGAAGAGGAATTTGTGAATTCCAGGTGATGATGAGGGCTCTCCTAATGTATTCTGTGTTTTGTTGCGTCTCACTCACAATACATACAGTGTATAGTATATGCATTAGCTGTCATGTTATATAGGACTCATTATGCATGCCTCCCAACTGTCCCGATTTTCCCGGGATTGTCCCGATTTTTGAGAAGGATCCCGCGGTCCCGGAACATTACCAAATGTCCCGGGACGCCCTGCGCTGTGACAGCCCAGGGCCACAATGACGCGGGCGCGAAGATAACTTCCTGGCGCGTGGGGTGAGAGAGTGGGGCGGGCGCACGGGGGTGGGTGGGCAGGCGCACGGGGGTGGGGGGGCGGGCGGTATGCTGGTTTAGGGATACGTACCGTACGCATGCAGGGGTGAAGGCAGCCGACATTGCTGGAGCTGGAGAGCGTGGCCGGGGCGTGACGGGGGCGTGGCCGGGGCGTGACGGGGGTGTGGCCGGGGCGTGACGGGGGTGTGGCCGGGGGCATGGCTTGTCCCGCTTTCACGTTTTCAGAAGTTGGGAGGTATGATTATGCCATACGTATTAGAGGTATGGTGCTCATCCTACCCTTCTGTAATTTCTACTTTGTGCAGCTCCATTGTATACAACGGCGCTTTATATATAAACAATAATAATTATAATAATAAATGGCACCAAGTAAGTGCGGCAGTTAACCATGTGCTCTCTATGGCCAGGTTTGGGTCAGGGGCCTAGTTAAACATAAAATTCACAAAAATCTAAATTAGCATTACATTCTGTCTGTGGTGACCAGAGAGTAAGTGCATCCAACAGAAACAGCATGGGTGATCCAGTGATGTGATTTGCATAGGTACCATAAGATCCACAGATTTTTACCTAAATTGGAGCTAAAGTTTGCATTCCACTACAAAGATCCCCATCCATCACCCACTGCCCTGCAAAGCCTGATTTGCATATACAATAAAAAAAATGTTGTGCACATATACGCTTTGTTTCTGTTGCATGAAGGGGTGATACTGCAGCAAGGTGACTTATGCTTCCTGCACTGTGTCTGCCAAATAGATTGGATTTACAGTGCCACACATGTCAGTTCTTAAAGCGGACCGTCAACATCATTTAATGAAAAGCTCAAACCCGTAAAAAACTATTCCTGATTATCTAAAATTAATATATTTTAAGTCTTTAGTTACTTACTTATTCTTTTCCCCACTGGGCTTTCACTTTGTTTAGGACTCTAGGATATGGGCGCCACCATCTTGCCTGAGAAGCATCACATACTGAGGAGAGGAGTTAAAATTACACGGGGCGGGGTTATAGCTGTGCTTTGCACAGACAGAGCAGAGCTGGGGTCAGGAAAAGGACAGCAATCCCACAAGGCAGAGCAACATAGTCAGAAGACACTTCCTGTCTGCAGGCAGCCTGGGTCACCATCTTGGATATTTGAAGGCTCAAAAAACGCAAAAAGGTGCAGGTAGGGTGATTTTTAATGGGGCAATTTGTATGTACGGGATGGGTGAAAAAATACAAGATAGGTTCTTATTAAGGGTGAAGGTCCGGTTTAAATTGGGCTTAGCTGAGGAGGGGGTAGACGGTCTTCTTTAAATGTGGCTGAACCTTTTGGTCAGGCTGTGGGTATAAGCAGTATAGGTTTGGCCATAGGTATGGAGCAAGTGTGACTCTGCACAAGCAGGCTTTTGTGGGCCTTTAGTGGGGTTGTAAGTGTAATTGTGTTGTACACATTTACATTGTGGCATTAAACTGGAACTGTAATTCTGACAAAATTCCCAGGTGCATACAAGAGTAACAGAGAGTGAAAGAGGAAACTCACTTCTGTGTGTGTAGGTTCTAACTTCCCCACAGCATTAACTGCCACACAAGAAGAAAATACTGTAAATATAGGGCAGTTTCTAGGCAACAAAATGCTCAATGCAAGAAGAAAAAAAAATCTTTGTCACCCATCCTATGGTGCTGCTACTGCCCCACACAGGTATGTGCCATGCTGTGCCTCTACCTTAGCAGCAGGCATTGCCCCCTCCACATAACTAAGTGCAATAAGAAAAATGAGGGGCCGGTCTTAGGGCCTGTACCCCTAACAGTGGCCCTGACTCATCTGCAGAAAACCGAATGGCTTGGATAAAGGCTTCCCCAATGGCCTTGGCAACCAGGGCAATCACCCTGCTCGCCCTCCCCTAGAAACAGCCCTGTGTATAATAAAGAATTCGTAAAGCCGAGGGGACAATCTCTCACAGACTGAGCTAAAGGTAGGTGGACCTCACAAATTAGAGAATACACCGAGAAATAAAGGATAATTGCTGGCTGCTGCCTCTGCATATCTAGCAAGATGCCCGCATATTGGCATAACTAAATGTGACGGGGCTCTGCTGCAAACATTAAATGGGGCCCTTTAAGCCTTTAAGTGCCAGCCTACCCAGAGATTTTGTCACACTGTTGCCAGACCATTTTTTACTATTTTGCGCTATACATGTTTAATTTAGATTTTTGAAGGGATTTATGGGATTTCCCATTGGTTTGTTAAGCAGAGTCTGGGCTTTAACATGACCTGTCTTGTTTGTAATTTTTTGTGTATTCTCAATATTTTTGGGTGAATATATACAAAATAATAAAACAATCAATTTTTTTACAATTTGTAGTGTTTTTTTTTAAATATAAAAATGTATGTTTTTCAATAAATTCATATTGCGTGTAGAAGCCCCATTTCTTCCGGTTACAACAGTACCACATATGTATTGGTAGACACCCTTTCCTGTCCAGGAGACTCCCCCAAGCTGAAACAGCGCTTTCAGAGATTTCAGATAAAATGCAACTGCTATGCACACCTTGCAGTTTTTCAAGAAAAACAAGCCTTTACATTTGAAATCCCCCAAACAAACTATATATTCTCTAGAAGTACAAACCTCAAGCCTTCTAGGTGTACCAGGCTTGTGTGGGTGCAGTTTTCTGGAAGTTATCCCTCGAATTCTTTGGTTACACAGGGTTTCCCTAAAAAAAAAAAAAGAGTAAAGAAGCAGAATCAAAGCCACATTTTCCTGAAAAAAATATGTAAACAACAAAAAAAAACAAGTTGCATCTGAAAAACCAAGGTCCCCTGAAAAGAACAATACCCAACATGCATAGCTAATGGAAAATTTCAGCTCTGCAGACAAAATGTGCATTTGTGAAATAACCCTCCACAAAATATATATTCCCTGAATGTACACGCCTTAAGCATTTGAGATGTACCCAGCTTGTTGTAGTGGCTCATCTTTCTGGAAGTAATCCCTCAAAGAATTATTTGGTTGCACAGTTTCCCTTAAAAACGTATAAAAAAGCGGAAAAAATGCATTATCCTAAAATATCAATATGCAAACAAGAAAAAACTAGCTAAATCTGAAAGTGCAAGGTCCCCTGAACAGAACAATACCCAACATGCATAGGTACTTTTAACCCCCTTTAACTTCCAGCCTACTTGAGATTCTGTCTCTGTATTCTGTTCTCTCTCTCTGTTACCAGGCCATTTTTCACCATTTTGCGCTGTTTAACTGATTTTTGCTGGAATTTTTTGGTAGAGTTTATACTTTAACATGAAATAATTTTTTTTTTTTTTTTTTTTTTTACAAAAGATACCACATATGTATCGGTAGCCCCGTGTTCCTGCCCAGGAGACGACCCAAACTGAAAAGAGGACTTTATTACATTTACAAATAAAATACAACTACTATACACACTGTAAAGGGTTTTTTATTAAATGGTGTGGGGCTCCCCCCTCCCCAGGGGACCCAATGCTTTTATTTTTTTTTAAATTTATAAGGGTATAGCTCCCTTTCTTTTTTACATTGGGCCCCCCTTCCCAGAATAACCAGCCCAGCTTTTGTGGGCTTGTAGACCAGGGTGCATCGGTGGCCACCGGCTCTAAAGGCTACAAGCCTGCATAGCTTTCCTAGGCTCTTGTGCCCCCCCTGGGCTTTGGGGAGGCAGGTAATGGGGGGGTTGGGAGTTAATGTCAAGTCAACCGCTACCCTCTAACTGTAAAATAAACACCCTTGCTCCTAGGTCCCACGCAGATAACCGATGCTGGTGATCGTGGGGGAATCAAATTCCCCTGCTCCTCCACTGATAACCGGCGCTAAGAGCGGAATTATGTTATTCCGCCCCACCTCCAAAACGGCGGGCTCAAGGATGCCCCGGGTGAAAAGAAGACCCAGCTGGATCGATAGTGGGGTCAAGTGAGTTGTAAAAATTTTTACTTTATGACTTAAGGGAAAGTCAGCTACACAAGTTGGACGGGCAAGGGGTGTGCATGTGCATTTGGGTGGGGCAGCCCCTGTCTGGTGAATGTCAGGCAGAATATTTGCGAGGCACTGAAGCGTAGCTGGGGTGAGCATTTAGTCCATTTTTCATTTTTACTACAGGGTTTCACACAGCCATTTTAAATTGGGATGCCTAGAGGCTGAGTGCTGAAGGGGGTGCCAATATTCCCGTACCACTGGTTGGGAGCCCCTGCTCTAAAGTGTCTGGTCAATAACATCTTCAAATATCCGGTCCATTGCACGTACTAGGAAAGGGAGGGGGAAATATTTGGATATTATTATTAAAGTTAATTTATAAAGTGCCATCATCTTCCATGGCGCCATACAATGTAAAATGTCAAACATGACAGAAAAGCACGAATAGAGAGTGATACTGAAATACACTAGGAGAGATGTCCTTGTGATTGCTGGCTTACAATTTAAAGGATAAGGGTGGAGACAAAAGGTCATAAGCAGTATATACTTAGTATGATGGCAAGTGATCTGAAGTGACTCGAGCTGTCTTTTATTTAGGCCAAGTGACATGCTCATTTGTATAGGTGGGTTTTGTTGCCACCCTCAAAGGCTTGAGGAGTGGCAAATTGTATGGGAGAGGGCATTCCAGTAGGGCACGTGTGAATCCTGGATGCAGCAATGGGAGGAGGGGATTAGGGTTGAGGACAGGGGGAAGTTCTTGGGCAGAGAGGAGAGTGTGTCTGGGTTGATTGTTGATAAGTGAGGAAATGTAGGTGGTTATCTGATTGTTGAGTGCTTTGCATGCACAATCGCGAAATTGTGTTATGTCCCGGGCTGGTAATGCTGGGTAAGGGGGACCCCATGTCATTTTTTGGGGGGGATCTTTAAAGGTTTTTTTTTTTATTGACGGATTACTTCCACAAAACTACACCCACATAAACAAGCCTGGTACGCCTAGAAAGCTTGAGGCATGTACTTCCAGAGAATATATAGTTTGTGGGGCGCATTTCAAATGGTTGTTTTTCTGGAAATCTCCAAGGTGCGCTTAGCACGTAGCATAGTTTTTATATCTGAAAATCTCCTAAAGCTCTGTTTCAGTTTGGGGGAGTCTCCTGGGCAGGAAAGGGTGTGTACCAATACATATGTGGTACCGCTGTAACCAGGAAAAATTGGGGTTTCACACGCAATAAGATTTTATTCACAAACTTACATTTTTTATTACAAAAAAACACTACAAAATGCATTTTTTATTTTTTTGCACATATTTCACCCAAAAGTATTGAGAATACACTAAAAAAAAGGCCAAACAATACATTTCATGTTGAAGCTCAGACTCACTGAAAAAAACGATATATAATATTTTGCTCTGAGCCTTGTGTCCAAAATACTGATACCTTCAAACTGCTTATGGCTAAGCCCATCTCTGCCACTTCCTGAAAGAATTCCAATACCATCTCTGGTTTAGCTCCCATTCTGACGGCCTCAATTGAACCTGACTGAGCAAATCTGCCAGTACATTCAATTGTCCCTTGATGTGTACCGCCCTCAAAGACCCTATCCAAACTTTCTTCTTAGTGCAAATGATCTTGGAGAGAGCTTCTAACTCCACTGACCTTGTGCCGCCCTGATAGTTGATGTGGCATTTTCTTATACAATCAGGACATCCTGATCCTGTAGTCTGTCTCTGAAGTGGTCTAATGCTAGATCCACAGCTTTTAGTTCTCGAAAAAAACGATCTTTGGGACAGATCATCAGACCAGGCACCCTGAATGTGATGCTGTGACCAATGAGCCCCCTATCCCCAAGTGCTTGCATCTGTCATGATCTTGATGGGATCTATCTGATGCCAAGGTCTCCCCCTTGCCAGATTGTCCACCACTGAACGGATCTGCAAACTCGATCTGGGAGAGTTGTAATCATATCTAATGACTTCTGATCCTTGTTTCATGTATTCAGGAAAGATTCCTGCAGGGGCCTTGAGTGAAACTGGGCCCAGCTGACCGCAGGAATGGCAGATGTCATTAGACGTAGCAACACCAGAATCTTCCTCAATGACACTGTGGGATCCTGTTGAACGCAAGAAGACAGGTAGGTAATCTTTTGTATCTTTGGAGGAGGCAGGTATGTCCTCTCCTTCAGACTGTTGATCAAATACCCCATATATATGCAATCTGTGTGTGGAAACAGACTCAATTTTTCACTGTTTGTTATCCATCCTAGCTCCGACAAAAGAGACAATGTTCTCTTCGCATTGTTCTCTAGGAGAACCTGGATGGTGCGAAAAGTAACAGATCGTCCAAATACACTACAATGCCTATCTGATCCCTTCTCAGGAAGGCCATCATTTCTGCCAGGACCTTGTAAAGATTCTTGGAGCGGACGAAGGGCATTGCCCTGTATTGCCAATAAAAGGTTACTCCACCTAACATTACTGCAAGTCTTAGAAATCTTCTGTGAGCCACAAGGATCGGAATATGCAGATAAGCATCCTGAAGGTCTATGGAGGCCATCCAGCCCCCCTTGAATAGAATCTCCTTGATGGTAAAGATTGATTCCATACGGAATCTTTTGTTACGGATATCCCTGTTTAACCTTTTTAGATTCAGGATCATTCTGAACTTAGGTGCCATGGGACTTCCTCTATGACCGCCATTTCCTTCAATTGTTAAATCACTAAAGGCAGAATCTCTGCTTTGTCTCGATTCTTGGGACAATGAGTTACCTGGAAGTGATCTTCCGACATGAGACAAATTCTAGACAAAGACCGTCCTGAATTGTCTGAAGAACAAAGGGGTTCTGAGATATCTTCTGCCAGGCCGGAAGAAATGACAGAAGGCTTCTCCTCACCGGGCCTATGTCAGAGCTGCTGCTTGGGTTGTTGAGAAGGTTTAAACAATAAACCTCCCTTCCCCCTCAATCTCTGGGAAGCCTGACCCCAGGTTTTCTTCTGGGAATATCTAGGCCTCTTCACCTTCCATCTGGGAGGCTGAAGGTGCTTCCATTTAGCAGGAAAGTTCTTTCCCGTCTCCGTGGATCTGGTTAGTATCCTTTCTAACTCAGATCCAAACAAAAGCTTTCCCTCAAAGGGGATACCACACAGGTGCGACTTAGAAGTTTGGTCGCCCTGCCAAATCTTGAGCCAGAGCGCCCTGCGAACAGAATTAATTAGCGCCATATTTTTTGCTGTGGCTCTGACAGCTTCAGAAACAGCATCAGACAAAAAATACAATTCTGTGAAACTCACCTGTAGAATTGTTTATGATTATTTCCTGTCCAGGTCGTCCCAGTGATGACATGTGGGTATTCCGCCCCCAGGGGGCGCTCGACTGCAAGATCAAAAGATGTAGCTCCTCCCGGCCCCCTATAAAGGCAGGTGTCCCTCTATCATTCTCCAGTGGTTAAAAAGCAGTAAACAAAAAAGAGGACAGGACGGGAGGCCAAGAAACCATGTTACTTCACATAGCTTCAGCTTGTACTTTCTCTAACAAGACTTAAGGATACAAGTCCAAGGAATAAAAAATGGTAATCACCATAACAGGCAAACAGGAGGCGACCTGGACTGGATATAATCAAAAACAATTCTACAGGTGAGTTTCACAGAATTGCATTTTTCCCTATATCCAGTCCAGGTCGTCCCAGTGATGACATGTGGGACATCCAAAAGCAGTGTCCAAAACAGCGTCAGCTGAGGCCCTAAAATCCAGCTTGTAAAACTTTGTAAAAGTATGAACTGAAGACCAGGTAGCGGCCTTATAAACTTGTTCAACCGATGCCTGGTGCTGAAAGGCCCAAGAGGCACCAATAGCTCTGGTAGAATGAGCTGTGATCCAAAAAGGGGGTTCCTTCTCCTTGGCAGAATATGCCTGCACCACCGTCTGTCTGATCCACTTACTGATAGTGGCAAACCTTTCCTATAGCCCTCTGTCAGGACAAAAATCAAATCCGATTTTCTGAAGGATTCAGTCGCAGCCAGGTAATACTTTATGGCTCTGACCACATCCAAGGCATGGAGAGTCCGTTCTTTAGAATTAGCCATTGCCGGACACAAAGAAGGTAAGACAATTTCCTCATTAAGGTGAAAGGGAAAAATGACCTTAGGCAAAAAATCAGGTTTAAAGCAAAAAACCACCTTATCCTTATGCCGCTCAAAATAGGGAGGTTTCATACAAAGCATGGCCAGCTCTGAGACACGACGCACCGAGGTGATCGCCACCAAAAAGACCACTTTGAGAGTCAAAATAGATAATGCAGAATCGCACAATGGTTCAAAGGGAGGACCCTGAAGAGCAGAAAGTACTAAATTTAAGTCCCACACCGGTAATACGGACTTACGCGGTGGCCGGACATGGGTGACTCCCTGGAAAAAGGTCTTGATCAACCTATGGTTGGAAATGGATCTCTGGAAGAAGATGGCTAGGGCTGAGACCTGGCCCTTGAGGGTGCTCAGCTGGAGCCCCAAGTCTAAGTCGTGTTGTAAAAACTCCAGAATCCTAGAAATAGAAAATAGAAAATGAAAAATGTGCGGCAAGAGAGACTCTTGGACTCGCACCACGCAATATAGGCGTGCCAAATTCTGTAGTATATCATGGAGGAAGACCTCTTCCGTGCCTGAATCATGGTATGCACAACCGTGGCCGACAGCCCCTTTTCCATCAGGATCGAGGTTTCAATAGCCAGGCCGTCAAAAGTTGGGGTGCTGCAGCGACCCCTGTGTGAGAAGCCCTGGGTCGTCGGGCATGATGTCCGCAAACCAACTCCTTCTCGGCCAGTGAGGAGCCACCAGGATGGCTGGTACCCCTTCCTGTGCTATCTTGTGCAGCACTCTGCCCAGGAGTGGGAAGGGAGGGAATGCATACAGAAATTTGAACTCCGCCCAAGGAATCGCCAGAGCGTCTGTGATCTCTTGAGAGGGAGATGAACCTTGGGAGCTTGTGATTGTGTCTAGACGCAAACAGGTCCACGTCCGGCTGACCCCAGCGGAGACACAGAGATGCAGAGCTGAGAGACCATTCCCCCAGGCGCGAAGTGCTCCTGCTCAGGGAGTCTGCTTCCAGGTTTTCTACCCCAGGAATGTAGACCGCCGAGATGCAGGGAACATTCTCCTTTGCACAAGACAGAATCTGGGTCACCTCCTTGAGGGCTCTCTTGTACCGAGTCCCGCCCTGGTGATTGATGTAGGCGACAGCCGTCTGATTGTCCGAGCGAACCTGGATCACACGACCCCTAAAATGGGAAATCAAGCGAAGAAGCACCAACCGGATCGCTCTCAGCTCCAAGACATTTATGGGCAAGCAGTTCTCCTGCGGACCCCACTGACCCTGGATCTTCTGCGTCTGCCAAACGCCTCCCCAGCCAGTCAGACTGGCATCCGTGGTAACTATCTCCCATCGGGGAGTCAGAAAGGACTTGCCTACCAACAGGTTCCTGGAGTCCAACCACCACAAGAGGGACTGCCTGGCCAGGGGGAACAGTGAAAATTCCTGTTCCAAAGACTCCTGCATCCGGTGCCAGCCGGTCAACAGGTTCAATTGAAAAGGTCTCATGTGAAATTGGGCACTGCCTCGAAGCATGACATCAATAAGGCCCACCAATCTCATCCCCAGACGGATCGACGGCCGCTGATAAGACAGCAAGGCCTGCACCTGCGTCTGGAGACCCAAAACCTTCTGCTGTGGCAGAAAGACCTTGACCTGAGCGGTGTCTATCGCCATTCCCAGGAAGGATCATACTGTTGAGGGAGTGATAAAAGACTTTGGGTAATTGACTACCCAGCCGTAGGCCTCCAGGGGCTGACAACACCGTCTGAGTATCGCTCTCGGCCTGCTGAAGGGACTGGGCCGCAATCAACAAGTCGTCCAGATAAGGCAGCACACGAATGCCCTGGTTCCTCAGGATGGCCATGATGCCCGCCAGCACCTTGGTAAAAACGCGGGGCGCTGAGGAAATCCCGAATGGAAGAGCCACAAACTGGTAATGCTGGTCCTTCAGAACAATCTTATGAACTTCTGATGCCCCAGGAAAATCGGGATGTGCAGATAAGCATCCCTGATGTCCACCATGGTCATGAAGTCGCCGGGCCGAAGCGAGCTCACTGCCGACCGTAGGGTTTCCATGCGGAAATTTCTGACTCCTACAAACCAGTTGAGACCCTTCAGGTCCAGGATTGGTCTCAACATTCTGTCCTTCTTGGGAGCCGTGAACAGGTTGGAGTAAAAACCTTGATCCTGTTCCTGACGAGGTACAGGATAATCACACCTATCCGCAGGAGGTGTTGCACGGCCATTCTCAAGCCCTGTGCTTTCAATGGGTTTTGGGATAACTGAGACCAGAGAAATTTTGTGGGCGGCCTGACTGCCAGCTCTATTTTGTAACCGGAGGACACTACCTCCTGAATCCACCGATCCGAGACGTGCCGTCTCCAGATTTGAGCAAACAGCAGAAGCCGTCCCCCCACCCAGATGGGTGAGGGCGCCCCCTCATGCCTGATGGGACTTGGCAGGGGGCTTGGACTTGGCTCACCAGGCGGGATTGGGTGGGCCACGGGACCTACCTCTACCCCAGGTATCTCTGCGGCCACCTGAAGAGCCTCTTCCTCCTAGAAAGGAACGATAGGCAGAGGGAAGGACCGAGCAGGCTTTCGTCTCTGAGGAAGTGTACCATCCTTGACCAAAAGGTCCAGGCGCTCCCCAAACAGCCTGTGCCCCACAAAAGGGATACTCGTAAGCGACTTCTTGGCCGCGGCCGACCATTGCTGCAGCCAGAGCGAGCGGTGGAGGGCAACAAGCAGGGCCGAAATCCTGGCACCAAGCTGGACCCCATCGTCCATGGCAGAGGCAACAAAACCAATGAATTCCAAGCAGGCCTTGAGTTCTTTATACTCTTCCGCTCGCTTGGGAGCCTTAGCTCTAGCCACAAGATGTCTCACCTTCTTTCTGATGGCTACAGAGACAATCGCCGAGGCACACACAGGGTGAAAAAGAGCACCAGCAAAGGTGAACGCATGGCAGACCAGCTGATCCATGCGCTTGTCAGCCGGGTCACACAAGGAAGCAGTGTCGGGCAATGGCATAACAGTAGTGTTGGACAACCCAGACACAGGGGGATCCACTTCGGGGGGGCGAGACCATAGCCGAACCAGCTCCTCAGGGAAGGGATACTGCCTATCCAGGCCCTTAGGCACCGACGGAAACTTGTTAGGCCTTTCCCATTCCTTGAATTCATGTTAGAAAAATAGGCCTGCTCCGGAAAGACCCGCCTTTGTCTTTCGGGCCTAAACAAATCACCCTGCTTCCTCTTAGCCGCTCTGGGAGGAACAATGTGTAGTGTCTCAAACACTGAGGTAAGCAACTTCTCCGTATCATCCGGGAGCCATGCATCCTGGTCTGAGGAAGAACCAGACATACTGTCATCGCCAGCAGAATAATCCACAGTGGAACGGGAATCATCTGGCAACTCACCTTCCTCCACAGAGCCCAGATCATCAAAGAGATCGTCATTACCCAAGGTAATGGGCTCGAGGTGCCGTCTCTTACTTGTGGCCTTCTTAGGAGCCGTCCGCGAGATCTGTCTCTCGAGATTGGCCAGCCTATGCGCCAAATCAGCATTGGACCCCCGGCTGTCTCCCCCCTCACTGGGGGCTGAGTGCAGCAGCGAAGGGTCCGGAGAGGCCGCAGGCAGAGAAGGGCTGGGGGCAGGGACACCCGCCCGGTCATGGTCCAAAAGAATGCCCCTGGCGCAAGTGGTACATACAGTGCTGAATCCGCCCAGAGGATTCCTACTGCACAAGGGGCAGAGCTTTTCCTGCCCAAATGGGGCCCCCAGCTCACTATCCCCAGATGCCTCCATTATGGTGATTAAAAAATGATCAATCGGTAAGGTTACAAGACACTGATGGCCCAAACCTAATTGATCCCTCTTAACAAAAAAGGGGGGGACCAGGAGGAACCACAAGCCCACGACCTGTACAAGAGAGGGGAGAGAGGCCCATCAGAATAAGCAAGGCAAGTTGGCATAATAATCAGTCAATACAAAAAGAGGGACTCACGTCACTGACAGGGGGACAGTCCTGGTAACGCTTGCAGCATCCGATGACAAAATCCCCCAGCAGCAGAAAGGGGGCACAGCCAGCAGCCAGAGAGCAGGCCCAACAGTAGCAGCAGCACCCTTCACAGCCTCCACACACACGGACCAAGGCCTTCCAGCGCGTTCCTCGAGGGGCGGGCGGCGCCGTAATGACAAGGAACGCGTCAGCGCCCGGCTCCGCCCCCTCCAGCGGCACGAAAGACGTGCCTGCCCATCGTCCCCACATGCAGTATGGCCTAACCGGCCAGAAAAACGCATGACCGCAGAGGTCCGCGGCCCACCAAGCAGCCGCATGGCTCCCAGTGCAGTGAAGTGGTCGCCGCATCACAACGCGCCGCCCAGCGGCATCTCCCCCCCCCCCCGTCACAGACAGCGCCCAAGGGAGGTGAAGGTAGGCCCGCGGGGTACAGGCAACCCCTTAAGCAGGCAGCGACGAGGGAGCGAGGCAGGTAAGTATGCTCAAGCTCCAGGGCCCAGCTGAGCCAGCGAGGAGCCATACAGTGAAAATAACACAGTTAAACACACAAGTGCCAGAACACCAATAAAGCTTGTGGGCAGGGAGGGCATGTTACAGATAACCAGTGGTCCCCCCCCAGGCTCACCATAAGCCTGTGGCTGACTACCCTTTAGTATAGGGTCTGCGGCCCAGAGCCAAGCTCTGCCGAACGCCAATAGACCCCGGCGTTCACCCTACCGTCACAATCCCGTAGCAGCCAGTGGCTGGGAGGTAAGAGTGGGTCAGAAGGGATCAGTGGAAATAGGGCCCGCATCGGCCGACGGGCTAGGAGGCCCCGCTCTACTGCCAAAACCGAGAGAGGGTATCCAATGATCTTCAGCAGCCAAGACTGCAAGATGAACACTGGCGAATGATAGAGGGACACCTGCCTTTATAGGGGGCCAGGAGGAGCTACATTTTTTGATCTTGCAGTCGAGCGCCCCCTGAGGGCGGAATACCCACATGTCATCACTGGGACAACCTGGACTGGATATAGGGAAAAATGTACTGCCTTAAACACAAATATTAAAGCATCTAATACCTCCTCCTTGGGAGCATTATTATTAATTCCGGGCTTGACCTTATCAATCCATGCTTCAGACACACTACTAAGACAATCTGCTGCAAGTAGTGGTCTGAGCGAAAAAGCATCAGTATCCCAGGCTCTTTTGAGGAGGATATCTGCTCTTTTATCCATTGGATCCCTTAGTGAACCCATATCATCAAAGGATAGATCCGATCTCTTGAAAACTTGAGCCAAGGTAGCTTTGCCCACTGTTCGATATCCGATTCCTCAAGGGGGAACCTTTTCTTCAAAAGAAAAAACGGGCTTCCGGTGCTCTCCATTCCCTGGCCAAAATGTCCTTTAGAGATTGGTGTAAAGGGAAACACGACTCTTTTTTCTCAGTTAAAGCTCTATACAGAGAATCATGAAGTGAAAGGGTTCTACTCTCACTTTCGAAATTAAGGGAGGCCTGAATACCCCTTACTAGATCGGGAACATTCTCAAGACATAAATTAAATCTTCCTGTCTGATAAAGATGTGATGTCTCCGATATCTTATCGATATCGACTCATCCGAAGATACCCCCCCGCCCCTCCTCCCCCTCTAAAACAACTCTACAGGGTTCTTTCAGGGCCTGGGTGGATGGTAGCTCCAGGGCGGATGTTATCTGTGAACAAGATGGCCCAGCATCCGATCACCAGGGGCCTGAAATAACTGGAACCTAAACTGCTCCAGTGAGTCCGACATCTTAGAATCAAAGTTGTCTAAAAAATTTCTGAGGACATCCGGTATCCTGTCCCCTGCAGCCTCCTCCAAACATGTTCTACATAACAGTTTAGAGGGACCCTCAGGGAGAGCAACCAGGCAATTAGAGCATGATCTAGGGTAACCCATTCTGCTTTCCCTGGGCTTCTTCTGCTCCCTTGACTATTTATGATTCCTGGAATCTCTGGGGTCTCTTTTGGGGTCCTTTGTGGCTTTAGCCTCCTTTCCCTTGGGCTCTTTAGCCTAAGCTAAATGACAACACAACATCATCTATTAGTTGCTGTGGGGAAGGGGGGATTTTTGGGGGGACCCTGGAGAACCCGAAGGCCCCCCTTGATCCCCCGATGAACCTTCTCCTGCCATTGGCCTCTGCAGCCCAATGGGGGGTGACGCCGGTAGCGATTCAGCCCGTCCGGAGCACTCTTCCCCGCCCACCCAGATCGCAGCAAACCATGAGGCCAGAAACAGTATGGCCGACGCTGGCTTTTCCACGTGTGCTCAGGCCGGCCAGAAGATCTGCAGGAACAGCTGCTGGAGTGTTCCAGTGGACCCCCGACCTGGAGCCCAAAAGGTACAGGTAAGTCCTCCTAGTCCCCAATTTCTCCCGGTTACAGCGGTACCACATATGTATAGGTAGATACCCTTTCCTGCCCAGGAGACTCCCCCAAACTGAAACAACGCTTTAGGAGATTTTCAGATAAAATACAACTATGCTATGCAATATGCGCACCTTGAAGTTTTTCAAGAAAAACAACCCTTTACATTTGAAATACCCCCCACAAACTATATATTCCCTAGAAGTACACACCTCAAGCTTTCTAGGCGTACCAGGCTTGTTGACATGGGTGCAGTTTTTTGGAAGTAATCCCTCAATGTATTCTTTGGTTGCACAGGGTTTCCCTAAAAATGAATAAAAAAGCAGAATCAAAATCTGAAAAAGCAACATCCCCCAAACAGAATGATACCCAACATGCATAGGTTCCGTCAAGGAAAGAGTTGCCAAACACACCAAAGTAAAGCATGCGCATAACGGTAATTTTACTTCAGATTTTCAGCTCTGCAGACAAAGTGCACACCTTGTGCTTTTTCTACCAAACCAACCCTTTACATTTGGAATATCCCCCATAAACCATATATTCCCTGAAAGTACACATGTTAAGCTTTCTAAGCGTACCCAGCTTGTTGTAGTGGGCTCATCTTTCTGGAAGTAATATCTCGAAGAATTCTTAGGTTGCACAGGGTTTCACAAAAAAATGTATAAAAAAGCAGAATAAAAAACACCTTTTCCTAAAATATCAATATGCAAATAAGAAAAAACAAGCTAAATCTGAAAGCGCAAGGTCCCCCGAGCAGAACAATACCCAACATGCATAGGTACCTGTAACCTTTTGACTGCCAGATTTTGTCACCCTCTCCTGACAGGATATTTTTCACCATTTTGCGTGATGTTTAACTGTGATTTTTGCAGGAATTTCCAAGAAAATGGCATATTTTCTTTTTGTGGCAGAGTTTAGGCTTTAACATGAAATGTCTTGTTTGTATTTTTTCTACTTTTTGAAATATTTTTAAATAAAAAAATATATATTTTTTAAATTGTCTCCTTTATTTTAAACAAAAACATTTATTTTATTAAAGAAAACCATATTGCATGTGAAAGCCCCATTTCTCCCGATTACAATGATACCACATATGTATCGGTAGCCCCCCGTTCCTGTCCAGGTGATCCCCTAAACTGAAAAGAGCACTTTATAACATTTACAAATAAAATACAACTACTATCCACATAATAAAGGGTTAAATAAAAAAAAATTGGTGTGGGGTCCCCCTTCACAGGGGGGGGGGGGGGACACACCATTTCTTGGGGGAATTTTAAGGTTTTTTTTTGGGAGGCAGGTAATGGGGGGTCTCTGGGTTAATGGCAAGTCACCCACTAGCCGCAGGTGACTTGCCAGACCCCCGAGCCCTGTGAACTGGTATAGGGGTCACATGGACCCCTTACCAGTTCACAAAGGGTTAAAAGTAAAAAAAAAAAAAAAAAAAAAAAAAAAAAACACACAGAGACACACTTTAAAAATAACTTTATTAAAAAAAAAAAATTTTTTTAATTATTTTTTTTAATACTTACCTCTCATCCATCCCTGTGTCCCACGCTGATCACTTAGGCTTCTGCTCTCCTGCTGCTGCTGGAAGCCTTTTAACCCCTACTGGGTTACAGGTAACAAAGGGTTAATTAAAAAAAAAAATGACATAGGGACCCCGTTTTTTTGGGGATTTTTAAGGGTTAAAACCCTTAAAAATCCCCCCAAAAAATGGCGTGAGGTCCCCCCTCCCCAGCGTAACCAGCCTGTGACCAGCTATGGGGGCTTGTAGAACAGGGCGCAGGGGCCAGCTTTAGTGGCCCCTGGCCCTGCCGGCTACAAGCCGTCATAGCCTAGGGCCACAGCTCTTCTGCCCCCCCCTGGGCTTTGGGGAGGCAGGTAATTTGGGGGGCCAGGGGTTAATGGCAAGTCACCCGCCAGCCGCAGGTGACTTGCCAGACCCCCGAGCTCTGTGAACTGGTATAGGGGTCACATGGACCCCTTACCAGTTCACAAATGGTTTAAAGTTAAAAAAAAGGACAGACACGTTTTTTTAAATAACTTTATTAAAAAAAAAAAAAAAGTTTTACTTTACTCACCTCCGATCTTCATTTCCTGTGTCCCGCGGCGATCTGATGTCAGTGACGGCTGGGCAGAGGAGGGGGGAGGCAGGCGATCGGACGATCGCCTACCTCCCTCCTCCTCTGTCCAGCCGTCACTGGCATCTGACAGCTGAACCGCCGGGTGCCCCGATGACACCCGGCGGTGACGTCACCGTCACCGCCCCCGAAGGTGGCGCCCAGAATCCAAGATGGCGGCCGCCATCGGAAGGTACGGAGGGAGGAGGGCTGTTATGCCCCCTCCAGAAGACAGAAGAGCAGGGGGGGTGAACGGAGCCCCCCCCCCCCTCGTGAAGAGGAGAGCCTGCGGGAGCCGGCGGGGACAAAGGTAGGTAACTGTCATTTTTTGTTTTTGTTTTTACAGGAAACCGGGCGGCTGCTGAAACGGGGGGGGCACCCTATTCCGGCGATCGGAGCCCCTCCTGAAGAGGAGACCCGGCCGGATCGAACGAGGGGTCAGGTAAGTGTCTTATTTTTACTTTTTTTTTTAATTCCTGGGGAAAGTCAGGCACGTAAATTTTACGTGGCTGGCGTTTAACTGTTGGAGAGGCAGCCACGTAAAATTTACGTGGCTGGCAATAGAAGGGTTAAACTTGTTCAGTTGTGTTTCCTGCAGCTGGGAGGAGCTACTCGGCTGGGCAGTCCTGGAGAACGTGTTGGGAAATAATAATTTCTAGCTAATTTACCATTAGTTAATGTATCCATCATATATAATGCAACATTTACCTCTTACGTAATTTTGCTTGTATTTAAAATGTATTTTTTTGAACATTATGACCATAACAAAAAAAACTCATCATCCTTTGCTGGAACAAACACCATTGTAAGATCTAAGTGCCATGAGTACATGTCATTGCTTCATGTCAATTAATTTTGAATTATAATTAGTACTCAAATATGCCATCTTTCGATAAAGCTGGGTATGGTGAAACAGAGCATATGGGCAACAAATATTTGTGTGGTCACAATATTTTTTTCCGGGGATAAAAAATAAACACTGGATATATACACATTTTGACACATTTTAAACATATTCTACTCTGTATTTGTCATTTGAGTCTAACAAATATGTATAAGTATGTTTAATACTTTAATACTAGTTATGTGTGAGAACCAGGTTTAGCAATACACGCTAGCAATAAAGGTTCCTAAGCTTCATTGCTAGCAGGGCATCTTGTGAAATCCATCCTAGGCAGTGTGGAGGGCCACAATGACATGTATGGAGGTGGATCACTACCAGTGTGGTTTCTTTAAAATCTCAGCTAAATGGCTCATATCCGAGGGAATAAATAGATGATGGGTTTTCTATTTCCTCCTGCATGGTTGCACACACCCCCACATTACATTCTGTGGGAAAGAGTCTTTGGTGATGGAAAAAGACTGTGCAGATGTACTGGGGAGGACAGTACATGATCAGAGAGACCTACTGCCCTATGATGAGAAATGCGAGAGGGAGGGCGAGGGACTTCAAAAGTTCACTACATTGCCATTACCTAACCAGTCAGCCACTGAGCGGTTACTGACACAAAATGGTCATGTGTGTCTCAACAGAACAACTGTAACAGCTAAGTCTCTAAAATGTTTTTGATATATATAAAGAATTATTAATAATAATTGTTATTAATTAGCAATAATCATATTAGTGCTAGTAATACAACATGTATTAGTGCTAGTAATACAACATGTAGTGTAACTTACTTAGAGTGGACCAAAACCCAGGATTTTGATTATCCTAGGGCTTCGTCTAAGAGCAAAGGCTCCGAGCGCGCTGACGGCCACATCCTCTGCTTCCCTCTAACAGGGAGCATGCCTGCACCGGCCATTCCCAAATGCCTGGCGCGAGTGCGATCGTGGCTTGCACATGTGACCCGGAGCGTTTCATACAACGGGCATCCCGATTTTAGATGCCCGAGGGGGGGGGGGGGGGGCGAAAATTCATCGGCACAGGAATCTTACAGATTCCCAGGCTGATTCAGGTCGGTTTTGGTCCACCCTTGTATTCATGTCTTATTGGTGTCTAATGTTTTTCCTCCCGCATTCCATCGGTGACAGGACTGTGCAGGTTTCGTGTCTGATTTGCATTTTGATAAGAGCCTGTCAGGGCAGATTTTGGAAGTGAAGCAGTGGCTACCTGCGCTGGATGGAAGCCTTGGCAGGTACACAAAACCCAGCTAAAGTGAAATGCACGAACGTCTCAATTAACTGTCAGTAGTACCCAACATACCCAGTCATATGATCAATATGGAAGATTGCCTCAGTGCTCACACTGCCCACAAAATTTGTATTCAAATGACCATATTATACTACTATTATTACTATAATACTATAATTAATACTACTATTATTATTATGTCAGTTATCATTTAAATAGCAAAATATTATGATGTGCTTGAAATAACGGAATCAAAAGGCAAGGGTGCATTTAACACTCAAAACAAGAATAAAGACTTAAAAAGGTTACTAAACCCCAAAAAAGAAAAAAAAATGTGATATCCGATGTGATGAGAATTGCAATTGCATTTTGTGTGTGTTGCATTGAAGTGAGCTACCCATTCAAGTCTATTAGTAACAACCCAACATCAGTGGTCAGGATCCAGGCACTGGGGGCAGAGGAAGAATACATTTCTGTTCCTTCCTGTGTCCAGATCAAAGAGATACCATGGGACTAACTGGCACTTAGCCCATTCAGAGAATCTTGCAGCTCTGCTTCTGCATGCCCTTAAAGGAAACTTGGAGTCAACTATGACTAAAGGTTTAATCCCACTCTCAGTTTGGGATTTCCTTGTTCAAAGGGTTCTGAAACTGGCAAAAAATTCACCCATCCAAATGTATTATTGGAGGTATAGCTATCAGCAGATTAGCAGGTTAGACTAGTGGGTGTGCAAACCAAGCATGGCAAACCCCCAATGACAGGTATTCAAAATTGGGAATTCCGGGGTTGGTGGTGGTGGATATAGTAGATGTTTATTCAAATGTGGCAGGGGCCTCTCAAGAATATTATGCAAGTAAGATTTGCTATTCGCAAGCACTCAACAGCAGATGCTGCAAGATTAAAGTGGACCAAAACCCACTGCCCAGTGGCCTTGGAATCTATAAGATTCCCTCCCCCTAGGGCATCCAATATCAGGTCCCAGGTCTCCCGGAAACTCACCTTCTTTCTCTGTCCAACTGCGCATGCGCAAGCAGTGGCCACATCCCCGCTATCCCATCTCGTGAGGACACTCCCTGGGGTGTGTAGTGGGAGATGTGGTCACCAGTATGCTTGGGTCCACTCGCCTTAAACAAAGGCTTAAAGTGGACCAACACCCAGGATTTTCACTATCCTGGGTGTTGGTCCACTTCCACGGGGCACCCCGATAGGGTGCAACCCCCCAGAAAGCCCCTAAAATCTTACCTTTTAGGCGACAGACAAGCGACAGATAAGCCGCCGCCGCCTCTCATGCGTGCCTCTTACAGGGCCCGTGCCGGCCATTCACAAACGGAGGGACGCGCGGGAGGCGGCGGCGGCGGCTTATCCGTCGCCTAAAAGGTACGATTTTAGGTGGTTTCACACAGCGGGGCATCCCGATTCCGGATGCCCTGCGGGTGGGTGTTGGTCCACTTTAAACGAGGGGATGGGAGCGGAACCAAGCTTGCAGAGTGGATGAGAGGCTGCACATGCGCCATAGGACCGGGAAGAGGCGAGTTCGGGGCATCCCCTATAGGGGGGCCCTGGGGGCAAGGACCAAAACCCAGGATAGTCAAAATCCTGGGTTTTGTCTACTTTAACAGACAGTATATGTATTTAAATGTGGACAATTACTTTTGTCCTTCCATTACCCCCCCCCAAGTTCTTATTTGGAGCACTGCTGGTGCCATCATCAAGGACTTCTCATTTGAAGATATCTCAAACCTGGCAACTATGTTGCCTGCATGACACCGCCACGTGGACACACGTGTTAAAAAATGGCTAGAATTGTTTAATATAGAGCAAGTGTTGAATGTGTAAAATGGATTTAAAAGATTTGATGGCTTACAAGGGACTATTAAAAGAGCACTTTCCTATTGTACATTTTTTAGCATGTACAGGGGTATGCCATGGTATACAATTCTCGGTACAGCATGCTTCATAAATGCATAAAAGAAATACAGTAGTGTGACAAAGGAAAAGTCCAACCTCTGGTAATCTATAGTGCCTACTGTTTATTAGGCCGTGGTAAATGGCTGCCAGACAAGTAATATTGTGTCATCCGTATTATTTTATTCCTCATGCATCCTACCAGAGGGTTTATCAGCATAAGTCAGATCAAAGGGGAGAGAATGACACTGCCAGGCTGCTGTGGAGAAGAAGACGCCCCTCATGTGTTCTAGTTTTGGGGCCCCTTGTGAGCGCAACACAGACCTTGCTGTGTCCATTTCAAAGCCTGCCCCCACGCTGTCTCAGGTATTTCCACACTATCTGCACAGGGGATCTCAGAGTGGTCAAAACAAAACACAGCCCTCATTGCATGTCTCTGCAGCCCTGTGGTATGCAAAGCATGCTGCCTTATCAGAGCTGTCAGCAGGCGCTCCCTGCACCGACAAGGGCCGCAGAGACACAATGTACACACACAGCAGAGACTGCCAATGTCATATTCATTTTAAAATGTCACCAAGGCCATGTTCACACCAGCCCTATTCATTCTTACAGCCTCCAAAGTGCCCATTAAACAGGACTGAAAGATGAGCTAAGCCAAAAGCTGGCCATACACTAAGCAACATTTTGAGGAAACCTCACTGGTTTTACATTTGATTCAGAACCTTTTCTAGGATATAGGGGGTCATTCAAAAAATGTGGCGATTGAGTTCATTTTGGGAGTGGGTTTGAATTGGATCCAAGTGCACTATGTTGTGAATTTGAAAATAAAAGCCCCCTATGGAGAACTCCATGCTAAAATAGAGCGCACCGGCAAGTGCCCCACCCCCCCAAGTACTCTCTCTTTCCAGTCCATAGCACCCCTTCTCCCTGCTCTGCTCGGAAGTGTGTAGTTCCTCAGTTCTAGCCTCATTCTCTCCTATTCTAATCCTGTCCCAAAATTTCATTGCAGTGAATGAACAGCTCTATTTACAGTTCACTGCCAAATGAAGTTATATGTAACAATGTGATGCATTTTTTTTTGCTGGAAGTGAACTGTACAGAAGTAAATAGCCAAGCAGAGGCTCCCCTGCAATGTAGCTGCTGCATATGAGGTAAAAGCAGGTATGCTTTGATATTACACTTACTCCAAAGATGTCATAAAGCAAGCAATTGCTACTTAGACAAAATGATGTATGAGAGTCCACATATTCAATCAATTTATTTTAATCAGTTTCGATTTGTTGCTTTGTATATGATTTATTAGTATAAGTAGCTCACATTTAAAGAAAAACAAAACCCAGGATTTTTACTATCCTTGGCCTTGTCACTCCTGTCTGGGGCATTCCAATTTAGGATTCCTGCTGTTTGCATCTCCCTAGATCGCCCATTAACCCACCTTTCCTTCACTCTCAATCACCGGCCTGCACTCAATTCTGCTTTTGCTTTACCACACTGATCTCGGAGAGGCAAGCAAAGCTTAAAAGACAGTGGCACGTTCCCGGTTATCAATGCATGGCGTGGGTTCACCAGATAGAGATGGGCGGCAATGTGGTCGTTGCAAATGCGGCGAGATTGGTGGAAAGATGAGTCTTTCATGGGTTTCATACAATTGAATAGATATGCTATATCTAATGAACATCCAACTACAACATGATGCAAAAAAGTGACAAGTTTTAATAAATATAATGAATGTAATTGATCAATATTTACAATGAGATATGTTTGCATCAAGAATACAAAGCTCTAGACATAATGAATATAGAGTCTCCAGGGTTGTGTCACCAATGAAATAGGGGAATAACCCAAATCAGTTATACAGAGTGCATACAGACTAGCAGTGTGCAATACAGAGATGGACACAATCCATGGTACATAAACAAGCACTAATGCATACATGTAAGTCAATTAACAGAAACAAGAGACATCAATGGTAAGGTAAGACAGCAGTATACCTCTGTTGGATGACAACCTAAACCCTCAACGTTTCGGTTGAGTAAACCTTCATCAGGAGGGAGAAGCTGCTTCTCTTGTTTCTGTTAATTGACTTACATGTATGCATTAGTGCTTGTTTATGTACCATGGATTGTGTCCATCTCTGTATTGCACACTGCTAGTCTGTATGCACTCTGTATAACTGATTTGGGTTATTCCCCTATTTCATTGGTGACACAACCCTGGAGACTCTATATTCATTATGTCTAGAGCTTTGTATTCTTGATGCAAACATATCTCATTGTAAATATTGATTAATTACATTCATTATATTTATTAAAACTTGTCACTTTTTTGCATCATGTTGTAGTTGGATGTTCATTAGATATAGCATATCTCTTCAATTGTATGTTATTTATAAGCTGTGCTATTAAGCAGACACAGCTAGCTATATTTTGAACCCCGTTCTTTGTTGCCATATCTAGTCTTCTAACTGGTGTTTCAAGGTGTGCATTTGTAGCCTGATTTCCTATATAATTGTCTTTCATGGGTTTCACACATTGGGCCATCCCAATCTAGATACCACAAAGAGGGAGATCACCAGCCCTAGAGTCCTATAGACTCCCAGCTGTACAAATCCTCTGGATGACTAATCTCAGAAGAGATACCACTGAGCAAACAGACAAATGTTAATCACTTATTTTGTTCCTCATTGGACTACAGTGTATGATTATAATAATAAAACATGTTCCAGTATAATGCAGAATCTGTTTTAACACAGTTAAACAAGACCAAAAGCTAAATAACATACCTTCAACTTTTGAAGGCCATAATAAGGGACATGAGAAGACAATTTGTTACACTTAAACCACCTTAGAATTAAATAAATAAATAAATAATAATAATAATACAGACAAGGCCTCTGCAAACACATTACAGCCAGGGGCTTTAGTGAGGGGGCATCCCTCCATTCCAGCCAGTGAGGGGGCATCCCTCATTACAGCCAGTCAGAGGCATCCCTCATTACAACCAGTGAGAGGCATCCCTCATTACAACCATTGAGGGGGCATCCCGCCATTCCAGCAAGTGAGGGGCATCCCTCCATTACATCCAGCGTAGGGCATCCCTCTATTACATCCAGCGTAGGGCATCCCTCTATTACATCCAGCGTAGGACATCCCTCTATTACATCCAGCGTAGGACATCCCCCTATTACATCCAGCGTGGGGCATCCCTCTATTACATCCAATGTGGGGCATCCCTCCAATACAACCAGTGAGGGGCATCCCTCCAATACAACCAGTGAGGGGCATCCCTCCAATACAACCAGTGAGGGGCATCCCTCCAATACAACCAGTGAGGGGCATCCCTCCAATACAACCAGTGAGGGGCATCCCTCCAATACAGCCAGTGAGGGGCATCCCTCCATTACAGCCAGTGAGGGGCATCCCTCCATTACAACCAGTGAGGGGCATCCCTCCATTACAACCAGTGAGGGGCATCCCTCCATTACAACCAGTGAGAGCCATCCCTCCATTACAACCAGTGAGGGGCATCCCTCCATTACAACCAGTGAGGGGCATCCCTCCATTACAACCAGTGAGGGGCATCCCTCCATTACAACCAGTGAGAGCCATCCCTCCATTACAACCAGTGAGGGGCATCCCTCCATTACAACCAGTGAGGGGCATCCCTCCATTACAACCAGTGGGGGCATCCCTCCATTACAACCAGTGAGGAGCATCCCTCCATTACAACCAGTGAGGAGCATCCCTCCATTACAGCCAGTTAGAGGCATCCGTCATTACAGCCAGTTAGGGGCATCCCTCATTACAGCCAGTTAGGGGCATCCCTCATTACAGCCAGTTAGGGGCATCCCTCATTACAGCCAGTTAGGGGCATCCCTCATTACAGCCAGTTAGGGGCATCCCTCATCACAGTCAGTGAGGCGCATCCCTAATTACAGCCAGTTGAGGGCATCCCTCATTACAGCCAGTTAAGGGCATCCCTCATTACAGCCAGTTAGGGGCATCCCTCATTACAGCCAGTTAGGGGCATCCCTCATCACAGTCAGTGAGGCGCATCCCTAATTACAGCCAGTTGAGGGCATCCCTCATTACAGCCAGTTAAGGGTATCCCTCATTACAGCAAGTTAAGGGCATCCCTCATTACAGCCAGTTAAGGGCATCCCTCATTACAGCCAGTTAAGGGCATCTGCTGCTTTTATATTGTTTTTTCAAATGAGGTCCCAACCCCAGATAAATTATGATAAATGGTTCTAACTTTTTCTGGAAAATGTCAGACCAGCCTATTGATTTCAATAGGGGCCTACCAGTTGCTGCTCTCACTAAAGCCTCCAATTGTCAACCTGCACATTTTTATTAGAGGCTTTATTATATACAAGTGAAAGTCGATCATTTAGGATCCGATCATACAAAAAAAAAATATAATATATGAAATTTAGAGCTGATAACACATCCTCAGTATAACCTGTTTGTATTACAAAAAATGCTGCCACATAAAGATCCTAACATCTAAGTTAAGGGACATGCTGCCTAACATACATCTTTTATATACTGATCATAGCTCTTGAACAGCTGTTAAATTATTTTTCAGAACTACCGTATGTTTCGCCCTATAAGACGCACCTAGGATTTGGAGGAGGAAAATAAGAAAAAAAATATTTTAAACCAAAAACACACCATTACAGTGTGGCATTCCCCCTATTCCATTGCTCATGGGCAGTGTGGCATTCTCCCTTCCCATTCCCACAGGCAGTGTGGCATGCCCCATCCCATTCCCATAGGCTGTGTGGGATGCCCCCATTCCATAGGCAGTGTGGCATGCCCCCATCACATTCCCCATATAGGCAGTGTGGCATCCCCCCTCCTATTCCCATAGGCCGTGTGGGATACCCCAATGGCATAGGCAGTGTGGCATTCCCCCTTCCCATTCCCCATATAGGCAGTGTGGCATTTCTCAATCAATAAAAAAAACACAGCATACACAAGCAAACTCGAAACAGGAGGGGTGCAGCACAGCACCGCAATTCATTGTGTGTAAACAATGGTAATGTGAGTCACCAAAAAACAATCTTCACAGATGTTTATCAAAGAAAAAAATATTTAAAACCAAAAACACACCATTACAGTGTGGAATTCCCCCTATTCCATTGCTCATGGGCAGTGTGGCATTCTCTCGTCCCATTCCCACAGACAGTGTGGCATGCTCCATCCCATTCCCATAGGCTGTGTGGGATGCCCCCATCACAATCCCCATATAGGCAGTGTGGCATTCCCCCTCCTATTCCCATAGGCTGTGTGGGATACCCCAATGGCATAGGCAGTGTGGCATCCCCCCCTTCCCATTCCCCATATAGGCAGTGTGGCATTTTCCCCCATTCCCCATATAGGCAGTGTGGCACCCCCCCTTCCCATTCCCCATATAGGCAGTGTGGCATCCCCCTTCCCATTCCCCATATAGGCAGTGTGGCATTTCTCAATCAATAAAAAAAAAACACAGCATACGCAAGCACACTCGAAACAGGAGGGGTGCAGCACAGCACCGCAATTCATTGTGTGTCAACAATAATGGTAATGTGAGTCACAAAAAAACAATCTTCAAAGATGCTTATCAAAGATAGGGTACAAATCACTGATGCAACACTGATGCGCCAGGCTACATTTGGCACGGTTCTAAACTGTTTTCCGCTTTTAAACTGAAGAGGAAATGGCCGAGATATCGAGGCTTCGAGTTTCACCTCATGATTTTTCTCCGGAAAAAAGTGTACGTGGGCCTTGGCTCTGTGATGCTGCAAAATAATCAGCATAATGGGTGGGGTCTGTAAGATTCCCAGAACTTGCATAAGACACCGTCTCCCTCTATTGCAAGGCAACATTGGAGCCTAGACCAGCACTCCCAAAGTGCATGGACGCACTCCCAAACATACATGCGCACCCCCAAAGTGCATATGTGCATTATAAAACATCCATTGTTGCACTCCCAAAGTGCATGCGTGCACTCCCATGCACATACACTCCCACGCACATGTACGGGAGAGTGGGGGCAGCAGCAGTGGAGCCATACTCACTGAATGGAGGGGGGAAGGGGAGGGCAGCAGAGATGGGGCTGTAATTGCCAGGGGAAAGAGAAGAGCAGCAGTTGGGGAGCCATACTCACGGGGGTGGCGCAGCACGACGGGCAGGTGGGTAGTACTCGCTGGGAGAAGTGGAGGGAACAGGAGCGTAGGAGCGGGGAAACTCCCTGCTAGCAGCACATACAAACATAGAAGGTTGACGGCAGAAGGAGACCATACGGTCCATCTAGTCTGCCCTTATATGTATACTGTATGTACTCTTTATCTTAGGATAGATGTGTGCTTATCCCAGGCATGTTTAAATTCAGTGACTGTTGATTTTTCAACTACCTCTGCTGGAAGTTTGTTCCAAGCATCTACTACTCTTTCTGTGAAATAATATTTTCTAATATTGCTCCTGGTCTTCCCCCCGACTAGCTTCAGGTTGTGCCCCCTTGTTCTATCATTAAGTTTCTTCTTAAAAACACTTCCCTCCTGAACCTTATTCAATCCTTTCACATATTTAAAGGTCTCAATCATGTCCCCCCTCTCCCTTCTTTCCTCCAGACTGTACAAATTAAGTTCCTTAAGTCTCTCCTGATAAGTTTTAAGTTTAAATCCTTCCACCATTTTTGTTGCCCGCCTTTGGACACGTTCTATTCAAATAATGTCTTTTTTCAGGTAAGGTCTCCAGAACTGCACACAGTATTCTAGCTGTGGCCTTACCAGGGCTCTATACAGCGGCATCACAACCATCCTCTTCCTACTGGTGATGCCTCGAGCTATGCAGCCGAGCATCCTGCTTGCTTTTCCCACTGCCTGGCAACACTGTCCACTCATCTTGCAGCTATCAGTAATCAGTACCCCTAAATCTCTCTCCTCCGAGGTCCTGGCTAATACAGTGCTGCCCATACGGTACTCAGAGCAGGGATTCTTATACCCAATTGCATGATTTTACATTTAGAGACATTAAACTCTAGTTTCCACAGTTTTGACCATCTATCCAGTAAAGCTAAATCATTTTCCATGTTGCAGACACCTCCAGGAATATCCACCCTATTACTAACCTTTGTATCATCAGCAAACAGACAAACTTTTCCTACCAAGCCTTCTCCTATGTCACTTACAAATATATTAAAAAGAATGGGGCCCAGGACAGAGCTATGTGGCACACCACTTGTAACTCACCTTTGTTCAGATTGCACGCCATTAACAACAACACTCTGATACCGATCCCTCAGCCAACTGGAAATCCACTGAACTATCCAGGGATTGAGTCCTACCTTCAATAACTTATCTATGAGCTCCTTATATGGTACAGTGTCAAAGGCTTTGCTAAAATCCAGATAGGCGATATCCACAGCACCACTTTCATCTAACACTTTAGTGACATTGTCAAAGAAATCAATAAGATTGGTCTGACCTGATCTGCCCTCAGTAAAGCCGCGCTGTTTTGGGTCCAATAGGTCATTCATTTTTAGATGGGAAATTATCTGTTTTTTTAAGAGTGTTTCCATTAATTTGACCACTATAGATGTTAAACTAACTGGCCTGTAATTACTGGCTTCTTCTCTACTCCCCTTTTTATGGATTGGTACGACATTGGCCATTCTCCAATCATCTGGAACCTCACCAGTTGAAAGGGAACGGTTAAGTAAATCAGAGGGGCTGCAATCACAAACCTAAGTTCCCTTAGAACTCTGGGGTGGATTCCATCTGGACCAATTGCCTTACTTACCTTTAGATGTGCCAGCTCGGCTAGGACATCAGCCTCCAGAAACTCCGGAGCTGTGCCCTCCCAGTGGGATGCTGTGCTATGGCCATGCCTGCAACTATCTGAAAATACCGAACAAAAGCTATTCAGATGGTCAGCCACAGCCTTATCTCCGTCAATATATTTATTTTCCCTATTTCTAATTTTTGAGACTGCATTGTTTTTCTGCTTTCTGTCACCAATATATCGGAAAAAGGTTTTATCTCCCCTCTTCATAGATTTGGCCATTTCTTCCTCCTTTTGCCCTTTAGCAGTCCTTATAATCAGTTTTGCTTCCCTCTGTTTAATTTTATACGCCTCTCTGTCAGCTACACTTCCACTTACTTTATACTTCTCATAGGCAGACTTCTTTTCTTTTATGATAGTGCTGACTTCCCTAGTAAACCATAATGGTTTCTTCTTCCTTTTATTCTTGCTAGTTTGTTTCACATATTGCTTAGTTGCCTTTAAAATGGCCATTTTTAATAGTGACCACTGGGCACTCACTTCTGCTACTCTGTTCCACTCACCTAATTTTCTTTCTACATACTCCACCATTTCCTTGAAGTTTGTCTTCCTAAAATCTAGCACTTTGGTTCTGGTGTGTGATTGCACAATGTCTGTTTTTATTCGGAACCATAAGCATTGATGGTCACTGGAACCCAGATTTTCTTCAACCCTGACCTCGGACACCAGATCCCCATTGGTCAGAACTAAGTCCAGAATGTTATCTCCTCTAGTTGGCAATGTCACAAGTTGTTTTAGAGACACTCCATTAAAGGAGCAGTATCGCGAAATTTGCATTAAAAAAGATAAATAATTAAATAGCCATACAATAGCTTATAACATGTGTATAAATAATCTGGCGATAGAAAAAGAAAAAAATATATGCCTCTCTTTTAAATTGTATAATTATAATAGCTCAGTCCATTTGCTGAATAGGGGGATCTGCTGGGTTGTTTTTAGTGAGCTGCTTCATTTAGCCCACTGGTCTCCTAGCAACACTTTACCTCAGAGGCTGACACTGTAACGGCTGTGTGTGTGTGAGGTGCTGCTTTTGTTATGAGAACAAAATAAACTAAACTGACTGAAAACGACTGAAATTCTTCTTTGAATAACTGTGCAGGAAAATCTAAAAGTATTAAAGTGGAACAAAACCCCATTCTAAATCAGGATGCCCACTGTGTGAAACGACCCCTGGATAACCACAGATCCCCCCATTTTTCTGGCACGCTCACGCAGATAGTCATTTAGACAGGCCGGGCGGCCAGGAAGGTTACTGCTCAGGCTCCCCATCTGTGTGCAAACAGCGCTGATTGGATGAGAGCCCGCACATGCGCTGTGGGACAGGGAAAGGTACGTTTTCACAGGCGAACTTGGGGATTTCACATATCAGGGCATCCCAAGTCGGGATGCCCCTAGGGGCACAAAACAAAACTCCAGATAGTGAAAATCCTGGGTTGGGCTTTGCTCAAAACACACAAAGCTGAAAGAAAGATCATATGGAAAAAAAAGAGAAAATGGTAAACTGAACAATTTTGCAGCAGAGCCAACATGAAGGGAAAACTGTCAAAATCAGCTAAATGACTTCTAGAGCTTTTCTCTCTGTATTAGATATATAAGTTCTGGCCAGGCAATGTTGCAATGTTGTTATCTGATGCTGGACGGCTGCCAGCACTGAACAGCTGAGACTTTGATACATTCTCCTCAGCGTGGAACTGATACATTGTTGCACCCCTCTCCTCAGTGTGGAACAGGCCAGAGTGTCGGTGCCTGACACTGACAAGAAATAAACATGAGCTATTAGTCTCCAGCTGCTCAACACACACATCATTTTTTTCTACATTTGTAATTCTTACTCCAACACTTATCTACATTCAAAGTACCATTTAAATATAAGTCACCAAGAAAAATTCGCGATACTGCTCCTTTAAGTGCCTCTAATATAGTCCTGCTCTTGCATGTCGATGCACTTGGGATATTCCAGTCCACATCAGGCATGTTGAAGTCACCTGTAATTACAATGTCCCCCTTCTCTGCCATTCCACTGATTTCATCTATTAACAGGTTATCTAGATCCTCAGATTGTCCAGGGGGCCTATATATCACACCAATTCTGACCACAGCTCCCTCCTTAGTCTGCATGGTAACCCAGAGAGTTTCTAGTTCATTATGTGTATGCTGAATTATTGTTGATTGAAGTGTAGTCTTGACATAAATGGCTACTCCACCGCCCTTTCTATCCAATCTGTCTTTTCTGTACAATGTGTAACCGGGTATGGCTATCTCCCAGTCATTGTGATCCTTGAACCAAGTCTCTGTTATTGCAACAAGATCCAATTAATCTCCGGATATGATAGCCATTAATTCACAGAGCTTGTTGCCCAAGCTGCGAGCATTGGTACACATCATGTGGATGTTGTTGGTATTGTATTTTAGTGTGTCCTTGATCTTTTCCACCTCTAGCCTACCACTGACCGGGCTTCCTGCTTCAATGTCCTGCTTCATCCTAAATGGTAGGGGACAGAAATCACCCTTACAAGTTACATCTCTGTCCCCTTCCTCTAGTTTAAATCCAAGTTCCACTCCAAGTTCTTCTGTGCCTTTCTGTGAAGGATGCAAGCCATCTCTCAAACAACTCATTGTTCGACCACCTTCTAACATCATGACTAATACATCCAAAGCCTTTGTCTTCACACCACTGACGTGGTAGATCCAGCATGATGGCTGCATCTAGCGCTGCTCTCACTGTCCCCACTCTGTGCTGCCTCCTCGGCACATGTCACAGACGTGCTGAGGAGGCAGCACAGGGTGGGGACAGCTGACAGCAGGGCTGGAGGTGGCCACCATAATGCTGGATGCTCTGCTGCATTACCATTACAAGCAGCACAGTAGCCTGACCCCAGAGCAAAGTAGGAGGCGGCTTCACAGGGCAAGGGTGTGGGCATAAGGGCGAAAGAGAGATAAATGGAGCCAGGAAAAGAGAGGGCTGGGCTACACAGGGGAGGGGGTGGAGCCTATTAGCAATTCTCGCCTGTACTGAGCAAATTGGGGCTTGGATGTGAGGGAAGGTGCCCTTTGCCCAGAAAGTAGGTGCCCATTATCCAGTCTACAGTGGGGTTTACAAGCTGGAAATCAGTGCTGTGACCCAGGGCAGAAGGTAATTGCTGCTCTGCATTCAGCTTTTCTGTGTGTATTGAGCAAGTGGTTTCATAAACCAAATGGCAGGCACCATCAGATTTGTGTAATACAAAGTAAAAATAAAGTTAAAATCTGCAAAATTTTCCCCCCTCTCGCTCTTCTCTCATTCTGCTCCTTTTCTATGTTTGTTTGAATATTACGTTTATTTCAATATTATACCATAGGATTCATAATAATTAATGGCCAAAGTTTTTCCACTATGTACTTTTTTGTTTTTTCCCCCTAATGCAACACAACAATACGTTCATGGTCATAAAGGATTTAGAGCGACATTTAAGAAGAAAAGGCAACAGCAGAAGTATAACTGAGTAAACTAAGGCTTGATGGATATTTCATACATTTCTTGATGGACAGCTCATACATTTCTGGGCCTGAACAATTCAATTAGGTACCCCCCTAACTAGGGTTGCGACAATGGGAAGTTGGGTGTTTTATTCTCTCTCCTTTTTTGTATTGGTATATAATTAATTATTTATTTTGGTACCAATTAATATGCATATTTATATAATTTAATGATTGTGATGTTATTCATTGTATTTATTTTATGTATTTGTTGTTTTATGTATTTATTTATTTATAAACAACATATTTACTGTATTCTTATGCTACATTGATATAATTTGAAGTTTTTCTTGGCTGTTCTTTATTTAAAAGTTATATACATACATGCACTTACATACACTGTGATTAAGTAAATGTATAAGGGCAACAATTATAAATAGTGTTAAATAAGGAAATAATGACTTTTCAATGCAAATGTATTTCCAGTTGTTATAACAAGTTTTTTCGAAACAATATGTTGCTTATATTTTATAATTGACTCTCTCTGGGTCTGGGAGGGAACAACCTCCATGCATGGTATGTGCCTAGATGAAGTCGAAGGGTTAACGTAGTGGGTTCCTGGTCTTCTTAAAAGCAAGCTAGCCCATTCTCTGTATAGAGAATGTAAGTGCAGGTGGCATTCAAACCGGAGGTGACATGGTCTCCATCCCCGGGGGCAGATGGGTCTCCCCACTGGACAGCGGGTGCATCATGCACACTGTGGATGTATCCAGCCGCCATTCCCACCCACCTGTGCTTGGACCAGCTGGACCCCGCAGAAACCTTTCCACTTACCAAATACAAAACAGTAGTTTTCAGGTGAATTTAATGTTAAACTATTTAGGCACCTTAAAGTGGACCAAAACATCAAATTTTGACTATTCTGGGTTTTGGCTCTTGCCCCCAAGGCACCCCAATTGGGGATGCCCCGCTGTGTAAAAACGCAACTCTGTGAGTACTCACCTGTAGAACTGTTTTTTCTGGGGATCCATTCCAGCCCCTCCTTACACTTGGGATTACCTCCTTGCCGATAGGATGTGACTGCAAGACAAAAAAGGCGTGGCCCCTCCTGGCCCCATAAGTAGCAGCTGCAGTAAAACAAAAATCAGAGGCAGGCCAGGAGGCCCCTATATAGGAGACCACGTTACTTCACACCGAACATTTTTTTTAGAAGATAATAAATGAACTAAACACCATCAAAAATGCATCAAAAGATAGATCATGACTCAAAAAGGGTGGGCCGGAGGGTCTGGAATGGATCCCCGGAAGAAACAATTCTACAGGTGAGTACTCACAGAATTGCGTTTTTTAATCCGATCCATTCCAGACCCTCCTTACACTTGGGATCTCCAAAAGCAGTGCCATCTATGGGTGGGATCCCCAGCGCAGAACAGCAGGTAGTTTAATTCACTACCGCCTGAAGAATCTTTCGACCAACCACAGTGTCAGCTGAGGCCCTAACATCCACCTTGTAAAATTTGGTAAATGTATGAACCGACGACCAGGTGGCAGCTTTACAAACCTGTTCTACCGAGGCCTGATGCTGAAAAGCCCAGGAAGCACCAATAGCCCTAGTGGAATGGGCCGTGACCCGAAAAGGGGGTTCCTTCCCCTTGACCGAGTAGGCTCTTTCCACTGCCTGCCTAATCCACTTACTGACAGTGGATTTAGCTGGCGGAAGCCCCTTTCTCGGCCCTTCCGATATAACAAAAAGAAAATCCGACTTCCGGAAGGATTCTGTAGCTGCCATGTAATATCTTATGGCTCTAACTACATCCAAAGAATGAAGTGCCCTTTCCTTAGCATTAGACGGAACTGGGCATAAAGAAGGTAGAATTACCTCCTGATTAAGGTGAAAAGGAGAGACGACCTAAGGTAAAAAATCAGGCTTAAACCGAAAAACTACCTTGTCTCTCTGTAACTCAAAATAAGGCGACCTTATACATAAGGCGGCTAATTCCGAAACTAGCTGCAGAGGTGATTGCCACCAAAAATACCATTTTTTGAATACTCACCTGTAAAATGGGTATTGTAAGTATGTCACACACCCCGCTTCAAGATATCCATAACATGTGGGTAATACCGACCTGAAGAGGGCGATCTGCAGAGATGATAGGGAAAAGAAAGCCCCTCCCGGTCCATAAATACCTGGGACCTCCCACTCATTACCCAGTATACAGAAAGCAGTAAGGTAAGGGACCAGGAAGAGCCAAATATAAGTCATAGCAACGCAAAGTTCACAATATAAAGGATCCAGAATACGAAAAGGGCGGGTGAAGCGGGGTGTGTGACATACTTACAATACCCATTTTACAGGTGAGTATTCACAAAATGGTATTATTCTAAGTATGTCACACAACCCGCTTCAAGATATCCATAACATGTGGGACATCCAATAGCAATGTCCATAAAAGGGCGGGGATCCAAAACAAGGCAACAAGGCACAACTTAAACCACAACAGCTTGCAGAACTTTACGGCCAAAAACAGCATCCGCTGAGGCCCGAACATCAACCTTGTAAAACTTGGAAAAAGTGTGAACAGAGGACCAAGTAGCGGCCTTACAAACTTGCTCAACAGAGGCCTGGTGCTGGAAGGCCCAGGACGCTCCAACCGCACGAGTAGAATGAGCAGTAACACGAAAAGGGGGACTCAATAATGGCCTGACGAATCCATTTACTAATGGAAGACTTGGCAGGTGCCAAACCTTTCCTAGGCCCAGAGGGCACCACAAAAAAAGCATCAGTCTTACGAAAGGAAGACGTAACCACTAAATAGTATTTGACAACGCGAACCACATCCAAAGAATGCAGAGCCCTCTCCTTGTCGTTTCTGGGATTAGGACACAGAGAGGGCAGAACAACGTCCTGATTTAAATGAAAAGCCGAAACCACCTTAGGAAGAAAATCCGGCTTGAAACGAAAGACCACCTTGTCCTGATGCCTTTCGAAGTACGGAGCTTGAATGGACAAAGCTGCCAACTCAGAGACACGCCTAACACAAGTGATAGCCACCAAAAAGGCCACCTTTTGCGTAAGTGAAGACAAAGCAACCTCATTCAAGGGCTCAAACGGAGGATCCTGAAGAGCAGAAAGAACCAAGTTCAAATCCCAAACTGGAACCAAAGGCTTCCTAGGAGGCCGCACATGCGTAACCCCTTGGAAAAAAGTCTTGACCAAAGGATGAAGCGCGAAGGACCTCTGAAAAAAACACCGCCAGGGCAGAAACCTGACCCTTAAGTGTACTAAGCTGTAGCCCCAGATCCAGACCATGTTGAAGAAACTCCAGAATCCTGGAAATAGAAAATTCCCTACATGGGAAAGACCTACCTTCACACCAGTCAATATAGGACCTCCAGGTCCTATAGTAAACAGTAGAGGAAGACGTTAATAAGAGTCTGAATCACCGCATCAGAAAGACCTTCCTCCTTCAAGATGGAGGTTTCAGCAGCCACGCCGTCAAAGCCAGCGATGGTAAATTGGGATAGCGTAGCCGACCCTGGGTGAGCAGGTCCGGCAGCAGAGGCAGAACGAACTGATCCTCTGCCAGTCTGACCAGGTCTGCGAACCAAACCTGTCTTGGCCACCTTGATGCCACCAGAATTGCAGACGCGCCCTCCAGGGCCAGCTTGCGCACCACTCTGGCTACCATTGGAAACGGAGGGAACAGGTACAGAAACCCCAGATCCCTCCAGTTCAGGGACATGGCATCCACCGCCAGGGCCAGTGGATCCTGCGAGAGAGACACAAATACCGGAAGCTTGTGATTGTGACGAGAGGCAAAGAGGTCCACCGCCGGGAACCCCCACCTGAGGCAAATCGAGCGAAACACCTGGGGACTGAGAGACCACTCCCCCTGGCGAGAAGAGGACCTGCTCAGAGAGTCCGCCTCCGTGTTCTCCACTCCCGGAATGTAGACTGCTGAGATACACGGGACATGGCTCTCCGCCCAGTCCAGAATCAAAGACACTTCCCTGAGGGCACTCCTGCTGCGAGTCCCTCCCTGGTGATTGATGTAAGCAACTGCCGTCCGATTGTCCGACCGAACCTGAACTGGCAAGCCCTGCAACTGATGAGTCAAGCGAAACAGAACCAACCTGATGGCTCTCAATTCCAGGACATTGATGGGCTCGTGAGCCTCCTGAGGGCCCCACAGACCCTGAAACTGAAGATCCTTCCAGACACCCCCCCAACCCGACAGACTGGCATCCGTGGTGACTGTCTCCCAACAAGGGGCCAGAAAGGATCTGCCCTTCAACAGATTGACGGAACTCAACCACCAGTGAAGGGATCGCCGAACCTGGGGGGTCATCAGGAAGGACTGATCCAACGATAGCGGAGACTTGTCCCAAACCGCCAACAGATGGAGCTGGAGCGTCCCTGTGTGAAACTGCGCAAAGGGAACCGCCTCGAATGAGGCCACCATCAACCCCACCAATCTCATCCCTAGCCGGATGGGCGGACGAGGGGCGGACAAGAGGAGCCGAACCAACTCCTGAATCAACAGAACCTTGGACTGTGGCAGAAACACCTTGGCCTGGGAAGTATCCAGAGACATTCCCAGAAAGGTCACTACCCTGGACGGGGAAAGAGATGACTTGGGGTAGTTGATCACCCAACCGAATCTCTCCAGAGTGGATACCACCATCCTGGTGTCCAACTCCGCTTGGCTGAAGGAAGAAGCCATAATGAGAAGATCGTCCAAGTAAGGCACGATGCGGATACCCTGGACCCTGAGTAGAGCCATCACCCCGCCAACACTTTGGTGAAAACCCGAGGAGCCGAGGTAAGACCAAAAGGGAGTGCCACAAACTGAAAATGCAGATCCTCCACCATGAACCTGAGAAACCTCTGGTGTGCTGGAAAGATCGGAACATGCAGGTAAGCGTCCTTGATGTCTATTGACGTCAGAAAGTCCCCCTGACGAAGAGAGTGAATAGCAGAACGCAGCGTTTCCATGCGGAATTTCCGTGGCCGGATGAACCTGTTGAGAAACTTCAGATCCAAGATGGGTCGGACCGAGCCGTCCTTCTTGGGTACCGTGAACAGTTTGGAATAAAAGCCCCGGCCCTGGTCTGAGGGGGGCACTGGGCAAATGACAGCCATATCCAGAAGACTCTTTACTGCCGCCAGGAGCCCCTGCGCGGCCAGAGGTTCCGAAGGCACCCGAGACCTGAAAAATCTGGGAGGGGGCCGGAGCTCGAACTCCAGCTTGTAACCGGAAGACACCACTTCCCGGATCCATCTGTCCGAGACCTCCTGATCCCAGACCTGGGAGAAGTGTTGCAGCCGTCCCCCCACCCGCATGGGTGAGGGCGCCCCCTCATTGCTGAGTTGGCTTAACAGCGGGTTTGGGCTTAGAGCCCCAACTGTATCCTGGACGGGCACGTCCTCTGCCCCTATTCCCGGAATCCCCTCTGGAGGAGGGGAAGACAAATCCCCTGCCAGCTCTGGCCCCACGAAAGGAAGGGGTAAAGGAAAAAGCCCCCCGAAAGGGACGGCGTTGTTTCTTGCGCTGAGGTAACTTACCACCTTTGGTGACGGAATCCAACTTCTCTCCAAAGAGTCGTAATCCTACACAGAGCCGTAGCAGCCATGAGGCGAATGAGGCACTGGCCTCGGGCGCAGCTACAGTTCTGATGGAAGGGGGCGCAGCCGCACAGTCCGGGCCGGCCCGGATTATGGGCAGGGCTCGAGGGGCCTCCACCACTTTGCCTGCACCAGGGCACTGCCACGATTTTTACTATTAGGTCCCGCGGTGCATTTTATTGTGCCGCCCCCTCCGCCGCCGCCCACAAACAACACAATCCCTCCCCTCCCCCTTACCGGTGATCAGCTTCTTCGGCGCATCTCGGTGTCTCCGTCATCCGGGCCATTTGATTGGCCACCTCGCCCCGGCTTGCCCCGCCCCGGTTGTGGAAGCAGTGCCGACGCGGGACATGACAGTGGGCCATTAGGCTCCGCCCACCTGCTGAGGACGTGTGATGACCCCGGAGGAAAAGGTAAGAAGCAAATTTAACAATTATTTGTTTAATGTGTGAACCACCTCCCCCCCGGGTTGCTGCAGAACTCACCTACTTCCTGACTCCCCTGTTTACATCAGCAACATGTATGCTGCATCTCTGATGAGGCACACTCCCGGCCCAGCCATTCAGATCTGGCTGAGGGCGCGCCAGCATCTTGGCCACTTTTGCTCCCGATTGCTGAGGATTAATATGCATTGTAAATCACTGTGATTGTACAAGAGCCCGCACATGTGCCAAAGCACCAGGGAAAGGTGAGTTTTCTGGTCGAACTGTGAGGGTTCACACAGTGGGGCATCCCAAATCAGGATGCCCCCGGCCCCAGGGCAAGGAACAAAAGTCTGGATAGTCAAAATCCCAGGTTTAGTACTGTTTTAACCCTAAAGATCCCCTACTGGAAGTATGATGCCTGGGGGCATCCCAATTTTGTCCACAGTCAGAATCTCTCACCTTCCCTGTGCATCTAAGCAGCACACTACTCCTACAGTCACATTCAGCAGAGGAAGGGTGCACAGGGGCATCCCCTGCTCCCTCTGCTTTGTGTTGACTCCAGGGCTGGCCAATTCCCTGCCTGCAGGGTTTCACAGAGCAGGATATCCCCCTGGTTTACTTGATATCCCACAGCGACACCCTGGTCTGCACATGCATGACGCTAGGAAGAATTGAATGGTGGAGAGAGCACACATGCTGTCACGTGCTGCAACAATGAGCTACAGGTGAGTATCGGCTGAATGCAGGGCATCCCACATTTGACATGCTGTAATCCAGCCCTATAATCTTTTGAACTCTAGAGGCAAGTTACATGGATTTTGATTCATTTTAAATTAGACCTAAACCCGGGATTTATATAAATCTCAGGTTTATGTCCATTTTTCTCAGCCATCCTGATTTCTGTGGGCGTGGCTATGGGTGTGGCTACACATGCCAGTTCAGGTTCCCTCTTACCCATCCTGAAAAGTTGGGAGGTATGCCAGGGGGCCTCCACCACCAACCTCTGGGTCGCCTGTGAACAGTGGCAGCTGCACGAACCTGTGTTTTTAATGCCTGCAGGATTGTTAGCCTGCAATGCGGGCATTAAAAACATGGGTGTGCGCCACCGCCAATGCTCACAGGCGCAGGCCACGCAGCCAAGTCCTCCTCCAAGCCCCCGCGACTCGTCCAATCAGCGCGCTTGGAGCCGCTGTGGTATGCACGTGCATGCGACGTACAACCACAGCGGCTCCGAGTGCGCTGGCGGCCGTATCTCACACTTCCCTCTAACAGGGAGCGCGCCCGCGCCGGCCATTCACTAATGCCTAATGCGGGCACGCGCCCTGCTAGGCAGAAGCGTGAGATGCGGCTGCGGTCCGCGCACTGCCCTCACCAATGTCGCAAATGGGATGCCTGGCTGGTGTTGGTACTTCTGTGCAAAAATAATCGTATTTTCTTTTATATTGATGTGTATTGTGTGTTTTTAAGGGTGTTCGGGATGCCCCGCCGTGTGAAACCCCCAGGTCGCCCTCTACCTTACATCCCAGTTTAACAGCGCATGTGCAGGCCGCAGCCTCATACCCGCTATCCCTCTGCTGGTAGTTCTGTGCACAGATAAAAGTATTTTCTTTTATATTGATGTGTATTGTATGTGTGTTTTTAAAGGTGTTTAGGTGTACTTTCGGGCCTAGGGTTAGGGGGTAACCCTAACCCGAATTGATCGATTCCCTCCCCCCAGGGCATCCGAAATCAGGATGCCCCACTGTGTGAAACCCCCCCCAGTCAACCAGTATACTCACCTTCTCCCTCCTATCCCTTTAGCAGGGCATGTATCCGAGCCAGGCAATAGTGAATGGCGGGTGCAGGCATGCACCGTGTCAGAGGTTTGCTGGGATGTGTCTGCTGATTGGACGGGAGGCTGTGCATGCGCCGTAGGATCGGGGAACCTGGGGGGAGGTTTCACATAGTACACAGAATTGGGATGCCCTGGGGGAGGGACCAAAATCCAGGATAGTGAAAATCCTGGGTTTTTGTCCACTTTAAAGTGTAACAAAACCCACAAGTGGTCAGTCTGGAAACTTAAAGATTCCAGGGTCAGCTGCTAGCTTTTTAGCTGGGGCATCCCGAGTGTGAAACCCCTCAGTTCTTCCACTACAACTCACCTTTCCATGCTCCAACAGCAGAACAGAACAAGCGCGCTGATTGGCTGAGCATGCTCACTTTCACTCGGCTTCGCTGACGGCTAAGTGCGCCGCTGTATGCATTCCCCCCTCACGTCCTAGCTGTCGCATGCCCATACTGCCCATTCAGAAAGGCCAGATGAAGGTGCGCACACAGGCTAGAGGCGAGCCAGGATGTGTCCACGGCGCAGAGACGCAGTGAGGGCTCTGGGACAAGGTGAGTGAAACTGGGCTTCTGGGGGGTACACAGTGGGGCATCCCACTCTCATCCCAGTCATTCAGATCTATCAAAGTCTATGAGAGCCGGCAGCCGAATTACATCACAGTCACAGCAAATTGCCCTCATTGAACCCACACATGTGCCGTTGAAATGTGGAAAGGTGAGCTGTAGTGGGCAAACTGGGGGGTGTCATGCTGCAGGGCATCCCGATTCTTGCACGGAACAAAACCTGGGAGTATTATTAGTATTATTTATTATTATTTTATTTATTATTTAGTTATTACTTTATTTGTTTTAGATAAGTAAACCCCTGACTTCATAAATCTTTATGACCCATTGTTGCTTAGTTTTGGTGTGAGGGTACTTTCCCATATCGAGTGTGCAGCAGAAAATGTGCTGTGTGAAATCCATGAATCAGCAGCGATGGGTTTTTTATGGTTTTTGATGGGTTTAGGTGCACTGTTTATTTTATTTATAAGTTGTTATGATTCTGATACTTCTTTGTCACATGTTAGGTGCACATGTTAAGTTACATACCTTCTTGAATCTCATGTAGCTGAAAAATTAAACAGTTCTATTCTACATTCTTTATGCCAATTTTCCTTAATGTCTCTCAAAATAATCCAGTAAACAAGAAACAAAACAAAAAGATATATATATATATATATATATATATATATATATATATATATATATTTTTTTTTTTTTTGCGGGGGGGGGGGCGCGATTTTATGGGCTTGCCTCGGGCGCAACAGAAGCTAGCTACAGCTCTGATCCTACAAAAGGTAGAGCCATCAGCGACTTTTTGGACATAAAATCGGCAGCCCACTGGCGCAACCAAACCGACCGCCGAATAGTCACTAGCAGAGCAGACGTCCTGCCACACATCATCAGAGTGTCATCCAAGGCGGCTAGTACAAACGACAAAAACAATTCACACCTTTTAAGGCCAAGAAACTCGTCACTACCCGGACGAAGCCCGGAAGAAGTCAATAGGTCCCTGACCACGGACCTGGCAGCCATCACCATCAGCGCCGAAGCACAAACGGGCCGCATGGCTGACCCAACACTGGCAAAACCATGACAAGCCATCTGGTCAATGCGTTTATCCTCTCCGTCTTTGAGAGTGGAACAATCTGGGTTATTTAAAACAGCAGTGTTGGACAACCCCAGAACCGGTGCATCCACCTCGGGGGGGGGGGATGCCCAATGCTTTACCGTATCCGAATGGGAAGGGATATTTTTTATCCCACCCCTGAGGAATACCAGGGAGCCGAGCAGGCCTGTCCCATTCCTTAGCAATAATTTTGTCAAAGTGTTTTTGATTAGGAAATTCCAAGTGCGGCCTGGATTCCTCGAAAAACTCCCCCTTTTGCTGTGGAGCCTCCTCAGGAGGAGAAATAGCCAAAACCTCAAACATCTGAGCCAGAGCGTTAGGAGTATCCGAGGATCTCCCCAAGTCCCCAAGCTCAGCGTCAGCGCCAACAAACTGCTGATCGTCTGAATTATCAGAATCCTCATAAACCTCCCCTTCCTCTAGCGGGGAATAATCAGACCAATCCAGATTATTAACATCATCAAGGTCATCCACCGGCGGAGCCGGCGACAAGTGCTTTCTCTTAGCCGGAGCCTTACGGGCGACCGTGCCAAGGTTGGCCAATCTGGCGCACATCTCAGATTGCAGCTCCCCACCCATGACAACGTCACACGGGGTGCGTATCAAGCTGGGAGGAGGAGAGGGAGCGACCGGCGGTGCTGACCCAGACGCCTGGGGTTCGGACTGCCGCGTAATAGTTTGCTGTGCACAAGGTATACACAGAAGTACATCGTCCCCAGTAATGGATACCCCACACAACATACACTTCCGGAATTGCCCCAAGGGGAGCCCGAGCCCAGTATCCGGGGATGCCTCCATACGGTGAACTTATGGGTAATCGCTATGACCAAGGGAATTGCGCATATAAGCAACCCGGGATGCCCTTTTAATGTCCCAAGTGGGAGGATTTGAAGCCAGTAAAATTTTAAAAAAAACAGGGACCCTAGGACCGGGAGAAACCCCCTAAACCTAACGCAGGTCAACCTGGAAGACACAATAGAACATGGTATAAGCAATGGAAATGCAGAAAAAGGATAGAAAATATATATATATGGGGCCCACAGGGCCACTCACTGAGACTTCCTCCGCCGAGAAGATGGCGACCGCCCTCACGAAGAGCCAGCAGCACGGAGGCAGAGAGGAGAAGGGGGGCGTGGCCAGCGCAGAGAGCGCGATGTCCGTGGCTCCGCCCCTACCATGCCAGAAACCACACTCCGCGGTGGCGCCTGCCGAACGGGGGCGGGCCTCGGCGTCCCGCCGAAAGCCCTGCCCCGCCCCCTGTATCAAACGCGTGAGGGGAGATCTCACTGCCACAAAAGAGACCGGCGCCGCAGCGATGACGGCAGCTGCGGCGCCGGTAAGCAGCCTGACAGGGGGGAGGGCGGGCAGCGGCGACGCTCCAACGCCCGTCCCCGCCCCCCGTACTCAGCGTGTGAGGAGAGCTCTCTCCTCACAGCACACAGCCGCCATGACAGGGGACCCGCGGCGCCGGTAAAAGAACAGTAACGGAGGGAAGGCGGGCCGCGGCAACGAGCCGGCGCCCGGCCCCGCCCCCTACTAGCCCAAAAAGCTGAGGAGAGGGTTCTCCTCCGCCATGCCACATGAGAGGCCGGCCCGCGTGGCGCCGACCTCCAAGTAAAAGCACTAACACAAACAGTAAATACAGAATAAAGGCCCGGAATAAAGCTCCCAACACCCCCCCCCCCCCTCGAGGAGAAGGGCACCCGGAGAGGGGAACACCGCCTGGGGTGAAATGGCCGAGGGACAGGGCATCACCAGCCCGGATAACCGCCTACCCTCTTGTACAGGGTCTCACGGTGGAGCTTAGCTCCTGAGCACCTAATGTGCCATTCTACCCTCGCCCAAACCTCAGCCAGGGCTGGGAGGCATGTGTGGTAAATAACAGGTTATCTGGGCGGAAATAGAAATAGAAAGCGGGCTGGGAATACCCGGCTACCTCAAGTCCCCCTGTGCAAGGAGGAGGCATCATCTTCTGACTAGCTCGCCGTCTGCAGAGATGAAAGACTGGGTAATGAGTGGGAGGTCCCAGGTATTTATGGACCGGGAGGGGCTTTCTTTTCCCTATCATCTCTGCAGATCGCCCTCTTCAGGTCGGTATTACCCACATGTTATGGATATCTTGAAGCGGGGTGTGTGACATACTTAGAATAATATCACCTTAAGCATCAAAATGAATGCGTCAATCATAGGCTCGAAGGGACGCACCCTGGAGAGCCGATAGTACCAGATTCAAGTCCCACACTGGTAAAATAGGCTTGCACGGTGGTCGGACATGAGTGATTCCCTGAAAAAAAGTTTTAATGAGTCAACTACTAGCGATATACTTCTGGAAAAAACTAGATAAGGCTGATACATGCCCCTTTAGGGTACTTAATTGTAGGCCCATTTCTAAGCCATCCTGCAGAAACTCGAAAATTCTAGAAACTGAATACCTTCTGCATGAAAATTTCCTAGCCTCACACCAGGAAATGAACGCCCGCCAGACCCTGTAGTAAATCTTGGAAGACGTCTTCTTCCGGGCCTAAATCTTGGTATGAATAACCTTAGCCGACAAACCTCTCTCTGCTAAGATCGAGGTCTCAATAGCCAGGCCGTCAAAGCCAGCATCTGTATATTCGGATGCCGAAGCGCCCCCTGTGTGAGAAGGTCTGGATCGACTGGCAGGCGCCAATGATCTACCGACATCCTTACTATATCTGAAAACCAACTTCTCCTTGGCCAGCGAGGAGCCACCAGAATGGTTGGTACCCCCTCCTGAGCTATCTTCCTTAGTACACGACCCAGGAGCGGGAGCGTGCGAAAAACGTACAGGAACCTTGCCCAAGAGGTTGACAGGGCGTCCGTTGCTATGGCCAGAGGGTCCCTTGACAGAGACATGAACTTCGGCTGTTTGTGATTGTGCCTGGATGCAAAGAGATCCACCTCCGGACAAACCCAGCGAAGGCAAAGGCTTGAAAAATCTTCTGACTGAGGGACCATTCTCCCCAACGCAGCGACCCCCTGCTCAATGTGTCTGCCTCCTGGTTCTCTACCACACGGGATGTAAACTGCCGAGATGCAGGGAACATTCTCCTCTGCCCAAACCAGAATCCGGCTTACTTCCCTTAGAGCATCCCTGCTCCAAGTACCCCCCTGACGGTTGACATAGGCTACCGCTGTCCGATTGTATGACTGGACCTGGACAGCTTGTCCCTTTAAACCGGGGGTTCAGATACTGAAGTACTATCTCCAAGATATTTATGGGAAGCTGATTCTCCTTCGGACCCCAC